>CM053030.1:431456472-432056472 GCA_028564925.1 Lithobates sylvaticus
GGAATTTCCACCAGCAAAAGATTAAGAGTAGGTTCTCTATTTTTCCAACGGAAAAAGTTACGATCGGAAATTCCGATCGTCTGTAGCAATTCCGTCGCGCAAAATTCCTATGCATGCTCGGAAACAATTTGACGCATGCTTGAAAGCATTTTCTCGGCTCGTTGTAGTATTGTACGTCACCGCGTTCATGATGGTCAAAAGTTCAGAGAACTTTTGTGTGACCGTGTGTATGCAAGCCAAGCTTGAGCGGAATTCCGTCGAAAAAAACATCCAAGATTTTTTACGACGGAAATTCCGTGTACTGGTATTCACCAGAGCTCCTGGTGGTGGAGATTGGTTTTGCTGCATGTTAGTACCAGATTGTGTTCCTCAGGATCACCCCACCCAGAGGTGAGCAAGCTGGGGTCCCGTCCAATTGCAGATATAGAAGGTGGGGACCAAGCAGAAGTGTCAAACAAGTCAAAGGTAATAGGTTGGGATCAAGTGGAAGCATAGTGGAGGGACAAGCCAAAGTCTTGTAGCAAACATACAGGTGTCAGGAGCGACAAATGCAAGATATTAGCTGGAGAGGAGCAAAATAATCTGGCAACCAGGACCTGCAAAAGGGGCTTAACTTGGAAGTTCATGGGAGGAGCAAAGGGTTCAAGGTTCAAGACAAATAAGATACAAGGCAAATCTGTCTAAAGAATCAGGCAGAGAGCTGTCCAGCATCTCAGGTAGCTCAGCAAGAAGAGACACTGCCAGACACAGCAGAGATTCCAGGTTCAGACCCCTGGTGTAGATCACAGTATGGTCAGTCCAGCTGCAGTAAAGTATTGTTAGTATTTGTGGGTCTGGGAATGTTTCTGAAGGTGCCAAGTAGTTTAAACAAGGTGTTTTCTACTGTAAGCTAAAACTGTACCTTGTGTGCCAACAACAACAGCAATTCCAGCAAGACAGAGAATTTTTGTTCCCATAGTGTGGGAAACAAGTGCTCATATTTAATTAGAAATTGGTCAATTACTGTAATGCACAGTTAAAGTAGAATAAGTGGTGAAAACTGTCAGTTTTTTTTTTTTTTACTTTGACAAGTACTTTCTCACACTTATGGTCGGATAGCTACAGCAATTCTACCAGAAGTTCTCTTCCCCTCCCCACCTGCAACCTTCTGGGACACGTCACAGGTCCCACAAGCCTGTGGGACCATTCACATAGCACAGTGAAGCTCGCTCATGTGCAGTGGGCAGCCGGCTATGAAGCCACAAGGAATCAAATCTAGCTACCCACAGTAAACATGCCAGTGCCGGGAGCCCGAAGACTGCTGAAGAATCAGTTTGGATGAGCACAGTGCTGGACCCCTAGACAGGTAAGTGTTCTTTTAATAAAAGTCAGTAGCTACAATATTTATGGCAGCTTACTTTAAAAAAAAAAAATTCAGACAGAAGAACTGCTTTAAGTAATGACAAATATATATTTCCAAATAAACAGACCTATAGCCGAAATATAAGGCCTCATGCACACTGGATATTATAAAAACCCCAGTAGCGTCAGCTGTAGAAAGCTGTAGCTGTAGGATTTTTTCTGTTTTTCAGCGTTTTTTAGGGTTTGCATTTTTTTTGCAAAACTATACTCCCACATAAGATTATGGCTCATAAATGCTGAATATTCTTGTTTTTTCAGTGCTTTTTACCATTTTTCAGAGTAATGCCCCGTACACACGGTTGGATATTTTGATGGAAAAAGACCGATCGGATTATGTGAAAATCCGATTATGTGTGGGCTCTAGCGGGCTTTTTCTGTTGGAAAAAAATTGAGAGCAGGATCTAAAATTTTCTGACAACAGAATCTGATCAGACTTTTTCCGATAGTGTGTAGAGAATTCCGACGCACAAAGTGCCACGCATGCTCAGAAGAAATTTGGATATGAAAGCTATTGGCTACTGGCCTCTACGTAGTCCCGTCGTACGTTTTATATGTCACCTCGTTCTGAACGATCAGATTTTCCGACAACTTTGTCCGACCGCATGTGTCCAACACAAGTTTTGGACACAATCCGCCTGAAAAAATCAGACGGATTTTGTGGTTGGAATGTCCGACCTTGTGTACAGGGCATTAGAGCGTTTTTACAGCTGAAAAACACCTCTTGAAAACCCACAAGTTCTGGGTTTATTTTCCAGCCAGAAAACGCTCCTGCCAAAAAATGCGGATAACAGCCTATGTGTGCATGGACACATGGGGGGTTTATTTACTAATGGCAAATCCACTGTGCACTTCCAAGTGCACTGCAAATGCAATTGGAAGTGAAGTCGCTATAGATCTGAGAGGGACATGCAAGAAAAAAATAAAACAGCATTTTTGCTTGTACATGATTGGACGATAAAAATCAGCAGAGCTTTCCCTCATTTCAGAGCTTCCCCTCAGATCAACAGCGATTGCACTTGCAGTGCAATTGTAGTGCACAGTGGATTTACCTTTAGTAAATCAACCACAAAATGATAACATGCTGGGGAGTTTACTGGCTGAAGCCAAAAACAGCAGCTGTAAAAACATCCAGTGGGCATGAGGCCTAAAAATTACTGACTTACTGAGTCAGAGCCATAGCTCAGGCTCCCTGCTGATTGGAAATCTGTATCTCTGACTCATCAGGGGGTGTGTTGGACCTCTGCATAGAGACCACTGCTTTCACACAGATATAAAGGGTTCCACCCTCAGCAAGCTGGCAAGACACAGAAATTTCTACTCTACTGAAAACATCTGAAAGGCTTTGTGCACCTTTTGTTTTTATACACCTGGAATGTATTTAACTAATTTAAAACAAACGTTGAATTAGACTTTTAAGAGTCAAATTTTGCATTTTGGTGCCTATAATGTTGACAATCAAATTTGTCCTCTAAGCCAAGACCTTGTAAACTCTCAAGTGGATATGGTAAGATTCCGTTTATGGGTCAGGAGAAAAGATAAATTACAGTTTAAACACTTAGGGGGGGCTCTACATAACCTTGATATATTGGGCTGCCTTTTCTTAACCTGTAGTGAGCAGTCACTTGTTCACTGACTTTGATCCTCTCTAATCCCTCTCTATAACGCTGAATACCAGGACCAAATCTCTATGCTGCACTCAATTTTCTTGACTGTTTTACTATAGCACTAAAACCTGATTCCTTTCCAGGTTTGGCTCTCAGCTCTGTTTATATGCCTGTGGTAAATTTTATTGGGAAAAGAGGCAAACATTCTAGGAATCCTGCAAATCAGGAGTGCTGGAAAGGGCTAGAATCACTTCAACTGCTGAAAGAGAAATAAATAGATCCCAACTGAATTCATTTTCATTATATTTGGATGGTAATTGCTGAACATTAAACATCCAGCACAACGTGTGTTCAAAGGTGCAGTGCTGGTAATATTCTTATGTTTAAAGTATCAGAACCAAATAGGCTTGTAAAGAAAAATAGAAAATCTGGAGATGAAATCACTCCGCTATAAATTATATATGAATGATTGTTTTGGATGCGGTTCCAAATGATTAAACTTGACGTTTTGCTAAAATTCTACTCAGTTTATTAAACTATCTGTTCTTGGGAACCAAAGGAGCCAAATAATAAAAGGCATGACATCAAATGTACAGAGAATGGATGTTAAAAAAATTTTCATAACAAAATCTCAGCTTTTGCTGGCTGTGGCAAGCTATGAAATTGCACCTGAACATGTTTCAGTACGCTTACACAGAAAAATACACAAATCTTGACTGTCCTTATCTGGGCACTGAAGATTCCTAAAGCCTCGTACACACGATCAGATTTTCCACAGACAAAACCTCTGATTTTTGTCTGAAGGCGTGTGCCTGGATTTTGTCTTGCATACAAACGGCAAGGAATTGTTGGCCAAAAAACACGAACGTAGTGATGTACTATGTGGTTTTTCAGCTCTATAGTGCCACCCTTTGGGCTCATTCTGCTAATTTTGTGTTAGTAGAAGTTTGGTGAGTGATTTGCGCTTTTCGTTTCGGGCTTTTCAGTTTGAGCTTTTCATTTCATGCTTTTCAGTTTGTTTCTGAACGCCCGTTTGTCAACCAGCCATGTTGCGGAATCGGAGGAGATAACGTGTTATTTATTATTTGCCTTGGAGTTATTGCTTTGACCCAAGTCCAGTTCAGGAACAGGAGGATTTCTTGGACCAAAAATTGGTTGCTTTGTTAATCATGACCAATTATTTTTGCCTTTGCTGCGGAAGCTCCTGGAGAATAATCCGGATGATTTTCGGAATTATCTCTCTATGGCGGACCCCTGCTTTCACCAACTCTTGGCATTGTTGACCCCCTATAGTAATAAGCAGGACACATGCATGTGGCTTTTATTTTATTCTTTGGTTGAATAATGATTCGCTTTAGTATATTCTCTATATTTTTGGATGTATAGAATGCACTATTTGGTTAATCTCTATTAGCAGATAGCATGTCTAATTTTATTTGTTTTCTTTTTTTAATGCACAATAAAAAAATTGTGGAGAATAATACTTGGCTATGTGTTTTACTTCAAATGACAGTTTGGGAGTAGGCAGTTACATTATAAAAAATACAATGTAAAATTGACAAGAAACACCAACATAGTTGTATCTTTGATCTTAAAAACTACGGGATAATGGTGTTGTGGTAACTTGCCCAAAAAAAAAGCATAACCTCCCTGGCGGTATTCCTGAGTCTGGCTCGGGTGAGATTTTAGTACCAGACTCGGTATCGCATCTCAGGATCCAGGAAGAGTTTACTTACCTTGTCTCCTGGATCCTGCGATGTCTCCCCGCTGTGATCTGCGTGCCGCCATGTCTCGCTCGATCTGTCACAGTGCCGAGCTCCGTTTCCTGTGAGCGTTGCAACGCACAAGAACAGAGTTCGGCGCCAAATTCAAAAAGTAAAAAACACAGTATAGATACAGTATACTGTAATCTTACAGATTACAGTACTGTATAAAATAATTACACATCCCCTTTGTCCCTAGTGGTTTGTCCAGTGTCCTGCATGCAGTTTTATATTATAAATACTGTTCTTTATGCCAGGAAACTGGAGATTGTCCATAGCAACCAAAAAATGTCCGTTTACGTCAAAAGTGCTTCTAGACAGCGAGAAAACAGCGATAATAAATGAGAATCACTTGCAGAATTGAGCGATAGTGATTTGTGGGGAAATTGGAATGTACTGGAATGTACTGGAAATTGGAATGTATATTTATCATACCCGGGATGTCTATGAGACTCTTGTTTGGATGGATTCAAGTGAATTATTTCTAAGAATTACAGGCCTACAATATAAAATGCCAAATTTCAAATCGCCAGTACCTAAAATCTGAAATAGCATTCCACCAGGGAGGTTAATATTATTGTTGATATCACTAGAAAATAAATGCCTTTTAAAATACTTTTTCCATAACTCCTTCAGTATCACCAGCAAAGCAGCTTCATTATTATCCCATTAAATAAAGAAGAAGAGAATGTGTGCTGCATTTGGAGATTTCATAATTTGCATTATGAACGCTAGTTTACAAGACTGACCACTGCTCCGTTCCGAGCATGTGTGTTTGTACATTGGACTTTTGTCCGATTGACTTGTGTACACACGCTCGGAAAATCCGACAGCAATTGTCCGATGGAGCATACAAACGGTCCGATTTTCTGCTAACAGCCTGTCATCACACAATTCCCGTCAGTATCGCCATACTCAATATGAGTAGCAGAATGTGTTTTGGGGTGTAATTTTTGCTGTATACATGCTATGAGTTAGAAATATCTTATAAATTGACCACTTTGTGTAAAAAAAAATAGGTTTTAATTTTCTTTCCACGTTTTCTGAAGACTTGTGGAAAAAAAAAACATTCAACAGACTCATAATGCTTTATAGAATATACGTTGGGGTGTTTGCATTCCAAAATGGGGTCATTTTGTGAGTAATTCCATTGTCCTGGTGCTCCAGGGCCTTCAAAAATGTAATAGGTCGAAATTAGAGGTGTAATTTATGCTCTTAGGACCTCTGATGGTGCTCCCTGCATGTTGGACCTCTGTGTGGGCAGGCTGTGTAAAAGTCACACACATGTGGTATTGCCATACTCGGGAGGAGTAGCAGAATATATTTTGGGGTGTAATTGGAAGTATGCATATGCTGTGTGTGAGAAATAACTTGTTATTATGACAATTTTGTGAAAAAATAAATAAAAAATTCTTAATTTTCCCAAGAATTGTGGGAAAAAATTACAACTTCAAAAAACTCACAATGCCTCTTACTAAATACCTTTGACTGTCTTCTTTTCAAAAAGGGGTCATGTGGGGGGTATTTGTACTAAATAATATCCACTAATTTGGGTTATTTTTACCAAAGAGATGTAGCAGTATAAATTTTGGCCCAAATGTATGAACAAAAATGACTTATTTGCAAAATTTTATCATAGAAACTAAAAAAAAAGTGTTCGTTTTTTTCAAAATTTTCGCTCTTTTTTCACTTATGTCGCAAAAAATAAAAAACCCATCGGTTATTAAATACCACTAAAAGAAAGCTCTATTTGTATGAAAAAAAGGATAAAAATTTTGTTTGGTTACAGTGTTGCATGACTGAGTAATTGGCATTCAAATTGTGAGAGCGCTGAAAGCTGAAAAGTGGTCTGGGCATGAAGGGTGTGTAAGTGCCCTGTATTGAAAGGGTTAAAGAGTTAGCACAGGCGTTATAAAATCCAAGAGGAACTTGGAGGCTACTACCGAAGGCTTTGACACGCTGACTTCCATACTATGTGGCTCATTAATGTTATTATTTATTTATTACAGGTACTTATATAGTGCTGTCAACTGTAAATATATATTTCACACTCACATCAGTCCCTGCCCTCAAGCAGCTTGCAATCTAAGATCCCTAACTCACATTTATACATACATATACTAGGGCCAATTTAGACAGGAGCAAATTAACCCACTAGCATGTCTTTGGAGTGTGGGAGAAAACTGGGATACTGGCAGGAAACCCACACAGGCACAGAGAAAACATGAAAATGCCAAGCTGGTAATGCCCTGGTTGGCATTCAACCTGGTGACTCTAGTGCTGCTGGATGGAAATGCTAAGCACTTAGCCACTGTGACTCGCTAATCTGAAATAAACATGCAGATCAGAAAAGTCAGAATGCTTATCTGCATTCTTGTTCTGAATTAGTGAGTCAAGATTTCAAAGTAGTCATTAGTCAGTTGCTATATAATGTGTGGATGGGGAGGGGGCTTTCAGAAACAATAAGGTCATACATGTAGGAGTTGCCATTGATGGGACAAGTAGAGGGTCAAAGGACACCTGAAATACTTGGGAAGCTAAAATGAATTAACTTCTGCATAAGCCCAATCACAATTAGTTATTTTTACCAAATATGTAGGGTGTGCTTTTTCTTCTTACTTTTTGTTAAGAGGAGAATTTGTAGAAGTTAGTGAGTTTGCAAAGTGGGATTATTATTTTTCCATTAAACAACTTGTTTATGTATAAAGATTACCACAATATTATATATAGGAAAAAAGTGTTGTTGGACAGTTTTTCTATCCTTTATAAAATATTTTTATTCAAAAATGAAGAATTAAAACAGGAACATACAAGGGTTGGAAAGCCTCTAGACTTAGGAAACTGCAGCCAAAACATCAATAGCAAACTGTGCTCAAAATTACAGGGATATGAAGGCATTAATCATTATACTTTGCTGTAGCTGCATTGTGCGTTAATACCTTTGTGCAGTGAAGAAGGTGATTTTTAACCTCTGGGGACTTTTGTTGGGTGAAAATTTGAGCCACAGTAATTTAGCAGAAAGGGTACATTACATAATGTAAAGTGACATAGCGGACAGCTGTCATGGGCAGAAAATCACAAGGCCAGACTTGAAACTATTCTATACCTCATTTACTCTAACAGCCACATAAGCATTGCCATGTTAAGTACTATGAAAGAGCACAAACATGACACTATTAAAGGCAAATTATCTGAAAAGTCTACACATGTAATGCTGCTTTTGTTCTTATAGACCAGTATTAATACATGAATGAATCAATTCATTAAAATATGTCCTAGGGTGCTGACCAGATGGTACTTATTCCTGATGGTACTTGGACTTGACCCAATAGTACTTGGTCCCTGGCCAGGATGTATACCATGGCATTTATGGAATGTTTTCAGGGGGCTGCATGTTGCGGGGCTCTATGTTGCATATTTGGTGGGAATGCCCTAAAATGAGGGTGTTCCTGAATAGGATGCTCTCGATGCTCTGCAAAGTGATGTAGTTCTCTATTGAACAACCAAACTTAGCCCTGCTTAATGTTTTACCTACTGAGTGGCCTCACCCATTGAAACGTCTGATTTACATTGTATTGCTAGGGGTGAAAATCACTGTAGCGGGAGCACGGAACACACCCTTAGTGTCTTTTAGACGACTTAACCACTTGCCGACCAGCCGCCGTCATTGCGGACTGCAGGCGCACGCGCGCTGCACAGCGGGGGCACCGATGATTGCCACCGGCGGTCGCGATGACCGCCAGCCACGAGCGATCGCGGGCACGAGAGGCAGAACAGGGATGTGTGTGTGATCGTGAGTTCCTACGAGCTGGGAACCACGATCTCTCATCTCCTATAGTCAGTCCCATCCCCCACAGTTAGAGAACACACATAGGGAACACAGTTAACCCCTTGATCGCCCCCCTAGTGTTAACCCTTCCCTGCCAGTGACATTTATACAGTAATCAGTGCATTTTTATAGCACTAATCGCTGTATAATTGTCAATCGACCTGAAAATGTGTCAAAAGTGTCCACCATAATGTCGCAGTCTCGATAAAAATCGCAGATCGCCGTCAATATTGGAAAAAAATAAATAAAAAAAAAATGCCATAAATCTATCCCCTATTTTGTAGACGCTATAACTTTTGCGCAAACCAATCAATATACGCTTTTTGCGATTTTTATTACCAAAAATATGTAGAAAAATACATATTGGCATAAACTGAGGAAAAAAATGAGCTTTTTTTAAAAAAAAAATTGGGGCTATTTATTACAGCAAAAAGTACAAAATATTGTGTTTTTTTTCAAAATTGTCGCTCTTTTTTTGTTTTTGTAGCGCAAAAAATAAAAACTGAAGAGATGATCAGATACCACCAAAAGAAAGCTCTATTTGTGGGGAAAAAATGTCAATTTTGTTTGGGTACAGCCACGCACGACCGCGCAATTGTCAGTTTAAGCGACACAGTGCCGTATTCCTTGTTTACATAGACACATATGACACGATCGCGGGACACCAGCAGATATCGAGTCACGCTGTACGCGGTGGGTGCTTGCACGCCCCGCCATCGGCGCTCGCTCACCCTCTAGACCCACAAATTAGGGGGACGTACAGGTACGGCCATTTGCCCACCGCTGCCATTGTGCTGACGTATATTGGCGTGCAGCGTTTGGCAAGTGGTAAATGAGGGAATCCTCCCACTTCTTGTTATATTATTCGCTTCCCATGTCAGAGGTTTTAAAGTGCCGTTTTTTGTCCTGATATTATTATTTCTGGACGAGAACAGAAAGGAGTTTGGGACTTTAAATGAAGCAATGGAATAGTGGAGATAAATTACAATATAAATTAATTATTAAGTAGCATTGATCTAATAGTATAGTTTATTTCATATATATACAAAGATATACAAAGAGCATGCATGCACACTGGGTAGAAAGTACATGCATGACAACACATAATCAGAGTAGTTAAAAATAACATGCGCCTGCCAATAGCAGCATGTCCAATGCTGGCACATGCATCCACATGGTATATGTACATCCACCCAAGATATTCAAACAACATTGTAAAATAGAGTATATCAGTAAAGGATGGATAAATGTCGATCAATATGGGGTATAGCTGCAGCATCAAGTAAAGCTCTACGCGTTTCGTGGGTTTTCCCACTCGTCAGGAGCAGATGCGACAGATATTCCTATGGATTATATAAATATAATAAAAAGTAAAAAACTTTATTCTAGAGAAAGTGATACATATTTAATGTGTGTATGAATAGTTAGCAAGACACACTCACCAACCTAGGCAGCAAATGTAGCGTGGGGGAGCTGGCGTAGGGTTGGCCGAGAGCATAACCCCACCCAGGGAGCTGAGGCGGCATAATCCAGGGATGCAGCACTGGACGGTAGAAAGGTGGGCAAGGTGTGACAAAAATCTCCATGTGGCAAAGAACATGGTGTAAACTTGATGAGGCGGAGGTGTCTAAAAAAAAAATGGTGAATTTGTGTAATATTATGACAATAATGTGTTGTGAGTACTAGTAATGGTCATTTTGAGTAAACCCAGTGTGGCTTATAATTGAGTGAAAAAGTGAGGGTGGTGCCAAGGGATATTGGGGTACCTGTGTCTGAAATATTACACAGGTACATGTATTTATGAAAAAGTGTAAAAAACCTAAAAAAGAAATGCCAAGTGAGAAAATATATGATGAGAAAAAAAGAAAAAAAAAAAAAAAAAAGAAAAGGCAAACGTGTTAAACTCTAAGTGTACAGCATCAAGGAGGAAAAGAAGGAAAAAGTGGAAGGGTTTAAACCAGAGAGGGAAGCCTACCCCAATGCTGCATCGAATCACCACCAGCAGATGAATATAACTGGTGTGCGGGAACCCCAGAGGGAGACTGGTCATATGAACAGCTCACCTCAGGGGAAATGAGTATATGCCGCCAACGCCACGTAATGAGCCAATGGGGGAGAAAGAGCCGCACCTGAACCGAGTGAGCACTCAGTAGCCGGCACGGGGACTCCCCCATACAAGCCCAAGAGGTGTTATGACTGAGCGCCGGCATAGTAACGTCATAACTGACGTCATACGCACGGCGTAAGTGCCGTCACACATGCAGCGTGACAGACGTGGCGCCGATGCGCGGAGGGGCACCCGCCCGATCCTCCCAGGCACACTAGGAGCCAGGGGAGGAGGGGGAGGGTCCACTGAGCGCATTGCAGCTCCCGTGAAGAAGAAAGACCGCAGCCACACCCAAACGCCAAACAGCCCACACGAGACACATAGCTGGCCAGGACGAGAGCATGTATTGGACATCTGGGGGGAAACAGTCCATGTGGGTGCACTGAACCAGCGCAGGGAAATGTTGCAAATAAAAAGTTACCATATATAAAGCTCATGGGTATAAATGTGGAGAGACCATGCAAATAAACATTAATAATAACAGTATATAAACTTTTTACTAAAAGACATCCTATGAATGAGGACAAATCTCACACAGGGATGGCAGGGGGACACTGCCAATCCCAATTATTCAATTGCCTCCATCCCGATATTTGTGTAAATGGAAGGGGGGTTGGGACTTTAAATGAAGCACCATGAGGTGCCTCCATCCCGGTATCTGGACGAGAACAGAAAGGAGTTTGGGACTTTAAATGAAGCAATGGAATAGTGGAGATAAATTACAATATAAATTAATTATTAAGTAGCATTGATCTAATAGTATAGTTTATTTCATATATATACAAAGATATACAAAGAGCATGCATGCACACTGGGTAGAAAGTACATGCATGACAACACATAATCAGAGTAGTTAAAAATAACATGCGCCTGCCAATAGCAGCATGTCCAATGCTGGCACATGCATCCACATGGTATATGTACATCCACCCAAGATATTCAAACAACATTGTAAAATAGAGTATATCAGTAAAGGATGGATAAATGTCGATCAATATGGGGTATAGCTGCAGCATCAAGTAAAGCTCTACGCGTTTCGTGGGTTTTCCCACTCGTCAGGAGCAGATGCGACAGATATTCCTATGGATTATATAAATATAATAAAAAGTAAAAAACTTTATTCTAGAGAAAGTGATACATATTTAATGTGTGTATGAATAGTTAGCAAGACACACTCACCAACCTAGGCAGCAAATGTAGCGTGGGGGAGCTGGCGTAGGGTTGGCCGAGAGCATAACCCCACCCAGGGAGCTGAGGCGGCATAATCCAGGGATGCAGCACTGGACGGTAGAAAGGTGGGCAAGGTGTGACAAAAATCTCCATGTGGCAAAGAACATGGTGTAAACTTGATGAGGCGGAGGTGTCTAAAAAAAAAATGGTGAATTTGTGTAATATTATGACAATAATGTGTTGTGAGTACTAGTAATGGTCATTTTGAGTAAACCCAGTGTGGCTTATAATTGAGTGAAAAAGTGAGGGTGGTGCCAAGGGATATTGGGGTACCTGTGTCTGAAATATTACACAGGTACATGTATTTATGAAAAAGTGTAAAAAACCTAAAAAAGAAATGCCAAGTGAGAAAATATATGATGAGAAAAAAAAAAAAAAAAGAAAAGGCAAACGTGTTAAACTCTAAGTGTACAGCATCAAGGAGGAAAAGAAGGAAAAAGTGGAAGGGTTTAAACCAGAGATGCAGCATTGGGGTAGGCTTCCCTCTCTGGTTTAAACCCTTCCACTTTTTCCTTCTTTTCCTCCTTGATGCTGTACACTTAGAGTTTAACACGTTTGCCTTTTCTTTTTTTTTTTTTTCTCATCATATATTTTCTCACTTGGCATTTCTTTTTTAGGTTTTTTACACTTTTTCATAAATACATGTACCTGTGTAATATTTCAGACACAGGTACCCCAATATCCCTTGGCACCACCCTCACTTTTTCACTCAATTATAAGCCACACTGGGTTTACTCAAAATGACCATTACTAGTACTCACAACACATTATTGTCATAATATTACACAAATTCACCATTTTTTTTTTAGACACCTCCGCCTCATCAAGTTTACACCATGTTCTTTGCCACATGGAGATTTTTGTCACACCTTGCCCACCTTTCTACCGTCCAGTGCTGCATCCCTGGATTATGCCGCCTCAGCTCCCTGGGTGGGGTTATGCTCTCGGCCAACCCTACGCCAGCTCCCCCACGCTACATTTGCTGCCTAGGTTGGTGAGTGTGTCTTGCTAACTATTCATACACACATTAAATATGTATCACTTTCTCTAGAATAAAGTTTTTTACTTTTTATTTATATTTATATAATCCATAGGAATATCTGTCGCATCTGCTCCTGACGAGTGGGAAAACCCACGAAACGCGTAGAGCTTTACTTGATGCTGCAGCTATACCCCATATTGATCGACATTTATCCATCCTTTACTGATATACTCTATTTTACAATGTTGTTTGAATATCTTGGGTGGATGTACATATACCATGTGGATGCATGTGCCAGCATTGGACATGCTGCTATTGGCAGGCGCATGTTATTTTTAACTACTCTGATTATGTGTTGTCATGCATGTACTTTCTACCCAGTGTGCATGCATGCTCTTTGTATATCTTTGTATATATATGAAATAAACTATACTATTAGATCAATGCTACTTAATAATTAATTTATATTGTAATTTATCTCCACTATTCCATTGCTTCATTTAAAGTCCCAAACTCCTTTCTGTTCTCGTCCAGATACCGGGATGGAGGCACCTCATGGTGCTTCATTTAAAGTCCCAACCCCCCTTCCATTTACACGATATTATTATTTCTTTGGTTATCTTTTTTTTTTTTTATTGGTTTTGGAACCTAAATAATACTCTCACAATCTCACAATAATCTTTGCATTGTAAACATAAAATCTGTCCTATGCCTGACAGCAATTTGCTGTTATGTGTCTTTAGAACCACCAATCTGGTAAAATGGGAATAATGAGAAGTCATAAAGCTAGAATAAGTACTAGGAACCGCTGCATTATTTTACCTTTGTGCCCGGTGAGATGGATGCATGCCATTTTGTCTGCATCATGAATAACACAAATCAATGTTCAAGAAACACTGCTCGAATATTGCTCCTCCACCGCAGCCAAAGCAGCAGATTTAAATCACATGCTTCTTATCCACTGACTAATGTCACTGTATTAGAGGGTAGAGTTATATTCTCATTCCCCCATGGCATGTGTGTTATTAGGGGTAACCCTGACACCTCCCTTCAAGAACACCTATATATTCCATGATGAATGCCATTGACATATATTTTTATTTAAGGAAAGTGTAAAGAAAGTGCAATTTCTTTCATCAAACAGTACTTTTTTTTAATGACATTTATGCAGATCATCTGGAGATCTCCTCACCTCTTTGCTTGCTTTTTTAATGCCTGTCGGCCCTGTTGTCATGAACGGAGAGCCTTCCAATGTCAGACAAACAGGGATGTACAGCGAGGGAAGGAGACCACCAAAGAAATGTAAGGTACTCGAATGCAGTGTTTCTCAACTCCAGTCCTCAAGGCGTCCCAATAGGTCATGTTTTCAGGATTTCCCTCAGATGAAACAACTCTGGTAATTACTAAGGCAGTGAAACTGATCAAATCACCTGTGCAAAAAAAAATGGAAACCCTGAAAACATGACCTGTTGGGGCACCTTGAGGACTGGAGTTGAGAAACACTACTCTAATGAATGTCAACAGTACCAAGGTAAATATAATTTTATACACAGACTAACCTTATCACCTAAATTAATTAATAAAGGCTTCTTTAACCACCAGCTCATATTTAATTTACCTCAAATATGACTTTCTAAAAAAAAAAAAAAAACAGAATGTTCTTTTCCTGTGGCACGGCTGTAATCTATTCTTTTTGTAGAAAAGTGTATAGATTTTAACTGTTTGCACAGAAAATTTATGTTTTATGTCTTAATTTTAACCAATTGACACATGGAATTGTAATAGTCGCCAATTATAGCGTCAACTGAAATCTAAACAATTAGAGTCAAAGGCCTGACAACTGAGTATGATGAGTTCAATGATGAAGTGCAGCTGGCCTAGACAGCACTATTGTATTTGTATTGCCCTTGCATTGCAGATGAGGGTTTAAAATATTATTTATTTTGCCAAACAAAAAAATGGCTACGGGATTCTCTTTGTTTCTTAATATTTAGTTACATGGTAAAAAACACAATATACCAACACTTGCAGTAGGGAGAAATATAGGACCTGTACCCAGAGACTAAGAATGTAAGCAGGTTACACCACGCAACTATAATGAAGAGGAAATAAGAGTTCAAAAAAGGAAATTTATAGTAATTATTAACAATATTATATTCCCACTGAGCTCACAAGGAGCCTCTCTATGATATAGTCTAAAATGTTAGATGGGTGGGGGCAACAAATGCTATGGGTTCTGTGGCCAAAGGCATCAGGTAAAGGAATGGCTGGCATCAGGAAGGAGGAGGAGGGTGTTACCTTGCTGTCGGACATAATAGCCTTAGGGAAATTCTTTTTTTGATAGTGCAAAACCACTTAGTCTCCAGCCAGCTTAAATATGGAAATACCATTAAGGGAAGTGTTGATGGGTATGGTCTCGCAACAAGAAATCCCTCCCCTCTGACGAATTACTGCTGTATCCATAGACCCTATAGACACACTTGGAAGTGCCTATGAGAAGCTGAAGATGATATTGGACTTATGTATTTACTCCATGGAGCCAAAAAATGACTACATGTGAATCTGAGGAGAGGAAATTGGAAAGATTCTTTGAACATAAATATTATACATTGAATCTGTCATTCTAAAAATATTTTTTTTTTTAAATACACTACTTCATAATCAGAAGAGTATCATAGTGAAAGCTGAGTGCTGTTAAATCTCTAGGCTGCTGAAGTGTATAGAATAATTTTTTCACAAAATGTCTTGTGTGTCAAACAAGGAATTATTAGGAAACCTTATAGTCTTTTAGTTTCTATGCCAATGCTAATAACGGTGCATTAATGTTACATTACATTGGTATTAATAACACAGTTTTGTTGGGGTGGTCCAAGCGCAGAGTTAAAAACTGGAAGGGCTGTGAACGTTGACTGCATTAACCTATAATTAAATAAATCCTAAGCCTTTAAAAGAGGACTTCAAGGCATATTTTTATATTCTACTGCACGTCAATGTAAGTATGATTTTATTAATTTAGTAGGAAAAAAAATGTTTATTTTTGGCCTGATTACTCAGAGGACTGTGCATCAAGCTCACCTAGTTCACCTTAGGAAGCCCCAAGTATAGAATGTTTTCCATGAAATATATCTTAAAGTGGATGTAAATCCTCACATATACCCAGTGAAGTGAACAGCCTCAGATGATACACAGAGATGAAACAAATCTCCCTACATTTTTTCTTTCTGTTCAGCACTGGTGTGGATTCTTGGGATACACTGTGTTACAGCTGATTGGAGAAAAGACACACATCCCCACTCCACTAGACATGTGCGATTCGTTTCGTACGAATTCGTAATTCGTACGAATTTTTCGAAATTCGTACGAATTTACGAATCTGTAGTACGAATTTTTTTTTTTACGAATTCCGTACGGAATACGAAATTTTTTTTACGAATCGTTAGTAAAGTTACGAATCGTTACGAATCGTTACGAATCGTTAACGCGGCTAATGAATTGTTGGTTCTCATAACACAGAGAACAATTCGAATCCAACTACAAATATCGAATTTCAATTTCAAGTTACGAATCGTTACGAATCGTTATGAATAGTTACGAATCGTTACGAATCGTTATGAATAGTTACGAATCGTTAGTAAATCCAACTACCAATATCGAATTTCAACTAATTTGAACGAAATTATTATAGCAGATATAACGAATGAATTCGAATGACAAAGTGTCATTTTTGCAGAAAAAAAAAAAGCGTAGGGGTCCCCCCAAATTCAATAACCAGGCCCTTCAGGTCTGGTATGGATATTAAGGGGGACCCCAGCCAAAAAAAAATAAAAAAAATGGCGTGGGGTCCCCCCCAAATATCCATACCAGACCCTTCAGGTCTGGGATGGATTTTAAGGGGAACCCCGGCCAAAAAAAAAAAAAAAAAATGGCGTGGGGTCCCCCTCAAAATCCATACCAGACCCTTTATCCGAGCACGCAACCTGGCAGGCCGCAGGAAAGGAGGGGGGGACGAGAGCGGCCCCCCCTCCCGCCTGAACCGTACCAGGCCACATGCCCTCAACATTGGGAGGGTGCTTTGGGGTCCCCCCCAAAGCACCTTGTCCCCATGTTGATGAGGACAAGGGCCTCATCCCCACAACCCTGGCCGGTGGTTGTGGGGGTCTGCGGGCGGGGGGCTTATCGGAATCTGGAAGCCCCCTTTAACAAGGGGACCCCCAGATCCCGGCCCCCCCCCTGTGTGAAATGGTAAAGGGGTACAAAAGTACCCCTACCATTTCACCAAAAAAGTGTCAAAAATTGTAAAAATGACAGGAGACAGTCTTTGACAATTCCTTTATTAAAATCTTCTTTCTTCTGGTCTTCCTTTCTTCATCTTCTCCTTCCGGCATCTTCTTCCATCTTCTTCTTCCTTCGATTCGCTTCTTCTTCCTCCGGTCTTCTCGTCCTTCTCGTCCGGCGTCGTCCTTCTCGTCCGGCATCGTCGTCTCTTCTCGCAGGCCGCTCCTCGCAATGGGAGGCTCCCGCTCTGTGAGGCTCCGCTCCGGGTGACAGGTCTTTTATAACGAAGGCACCTGGTGACCCCGCCCCCTCTGACGCACGGGGACGTCATGTGGAATTCCCTATGGCTTTCCCCATGACGTCAGAGGGGGGGCGGGGTCACCGGGTGCCTTCGTTATACAAGACCTGTCACCCGGAGCGAAGCCTCACAGAGCGGGAGCCTCCCATTGCGAGGAGCGGCCTGCGAGAAGAGACGACGATGCCGGACGAGAAGGACGACGCCGGACGAGAAGGACGAGAAGACCGGAGGAAGAAGAAGCGAATCGAAGGAAGAAGAGGATGGAAGAAGATGCCGGAAGGAGAAGATGAAGAAAGGAAGACCAGAAGAAAGAAGAAAGAAGATTTTAATAAAGGAATTGTCAAAGACTGTCTCCTGTCATTTTTACAATTTTTGACGCTTTTTTTGGTGAAATGGTAGGGGTACTTTTGTACCCCCTTACCATTTCACACAGGGGGGAGGCCGGGATCTGGGGGTCCCCTTGTTAAAGGGGGCTTCCAGATTCCGATAAGCCCCCCGCCCGCAGACCCCCACAACCACCGGCCAGGGTTGTGGGGATGAGGCCCTTGTCCTCATCAACATGGGGACAAGGTGCTTTGGGGGGGACCCCAAAGCATCCTCCCAATGTTGAGGGCATGTGGCCTGGTACGGTTCAGGCGGGAGGGGGGGGCGCTCTCGTCCCCCCCTCCTTTCCTGCGGCCTGCCAGGTTGCATGCTCGGATAAGGGTCTGGTATGGATTTTATGGGGGACCCCACGCCATTTTTTTGGGCTAGGGTTCCCCTTAAAATCCATCCCAGACCTCAAGGGTCTGGTATGGATTTTGAGGGGGACCCTACGCCATTTTTTTTTTTTTTTTTTGGCTGGGGTCCCCCTTAATATCCATCCCAGACCTGAAGGGCCTGGTTATTGAATTTGGGGGGACCCCTACACATTTTTTTATCAATGACTTCAATGAATGACAGTTCTCTGTATTACGGATCCAACAATTCATTTGCCGGCAATAGCTGCGACTCGTGATTTTAAATAGTTTTTTTTTTCCTGCAAAAATGACACATTGTACAGAGACAGTTCTCTATATTAGATATACTGAATCTCGAATCATTTGAAGCATTCGTTATATCCGCTATTATAATTTCTTTCATGTTAGTTGAAATTACATATTTGTTAGTTACAATACAACATTCGAATTGTTCTCTGTATTACGGGAATCGGCAATTAGCCGCGAGTGATTTTAAATGTCTTTTTTTCCTGCAAAAATGACACATTGTACAGAGAGAGTTCTAAACACGGGAAACCTGCCCCCTTCTATATACTATATACTCTATAGTATGCCTATGAAGGGGGGCATGTTTCCCGTGCTTAGAACTCTCTCTGTACAATGTGTCATTTTTGCAGGAAAAAAAGACATTTAAAATCACTCGCGGCTAATTGCCGATTCCCGTAATACAGAGAACAATTCGAATGTTGTATTGTAACTAACAAATATGTAATTTCAACTAACATGAAAGAAATTATAATAGCGGATATAACGAATGCTTCGAATGATTCGAGATTCAGTATATCTAATATAGAGAACTGTCTCTGTACAATGTGTCATTTTTGCAGGAAAAAAAAACTATTTAAAATCACGAGTCGCAGCTATTGCCGGCAAATGAATTGTTGGATCCGTAATACAGAGAACTGTCATTCATTGAAGTCATTGATAAAAAAATGCGTAGGGGTCCCCCCAAATTCAATAACCAGGCCCTTCAGGTCTGGGATGGATATTAAGGGGGACCCCCAGCCAAAAAAAAAAAAATGGCGTAGGGTCCCCCTCAAAATCCATACCAGACCCTTGAGGTCTGGGATGGATTTTAAGGGGAACCCTAGCCAAAAAAAATGGCGTGGGGTCCCCCATAAAATCCATACCAGACCCTTATCCGAGCACGCAACCTGGCAGGCCGCAGGAAAGGAGGGGGGGACGAGAGCGGCCCCCCCTCCCGCCTGAACCGTACCAGGCCACATGCCCTCAACATTGGGAGGATGCTTTGGGGTCCCCCCCAAAGCACCTTGTCCCCATGTTGATGAGGACAAGGGCCTCATCCCCACAACCCTGGCCAGTGGTTGTGGGGGTCTGCGGGCGGGGGGCTTATCGGAATCTGGAAGCCCCCTTTAACAAGGGGACCCCCAGATCCCGGCCCCCCCCCCTGTGTGAAATGGTAAGGGGGTACAAAAGTACCCCTACCATTTCACCAAAAAAGTGTCAAAAATGGTAAAAATGACAGGAGACAGTCTTTGACAATTCCTTTATTAAAATCTTCTTTCTTCTTTCTTCTTTCTTCTGGTCTTCCTTTCTTCATCTTCTCCTTCCGTCATCTTCTTCCATCTTCTTCTTCCTTCGATTCGCTTCTTCTTCCTCCGGTCTTCTCGTCCTTCTCGTCCGGCGTCGTCCTTCTCGTCCGGCATCGTCGTCTCTTCTCGCAGGCCGCTCCTCGCAATGGGAGGCTCCCGCTCTGTGAGGCTTCGCTCCGGGTGACAGGTCTTGTATAACGAAGGCACCCGGTGACCCCGCCCCCCCTCTGACGTCATGGGGAAAGCCATAGGGAATTCCACATGACGTCCCCGTGCGTCAGAGGGGGCGGGGTCACCAGGTGCCTTCGTTATAAAAGACCTGTCACCCGGAGCGAAGCCTCACAGAGCGGGAGCCTCCCATTGCGAGGAGCGGCCTGCGAGAAGAGACGACGATGCCGGACGAGAAGGACGACGCCGGACGAGAAGGACGAGAAGACCGGAGGAAGAAGAAGCGAATCGAAGGAAGAAGAAGATGGAAGAAGATGACGGAAGGAGAAGATGAAGAAAGGAAGACCAGAAGAAAGAAGAAAGAAGATTTTAATAAAGGAATTGTCAAAGACCGTCTCCTGTCATTTTTACCATTTTTGCCACTTTTTTGGTGAAATGGTAGGGGTACTTTTGTACCCCCTTACCATTTCACACAGGGGGGGGGGGGGATCTGGGGGTCCCCTTGTTAAAGGGGGCTTCCAGATTCCGATAAGCCCCCCGCCCGCAGACCCCCACAACCACCGGCCAGGGTTGTGGGGATGAGGCCCTTGTCCTCATCAACATGGGGACAAGGTGCTTTGGGGGGGACCCCAAAGCACCCTCCCAATGTTGAGGGCATGTGGCCTGGTACGGTTCAGGCGGGAGGGGGGGGCCGCTCTCGTCGCCCCCTCCTTTCCTGCGGCCTGCCAGGTTGCGTGCTCGGATAAAGGGTCTGGTATGGATTTTGAGGGGGACCCCACGCCATTTTTTTTTTTTTTTGGCCGGGGTTCCCCTTAAAATCCATCCCAGACCTGAAGGGTCTGGTATGGATATTTGGGGGGGACCCCACGCCATTTTTTTTTATTTTTTTTTTGGCTGGGGTCCCCCTTAATATCCATACCAGACCTGAAGGGCCTGGTTATTGAATTTGGGGGGACCCCTACGCTTTTTTTTTTCTGCAAAAATGACACTTTGTCATTCGAATTCATTCGTTATATCTGCTATAATAATTTCGTTCAAATTAGTTGAAATTCGATATTGGTAGTTGGATTTACTAACGATTCGTAACTATTCATAACGATTCGTAACGATTCGTAACTATTCATATCGATTCGTAACGATTCGTAACTTGAAATTGAAATTCGATATTTGTAGTTGGATTCGAATTGTTCTCTGTGTTATGAGAACCAACAATTCATTAGCCGCGTTAACGATTCGTAACGATTCGTAACGATTCGTAACGATTCGTAACTTTACTAACGATTCGTAAAAAAAATTACGATTCGTCCGAATTTCGTATTTCGTACGAATTCGAACGGAATTTCGTACACGAATTACGAATTACGAATTTTTTTTATATACGAAACGGGACGAAACGAAACGAAACGAATTTTTTGGCAGTTCCCATGTCTACACTCCACACAGGCAGAGGAAGGAAGGAATGTGCAGAGCTGTGCTGTGAATAGACCAGCTCTCTGCTTATCTATTTATAGCACCCACCCCGACACATATTTCAGGCTGGCTTTATCTCTGTTATCGAGAAGTTGTCAGACGTTATCATGCTGATAACAGAAGTACGAAGCAGCATTAAGACACGTGACTTAGGACTTTGGAGAGAGATAAGAAAACACTACAGAAATATGTGCTTAGGCCAAATTTCGTGAATCAGGTTTACATCCACTTTAAGAAAAGGCTTTCTAATGTGTAGGTAAAATGCACTTTAAAGTAGACCTATCCTTAAAATGTAGTAGCATAAAGGGGAGTTTTCGGACTTACAAAGTATACGCCTCCATCCTTATTCTAAGCATAAAAAAGTGGGAAAGGTGCGGGACTTTATATGAGGCACATGACATAAACCTTGGTAAAAAGCATATTTATTTGCAGACAGCATGGCACATAGCAATGTGTACATACATGGATGTTGATAGTTAATAAAAATATGAACATAAAATCACATATTGGGTAAACACAGAAAAAGCTTGATAACACATGACATATTAGGACAATATAAGCCAATATGTACTCCGTATTAGAATATCAAAAAGTTGCAGAAATTGAATGCAATATAGTATGGTCTGGTTGGAATGAAACATACCTGTAAAGTATATCTGCATCAATATTCTCTACGCGTTTTTGTGGTCTTTTTCCACTTCCTCAGGAGAGGGTGCAAGATATATCTGCAAACATATATGTATGTATAAATATATATCAATAAGGTCTGATGGTTGACCCAAATAACAGGGAGGAGCAGAAGAAGTAAGGCAAACATCTCTAAAATACTTACACAGGGACTTAGGTGAAAACTGCGATGCTGAGAAATAAGGGCTACCAGAATAGTCTGTCCCGGGAGCTCTGGGTATAAGGGCCCAAAGAGGGGCCCGGCGCTCACAGTCATAACCCAAAGGTATAGAAATATCCACGTGGTGTTCTGTAATAATGTGGAGTAGCTTCCAAGTATCTATAAGGGTGATATATTGTATAACTATACAATATAGAGCATTTGTACTGCCATACAGATTTTGACCGTAACCACCGTGGCATTGAAAAAATAAAATGGAGTGTGGGTGAAAGACATAGCTAAACCATTACCCCAGTATGGCGAAAGTTACACTGGTGTGTGAGAATGCATGGATGTCAACATGCAAACTTCATAAAAAAAGAAAACATAGTGGAAAAAAACATTATAAAAGAAAAGGCTTAAGTGGATGGACTCCCAAAGTGGTTACCTTGTGTTGCCATATGAAGCCATGGTTAGAAACACTGTACAAAGTGCCCAGAATGTGCCGCTGAGAAGACCATCAGTTCCTATTGTGGGTGTATATGTGCACCATGCAATCACCCCAGGTCCCTCTCAGCATCATGCTGGTGTGCCTGTAGAGAAGAGGCTTCTTCTCAGAGCGGCAACCGCCATTCACCATTGGTGCCAACACGACTCCCTACTGGCTCGCCATGTGTGGAAATAGACCCGCGTCTACGTCACAATGTCTGCTGATGTCACACACTCTTCGCGAATCGTGGTGCAGATGTGCAGCAGGAACCGTCCGCCCGATCCCCCATGATCCGAGGGGCGAGGGAGAGGGGGAGGGTGCCAGGTGCACATCGCAGCTCCTAGGAAACAAGACAGTCGGCCAGCCCCTCAGTGTCAGACCACGCAGGATTGAACAAAGGGTTGTGTAATAGGTGTAAAATGAGATGCTACCAAAATTACAGACTCTGCCAATCCTGTAGGTCCCAAGATAGATGCTGTGGTGCATAGCAACCACTAAGTAAGGTCTGCCATCCAATTATAGAGGAGGTGTATGGATGGTAGTTGGGGACTACATACCAACCAAGCAGGTGCCTCTATCCCTAATATTGAACATAGTAGCATAAAGGGAAGTTTTGGGACTTAAAACATACACTTTGCAGCCATCAGCAGGGCACATTTGAAAGCGAATTAAAGGATAAGTTCACCTTTTGGATCATGTTACACATTATACCCATATTTAGGGGGAAATGTTTAACATGCTCCAGGTCTATGAAAAAAAAATTAATGTAACGCCCTTGAAAAATATCTAAAAGATTACATAAACTTGAACCATGTCCATTTTCTCAGACTACTATTTCAATTAAAGAAAAAACGTATGTCAAAAAAATTTTTTAAGGGATAACCATTGCAACAATAATTATTGATATCTAAAAACATGGCTACTAAAAATGTTAAAGTTAGCACAAACCCACTTTATTTTCCTTTTGCACACATATCAGGGCACAAATGCCTAAAATGTTTCAGGAAAAAGTAAACTTCACTCCAACAATGTAAATTTTTTCTTAACTAGTTTTTTCCTAACTAAAATATTAGTCTGTTAAAATGAATGGGCTTCAAGTCCACGTTTGATAATTTTATAAGGATTTTAAAAGGTGTATTAATTAAAAAAAACATACGCTTCACAGCCATTAGTATGGCACATTTGTAAGAGGTTTAACTTGATGGACTTCTCATTCATTCTTCTGCTGAAAACTCAAATTGTATATTTTACCTTACATTCAGTGGTCATCAGGTAAAAGCGAGATTAAAGCTCTCTAACAGAAACACAGAGCAATAGAAACATAGCAAAATATATGTGTGTATTTGTATAAAACAGACAGCCAATGCATTTCTTGGTTCCAAGGGGCCCCTTCATGAGGGTTGAGTGAAGGACAACCCCAGTCACTGGTTTGACAATTATTTACTCAAATTGCTGAGGCAATAAATACATTAGCATACGAGAGGCTGGATTGATGATGTCAGATAGCCGAAGTAGTGCCTGGAGTGAAATGTCAGCGTCTTGAGGGAGTGGCTAAAATTATGTCAGTTGCTTAGGGTTGTGGCTTGAGTGATGGGTCAGTAGCTGAAGTGATATATCAGTATGCTGAAGAATAGCTAGCGTGATCATTACCAGCATTCAGAAGGATGCAATGGGCAGGGTTGTTGACGGCTAGGTAAAAGCCAATACTTCCATGCAGTAAACAGCTTTGATATCTCTGCATGAAGGGATAATTTGGTCTCCAGAAGGTGTGCATTGAAAGCTCCTGCACTACCACCTTACAATAACAGAGTAATGAAAGATTCATTATATGAATAATAAAATCTGGATCAAAAAGGTTGAATTGTATTCTGTAGTGGACAGAAGTGAAACTTTTACAGAGCTACTCCATACTGTTTATTGAAATAAAAGTTGTACTTTTTTTCTTAATGTCATCAAAAATGTGCATTGTAGAGAAGACAGGACATGAGATTTCTTCAGTTCTAATTAGAGTGCAGCTATTTCGATTCACTAATATTTGTGTTTTTGTCATTGTCTTTTTCGGGAAGTCAGCCATGGCATGTATTAAAAGTACTGTTGGAAAGACGGTTGAATTATCACTCAACAGGATAAACAGTTGGATTAAGGTTTCTGTCTACTATTGTGGGTCCTATAATTTATACCAACATTTTGATTTTAACTTTTGTAACTTGTACATGTCTTATTTGTGTTTTTAGATGTGTTTCGAATATGGATGTAATGTGGATGAAATCTGCATGTATATGTGTGTACTTTGTTTATGAATTGCATATGTAACAGCTGTACAGAGGATAAAAAGCAGTTAGGTGGTTATTGTATGCTGCAAGATGCCTGTAAATCAAGATTCATTCATCAAAAGTTAATCTCAGGTGGAAAAAAGTGGGGCGAGCTTAGTTTGTAAAAGCACACATGTTCACATATTGCTGATTTGCAAGCTTGAGCTCAGCACTTCCAGGAGGAAGATCCTCATTGTTTTCTCATAGACTTGTATAAGCCCAGTACCTAGTGGAGCAAAATGATTTTCAGCAGATCCAAAAAGCAAACTGTTAGACATTAAATGGCCAAGATAGCTAATTGCAGCAGCACAGGTGACACTGATGTCCCCTAGGACACCCCACTCCAACTGTAATTATACAAACCAGGACCATTCAATTTGGTAAAAGCAAAGATAGCGGCACTCAGGTAATAACAATAATAAGGGTCTTTCTTTAAGACCTGGCTACTTTCCTAAATTGTCAACCTTGGCCATTACTGAAGGTTCTGGTGTTCAGCACAGGTATAAACAAGATACACTTACATCCATCCAGCTTACATTCTTGTTAAACAACTTTTTTTTGGAATCTTGATTTTTACTTTTACCACTGTAAAAATAATAAATATTTTGTGTTTGTAGGGGAAAGTACTGTGTTTCCTACCCACTCTCTATAGGTACATTTTCCAACTGGATTGCCCTTGAAGAAGGGCTGGAGTTGAAAGGAAGGAATGGAAGTCTGGGCTAGATTTCTTAAACAATCATTGTATTGAAAATTTTCAGTACAAGTTTATAGCAGTAGTATTATCATTGATATGTTTGTGAAAGGTAGTAGTTTTAGATTACAATCAGAGCATAGCAAAGCAACATAGATGTCAATCTGTACTGACTGATTTAGTAAATATATAAATGTAGTTTTAAAGCTACAATCTATTTTTTTGACTAGTATAATAGATACTGTTCAGAAATACTTCTGTCTTGTATAATCTTCAAACGTAAAATAGAATCAGGACATTAGAAAGTGACGTGGGGAGGGAAAATAAAGCAGGACAGGAAGATACTAGGAAATATAGAGGTTAGTAGGATTTACTTTGTCTCATGAGGCTGGCAACAATGTCCAATCCAAGAGTAAGAAGATAGATTTCTAAGCTTAAAGTGGATGTAAACCCAGTGAAGTGACTGGCCTCAGATAATACACAGAGATGAAACAAATCTCCCTACATAAGTTTTACTTGTATATCTGCTGTCTTCAGCTTTATATATTGTTTAGAAAGTGCACATCATGTTAGAGATTTTCACTTCCTGTTCAGCACTGGGAGAGGATGCATACAGCCAAGACAGCTGATTGGAGGAAAGGCACACACCCCCCTCCACATAGGCAGAGACTTGCAGAGCTGTGCTGTGACAAGTCAAACTCTCTGCTAATCTATTTATAGCAACCTCCCTTTACACAAATTTCAGGCTGGTTTTATCTTGGTTGACGTAGAACTTGTCAGAAGTTATCACGCTGATAACAGAGCAATGAAGCAGCAGAAACACAAAGGGCTTTGGAGAGAGATAAGAAAACACTACAGATATGCGCTCAGGTCAAATTTCATTAATCAGATTTACATCCACTTTCAGCTGGCCATGCATGGTTAGGTTTTTTTTTGTCATTCAGCTAGCAGGCTGAACAGATTCCTCCAACCACACAAAGTATGTGGATATAGGAATCCCCCTCTACTAGGACGCTGTATTCTGACAGCAGCACCTGCCGCACTTGATTGTCTGCAGCTGCTGATTGAGAGAAATTTTCCAATGTGTCCCTTTGAAAGAAGTTGATCAAATCACTGGCTGAATTTTGAGCAGTGTATGGTTAACTTTAGAGGCAAGTAATATTTAACTCAAAGTTCCCTTATCTTTACCATTGTAAGCGTTCATTTTTTGTCATTGTTTTAGCTTATCGTGATCCAAGTTTTACATGTCAATGCATAAGCAAATTGTAAAGTTTTAGTTTTCCAGGACTTGGTGACAACTTGTTTGACTGTTGTAAATACATGCAATTTCAGTTTATGTTGGTATTTTAATTCCTTCTGTTTTTATTTTTTTTTTAGTAACACTTACCTAGAGTTTTTACACAATGGTTGCTCGAGGACTGTGTGCCATTTTATGTACTGTAGTTTATAGTTATCTTGCTAGTGGACAGGTTGTACATTGGGATTAGTGGCTTAGAGAAATAAGTGTAGGTAAAGTGCCACTGTGTTTTAAATGTATGTTTTGTTTGTAGCATAAACATTTTCTGTGAACATGTTTTAGTTGTATTCCAGAGTCCACAGCTCCACTCCTAGAGACACACCTAAGTCTTGTTCCCATTTGTTAACATAGGCTTGAGTAGTTGAGAATTAAGTATTGATTACAGTATTGTAGCATAAAGATATGAACACAAATCCCAATCCTACCCCATTACCTCAACCATATCTGCTAAGTCTAGTTGTTGTATCACACTCCCATTTATTGAACAACGAGTCCATAGTCACCTTGCTAGTGGACAGGTTGAACATTAGGATGAGTGGCTCAGAAAAAAAAAGCAATAAGTGTAGGCAAAGTACCACTGTGTTATACATGCATATTTACGTAATTTACGAGTTTTTATGTAATGGGTGTTCAAGAACTGTGTGGCATTTGATGTACCCTAGATTATAGTCATCTTGCTATGAGTCTACCAAAGTCCACAGCTCCACCAGCTCCACTCTCAGAAACACATCTAAGGCTTGTTTGCATTACATACAGTATTGTAGAGTAAAGAGATAATGACCTCCTCCATATCTGCTAAGTCTAGTTGATGTACCACACTTCCATTTATTGAATCACCATCTTGCTAGTAGACAGGTTAAACATTAGGATGAGTGGCTTAGAAAAAATAGTGTAGGTAAAGTATTACTGTGTTATAGAAGTATATTTTTATGTAATGGGTGCTCAAGGACTGTGTGCCATTTGATGTACCCTAGATTATACAGTGGTGTGAAAAAGTGTTTGCCCCCTTCCTCATTTCCTGTTCCTTTGCATGTTTGTCACACTTAAGTGTTTCGGAACATCAAACCAATTTAAACAATAGTCAAGGACAACACAAGTAAACACAAAATGCAATTTGTAAATGATGGTGTTTATTATTAAAGGTGAAAAAAAATCCAAACCATCATGGCCCTGTGTGAAAAAGTGATTGCCCCCTAAACCTAATAACTGGTTGGGCCACCCTTAGCAGCAACAACTGCAACCAAGCGTTTGCGATAACGTGCAATGAGGCTTTTACAGCGTCCTGGAGGAATTTTGGCCCACTCATCTTTGCAGAATTGTCCTAATTCAGTTACATTAGAGGGTTTTCGAGCATGAACGGCCTTTTTAAGGTCATACCACAACATCTCAATAGGATTCAGGTCAGGACTTTGGCTAGGTCACTCCAAAGTCTTCATTGTGTTTTTCTTCAGCCATTCGGTGGTGGACTTGCTGGTGTGTTTAGGATCATTGTCCTGCTGCAGAACCCAAGTTCGTTTCAGCTTGAGTACACGAACAGATGGTCGGACATTCTCCTTCAGGATCTCTTGGTAGACAGCAGAATTCATAGTTCCTTTTGTCACGGCAAGTCTTCCAGGTCCTGAAGCAGCAAAACAGCCCCAGACCATCACACTACCACCACCATATTTTACTGTTGGTATAATGTTCTTTTTCTGAAATGCAGTGTTCCTTCTACGCCAGATATACTTGGACACACACCTTCCAAAGAGTTCCACTTTTGTCTCATCGGTCCACAGAATGTTGTCCCAAAAGTCTTGGGGATCATCAAGATGTGTTGTGGAGAAATTGAGACGAGCTTTGATGTTCTTTTTGCTCAGCAGTGGTTTTCTCCTTGGAACTCTGCCATGCAGGCCATTTTTGCCCAGTCTTTTCCTGATGGTGGAGGCATGAATGCTGACCTTAACTGAGGCAAGTGAGGCCTGCAGTTCCTTGGACGTTGTTGTGGGGTCTTTTGTGACCTCTTGGATGAGTCGTTGCTGCGCTCTTGGGGTAATTTTGGGCGGCCGGCCACTCCTGGGAAGGTTCACCACTGTTCCATGTCTTCGCCATTTGTGGATAATGGCTCTCACTGTGGTTCGCTGGATTCCCAAAGCTTTGGAAATGGCTTTATAACCCTTTCCAGACTGATAGATCTCAATTACTTTCTTTCTCAATTGTTCCTGAATTTCTTTGGGTCTCGGCATGATGTGTAGCGTTTAAGGATCTTCTGGTGGACCTTACTGTGTCAAGCAGCTCCTATTTAAGTGATGCCTTGATTGTGAACAGGTGTGGCAATAATCAGGCCTGGGTGTGGCTAGAGAAATTGAACTCAGGTGTGGACAACCACAGTTATAGTATGTTTTAACAAGGGGGGCAATCACTTTTTCACACAGGGCCATGATGGTTTGGATTTTTTTTCACCTTTAATAATAAACACCTTCATTTACAAATTGCATTTTGTGTTTACTTGTGTTGTCCTTGACTATTGTTTAAATTGGTTTGATGTTCCGAAACACTTAAGTGTGACAAACATGCAAAGGAACAGGAAATGAGGAAGGGGGCAAACACTTTTTCACACCACTGTAGTTATCTTGCAATTGGACAGGTTGAACATTGAGATGAGTGGCTTAGAAAAATACGTGTAGGTAATGTACCACTGTATTATAAATGTATATTTTCTTTCTAGCATAAACATTTTTTGTGAATATGTTTTAGTTGTATTCCAGAGTCCACTGTTCCACCAACTCCACTCCCAGAGACACATTAAAGTCTTGTTCACATTTGGTAACATAGACTTGAGCAGTTGAGAATTAGGTATTGATTACAGTATTGTAGAGTAAAGAGATGATGCCTAAACCTAAACTCTGGGGTAACTTTCCAATCCTACCCCATGACCTCCACCATATCTGCTAAGTCTAGTTACATTTATTGAACAAGTCCATAGTCATCCTGCTAGTGGACAGGTTCAACATTAGGGTGAGTGGCTCGGAATAAAAATAGCAATCAATGTAGGTAAAGTATCACTGTTATAAATGTATATTTTTACCTATAGTTTTTACATAATGGTTGCTCAAGGACTGTGTGCCATTTTATGTACCTTAGATTATAGTCATCTTGCTAGTGGACAGGTTGCACATTGGGTTGAATGACTTAGAAAAATAGATCATAGTCATCTTGCTAGTGTACAGGTTGAACATTGAGATGAATGGTTTCGAAAAATAAGTGTAGGTAAAGTGCCACTGTGTTATAGATGTATAATTTGTTTCTAGCATAAGAAGGTTCTGTGAACATGTTTTAGTTGTATTCCAGAGTCCAGCGCTCCACCAGCTCCTCCAGCACTACTCCCCCTACACACGGGGAGTAGAGTGTACACACGGTCGGAAATTTCGACCACAAAATCCGTTGTATTTTTTCCGACGGATTTTGTCCGACACTGGTGTTGCATACACACGGTTGGACAAAGTTGTCGGAAAATCTGATCATTCCAAACGTGGTGATGTTCGTTGCATAGGACGGAACTACGTAGAGGCTAGTAGCCAATAGCTTTGGTCTTGTAATTTGATCTGAGCATGCGTGGCACTTTGTCCGTTGGAATTCTCTACACAAGATCGGATTTTGTTGCCGGAAATTTTGAGAGCAGGATCTCAAATGTTTTCTGTCGAAAATTCAGACGGAAAAAGTCCGATGGAGCCCACACACAGGCGGATTTTCCGAAAACATGGTCCGATCGGACTTTTTCCATCGGAATATCCGACCGTATGTACAGGGCATAAGTCTTGCTCGCATTTGTTAACATAGGCTTGAATTAGGTATTGATTACAGTATTGTAGAGTAAAGAGATTATGCCTAAACCCTGCGGTAGCTTTTCAATCCTACCCCATGACCTCCACCATATCTGCTAATTCTAATGGTTGTACCACACTTCCATTTATTGAACCACACTTCATTTTCACATATGTTAATCTAATTAATTTTAGTGAGTAAAAAAAGTTACTCCAAAAAAAAAAAAATGTTTAAAACCTGTTATCTGAATTGACTGTGTTTTACTATGAACTGGGAAGGGTTAAGTGTCTGGGTGCTCATACACACAGACAGATGGTTCTCCTTTGGCTAATTCAAAGGTTACCACATTAATTATTATAATTAAGCTGTGTATGAAAAGTGGTGGCCCTTTGTTTGTGACTTGGCGATGTGACGCAGCACGTCGGTACAAAAGAGACGTGTGCGCAGCAAGCTGTATTGAGTTGCTATTATTGCTTCTTGCCGAGCGTATTATCCTGTCATAGGAGATGTAAGAAAATCTCTCACTTCAAAATGATAAGGCTTTGTCACTTGCAACACAATTACCGTTAAAAATAGAAAGAAGCATTCAATATGATTGCAAGTTGCAGGGAGGGAGCTATTGTCCAGCCCGGTGTGACTCATCCAGAGGGCCGCAGTCAGCCTCTACATAGCTGTCAGCTAACTGATTGCCATCATTCCCTCTCTCCCCGCGTTTGATGAAATATTCATGCCTTTGCTGTGCTCTCAGCAAGTACTATTGATTTCTTGTGTAAACGTTGCTATATTTAGTCTAGACAAATGGAATGTGGATTGCTGCTGAATAAATTGGATTGAGGGCTGGGCTCTTGCCTGCTTTTAGCTTCCAATCCATGGCTATTATTTATAATCAAGGACAGTTTTTGTGAGTTTAAGAGTGATTTTTCACCATTTAATGATTAGTCTGGAAAACCAAACCAAACAGTTTAGGTGCAATAATTTCAGGAGAGTGGAATGGAAAGCTATTTCTCTTTTTCTCTTTTTCTTTTAATGTGACAAAAAAATGTCTCTGTTGGAGTGTGTTGACACCATTTCATGTACTGTTTTTATCAGCTGTGCTTTTACATTTATTTTGTCCTAAAAAACGATTGATTAAAATGTGCATTGAGTGCATTTAATCTTTAAAGTAACTGAACATAATTTTTTCCATTACTTCTGACTAGCAACTTTTATTATGCAACAGGTTGTAAAAAACTACAGCTTTGAGATTGGAGGTTGAAGTATTTTTCTATACTTCAAAGATCATCCTATAACATCAGATGGCCAACTCAATGTACCTTGTTTTTTTTAACCACTTGACCTGCGGAAGGTTTCACCCCCTTCATGACCAGAGCATTTTTTTCTATTCAGCATTGTGCTACTTTAAGGCCCCATGCACACAGCCCCACGCTGAAGAAGTCCCGCCTTGGACGTAACGCGTACGGGGGTCAGGGAGCACGAGTGACGTCACCCGCAGCCATCTTGGTTGAATACACACACAGCGCCGTCACTCGGTTCTGAGTGCTGTAAAATGTGAGTGTTCCTTTTGTTTATCTTGTTGCAATAAAATCATTTATACATGCAGAGAGCACTAGATCGTTCCTTTTCATTTCCTATACATGTGGGCTGCTCTGGACTTGGTGCTTGTTGGCTGAAACTGGACCTGTGATTGCTGCATATTTGCCACTGTCAGCGCTGCTGTATACTGCTTTGTGACCTGTTTCAGGTCGAAGCAGGGAGTCGAGAGGCCATCCTATTTATGGTGAAGGGATCACTAGCACTCATTTTTGGAGTTACCCTGGCTTGAAATCACTCCACTGGAAGAATTAGAGTGTTTTTTTCTGCACATGCACTTTGTTTGGAACTTTTAAATAATCTCTGGGACTGTTTGCAATTTATTTATTTATTTATGTTTTTGCGCTGCACTATTCTATTTTTAATGTACATGTGAGGTATTTTGAATTGACCTTGAGTTTCAGCTTGCAATTTATTTTATTTCTGCTTCCCCCTTTTTTATCTTGTGACAGCGCTGAGTACTCTTTTTTATATTACCCATGCACACAGGGCATTTTTATAGCTTTAGGCTTCAAAAAAAAAAAAAAAACAGGGCCAGGGCGTTCTGAAAACCAGCGCTACAGCTATATAAAATATCTGACGCTGCTAAACACGGCTTAACACTGGATACAGCGTTACGTTTTTTTTTTTTTTAAAAATGTCAAAATCAATGGTTCTCTACGAGAGCCGTCTTAACTGATATGACTTTCAGCCCATTGATTTGAATGGAAGTCTCATCCAAGTCAGATCATCATGATCCGACTTGTGGCATGCGACTTGTACTTGTACTCTTGAAGGGGAACCTGCACCAAAATGAGAGATAAACAGAGTGGGGACCATACCAGAAGGATCTGGTATGAATTTTTAAGGGCTATCCCACGCAAAAAAAAAAAAAATCCATACCTGACCCCTATCCGAGCATGCAGCCCGGCAGGTTAGAGAAAGGGGGGGCTAGCAAGACCCCCCCCCCCACACCTGGTACCAAGCCACACAGCCTTAATATGGGAGGGTGGGTGCTTTGGGGCAGGGAAGCCTCTTCCCGAAAGCCCCGGGCAGTGGTTGTGGGGGTCTGCGGACAGGGGGCTTATCGAAATCTGGAAGCCCCCTTTAACAGGGGGGGCCCCCAGATCTCACCCCCCTCTACGAATGAGTATGGGGTACATTTTACAACCGATTTTTCCTGCCTTCGGTAGTGACTCTGCAGCTCATTTTTTTCTAACCCCAGTGAGCATGAGGACTATTTGGTACATGCTTGGTCACACTATATGCAAATTAAATTTCTACTATTTTTTTTCACACAATTAGAGCTCTCTTTTGGTGGTATTTAATAACCACTGTTTATATATATATATATATATATATATATATATATATATATATATATATATATATAAATGAAAAAATATTGAAAAATGTGAAATAAATGTGAAATAACATTTTTCAAACAAAAAATCTTAATAATAAATGTAGGCCTAAATATAGTTTGCTACATTTCAATTGTAAAAATATTATTTAGTCTGTGTTAAAGAGTCTACAAATGATAGTATATACAGTATATTTGAAAGTTGATCAATCCTGATTAGGGATGAGCCGAACACCCCCGGGTTCGGTTCGCACCAGAACCTTCGAACCGACCGAAAGTTTGCGCGAATTTTCGAACCCTATACGTTATAATGGACGCGAACGTTCGAAATCAAAAGTGCTAATTACAACGGCCAATATGCATGTTAATGTCATAAAACAGGTTTGGGGACCCGGGTCCTGCCCCAGGGGACATATATCAATGCAAAAAGAACTTTTAAAAACTAACGTTTTTTCGGGAGCAGTCATTTTAACCACTTCCCGACCGCCCCATGTAGATATACGTCGGCAGAATGGCACGTACAGGCAGAATCACGTACCTGTACGTGACATTCTTCCGGCGGTTGGGGGGTCCGATCGGACCCCCCTCCGCCGGCGGGGACGGTCGGGATCGTGTCAGGAGCGATCCGGGACGAGGGGACGGCCAGTGGTTTCTGGCCACCCCCTCGCGATCGCTCCTGGCCAATGAAAAGCTTCCCCTTCCTGTCTATTGTATAGACAGGAAGGCGGAAGTGATGTCACGCTCGGTGCGCCGGTCTATGTGACCGGAGACGCCGAGCGGCGAACATGTAAAGGTTAGTGCACAACAGTACACTGACACCAGTACAGTTAGGCACATATTCCACCCCCCTGTCACCCCCTGATCACCCCCCAGATCACCCCCTCCCCCCCCCCCAGTCACAGTGTCACTAATTGCAGTGATCATTTTTTTACTGATCACTGCATTTAGTGTCAGTGTGACTGTAATAACTGTCAGGGCAGTTAGTTTTAGGTCCAAGGTAGCCCCCTACCCCCCCCTAATAAAGGTTTAACCCCTTGATTGCCCCCCAGGTAACCCTTTCACCCCCTTTTGCCAGTGTCACTAAGCGATCGTTTTTCTGATCGCTGTATTAGTGTCACTGCTGTCGCTAGGTAACCATTTTTTTTTTTTTTATTTTAGGTAACCGCCATGTTTATATAGGTTCATAAATAGTTTTATAGGTCAGGTACCCCCATATTACAACCTAAATAAAGGTTTTAACCCCTTGATTGCCCCTAGAGTTAACCCTTTCACCAGTGATCACTGTATAACTGTCACTGGTGACGCTGGTTAGCCAGTTAGTTATTTCGTTATTTAGGTTCCCCGTCAGGTTTTTATATAGCGTCAGGTACCCCCATATATTACCTAATAAAGGTTTTAACCCCCTGATTGCCCCTAGTTAACCCTTTCACCCCCTTTTGCCAGTGTCACTAAGCGATCGTTTTTCTGATCGCTGCATTAGTGTCGCTAGGTAACCATTTTTTTTTTTTTAGGTAACCGCCATGTTTATATAGGTTCATAAATAGGTTTATAGGTCAGGTACCCCCATATTACAACCTAAATAAAGGTTTTAACCCCCTGATTGCCCCTAGAGTTAACCCTTTCACCAGTGATCACTGTATAACTGTCACTGGTGACGCTGGTTAGCCAGTTAGTTATTTCGTTATTTAGGTTCCCCGTCAGGTTTTTATATAGCGTCAGGTACCCCCATATATTACCTAATAAAGGTTTAACCCCCTGATTGCCCCTAGTTAACCCTTTCACCCCCTTTTGCCAGTGTCACTAAGCGATCGTTTTTCTGATCGCTGCATTAGTGTCGCTAGGTAACCAGTTTTTTTTTGTATTACTGTTACGGGTGACGCTGGTTAGTTAGCTTGTTTTTTATACTGTCAGGGCACCCGCCATTTATTACCCAATAACGGTTTAACCCCCTGATCGCCCGGCGGGTGATATCAATTAGGTTTTAGGGTCAAATAAGGTCTGCGTCGCCCCAGGTTAGTGCCAGTACCGCAAACACCCACGCACAAAGCATACACCTCCCTTAGTGGCACAGTATCTGAACAGATCAATATCTGATCTGATCAGATCTATACTAGCGTCCCAGCAGTTTAGGGTTCCAAAAAAAACCGCATTGTTAGCGGGATCAGCCCAGATACCTGCTAGCACCTGCGTTTTCCCCCTCCGCCCAGCCCAGCCCACCCAAGTGCAGTATCGATCGATCACTGTCACTTACAAAACACTAAGCACACATAACTGCAGCGTTCGCAGAGTCAGGCCTGATCCCTGCGATCGCTAACAGTTTTTTTGTGGTAGCGTTTTGATTCAGTCGCTTCAGTCAGGAGCTTTTTTACCTGTGAATCTCAAAAAAATAAAAAAATAAAAAATAGTTGTCGTTTTATTGTTCTCTCTCTCACTCTATTCTCTCTCTATTGTTGCTCTTTTTTTACTCCATTCTATTCTGCAATGTTTTATTATGTTTTATCATGTTTTATCATGCTTGCTTTTCAGGTATGTAATTTTGTTTACTGTGTTTTAGTGTTAAGCATTTTTTTGTTTTCAGGTGCGCCATTCAGTTGCAACGCGGATTTATTTATCTTGACAGCAACAGCGTTTGCTCCCACGATACATAAAGCCGCGACTCCAACGCTGTAGGAGGTGATTTCACCACCACAGTTAAAAAAAAGAGCATATATGCCGAAGCATGGGGGCAGCAGGGGGGGGGAGGAGCGATTGGCTCCTAATGCCACGTACATACGGTCGAAATTCCGACCGTGTGTACACGGCATAACTTTTGCGGGAGGATGCCCCCATGCATCGGCATATATAAATGGTGCATGTATGCCCATCATTAGAAGTGGGTGGATGAAGGGAGGTATTCTAATGGTGGGCATACCCACCAATCAATCTCTTTTTTTCGTTCAGCCAAGAGGCTGCATGAAAAAAAAAAGATTACAATATATGTCCAGTATGTTGCTGGACTTTGAATGGTTATACCAGAATGATGCCTGCAGGTTTAGGTATCATCTTGGTATCATTCTTTTCAGCCAGTGATCGGCTTTCATGTAAAAGCAATTCTAGCGGGTAATTAGCCTCTAGACTGCTTTTACAAGCAGTGGGAGGGAATGTCCCCCCTCCCGGATATAAACCGCGCCATTGGGAAATTGGGAAAGCATTTTATCACACCAATCTTGGTGTGGTCAGATGCTTTGAGGGCAGAGGAAAGATCTAGGGTCTAATAGACCCCAATTTTTTCAAAAAAAGAGTACCTGTCACTGCCTATTGCTATCATAGGGGATATTTACATTCCCTGAGATAACAATAAAAATCATAACAAAGAAAAAAAAATGGAAGGAACAGTTTAAAAATAAAATAAAAAAGCTAAATAAATAAAAAAAAAAACAAAAAAAAAAAAAAAAGCACCCCTGCCCCCCCTTCTCTTGCGCAAAGGCGTACACAAGCGTTGGTCTGGCGTCATATGTAAACAGCAATTGCACCATGCATGTGAGGTATCACCGCGAAGGTCAGATCGAGGGCAGTAATTTTAGCAGTAGACCTCCTCTGTGAATCTAATGTGGTATCATGTAAAGGCTTTTAAAGGCTTTTAAAAATGTATGTAGTTTGTCGCCACTGCGTGTTTGTGCGCAATTTTAAAGCATGTCGTGTTTGGTATCCATGTACTTGGCCTAAGATCATTTTTTTTATTTCATCAAAAATTTGAGCAATATAGTGTGTTTTAGTGCATTAAAATAAAAAAAAGTGTATTTTTTCCACAAAAAATGCGTTTGAAAAAATCGCTGCGCAAATACTGTGTGGAAAAAAAAAATGCAACACCCACCATTTTAATCTGTAGGGCCTTTGCTTTAACATTATATATAGTGTTTGGGGGTTCAACGTAATTTTCTTGCAAAAAAAAAATATGTTTTCATGTAAACAAAAAGTGTCAGAAAGGGCTTTGTCTACAAGTGGTTAGAAGAGTGGGTGACGTGTGACATAGGCTTCTAAATGTTGTGCATAAAATGCCAGGACAGTTCAAACCCCCCCCAAATTACCCCATTTTGGAAAGTAGACACCCCAAGCTATTTGATGAGAGCAATGTTGAGCCCATTAAATATTTTTTTTTTTGTCCCAAGAGATTGAATAATGAAAAAAAAAAAAATATATATATTTTTTTTACAAAAAGTTGTCACTAAATGATATATTGCTCAAACATGTCATGGGCATATGTAGAAATACACCCCAAAATACATTCTGTTGCTTCTCCTGAGTACGGGGATACCACATGTGTGGGACTTTTTGGGAGCCTAGCTGCGTACGGAACCCCAAAAACCAATCACCGCCTTCAGGCTTTCTAAGGGTGTAATTTTTTTATTTCACTTCTCACTGCCAATCACAGTTTCGGAGGCCATGGAATGCCCAGATGGCATAAAACCCCCCAAAATGACCCCCATTTTGGAAAGTAGACACCCCAAGCTATTTGCTGAGAGGTATTGTGAGTATTTTGCAGATGTCGCTTTTTGTCACAAAGTTTTGAAAATTGAAAAAAAAAAAAAAAATTTTTTTTTTTTACTTTCTTCAATTTCAAAAACAAATGAGATCTGTAAAATACTCACCATGCCTCTCAACAAATAGCTTGGGGTGTCTACTTTCCAAAATGGGGTCATTTGGGGGGGTTTTGTGCTATTTTGGCATTTTATGGCCTTCGAAACTGTGATAGGTAGTGAGGAGTGAAATCAAAAATTTGCACCCTTAGAAATCCTGAAGGCGGTGCTTGGGTTTCGGGGCCCCGTACGCGGCTAGGCTCCCAAAAAGTCCCACACATGTGGTATCCCCATACTCAGGAGAAGCAGCAAAATGTATTTTGGGGTGCAATTCCACATATAACTATGGCATGTGTGAGCAATATATCATTTAGTGACAACTTTTTGAAAAAAAAAAAAAATCTTTTTTATTTTTGTCTTTATTCAATCACTTGGGACTAAAAAAAAAATATTCAATGGGCTCAACATGCCTCTCAGCAAATAGCTTGGGGTGTCTACTTTCCAAAATGGGGTCATTTGGGGGGGTTTTGTACTTCTCTGCCATTTTAGCACCTCAAGAAATGAAATAGGCAGTCATAAATTAAAAGCGGTGTAAATTCCAGAAAATGTACTCTAGTTTGTAGACGCTATAACTTTTGCGCAAACCAATAAATATACGCTTATTGGCATTTTTTTTACTAAAGACATGTGGCTGAATACATTTTGGCCCAAATGTTTGACTAAAATTGAGTTTATTAGATTTTTTTTATAACAAAAAGTAGAAAATCTCTTTTTTTTTTCAAAATTTTCGCTCTTTTTCCGTTTATATCGCAAAAAATAAAAATCACAGAGGCAATAAAATACCATCAAAAGAAAGCTCTATTTGTGGGAAGAAAAGGACGCAAATTTCGTTTGGTTACAAAATTGCATGACCGCGCAATTACCAGTTAAAGTAGTGCAGTGCGAAATTGAAAAAAGACCTCTGGTCCTTTGGCTGCCAAATGGTCCGGGGCTGAAGTGGTTAACCACTTCCCACCCGGCCAATGTAGATATACGGCCGGGTGGGAGCCGTCTACTTCTGATAGGACGTTCAGGAACGTCCTTCAGAAGTAGAGGGATCGCGCGCGCGCGTGCCCGCGCAGCGGCGCGATCCCGATGCGGCCGTGTCACCCGGACACGGCGCATCTCGAATCGGCAGGAGGGCACGGTGATCGGCCCTCCTGATCACATGACGGCCGTGACGAATCACGGCTGTCATGTGATGTAAACAAACAGCCGGTTGCTAGGCAATCGGCCCTCCTCTCCTCACACGGAAGTCGTCGGTGAGGAGAGGAGAGCGGATCGCTGCAGCCGGCTGGTGATCAGTGAGTATGAGATGTTTTTTTTACTCACTGATCACCAGTCTAGGGTCCCCCATAGTAAAACACACATGTCCCCATAGTAAAACACACATGTCCCCACAGTAAGACACACATGTCCCCACAGTAAAACACACATGTCCCCAAAACACACATGTCCCCAAAACACACATGTCCCTAAATAATAAAAACACATGTCCCTCACATATGTCCCACTAAAATCACATGTGCCAATGATTATCTGCACACATATGTCCGTGATCACCTGCACACCCCTTTTACATGATCATTTGCGTACATATGTCCGTGATCACGCGAACCAATTATTATACACTTAACGGAATTTTTTTTTACAAAAAACATGTAGCAGAATACATTTTGGCTTAAATTTATGACAAAATTTGATTTTATTGGATTTCTTTTAAAAAAGAAAGGAGAAAATATTGTTTTTTTTCAAAATTTCCGCTATGTTTTCGCTTATATCGCAAAAAATAAAAAACGGAGTCGCGAATAAATACCACCAAACTAAAGCTCTATTTGTGCGAACAAAATGATAAAAAATTCATTTGGTTACAGCATTGCATGACCGCGCAATTGTCACTGAAAGTGCGAGAGCGCTGAAAGCTGAAAATTGGTCTGGGCAGGAAGGGTGTTTAAGTGCACAGTAGGCAAGTGGTTAATGATGCATAAAGTGAAAAAAAAAAAGTGAAATTTTCCTTTAAATATGGTACCTGGGGGGTGTCTAAAGTATGCCTGTGAAGTGGCATGTGTTTCCCGTGTTTAGAACTGTCCTTGCACAAAATGACATTTGTAAAGGGAAAAAAATAAGCCATTTAAAACTACTTGCGGCTTTAATGTCATGTCTTGTCCTGGCCGCCATATGGCTGAAAATCCTTGAGAAAAATGGCATGGCTACCCCATCACCCCCCCCCCACCCCAGCCTCTTTGGGTCTTGTATGGATATTAAGGGGGACCTTTGTGTGATGCCACTAACACACTAGAAGTCCTATGGGTGCTGCTGAGAAGAAAATATAGGAGCTCTGTGTGATGCCACTAACACACTAGAAGTCCTATGGGTGCTTCTGCAAAGAAAATAGAGGAGCTCTGTGTGATGCCACTAACACACTAGAAGTCCTGTGGGTGCTTCTGCAAAGAAAATAGAGGAGCTCTGTGTGATGCCACTAACACACTAGAAGTCCTGTGGGTGCTGCTGAGAAGAAAATATAGGAGCTCTGTGTGATGCCACTAACACACTAGAAGTCCTATAGGTGCTTCTGGGAAGAAAATATAGGTCTGTGTGATGGGACTAACACACTTCAAGTCCTATAGGTGCTTCTGGGAACAAAATATAGGATCTCTGTGTGATGGGACTAACACACTTCAAGTCCTATAGGTGCTTCTGGGAACAAAATATAAGATCTCTGTGTGATTGGACTAACACACTTCAAGTCCTATAGGTGCTTCTGGGAACAAAATATATGATCTCTGTGTGATTGGACTAACACACTTCAAGTCCTATAGGTGCTTCTGGGAACAAAATATATGATCTCTGTGTGATTGGGACTAACACACTTCAAGTCCTATAGGTGCTTCTGGGAACAAAATATATGATCTCTGTGTGATGGGACTAACACACTTCAAGTCCTATAGGTGCTTCTGGGAACAAAATATATGATCTCTGTGTGATTGGACTAACACACTTCAAGTCCTATAGGTGCTTCTGGGAAGAAAATATAGGTCTGTGTGATGGGACTAACACACTTCAAGTCCTATAGGTGCTTCTGGGAACAAAATATATGATCTCTGTGTGATTGGACTAACACACTTCAAGTCCTATAGGTGCTTCTGGGAACAAAATATATGATCTCTGTGTGATTGGACTAACACACTTCAAGTCCTATAGGTGCTTCTGGGAACAAAATATATGATCTCTGTGTGATGGGACTAACACACTTCAAGTCCTATAGGTGCTTCTGGGAACAAAATATAGGAGCTCTGCCTGCCTGCCAGGAACACACTACAAGTCCTATAGGTGCTTCTGGGAAGAAAATATAGGAGCTCTGCCTGCCTGCCACGAACACACTACAAGTCCTATAGGTGCTTCTGGGAACAAAATATAGGAGCTCTGCCTGCCTGCCACGAACACACTACAAGTCCTATAGGTGCTTCTGGGAACAAAATATAGGAGCTCTGCCTGCCTGCCACGAACACACTACAAGTCCTATAGGTGCTTCTGGGAACAAAATATAGGAGCTCTGCCTGCCTGCCAGGAACACACTACAAGTCCTATAGGTGCTTCTGGGAACAAAATATAGGAGCTCTGCCTGCCTGCCACGAACACACTACAAGTCCTATAGGTGCTTCTGGGAACAAAATATAGGAGCTCTGCCTGCCTGCCACGAACACACTACAAGCCCCTCTTTCTAAATCAATCTTTGTAAATGAATCTATCTAACTCAATCTCTCTAAGTAAATCTCTCTAACTAACTAAATCCAGCAGAGTGTCACAGATCTATCCTGCTCTATCTGCGCCGAAACAGCATGTGACCGGCGCAGACGGCGTGGCGGCCTTTTATAGGGGGGGGCGTGTACTAAAGCCCCTGAGCTGTAATTGGCTACAGGCGTCCTGCCTGTAGCCAATTATGGCTCTTCGAGTTTCCGGGGCTGTGATTGGCCAAGCATGCGGGGTCACAGTGCATGCTTGGCCAATCATCAGCCAGCAATGCACTGCGCCGGCCGCGCCGGCCGCAATGCATTGCGGGGGCCGCTCGCATCACACGAACGTGATGCGAGCGGCCAAAATAGTTCTGGGCTCGCCGAGCGAGCGAACACCCGGTGCTCGATGCGAACGTGGGTTCGCATCGAGCACCGGGCCCATCCCTAATCCTGATTAAGGATGGGCCCGGTGCTCGATGCGAACCCACGTTCGCATCGAGCACCGGGCGTTCGCTCGCTCGGCGAGCCCAGAACTATTTTGGCCGCTCGCATCACGTTCGTGTGATGCGAGCGGCCCCGCAATGCATTGCGGCCGGCGCGGCCGACGCAGTGCATTGCTGGCTGATGATTGGCCAAGCATGCACTGTGACCCCGCATGCTTGGCCAATCACAGCCCCGGAAACTCGAAGAGCCATAATTGGCTACAGGCAGGACGCCTGTAGCCAATTACAGCTCAGGGGCTGTAGTACACGCCCCCCCCTATAAAACGCCGCCACGCCGTCTGCGCCGGTCACATGCTGTTCCGGCGCAGATTGAGCAGGCAGATTCTGTGACACTCTGCTGCATTTAGATAGTTAGAGAGATTCACTTACAGAGATTGAGTTAGATAGATTCAGTTACAAAGATTGATTGAGAAAGAGGGGCTTGTAGTGTGCTCGTGGCAGGCAGGCAGAGCTCCTATATTTTGTTACCAGAAGCACCTATAGGACTTGTAGTGTGTTCGTGGCAGGCAGGCAGAGCTCCTATATTTTGTTACCAGAAGCACCTATAGGACTTGTAGTGTGTTCGTGGCAGGCAGGCAGAGCTCCTATATTTTGTTACCAGAAGCACCTATAGGACTTGTAGTGTGTTCGTGGCAGGCAGGCAGAGCTCCTATATTTTGTTACCAGAAGCACCTATAGGACTTGTAGTGTGTTCGTGGCAGGCAGGCAGAGCTCCTATATTTTGTTACCAGAAGCACCTATAGGACTTGTAGTGTGTTCGTGGCAGGCAGGCAGAGCTCCTTCATTTTGTTCCCAGAAGCACCTATAGGACTTGAAGTGTGTTAGTCCCATCACACACACAGAGCTATATTTTGTTCCCAGAAGCACCTATAGGACTTGAAGTGTGTTAGTCCCATCACACACACAGAGCTATATTTTGTTCCCAGAAGCACCTATAGGACTTGAAGTGTGTTAGTCCCATCACACACACAGAGCTATATTTTGTTCCCAGAAGCACCTATAGGACTTGAAGTGTGTTAGTCCCATTACACACACAGAGCTATATTTTCTTCCCAGAAGCACCTATAGGACTTGAAGTGTGTTATTCCCATTACACACACAGAGCTATATTTTCTTCCCAGAAGCACCTATAGGACTTGAAGTGTGTTAGTCCCATTACACACACAGAGCTATATTTTGTTCCCAGAAGCACCTATAGGACTTGAAGTGTGTTAGTCCCATCACACACACAGAGCTATATTTTCTTCCCAGAAGCACCTATAGGACTTGAAGTGTGTTAGTCCCATTACACACACAGAGCTATATTTTCTTCCCAGAAGCACCTATAGGACTTGAAGTGTGTTAGTCCCATTACACACACAGAGCTATATTTTCTTCCCAGAAGCACCTATAGGACTTGAAGTGTGTTAGTCCCATTACACACACAGAGCTATATTTTGTTCCCAGAAGCACCTATAGGACTTGAAGTGTGTTAGTCCCATCACACACACAGAGCTATATTTTGTTCCCAGAAGCACCTATAGGACTTGAAGTGTGTTAGTCCCATCACACACACAGAGCTATATTTTGTTCCCAGAAGCACCTATAGGACTTGAAGTGTGTTAGTCCCATTACACACACAGAGCTATATTTTGTTCCCAGAAGCACCTATAGGACTTGAAGTGTGTTAGTCCCATCACACACACAGAGCTATATTTTGTTCCCAGAAGCACCTATAGGACTTGAAGTGTGTTAGTCCCATCACACACACAGGGCTATATTTTGTTCCCAGAAGCACCTATAGGACTTGAAGTGTGTTAGTCCCATTACACACACAGAGCTATATTTTCTTCCCAGAAGCACCTATAGGACTTGAAGTGTGTTATTCCCATTACACACACAGAGCTATATTTTCTTCCCAGAAGCACCTATAGGACTTGAAGTGTGTTAGTCCCATTACACACACAGAGCTATATTTTGTTCCCAGAAGCACCTATAGGACTTGAAGTGTGTTAGTCCCATCACACACACAGAGCTATATTTTCTTCCCAGAAGCACCTATAGGACTTGAAGTGTGTTAGTCCCATTACACACACAGAGCTATATTTTCTTCCCAGAAGCACCTATAGGACTTGAAGTGTGTTAGTCCCATTACACACACAGAGCTATATTTTGTTCCCAGAAGCACCTATAGGACTTGAAGTGTGTTAGTCCCATCACACACACAGAGCTATATTTTGTTCCCAGAAGAACCTATAGGACTTGAAGTGTGTTAGTCCCATCACACACACAGAGCTATATTTTGTTCCCAGAAGCACCTATAGGACTTGAAGTGTGTTAGTCCCATTACACACACAGAGCTATATTTTCTTCCCAGAAGCACCTATAGGACTTGAAGTGTGTTAGTCCCATTACACACACAGAGCTATATTTTGTTCCCAGAAGCACCTATAGGACTTGAAGTGTGTTAGTCCCATCACACACACAGAGCTATATTTTGTTCCCAGAAGCACCTATAGGACTTGAAGTGTGTTAGTCCCATCACACACACAGAGCTATATTTTGTTCCCAGAAGCACCTATAGGACTTGAAGTGTGTTAGTCCCATCACACACACAGAGCTATATTTTGTTCCCAGAAGAACCTATAGGACTTGAAGTGTGTTAGTCCCATCACACACACAGAGCTATATTTTGTTCCCAGAAGCACCTATAGGACTTGAAGTGTGTTAGTCCCATTACACACACAGAGCTATATTTTGTTCCCAGAAGCACCTATAGGACTTGAAGTGTGTTAGTCCCATCACACCCACAGAGCTATATTTTGTTCCCAGAAGCACCTATAGGACTTGAAGTGTGTTAGTCCCATCACACACACAGAGCTATATTTTGTTCCCAGAAGCACCTATAGGACTTGAAGTGTGTTAGTCCCATCACACCCACAGAGCTATATTTTGTTCCCAGAAGAACCTATAGGACTTGAAGTGTGTTAGTCCCATCACACACACAGAGCTATATTTTGTTCCCAGAAGCACCTATAGGACTTGAAGTGTGTTAGTCCCATCACACCCACAGAGCTATATTTTGTTCCCAGAAGAACCTATAGGACTTGAAGTGTGTTAGTCCCATCACACACACAGAGCTATATTTTGTTCCCAGAAGCACCTATAGGACTTGAAGTGTGTTAGTCCCATCACACCCACAGAGCTATATTTTGTTCCCAGAAGAACCTATAGGACTTGAAGTGTGTTAGTCCCATCACACACACAGAGCTATATTTTGTTCCCAGAAGCACCTATAGGACTTGAAGTGTGTTAGTCCCATTACACACACAGAGCTATATTTTGTTCCCAGAAGCACCTATAGGACTTGAAGTGTGTTAGTACCATCACACACACAGAGCTATATATTTTGTTCCCAGAAGCACCTATAGGACTTGAAGTGTGTTAGTCCCATCACACACACAGAGCTATATTTTGTTCCCAGAAGCACCTATAGGACTTGAAGTGTGTTAGTCCCATCACACACACAGAGCTATATTTTGTTCCCAGAAGCACCTATAGGACTTGAAGTGTGTTAGTCCCATCACACACACAGAGCTATATTTTGTTCCCAGAAGCACCTATAGGACTTGAAGTGTGTTAGTCCCATTACACACACAGAGCTATATTTTGTTCCCAGAAGCACCTATAGGACTTGAAGTGTGTTAGTCCCATCACACACACAGAGCTATATTTTGTTCCCAGAAGCACCTATAGGACTTGAAGTGTGTTAGTCCCATCACACACACAGAGCTATATTTTGTTCCCAGAAGCACCTATAGGACTTGAAGTGTGTTAGTCCCATCACACACACAGAGCTATATTTTCTTCCCAGAAGCACCTATAGGACTTGAAGTGTGTTAGTCCCATCACACAGAGCTCCTCTATTTTCTTTGCAGAAGCACCCACAGGACTTCTAGTGTGTTAGTGGCATCACACAGAGCTCCTATATATTCTTCTCAGCAGCACCCACAGGACTTCTAGTGTGTTAGTGGCATCACACAGAGCTCCTCTATTTTCTTTGCATAAGCACCCACAGGACTTCTAGTGTGTTAGTGGCATCACACAGAGCTCCTCTATTTTCTTTGCAGAAGCACCCATAGGACTTCTAGTGTGTTAGTGGCATCACACAGAGCTCCTCTATTTTCTTTGCATAAGCACCCACAGGACTTCTAGTGTGTTAGTGGCATCACACAGAGCTCCTATATATTCTTCTCAGCAGCACCCACAGGACTTCTAGTGTGTTAGTGGCATCACACAGAGCTCCTCTATTTTCTTTGCATAAGCACCCACAGGACTTCTAGTGTGTTAGTGGCATCACACAGAGCTCCTCTATTTTCTTTGCAGAAGCACCCACAGGACTTCTAGTGTGTTAGTGGCATCACACAGAGCTCCTCTATTTTCTTTGCAGAAGCACCCATAGGACTTCTAGTGTGTTAGTGGCATCACACAGAGCTCCTATATATTCTTCTCAGCAGCACCCACAGGACTTCTAGTGTGTTAGTGGCATCACACAGAGCTCCTCTATTTTCTTTGCATAAGCACCCACAGGACTTCTAGTGTGTTAGTGGCATCACACAGAGCTCCTCTATTTTCTTTGCAGAAGCACCCACAGGACTTCTAGTGTGTTAGTGGCATCACACAGAGCTCCTCTATTTTCTTTGCAGAAGCACCCATAGGACTTCTAGTGTGTTAGTGGCATCACACAGAGCTCCTATATATTCTTCTCAGCAGCACCCACAGGACTTCTAGTGTGTTAGTGGCATCACACAGAGCTCCTCTATTTTCTTTGCAGAAGCACCCACAGGACTTCTAGTGTGTTAGTGGCATCACACAGAGCTCCTCTATTTTCTTTGCAGAAGCACCCACAGGACTTCTAGTGTGTTAGTGGCATCACACAGAGCTCCTCTATTTTCTTTGCAGAAGCACCCATAGGACTTCTAGTGTGTTAGTGGCATCACACAGAGCTCCTATATTTTCTTCTCAGCAGCACCCACAGGACTACCGACTACAATGGCTGGAAGACCGCCAAGGGGAGGCAGAGCGTGCAGAGCCAAGAACACAGGGCAGGCAGGCTCTGTTTCTAGTGGACGTGGCCGTGGACGTGGACGTGGTCGTGCATCGTCATCAGCACGTGGCCATGGGACACGCGCGTCTTTGTTTTCGGCAGCTGGACATGTGGAGCCGCATCATGCTGAAGGCTTGGTAGAATGGATGACCAAGCCCTCCTCATCCTCCTCATCCTCTCTCACCCAGGCTCAGGGTACTGACAGAGCATCATCAGCCACCCCTTCCCTAGACCCACCATGTCCTCCTGAGGAGTCCCCCGAACTCTTTGAGCACAGTGTTGGGTACATGCTCCAGGAGGATGCCCAACGATTCGAAGGCTCGGATGACGATACCCAGCTTGAGGAATCTGGCAGTACAGTTCCACCAGCTGCAGCTTACTGCCAGGTTTGCTCTAGTGGTGAAGAGGGAGGGGATGATGAGGTCACTGACTCCACGTGGGTGCCTCAAGGGAGAGAGGATGAGGAGGAGGACGAGGAGGAGGAGGATGCGGCGTCACATGTCCAATGAGGCAGGATGCCCCCTGGAGGCCAGGTAGAGGCCAGCACAGCAACTGTACAACACCGCAGAGCTCCGCCTGTGCAGGGCGCTGCCTCTGCACGTTATCAGAAAAGTTCTTTGGTGTGGGCCTTTTTTGAGACGAGTGCAGCAGATCGCACCACTGCTATTTGCAATATTTGTCTCAAGCGTATCTCGCGTGGCCAAAACATCAGCCGCTTGGGCACGACAAGCATGACCAGACATATGGCGACCTGCCATGCAGCTCGTTGGCAGGCACACATAAAAGACCCACACCAAAGAACTAAGCGGACCTCTCCTTGCTCCTCCTCAGCTGGGATCTCCATCCCCACTACACCTTCAGTCCTCTCTGAAAGCTGCTCTGAGAGGACTGAAGGTGTAGAATTCGGTGTGTCACAACCAAGTACTTGCAGTACACCGACGTCCGAATGCAGCAGGCAAATTTCCCTGCCCCAGCTGCTGGACCGTAGAAAGAAGTACACTCCCAGCCATCCACATGCCCAGCGGTTGAATGCTAGCCTTGCTAAATTGCTAGCACTTCAACTGCTGCCTTTTCAGTTGGTAGACTCGGCCCCCTTCCGTGAGTTTGTTCAATGTGCGGTTCCTCAGTGGCAGGTTCCCAAACGCCACTTTTTCTCGCGGAAGGCGATTCCGTCTCTCTACCGGCATGTGGAGGGCAATGTCCATGCCTCGCTGGACAGGGCGGTCAGCGGTAAGGTGCATATTACCGCTGACTCATGGTCCAGCAGGCATGGACAGGGACGGTACCTTTCTTTCACGGCCCATTGGGTCACTCTATTGGCAGCTGGGAGGGATGCAGGACAAGGTGCAGTAGTGTTGGAGGTTGTTCCGCCACCACGCCTCCAAAACGCGACTACTGCTACTGGTTGTGACACACCTCTCTCCTCCACCCCCTCCTCTTCTTCTTCCTCCAGTGCTCTGTCCTTGGAACCAGCGGTGCTCCGTAGGCGTACAAGGGGCTACGCAAGTACGCAGGCAAAAAGATGCCATGCCGTGCTTGCGCTGGTGTGTTTGGGGGACAGGAGCCACACTGGGCCAGAGGTTCTGGCAGCTCTGCAGGGGCAGGCCGAGAGGTGGTTGACGCCACGTCAGCTTAAGCCAGGAATGGTCGTTTCTGACAATGGCACCAACCTCCTCTCCGCCCTGCGACAGGGGCAGCTCACCCATGTGCCCTGCATGGCTCACGTCCTCAACCTGGTGGTGCAGCGGTTCTTGGGCAGGTTCCCAGGCTTACAGGATGTCCTGAGGCAGGCCAGGAAAGTCTGTGTGCATTTCCGCCGATCTTATAATGCCAGTGCTCGGCTGACTGAGCTGCAAAAGGAGCTGAACCTGCCCAAGAACCGCCTAATATCTGACATGCCCACCAGGTGGAACTCAACGTTGGCCATGCTGCAGCGACTGCACACGCAGCAGAGGGCCATCAATGAGTACCTTTGCGACTACGGCACCAGGACAGGGTCAGGGGAGCTTGGTTTTTTTTCCCCACGTCAGTGGAGCATGATCAGGGATGCATGCACTGTCCTCTCACCATTTGAGGAGGCCACGAGGATGGTGAGCAGTGACAGTGCATGCATCAGTGACACTGTCCCTCTTGTCCACCTGTTGGAGCATACGCTGCGTGGGATAATGGACAGGGCACTTGAGGCAGAACAGAGGCAGGAAGAGGAGGACTTCCTTGCCTCTCAAGGCCCCCTTTATCCGGACAGTGTTCCTTCTGTCCCACCCATCACACAGGAAGAGGATGAGGAGGAGGAGGAGGAGGAGGAGGAGGAGGATTGTGTGTGAGCATGGAGGTGGAGCCTGGCACTCAGCATCAGCAGCAGCAGTCTTTTAGGGATGATGTACAGTCCCAACAAGCCAGTGGACTTGTACGTGGCTGGGAGGAGGTGGCTGGCGATCATGTCATCCTCAGTGACCCAGAAGACTCCGGACCGAATGCCTCAGCTAACCTACGCTGCATGGCCTCCCTGATCCTGCAAAGCCTGCGGAAGGATCCTCGTGTTCTTCGGATCAAGGAGAGGGACCATTACTGGCTGGCCACTCTCCTTGATCCGCGGTACAAGGGTAAGGTTGCGGACCTTATCTTGCCGTCGCAGAGGGAGCAGAGGATGAGACATCTCAGGGAGGCCTTGCAGAAAGGTCTGTGCAACGCGTTCCCAGAAACTGGGAGGCTACAAACTCCTGGTCCTGGGCGACGAGTTGCTGAGGCTTCGGTCAGTGGCAGAAGGAGCGGTGGGGAAGGTGGACGTCTGACCGATGCGTTCAGACAATTTTTTAGTCCGCAGCCCCAAGGTATGATCGGTTCCAGCAACCATCGCCAGCGTCTGATATACATGGTGCAGGAATACCTTGGGGCAAGGTCAGACTTGGACACCTTTCCCACCGAAAATCCTCTGGCTTACTGGGTCCTGAGGATGGATCACTGGCCAGAGCTTGCACAGTATGCAATTGAGCTACTGGCCTGTCCTGCCTCCAGCGTTCTTTCCGAACGCACATTCAGTGCTGCTGGAGGATTTGTGACTGATCATAGGGTGCGCCTGTCCACCGCCTCGGTTGATCGACTGACATTCATCAAAATGAATCAGTCTTGGATCACCACCAGCTACCAGGCACCTGAGGCGGATATAACCGAATAATTTTTAATGTCACATCCCTTCAAGACTGCCTATGCTGATGCTGAGTGACTGTCCTCTTATGTTCACTGACTATCCTCTTCCTCCTCCTCAATGATCCATGCCACCACACCAGTGCCTAAGGCACAATTTTTCAGCCCCTGTTTAACAGGGGCGTGTACTTACAATTTTTTAAAAAAATGCTTCGCAACACGTGTGACTGCTGTGCTCCAAGTACAGTCTCTGTGAGGGCCGGGTTGCAGTGTTGTGGCACCAGCACCAGTGCCTAAGGCACAATTTTTCAGCCCCTGTTTAACAGGGGCGTGTACTTACAATTTTTTAAAAAAATGCTTCGCAACACGTGTGACTGCTGTGCTCCAAGTACAGTATCTGTGAGGGCCGGGTTGCAGTGTTGTGGCACCAGCACCAGTGCCTAAGGCACAATTTTTCAGCCCCTGTTTAACAGGGGCGTGTACTTACAATTTTTAAAAAAAAATGCTTCGCAACACGTGTGACTGCTGTGCTCCAAGTACAGTATCTGTGAGGGCCGGGTTGCAGTGTTGTGGCACCAGCACCAGTGCCTAAGGCACAATTTTTCAGCCCCTGTTTAACAGGGGCGTGTACTTACAATTTTTTAAAAAAATGCTTCGCAACACGTGTGACTGCTGTGCTCCAAGTACAGTATCTGTGAGGGCCGGGTTGCAGTGTTGTGGCACCAGCACCAGTGCCTAAGGCACAATTTTTCAGCCCCTGTTTAACAGGGGCGGGTAATTACAAATCTTGATCTAATAGTTCACAGCAGGGCCCATTCCTGCGCCCACCAAGAGTAACTATGAGGGCCTGCAGTCTTGTGGCAACACCGTCCACCACCACCGCCAAAGGCCCAATTTTTCTGCCCTGTTCATCAGGTGCTTGCAATTACAAATCTTGATCTAATAACTCACAGCAGGGCCCATTCCTGCGCCCACCAAGAGTAACTATGAGGGCCTACAGTCTTGTGGCAACACCGTCCACCACCACCGCCAAAGGCCCAATTTTTCTGCCCTGTTCATCAGGTGCTTGCAATTACAAATCTTGATCTAATAACTCACAGCAGGGCCCATTCCTGCGCCCACCAAGAGTAACTGTGAGAGCTTACAGTCTTGTGGCAAAACCGTCCACCACCACCACCACCACCCCCCCAATTTTTATGCCCTGTTAAACAGGTGCATGCAATTACAAATCTTGATCTATTAACTCACAGCAGGGCCCATTCCTGTGCCCACCAGTCTTGTGGCTACACCAACATCTAATAGGGCAATTTTCTGCAGAGTATATACGCCAGGCCCCTACTTTCAAACATCCAACTTACAAACGACTCCTACTTGCAAATGGAAAGAGAAAACAGGAAGTGAGAGGAAATCTACCCCTAGGAAGGGAAATTCTATCCTGTTAGATTTAATTTGGGAAAAAGGTATCTCCTCTCTACTGATACTTTATCACCAATCCTTGTTTCAATTAAAACCCCACTTTTCCAAAAACATTTGTCATTGGGACGGAAAGTGAGGTGACATGTTCTGAACACATGTGCAAAGACAGCAAATGTTACAGGGGTGATAACCCCTCCCTATGTTCTCCAAAAAGCTTAAAAATAGATTTTTTTGGGATGGAGCTACACTTCATAATGTACCTGTTCAGATTCTACTTAAGATCAAACCTAAAGCCGCAAGTGGTTTTAAATGGCTTCTTTTTTTCCTTTACAAATGTCATTTTGTGCAAGGACAGTTCTAAACACGGGAAACACATGCCACTTCACAGGCATACTTTAGACACCCCCCAGGTACCATATTTAAAGGAAAATTTTCACTTTTTTTTTTTCACTTTATGCATCATTAAAATGACTGCTCCCGAAAAAACGTTAGTTTTTTAAAAGTTCTTTTTGCATTGATATATGTCCCCTGGGGCAGGACCCGGGTCCCCAAACCTGTTTTATGACATTAACATGCATATTGGCCGTTGTAATTAGCACTTTTGATTTCGAACGTTCGCGTCCATTATAACGTATAGGGTTCGAAAATTCGCGCGAACTTTCGGTCCGTTCGAAGGTTCTGGTTCGAACCGAACCCGGGGGTGTTCGGCTCATCCCTAATCCTGATGTACTGACTGCCTATTTCATTTCTTGAGGCTCTCACATGCCAGTACAAATACCCCCAAATTACCAGTTTTTGGAAAGTAGACAGACTAACGTATTTAGTAAGAAACAAACATGTTGCGTTTTTTGGAGTTGTAATTTTTTGTCACAATATTTTCGAAAATTAAAAAATTTAATACGTTTTTTCACAATATTTTTTCTTACATACTGTCACCAGTGCAGTACAGCATAATCATATGACCAGTGTGATGGTTATCAGGGATACTGACTGGTAAAAGTATGTTAACAAAAAAAAATGTTTTCTCTTTCTTTAACAATGTTTGTTTTTCTTTTTTTTGCTATTTTTTTTTTTACATTAGAGACTTTTTTATACACTATTATTACTAATAACAGTGATGATCACTGATGCTGTGATAGCTGTGGGCCAATCACAGCATCTCAACTGTAAGTTTTGCTTACATAGTAATCATGTGATCTCTATGATTGGTCATAGCTGTCACATTGGCTGGGTACCAAACGCCGTGCTCAACCATGTCCACCGGGCACATCAGTCATGGGATCACGGCGCTGCATGCCCCAGGAGGGTGTGCCAGTGCACATGAGCATCATGACATACCTTTATGATTAAGCCCTGGTGGGTGGGGCAAAACACAGCAGGGGGCGTGGTCTGAGGAGCGACATTGACTGAGGCTTTTAAACAGTCCAGTCCTAGTCTAAAAGATCAACCTCAGCCTGTCTCCTTCTAAGCCACACCCCTTTAAAGTGTTTCACCTTCCCACTGGCTTAATCCCCACGGTTAACCAGCAGGAGGGTGAAATGCATTAGAGGGGTGTGGCTTGGGAGGCGACAGGCTAAAGCCATTCTTTTACACTAGTACTAGGCTGTTTGTTAGTGGGCGGATGTTCACTTTTTACATTTAGAAGAGGTGTTGGTAAATCTAAAATTGATTGATTGTACGATTAGACTGTGAGCTACATTCACCTTCTTGGTGTGTAATAGGTAAAGAACTGGGCACCAATCAAAAGTTTTGACTTTAGATGGGTGTTTATTGCAGTGTAATTTATGGTATATAATATAAATTATATGTCCTTTTCTGAAGGACATATATTTTCTTCGTTAAAGGGTAACTCCACATTCATGAGGAAAAATAGCGACTAAAGAAAAAATAATATAGTGTATACAATTGCAAGTCATATTGTAATTGAATGTTATTAAAAATTACCTTTCCTTTTCAATCTGCAGCTCTGTAGTTTTCTGAAAATGGAATGCAATATGGCTGCCTGGAGGTGTTCTGTACACAGAATGTGTACTGACCACCCCCAGAAACATAATTTCTTGCTTGTGTGATTTTTCCCATAAGTCTACACTAAGATACAAATCAGATTAAAGGCATCCCCTGCAAAAAAAATAAAAATTTGGTGAGATACTCTCAATAGGAAATCGCGTCTAAAGAGATACAGGCCCAGCAGCTTTCTTCATTAGTGCCCTGCAGATGCACAACTGATTGATAATTATGAAACCACTCCCATTAGACTCACTTTCCCACATGAACACAGACAAACTCTCAGGGATTTCTTCAGAATAACAAAAGGTAGGAATCTGCAACAAATTTTGTTAAAATCCTTGTAATGTACTAAGATCACCCAGAGGGTAATGTTTTTTTCTCAACAAAAGTGGAGGTATGCTTTAACCACCTGACCTCTGGAAGGTTTATCCCCTCCTTCATGACAAGGCCATTTTTTTCAATAGGGCACTGCGTTACTTTAACTGACAGTTGCACGGTTGTGCGTCACTGTACCCAAATAAAATGTATGTCATTTTTTAGCACAAATAGAGCTTTATTTTGGTGGTATTTGATCACCACTGCTTTTTTTATTTTTTGCGCTATAAACAAAAAAAGAACATAAATTTTGAAAAAAAAAATATATTTTTTTTTTACTTTCTACTGTAAAACACATGCAATAAAAAAATAATAATAAAAAAATCTAATTTCTTCATAAATTTAGGCCAATATGTATTCTCCTACATGTTTTTGGTAAAAAAAAAAAAAAACAATAAGCGTATATTGATTGGTTTACGTGAACGTTATAGAGTCTACAAACTATGGGATATATTTATGAATTTTTTTTATACTAGTAATGGCGGCGATCAGCGACTTATAGCGAGACTGCGATTTTGCAGTGGACATTCTGACACTGACACTTTGCCTGGAACCAATGATCACTAATACAGTGATCAGTGTTAAAAATATACACTGTCACTGTACTAGTGGCACTGGCTGGTGGTTAACATTAGGGGCAGTCAAAGGCTTAACTGTGTGCCTAGCCAGTGTTTGTGTGTTAACTGTGTGCTGCTTTTACTAGGGGAAGCAATGGATTTGAGTCTCTGTTTTGCAGGAAAACAAAATCCATTCCTTCCCCTTGTTTACATAGGCAGATCCCATTCTATGTTGTTTACAGACAATCGGCGGGTTCTGGAGGACATTGTGTACCCGGCACCCGCAGATCGGCTTCTGCTCTGAATTATTACAGCAGAAGCGGCCTGCCAGCTGTGCGCGTGCCCCCTGCAGCCGGAAGTCCGGAAACACGTAACTATATACATGATCCGGGGCACAGCAGCCACCCTGTAGCAGGAAAACTACAATGGGGTGGATGGCAAGTGGTTAATTAACTATTTAAATATTCACATACATAAGATGTCACAGAGGAATTCAACGAGTATAAAAAAAAACAAAAGCAGCAGCCGGACCTTTCATTTTCCTATAGAACATAAAGGCTCCTCCAATGTTTCTGCCAAGGAAAATGGGTTTAAAATATACTATAAATGGTCTCAAACCCTGGAAATAATCCATAAGTTCTGCCCCACGTCCCCCCCCCCTCTGCTGGCATTGCAATAAGGAGCCACGATCAGTTTTACACATTTGGTGGTCATGCCCAGCTACTCAGCCCTTCTGGAAAGAGGTCCACAGCCTCATCTCCAGGATTACTAATTACTCACCAGACTACAACCCGGCTCTTTTTCTTCTGCACCACACGTCCCTGCCCCACACCATGTATAACAGGTCGTTGGTACTCCTCTTAATCAACGCTAGAAATATGTGTATACCGGTATTGTGGCGTACACATTCCTCTCTGACTATGGTTGATTGGTTTAAACACATTAAGAATGTTGCAGAAATGGAGCACCTTGTACATCAAGCCAGAGAGACCCCCTCTAAATTCTGGAAAACCTGGGCCTGTTGGCCAGAATTTGTAGATTTAATGGAATCCTCCCAAATCATGGACACTCATACTGGTCGCTCTTGAAGCCGATGTTAGCCGAAGGAGAAGGATGAGTCACCCTTCACCCCCTAAGCCATTACTCTTTCGTACCGTCCCCCTTCTTTCCCACTCCTTTCTTACCTCCAGCCATTTAACCAGTATTCTACACCCCAATCCCCCTTACCTTTAGAAGCATTGACCCTTGTTATGGCTGGACTGGATACTCTTTTTGATATGTACCGATTTCCCATCCTACATGTGGATGTTGTTATATTATGTTCTATTCTACTAAACATTTATGAAAAAAAATTACAGTTAAGTGTCTAGTTGTACCGTGTATGCTACTGTGGGACTTGTTATTCATAACCTTGTTCTTTTTGATCCATAATGATCAGACTGTTCTGATTTGATGATATATATGCTCACCACATTTATGTTGTTTACTGATCTCTGGGAAAACTCAATAAAATACTTTGAAACAAATTTTCCAACAGATTATAAAAGTCAAAAGAAACCTCTAAAATATGATTTTAAAATAAGGGAATGTATGTATTTATTACGTGTAAATTAAAAGCAAACATCACATGATAAGCCTAACCTCCTTACTACCCTGACCTCCTTATGTTAGCATAAGCACTGCAGAAATATGTTATACAATTAAATTTTACAGAACTACCATCATTACTTTCTAAACATGAGTTTGCAGTATTAATACTTTCTAGCTATAAACAGCCAAACCACTGCATTATGTGTCAGGAACATACTTTGCAAGATAGTTTACATTTATTCGAACCTGAAGTATTTAAATATTAAACACCGGTCCAAGAAACAGTTTTATACAAAAAATGTCAGGTTTCGATTTTTATCGACCTAAACTGCATAGGCCTTGATTGATATATACAGCTATTGTTAATTGCTAGCCGTGGAAATAACCTCCTACGATCTGTCAATTTAATAGCCTATTCTAACGAGAGAGATAGTTTGTGGAGACACTGAACATTTCAATACATAATTCATTGTGATGAAGTGACAGGAAAAAGGCTGTAAAAGCCAAGCATTAGAATTGATATGACTGGATTGCAATGAGCCGGCGACCCCTCTTCCATCAGTTTAGGTGATAAATATTTTCATAAAAGTGGGTGGTGGAATTACTGTGGGAGTAGAGTGTGCTACTTATTCTTTAGCGGTATATACAGGATACTGTAGTGCACGCTAAATCAATAAATAATTCATTTTGAGCAATGACAGAAGATTATTTAGGATTTCCAAATGTAATCTAGTTGAAAGAGATGTAGAAGGCTGCCAAGTGTTTTAAAATGACTACTTGAAGTGTATTTTAACCCAAAATCTATTTTCGGTATGTTTGGTATCACGTCTCACTCTATAATTCTTTTAATTTTATCATTTTTGCTAATTTGTTGCCTGCTAACTAGAGATCCAATCAGCAACATTACCTTTTGTAGAGGCAGCATTGTCAGCTTTCCTTGTGCAGTTCTTCAATTGGCCGCTGGGCTGCCTATCAGGTCTACTTGATATGTAACCCAATGAGCAACTGACCAACTGAAGGGCTGCAGACTGTAAGCTGGCGATGGTGCTGCTAATTGCGAAGCAATGGATTAGCACTGTCAGCCTGCCACAGAAAGTGCTGTTTCTGGCAGGATCTCTAGGTATACACTGTGCAACAAATCCCCCCCCCCCCAAAAAAAAAAATGTTCTTAAAGTGTTTGTGAAGGCTAATTTTTTAAGAATAATAAACATGTTACAGTATACTTAGATGGTATTGCACAGAGTGGCTCCAAAACTCCTCTTCTGAGGTCCCCCACTGGCGCTCCAGGCTCCTCTTCTTCTCAGTGCACCATTATAGGAAGCCGCTTCCTATGGAGGTGCAGCTGCAAGCTCACTCCCGAGCTGGTGTGTGTGTGTCTATAGACACAAACATCACAGATTGGCCCTGCCCCCAGTCTTTGCTCACAGGATTTGATGGACAGCAGGGGGAGCCAATGGCTCTCACTGCTGCCTCTCTGTTCTGTGAGGAGAGGGAGACCAGTGTGGCTGCAGATGGGCACATCGCTGGATCGAGAGACGACTCAGGTAAGTATGGGAGGCGGGGGGTGAGGGTGCGATAATTCCACCTGAACATTTTTTACCTTAATGCAAGGAAGGCATTAAGGTAAAAAATGTTCTGCCTTTAGAACTACTGTATACAATGAGACCTACTGCAAAATAGGTATTGCATACATTTTCAAGCAAACCTGTTTTGGAGATAAAAATACTAACTTGTCCCTTGGGTGTTGAAGCAGGCACTTCCAGATGCATGCATATCAATTCAGCCTCAAGAGAGCACTCAGTCATGCTAATCTTGACTTTAGTTCAATTTAGAAAGTCAGTGCTTTACCCACCCTTCTCCTACTTTCTGTACTTTTCTATTTACCCAACATTTCAGAGGGTGATCTTGCTGACCAACAGTGAGTGAGGTGAGAGAGCTGGCAGGGCCAATAGGAAACTTTGTAGATACAATTGAGATTTGCATAATAAAGCATCATTGGCTTTGGGGCCCCCAGGGAATCAATGTGCAGTCATTTTGAATTGGTGAATTTTAAAGCATTTCTGAATGAATACATTTCTGACATCCTAAGGAGAGATAAAGATGAGGCACTGGGTAGGGATTCTTAATATATAATGAGAGAAGTCCATATAAAACCAAATGTATTGGTTTTATAAATTGTATTTAGCAGCTTTCCACAAAACAGGGGCCCCTCTCAAGAGGTCACCCAACTTGGGAAGTACATATGCATTTCAACTAAAGAGGCAGTCAAACAAAATGTCCTAGAGTTCCTAGATTCTTAAAGTGGTTCTAAAGCCTAAACATTTTTTACCCTAAGGCATTCTTTGAATTAAGGCAAAAAGTGTTTAGGTAGCAGTATGCCCCCTAAACTCCCCTTATACTTACCTTAGTCCTCACTCAATCCAGCACTGTACTCATCTGTATCAGCTCTCCTTGTTCTCACAGACTTTGCTGAGGGCGAGTGGCTTCCAGTGTTGTTACTCAAGTCCTGTGATGAAGGAGCGGGTCTATGGATCACCATGAGAAGAGGAGGATCAGGGTCACTCTGTGCAATTCCGTTAGTATATCATGTTATTTAAAAAAAAAAATGTTGTCTATACAATCATAACAACATATCAGCAACTTGCATCGTCATATAAACTAAAATTACATGTTCAATTTTAGTTTATCATTATACTTTTTTTTTTATTACCGAAGGCTTCAATCCTAATACTTTTTTCTGGATAATCTTTCCCAAACTCAGCCAAGATAAGTACGGTAACTCCTTCAGTGCCAAACCCGTGCTGTGTCTATAACCACAAACATGCATATGCATCCGATGTGTGCATTCATGTCTGTATAATAATCAGTTATTGGAAACGCTACTTGGTGGTCTTTGCAAGAGAGGCCACCATCTAATGTCTGGTTTTATATTAGTAATATTTTGGCTGTATAGTAATAATAAGCTCATGAATGAAACACATGTAATTACCATTCTAAAGATCTTCACAGTTACTTGAAAATTTCTGTGACCGGTAAGGATCAGTACAAATTCTGGATGGACCCTATGCACACTGCTATACATGCTTTCCAACAAACTATGCAATGAAAAACAGGGATCTTTAGTTCACACATATTGCAATACATGTTTAAGCCGACCAACTGCGTCAAAGTAATCCCTCTTATGGCAAGTCCTACACTGCTTTGCCACTGCAAATGCTACGGTGGACACCATGCCAACCTGGGGCATAGAGACACAAGGTGGGGCAGAGCGACTAGGTTCAGGTCTGATCACTGACTTGCATTACAACAGAGAAAAGATATACCTGTGCTTAAATCCCAATACATGTATTGTAAATGCATTTAAACTATCAGGTGCTAAAGTTAAGGATTAGTTCCCCCAGTCTGGGGAAAAGAAAACTGCTGCAGAAGTGGCAGTGAATTTGTATTATATGAAGGGAGATCACAGAACTGTTCACCAGTTTGAAACATTGTAGAAATTGCTGAAATCAGTGGTAGAGCATCAGTGGTTTTGATGCCTTGTATGCTACTTTATATTGCTTTTTGCCTGCGAATGGAAGATAACTATTCCAAATCATTGCTTTCATGCTGAATTTAGTATTTTACTATTATCCTTATCTAGACTCTTGAGTTAAACTTTGAAAATGTATTACTGTTTATTATTAGTGAATATTGCTTGTCCAAGCTTACTTTCTAGAGGATTGAAAGATGTTAGATCTCTTGAAGAAAATGATGAGATATTGGCCCATTGGTTTGCAGACGTTGGCAGTTTTAAAGTGTCATTGGCACTGCTCAAACTATTTATTTTACTTGTATTTGAAAACCTGAACATACAGTACAATCACTAATTTACTTATCAATGTAATGAGTATCAATATTGCAATACAATAACCATTTCTCTAACTTTGGAACATATTTCAAGTCCTCACTGTAACATTATGGGGGTTATTTACGAAAGGCAAATACACTTTGCACTACAAGTGCAAACTACAAGTGTAAATTGCACTGAAAGTGCACTTGGAAGTGCAGTCGCTGTAGATCCGAAGGGGGACATGCAAGGAAAATAAAAAAAAACAGCATTTTAGCTTGCACATGATTGGATGATAAAATCAGCAGAGCTTCCCCTCATTTCAGATCTACCCCTCAGATTTACAACGACTGCACTTCCAAGTGCACTTTCGGTGCAATTTCAAGTGCACTTTGCACTTGTAATGCAGAGTGGATTTACCTTTCGTAAATAACCCCCAATATGTGTTTATTTATTCTTAAAAACCATATTAGATCACTGGATTGGATCTGCAGCACAATTGTTTGCTATCTGGGTTACAGCCTCCAGATGTCTTTGCGTAGATGTTGCTTACACTACACCTATTAAAGTCTGTCTCTATCCCAGATAGCAAGCAATTGTGCTGCAAGTTTGAAAATGACTTGCTAAGCTATTGCTAGACTTTCCAGGCCTCAGAAGTTTGTTGCACAATGGCAGCAAGTCTGCATGGCGTGAATCCAGATCTACTTTTTTTGCAAACATTTGGCAAGTCTGCTGCAAGTTCTGGTTCAGTTATGTTGTGCAATAGTCATCCCACCATCACTGTGGCTGAATTTTCATGCTGTTGACTTGCAGAGCTCTTGCTGTAGACTTACCACTGCGACTTTGCTCTTGCTAGAGACTTGCCACGCAAATTTACTCCAAATTGGAAAAATGTAAACTGAAACTTGTGCTTCAAGTGGTCTGCAAGTGTACAAATTGCCAGTGAAAATGTGCAGCAAGTCAACTGACTTACAATTCAACACTGCCACAGATTTGTGGCAAGTTATCCTTGCATATTGTGGTAAACAATTATTTCAAAGATTTTCAAACTGGAGTTTGGTTTGCCCAAAAAACTGCCTTATTGAGTCAGGGTAAAATCTCACTATGGTCTCTGGAAATTGGTCATATCTTTACTTATGGCTATATAAATGCATTGCATGGAACTTAAAATAATAGACATGATTTAAAAAAAAAAACGTCTTTCATCTTTATGCAAAATGTTTTATGATGAAAGTACATTTTTCCTGTTACAGGTTCTTTGGGTTCTCTGTGTGTTTATGTGCTGTTTGATTTCTCTTACAGATGTGAAGACTGAAGTCCCAGTAGGTTTGGACCCCATCACACCACTGGACCTACGGACAGATCTAAGGACAGTCATGCCTATGTTAGACCCTAGCTTACGAGAGAAGCAGCTGCAGCAAGAGCTTTTACTGATTCAGCAGCAGCAGCAGATTCAGAAACAGCTGCTCATTGCTGAGTTTCAGAAGCAGCATGAAAACCTCACAAGACAACACCAAGCCCAGTTGCAGGAGCACCTCAAGGTACCAGTTTACTAAAGACTAGTTGCAGTATACTCTAGTGGTCTTGCTTTTGTCTTTGTGTTTCCTATTGGCAAAAGGAACATGACTTCCAGTAAACCAATCATGAAGCAATGTTAATTTTGGCAGCAAATTTTGATTTAGTTTTAGTCTTAGGACTAAAAGAACATTTTAGTTTTAGTCCAATTTTAGTCTTCTGCAAGTGTTTTAGTTTTAGTCATAGTCTTTGACTAAAATGCCATTTTAGTTTTAGTCCCATTTTAGTTATAGTATTTTAGTCGCCTAAAATCTCCAGTACACTTTAGTCGAATAAAGTAATTTTAGTTTACTAAAATCGAGGCTGAATGCAGGACTCGGCCCGCCCCTGTGTCATTGGATTTGATTGACAGCAGCGGGAGCCAATAGCTGCACTGCTGTCAATCTATCCAATCAAGAGCTGAGAACCCCCTGCAGAGAGAGAGCGCATCCCCGTGGGACAAGTTTGAGGGTTCAGGTAAATAAAACAGGGGAGGGCAGTCACGGACAGGTATTTTTTCACCTTAATGCATAGGATCCATTAAGTTTGAAGTACAAATCTGATTTACCTAGGGGTTGGTGGTGGTTGTAATGAGATTTATCCTCCTGGTAGTGGGACCCCTCAACTTTTTCATGCACAAAGTAGCCTAGGCCCCCATGTCAAATGGGCCTCAGGCATTCACGCTAATGTCTGATCACTAGCCTGAACCACAAAATATTCAGAGCCCTGCAAGGGAATGTATTTCAGATGTAAAGAGATGTTGAATGGAATGCATATCAGCAGGATGTTGTGTGCAGGGTCTCGGAATCCTCATTTGTGCACATGAGCATTCGGGGGATTGAGATGATTACTTGAAGAGCCAGAAGGGTTTGAGGCAACCATCATCCACAGACGATCTGTGGTTAGTTCACTAAGATGTTTGGAAGAACCTACCTGCCAAGTTCCTTCAAAAACAGTGTACAAGTGTACCTAGAAGAATTGATGCTATTTTGAAGGCAAAGGGTGGGCACACCAAATATTGATTTGATTTAGATTTTTCTTCTATTCGCTCATTTTGTAAATTGATTACAAAAAAAAAAAAACTATTAAGACCTCTATTTCTGAAAGCATTCTTAATTTACAGCATTTTTTTTTTACACCTGCCTAAAACATTTGCACAGTACTGTATGTGTTACCTGGGTGACAAGCGGTTAAACACTTTTTTATTTGAATGCATGCATTTGAGCAGTGCTGGATTCAAATGGAAAATGCAGCGTTAGGCAAAAAAGGCTGCATTTTACTTGTTTTACCTGCATTCTAAGCACACCTCATTAGGACCTGCGAGGCCAAAGAAGTACCCGGGTGGATTTACTAAAGCAAAATAGACTGTGCACTTTGCAAAGTGCAGTTGCCCTCTGCAAGTGCAGCTGCTCCAGAGCTTAGTAAATGAGCAGAAGCTCCAGAGCTTAGTAAATGAGCAGAAGCTCTGCTGACTTCCATCATCCAATCATGTGCAAGCAAAAATGCTGTTTTTTTTTTCATTTTCCTGGCATGTGATTGGGTACTGTTTACAAAGTGAAGCTTTACCTCATTTACTAAGCTCTGGAGCAACTGCACAGTCTATTTGCAATCAACCCCAAAATGTAATGCAGATAAAACACAGCCTCTGAACTGTAATCTACACAACTTCATTGGACAAAAGAAAATGTGCTGACACTCGTGTACACAAGCCCTAAGAAAGGATTATATAGAAAGAGTCAGAACCACCAAATGTTCACTGTACTCAGAGCAACTTTTTCTTTGCAGCACTAAGGAAATCACTGTTGTAATGTAATACGCAGATCAGGTTTGCAAAACATCACGAGTGCGTATAGGGACAGCCATAGAGATTTTCTAACTAGCAAACACGTCTGGATATTTGTATGTCTATAATTAATCAAACAGAAAATTTAATCCTCATCATGTAATGAATCAGTATATTCAGCAGCCAGTCATTGCCTATGTATTGATCCCTGTCCATCATATGCACACCTGGGCTCATTATCCAAAGCTAAAAGCAGTTATGTGACAGCACTTGAAAAAAAAAAAACCAGACCTGAAACATTTGAGTATAAATCAAAATAATTAAAGTCTCATTGCTGGCCAATATTTATGTTGTTAAGTAATGACTGTGAGTGGTCAGGGAACAGTCCTAAGCCTCCAAATAGCGGTTGTTGTGGAGCCTGCTAATGTCAGCTGGGAGCCAATGCAAATTGAAGTGGAAGGGAAACACAGCAAGCGCTTGTGGGACCGCTGTCTTCCAGGAGTTGTGTGGTCTGCCTGGCTGCTTCAGAGAGCCCTTACTGTGATAAAGTGTTTACCCAGCTATGCTTAAGTATACTACGAGGATGTAGCCCATTATTACACAGAGTTAAAATAAGGGTATCTCATCCTTTTTTTTAATACAAAAAAACAAAATCATCTCACATTTTGGACAATCCCTTTCTAAAGTCAGATTTTCACTCAGAGACCCTCAACACAATGAAAAATGTGTTTTACTGCTATCAGTCTAATAAATGTAAGCACAGCTAGGGTGTTTATAGTCTTGCACGCAGTTATACACAATATAGAAGTATACGATTTAAAGAGGAACTCAACTCTGCAATCTTTCCCATTTATATATAAAAAAAAAAAAAAATAAATAAATGCAAGAGGTTTGGCTTTAGATAAACTATTTAAAAGCTTCTGTGACTGATTTAGTAAAAGTAACTCACTATGCACTTCTGTTCTGACAAGGATTTTAAAACAGATTTTAAAACACATTTCTTAGGCCTGCGTAGGCCTGTTCATGGCCATGGCTGTTACATTGGTGATCTTCTGGTCAGTAGTACAGCAGTTTGGCTGCCATTGATTAAAGTGATTGTAAAGGCAGAAGTTTTTATCTTAATGAATTCTATGCATTAAAATAAAAAGCCTTTTGTATGCAGCAGCCCCCCTCTGCCCCCCCCCCCCCTAATACTTACCTGAGCCCATATTTATCCAGGGATGTTGCACGAGAGACTTGGCTGCCTCTCCTCCTCATTAGCTGAGACAGCAGTGAAGTGCCATTTGCTCCCGCTGCTGTCAATCAAAGTCAGTGAGCCAATGAGGAGAGATAGGGGGTATGGCCTAGCTGGGGCTCTGTGTCTGAATGGACACAGGGATCTGTGACTCGTCAGGAGGGAGGGGCCAGGAGCACCAAAGAGGGACCTGAGCATGGGAGAATCTGGGCTGCTCTATGTAAAACCACTGCACAGAGCAGGTAAGAATAAAATGTTTGTTATTTTTAAGAAAACAACAATTAGACTTTGCAATCACTTTAAATAGTATTGGAAGCCCACACAAATAAATTATATTAAAAAGGAGTATTACATTACCCTTGTATATTAGCAGGTGGCAGTAGGGCATTTTAAAAGTAGGCTAGTGGCAAACTGGCAGAGTATCATACACGATGGCCATAAAGAAAAATATGAAAAGTTTAAGAAATAATACTAGAATATTTGAACACCTGTGCAAATGCAATGACCAGAAAGATACCTGAGCAGACAAAAGTATCAAAGTCACTACAAAGTAACAGCTTTGGACCCTCGCAGGTATTTGTTAAAGACTAAATTGCAAAATTGCATAACCAGGATAAAAAATATAATCTAGATCTAGATGGTGAGTCAGGACATCCATCTACTGATAGTACCTCTATTGGGAAGTTGCACTTCCTAGAGCATTGCAAAGAATACCCAATCATGTGCAAGGAAAATAGTAAAACAGCATTTTTGATTGCACATGACTGGATGATGGAAGTCAGTAGGGATGAGCTGAACACCCCCCAGTTCGGTTCGCAGCAGAACATGCAAACAGGCAAAAAATTAGTTTGAACACTCGAACACAGTTAATGTCTATGGGACACGAATGTAAAAAATCAAAAGTGCTAATTTTAAAGGTTTATATGCAAGTTATTGCCATAAAAAGTGTTTGGGGACCCGGGTCCTGCCCCAAGGGAGTGTATCAATGAAAAGAAAAGTTTTAAAAATGGCAATTTTTTCGGGAGCAGTGATTTTAATAATGCTTAAAGTGAAACAATAAAAATGAAATATTCCTTTAACCATCTCAATACAGTGCATTTTCACCCCCTTCCTGACCAAGCCATTTTTCAGCTTTCAGCGCTGTCGCACTTTGAATGACAATTGCGCGGTCATGCGACGTGGCTTCCAAACAAAATTAGCATCCTTTTTTTCCCACAAATAGAGCTTTCTTTTGGTGGTATTTGATCACCTCTGCGGTTTTTATTTTTTTGCGCTATAAACAAAAGAAGAGCAACAAGTTTGAAAAAAAAAACAATATTTTTTACTTTAATAAATATCCATTTTTTTGAATTTTTCCTCAGTTTAGGCCGATACGTATTTTTCGACATATTTTCGGTAAACAAAATTGCAATAAGCATATATTGATTGGTTTGCGCAAAAGTTATAGTGCCTACAAAATAGGGGATAGATTTATTGCATTTTTATTATTATTATTTTTTTTACTAGAAATAGTGGCGATCTTAGGTAAAATAGCGGCCATCAAGATGACTTTGCTACCCAAGATAATATACTACTTTAGAACGATCCCAATAACAATACCTGACAAATTCTTTACGGAAGTGGATAAACTGCTCAGGAAACACCTATGGGGGGGGGGGAAACAAGTAAAATAGCATACCCCATGCTTTTAAAACACAAAAGAAATGGAGGAGTCAATCTACCAAACATAAAACACTACTATTACGCAGCACGTTTAGATCAAGCTATGGCATGGGCAGAAAAGGGCCCAGAGAAGCTATGGGTGGAGATCGAGAAGAGCATGGTGGGGAACAGTGGCCTCCCCGCTCTGCTCTTAGCGACCTTGACAGGGAAAGTGACACCCAGCCAGTACCTTCCTGCTATAGAGGCTACTCTCGTAGCATGGTCATACCTACATCACACAGTACCATTAGACACAATGGACAAGTGTACAGACTTGCCACTGGCAGTATATGCACATACCATACCAAACCTCAAAATCCACCAATGGACAAAGGAAGGCATACAAACTTATAAAGAACTAGCACTTAAATATCCACACCCGGCATCATTCGCACACATACAAATAAACTATTTCCAAAGGAATAACCCTGACCTATCTTATCTTCTGCATAGGGAATCTTGGTCACGCTTGCGGTCGGATCAGGACAGTACAAAAGGACTGTCTTGGTTCTACGGGAAGCTACAATACAACAAAATATTTCAGAAGTCCACGAATATGCTCAACTGGGAAAAGGAACTGGGAATTACATTTACCCACCAAGAATGGCAACAAGCCTTACAATCATATTACAGATACTCCCATTGCGTAAACCACTGGGATTTAATGCTCAAAGTACTTTACAGGACGTATCTTACCCCCGTCAGACTGGCACAGATTTACCCGCAGTCCCCCCCTGACTGTTGGAGGGAGTGCGGGGGGAGAGGCGGCATCCTCCACATTTTATGGCATTGCAGCTGTCTCAAGGCTTATTGGAAGGATGTGTCTTCTCTCTTGAGCAAGGTGATTGAGAAAACACTACTGCTCAAGCCCCAACTAGCGATTCTAAATATAGGGACAGGTTCCATCCAGAAACACCGCAGGGCGCTAGCCACTCATATTCTGATAGCAGCAAAACTCACTATAACATCTAAGTGGAAATCTAAGAACATTCCAACTATTGCAGAGGTTATACAGAGGGTTCAAACCCAGTACAGCTATGAGAGATACTTCGCTATAAAACATAATTCATTACACACATTTAACTTCTGCTGGGAATCATGGACCAGACATTACCCTGCTTGACTATAGCCATTTGGTGGGCCGAAGGGACTTACATAAACAAGTGTCAAAGAAAAGGTACATTTCATTACAGGATGCAAATACCACTAACTGATTCATTTATACCTAAACTCTCTATACTTTCTTTTATGTTTTGAGTTAATTTATTTTATATTATATATTACAACACTACTTGAAAAGATTCAACTTCTGGTAAACCCGACTAATCTCAAGGTCAAGGTCACAGGTGAGAATTGAGCTTGGGGGGGCCAGCGTCGCGGGCACAGTGTGAGCCCAAAGGGGTGCCCGCGGCGCGGCCTCGCCGCCTAGATGACATGTGGAGATATCTAGCAAGTGACCCAGAGTCAATCTAAGGTCTAGAATAAAACCAGAGATATGTTTGAATTGTTTGAAACTTGAACGGCACTAACCCTTACTTTTCTGTACAACAACAAAATGTTTAAGGTCAATGTTTACGGCCTACTTGTTATCTGTTATCTGCTAAAACTTTAATAAAAAACATTTGAAAAGAAATAGTGGTGATCTGCGATTTTTATCGTGATTGCGATATTGCGGCGGACATATCGGACACTTGACATATTTTTGGGACCATTCACATTTATACAGTGATCCACGCAATGAAAAAGCATTGATTACTGTATAAATGTGACTGGCAGGGAAGGTGTTAACCACTAGGGGGTGCTGAAGGGGTTAACATGTTCCCTGGGAGTGATTCTAACTGTAGGGGGAGGAGATTAACAAGGGGAGGAGACCGAGTGGTGTTCTCTGTATTGAGAACACCACATTGGTCTCCTCTCCTCTGACATGACCGTGGATCTGTGTGTTTACACACACAGATCCACGGTCCTGCTTTGTTAACGCGCACGCGCACCGAGTCCCTAGTAACACGGTGGGCCCGTGCCCCCTGGTGGGCCGAAAAGGCAAGGGCATCATATGATGCTCTCCAGCCACGAGAGCTGTGCCGCCTGGCCACCAATAGACAGCCGGCAAGCAGTTAAATATCGTGCCTGGGGGTTGTCCTTAGTATGCCTGTAAAGTAGCGCATTTTTCTCGTGTTTAGAACAATACCACAGCAAAATTAAATTTCCCGTATACCGACAATACATTACAAAAAAATCGGCTTAGGTCCCCCCCAGTCCATTACCAGGCCCTTTGGGTCTGGTATGGATATTTAGGGGAACCCCGCACCCAAATATAAAAAAAATGGCGTGTGGGCCCCCAGGCACTATATACTCTGAATAGCAGTATATATACTATACGGCCTGCCCTATATACTCTGCAGATTGGGTCTTAGGTGTTGGTGGTACCAGAACACTGTAAAGCCCTCACAGTTACTCTTGGTGGGAGCAGGACTGGGCCCTGCTGTGAAATATTATATCAAGAATTTTAATTACATGCCCCTGTAAACAGGGGCAGAAAAATTGGGCCTTTGGTGGTGGTGGTGCCACAAAACTGTAACCCCTCAACAAGACTCTTGTTGGGTGCAGGAATGGGCCCTGAGTTGAAATATTATATCAAAATCTGTAATTACATGCCCCTGTTAAACAGGGGCAGACAAATTAGGCCTTGGGTGGTGGTGGTGCCCTTAACCAAAAATATTGTTGGAAGCTAGCATCATCAAGATTGAGGAGGAATAGGATAGTCAGCATAGGCAGTCTACAAGGGATCCCACATCCATAGAAAATTAAATCAGTTACATCAGCATCAGGTGCTTGATAGCTGCTGATCCAAGACTGATTCATTTTTATGAATGTGAGCCTATCAACGGAGTCTGTGGACAGGCGCACTCTTTGATCCGTTAAAAACCCTCCAGCAGCACTGAATGTGCATTCAGAAAGCAAGCTGGATGCAGGACAGGCCAGTAGCTCAATTGCATATTGAGCAAGTTCTAGCCAGTGGTCCATCCTCAAGACCCAGTAACCCAGTGGATGCTCTGTTGGAAAGGTCTCCAAGTCTGCTTTTGCCCCTAGATATTCCTGCACCATGTAATGCAGGCACTTGTGATGGTTGCTTGAACCGATCAGACCTTGGCGCTGAGGACTGAAAAATTGTTTAAAGGCATCAGTCAACCGGGTAACTTCTCCACCGTTCTTCCTCTGACTGAATGAAGCCTCAGCAATACGTTGTCCAGCACCAGGAAATTGTAACCTCCCAGAGTCTGGAAATGCATTGCACAAACCTTTCTTCAAGGCCTCCTGAAGATGTTTCATCCTCTGCTCCCTCTGCAAAGGCAGGATGAGTTCTGCAACCTTACCCTTGTAACGTGGATCAAGAAGGGTTGCCAGCCAGTAATGATCCCTCTCCCTGATACCACGAATCCTAGGGTCCTTTTGCAGGCTTTGCAGAATCAGGGAGGCCATGCAGCGTAAGTTGCAGAGTCATTTGATTCTGAGTCCTCTGGGTCACTAAGGATCACATGATCTGTAACTACTTCCTCCCAGCCATGTACAACTCCTTGGGTTTCTGGGGACTGAAAACCATCCCTTGAAGACTGCTGTTGAGTGTTACCCTCTAAATCCATGCTGACACGATCCTCCTCCTCCTTTTCTTCCTGTGTGTTTGGCGGGCCCGAAGGAATGCTATCTGGATAAAGGGGGCCTTGAGAGGTAAGGAAGTCCTCCTCTTCCTCCCACTGTTCTGCCTCAAGTGCCCTGTCCATGATTCCACAAAGTGTGTGCTCCAACAGGAAGACTAGAGGGACAGTGTCACTGATGCATGCATTGTCGCTGTTCACCATTCTTGTGGCCTCCTCAAATGGTGACAGGACAGTGCATGCTTCCTTGATCAGTAGCCACTGGCATGGCAAAAAGAAGCCAAGCTCCCCAAGGTCCCCTGACCCTGTCCTGGTGCCATACTTGCACAGCTGCAGCATTGACAACATTGAGTTCCACCTGGTGAGCATGTCCCAAAGGAGGTTGGTGGGCAGGTTGCATTCCCTTTGAATGTCAGCCAGTCGAGCACTGACATTGTATGACCGGCGAAAAATTACCACAGACTTTTCTGGCCTGCCTCAGGAGATCCTGAAAGCCTGGGTACCTGTTCAAAAACCGCTGCACCACCAAATTCAGGACGTGTGCCAAACGTGGAACATGGGTCAAGTGTCCCTGTCAGAGGGCGGAGAGAAGGTTGGTGCCATTGTCGCATACAACCATTCCTGGCTGAATCTGGTGTGGCACCAACCACCTCTGAGCCTGCCCCTGCAGAATCTCTGCCCCAGTGTGTCTCCAGTCCCTTAGGCAGACCAACTCAAGCATGGTATCTTTTAGCCTGACTGCTTGCGTAGCCCCTTGAACGCTTACGGAGCACTGCTGGCTCAGAGGACAAATCTGCCGAAGAGGCCATAGAGGAAGAAGAAGAGGAGGGGATGGAGGAGAGAGCTGTGGCAGAATCACCACTTTTGGAGGCGTGGTGGCGGAACAAGCTCCAACAACATTGAACCCTGTCCTGCATCCTTCCCAGCTGCCAGCAGAGTTAACCAGTGTGCCGTGAAGGAAAGGTAGCGTCCCTGTCCATGCCTGCTGTACCATGAACCAGCGGTAATATGCACCTTATTGCTGACCGCCCTGTCCAACGAGGCCAAAACATTGTGAAAGTAAATAGACCGCACTTAGAGTAAATTAAACTAAACGTCTAAAAAGAGGCCAAAACATTGCCTTCCACATGCCGGTAGAGAGCTGGAATGGCCTTCCGTGAAAAAAAATGGCGTTTGGAACCTGCCACTAAGGTACAGCACATTCCACAAATTTACGAAAGGGGGCAGAGTCTACCAGCTGAAAAAGCTGCAGTTGCAGTGCTAGAAATTTGGCCAAGCTAGCATTTAGATGCTGAGCATGTGGATGGCTGGGACCGAATTTCTTTTTACGGTTCAGCAACTGGGGTAGGGAAATTTGCCTGCTAAAATCAGATGGTGGTGTACTGCTAGCAGATTGTCTGCAAGTACTTGGGACACCTATTGCTATACCTTCATCCTTCTCAATGCAGGTTTTTGAGAGGACTAGAGGTATAGTAGGGTTGGAGATCTCAGATGAGGAGCAAGGAGAAGTCCGCCTTTTCCTTTGATGTGGGTCTTTTAAGTCCTGTTGCCAATGGACTGCATGACAGGTCGGCATATGTCTTGGCAAGCATGTGGTGCCCAAGCGGCTGCTGTTCTGGCCAGACATAGGTTGCAAACAGCAATGGTGCGATCTGCTGCACACGTGTCGAAAAAGGCCCACACCAAGGAACTTTTAAAAGTCAGCGGGGAGTCAGCAGCGCCCTGCACCTGCGGGCGCTGTGGTGTGATGCAATATGGTGGCTGCCCTTAAAGCGGAGTTCCACCCAAAAATGGAACTTCTGCTTTTCGGATTCCTCCCCCCTCTGGTGTCACATTTGGCACCTTTCAGGGGGAGGGGGGAGCAGATACCTGTATAATCCAGGTATTTGCTCCCACTTCCGGGCATAGATCGCTGCAGTATCCACGGCTATCTACGCCATGTCCAGCCCCCCCCCGCTGTCTTCTGGGAGACACACAGGTCCCAGAAGACAGCAGGGATCAGTGAGATTGCGCATGCGCAGTGCGGAACCAGGATGTGAAGCCACCTGGGAGCTGCGCATCCTCCAGCAGCATGTACCCAACACTGTTGTCAAATAATTCTGGGGACTCCTCCGTGCATGATGGTGGGGCTACGGAAGGAGTGACTGTGGACAAGGAGTCGGTGGAATAGGCCGCTTTGGCAGCTGTGTTGGAAGGCAAACTACTCTGAGCCTGGGTGACAGAAGATGAGGAGGATTCGGACGGCTTTGTTATCCACTCTACCAACTCTTCTGCATGTTCTGGCTCAATAACACGGCCAGCAGCAGAAAAAAAGGACAAGCGTGCCCCACGGCCACCTGCAGAGGATGCATCATGTCCACGGCCAGCCCTGTTGACTGTAGACACAGAGGCTGCTTGCCCTCTTTTAGTGGCACGTGAGCATCTGCCTCTCCTTGGTGGCCTTCCGGACATGATGTATATTTTTGTTTTGCAACACCACACTACACTGTATTAGATACTGTGTACACCACCTGCACTGTATTAGCAACTGTACTACGGCTGCACTGTATTATGTACTGTGTACACCACCAGAAGTGTAGTAGAAACTGTACACACTATATTAGATACTGTGCACACTGCCTGCACTATATAAACAACTGTGGTACGGCTGCACTGTATTATGCACTGTATTAGATACTGTGTACACCGCCTGTACTGTATTAGAAACAGTACACCACGGAATGCACTGTAGATATAGACTACACTGGATGCAGAGTGTGTGTATGTATATATATATATATATATATATATATAGAGATATATATATATATATATATATATATAGATATATAGATATTTATATATTAATACACTGCCTGCACTGACTGAATATAGAGTAAACACTGAATATATAGTCTATGCTTAATGCAGAGTGTATATATACTAGACTGAGTGTATATATGTATCAAATACACTGCTACTAACAGAATAACCTGCCTGCTTAATCTAAATTAAGCTATCTCTCTGTCCAGCAGCCTTATTTAGTGTGGGGTGTGGATTTAGTCCCCCTGAGTCATGATTGGCCAAAGGCACCCTGCTTTTGGCCAATTATGTCTCTCTTAGCAGATGGTGCTGTGATTGGCCAAAGCATGCAGGTCAGGTGCATGTTTTGGCCTATCATCATACAGCAATGCACTGCGATCTCGCAGTACATTATGGGGTGTTCCCACGGTGCTGAAATTTGTCACAAATGCCCCATAATGTTCGCTCTTCGCTGAACGGGCGAACACCTGATGTTCGAGTCGAAATTATGTTCGCCCCAAACATCATCCCTAGAAGTCAGCAAAGCGTCACATCATTCACTAAGTTCTGGGGATAATTCCCTTAAAGAGTGAACAGTCTATTTGCCTTTAGTAAACCAACCCCCTATTTAGCTCTGTATGTCTGTGTATGTTATATTTTTGCAGTTGTGAAAATTTTACAAATTTAAAGACTAACTTGTGGAAACAAGTAGAATCAAACCATAAAGCTCTATTGCTATGAGTTACTTTGCCATAAGGTCACTCATACAAAATTGTTACGTTTTACCCAGATGCAGAATCTGAAGCGTTTTCAAAGTGTGTCTTATCACATGACTCTTTAATATGCAATTTCCTTCTCTGAGAACTAGAGAGGGGGCTGTTTGGGCCAAGGAACATTTTTACTGGCTCAGATTCAGGACTCTTCAGAATATAAAAACACCAGCAATAATAGGGACTTAATTATTGGGGCAGCTGTACAGGTTTAATGCTAGGGTGAAACTACCAAGACACAGCAGATGTTCCCTGGGTGAGTCGGGATGAGTGGAGTGATTTTGGTTAAATCGATCTTACCATAGGTGATATTTATGCAAAGTAAAAAGTCGAAATTAGCATTTCATTCTTTAGGTGAAACATCATTTAGAGGCTGTGTTTTTTACCAGTATATTTAAGGTAGTTTAGTTTTTTAATTTAGTAATCTTTGTATTTGTGTTTTTTCCTTTTCTGTGTATTTGGTTGTTATTGTGTAGGGATAGTTTAAATATTTGTTTTTGATGTCTGTTTTTTTCTTTTTGTCAATAAAAATGTAAAATAATAGGGCTAATTAGGGTTGGTTGTATGGACATGAACAGGTGCATCAGGAGGGATTTAAAAGCCCATTGCACCCTTAAAAACACCTTCATTTCACCTTTTTCCATTGATGCCAATGCATTTATCCAAAATATCAAAGTTTTTACTGAAATATTTTGATTCTCTTCAAAATTTTAAATTTCGGAAAACTCACAATTTCACTCATGCTCATTTAGACGCCTACATTCAAACATATCAAACCTAACGTGAGTGTTTCTTGAAATAATGATATTTAAACTTTGTAAAATACACTCACTGGCCACTTTATTAGGTTTACCTTGCTTGTACTGGGTTGGGCCCCTTTTCCCTTCAGAACTGCCTTAATTCTTTGTGGCATAGATTTAACAAGGTGCTGGAAACATCCCTCAGAGATTTTGCATATGGACATGATAACATCACGCAGTTGCTGCAGATTTGTTGGCTGCACATTCATGAATCTCCCATTCCATCACATCCCAAAGGTGCTTTATTGGACTGAGATCTGGTGACTGTGGTGGCCATTGGGGTACAGTGAACTTATTGCCATGTTCAAGAAACCAGTTTGAGATGATTTGAGCTTTGTGACATGGTGCATTATCCTGCTGGAAGTAGCCATCAGAAGATGGGTATACTGTAGTCATAAAGGGATGGACATGGTCAGCAACAATACTCAGGTAGGCTGTGGCATTTAAATGATGCTCAAATGATACTAAGGGGACCAAAGTTTGCCAAGAAAATATCCCCCTCACCAGTACACCACCACCACCAGCCTGAACCGTTGTTACAAGGCAGGATGGATCCATGCTTTCATGTTGTTTACTCCAAATTCTGACCCTACTATACGAATGTGGCAGCTGAAATCGAGACTTATCAGACCAGGCAACGTTTTTCCAATCTTTTAGTGTCCAATTTTGGTGAGCCAGTACAAATTTTCCGGTTCTTAGATGACAGGAGTGGCACCCAGTCTGGTTCTTAGATGACAGGAGTGGCACCCAGTCTGGTCTTCTACTGCTATAGCCCATCAGCTTCAAGGTTCAATGTATTGTGCATTCAGAGATGGTATTCTGCATACCTTGGTTGTAACGAGTGGTTATTTGATTTACTGTTGCCTTTCTATCATCTCAAACCAGTCTGCCCATTCTCCTCTGACATCAGTAAAGCATCAACACAACTTCTGCTCACTGGAAATTTCATGCACAACAAAAATTCCTAGTAGATCAGTAGTTTTTGAAATACTCAGATCAGTCCGTTTGACACCAACAACCATGCCACATTCAAAGTCATTTAAAACAACTTTCTTCCCTATTCTGATGCTCAGTTTGAACTTTAGCGAGTCATGTTCACCACGTCTAGATGCTTAAATGCATTGTGTTGCTGCCATGTAATTGGCTGATTAGCATTTTGTGTTACCAAGCAATTGAACAGGTGTATCTAATAAAGTGGCTAGTGAATGTATATTTATAATGTTAAATATATACTCAATAAAGATATAATAGCCTCATTCACACTTGCGAATGGGGTCTTTTGTGATCACCTGTGGCAGACCCAACAGGGGACATTGCATTGCATTCCATTCATGCAGTAATTACTTGTTGATGATCAGCCCTGGATGCAGACTGTCTGTGTCCAGGGCTGATCATCTGCAGGTAATCGCTGCATGAGAACGGCTGCAAACAGCTGACGGGCACTGTCAGTCTCCTATTACCTTCAGTGGGGCTTTCTGTCCCTACCTCTTCGCATGGATCTCAGCGGAGTCTCCCACGGGTAATCACAAACAGCCCCTTTTGCAATCCTGAATGGGACCTTACTTTACAAAATAAAATTATTTCAGTCACTTGGTTAGTGTGCATCTGTGTATATAGCGGATAATATATCATTATGTGATAATTCTGTTTTCTAAGTGTTGTAATTCAGGGCTATTAAATGTTAAAGATAGCTTACATGGTATGCAGGGCTTTGCAGAATGGAAGTTCAGTTGTCAGATGGTGCAATAACACGGGTTCCAGCGCTATGCATGATTAATGACTTTCCACATCTTAAAGGTTAACGTTGTTTTTGATTTTAGTCAAATTGTCCTCGGGCCTCTCTCCCTAAACAAGCAGTGGGGCACCACATTTCTTTAATTCAGCAAATCTGTTTCCTGCATAGCTGAGTAGATTTCTCATATTAACAGGGCTTCCATTGTCATTCCTCTTGTCTGTTATCCAAAGAGGAAAAGAGTGACTAGCAATGTTTCTTTTAAGAACATTTACAACTGACTGTGAATGGTTCCCTGGGGCATTGCTTCCATTAAGTTCTTTACAAAGAAATGTGATTTCCAAGAAAGTTCAGGTCTTGCAACTTGAGCTGCCAGGGATGTATTTGACACAACGTACCACCCATTGCAGAGCTCTGGCACGGCACAGGTTAATGTACGATGAAAATGCTTTTAGAATGAGATGGATGGATTTTTCTAACATAGAAATTTCATGAGTTTTTGGTTTAATTACACCATTTTGTTCTCTTCTATTCTAAATGGCTAATTTAAAATGTGTTTAGTGTTATTTATATGTAAGAATAAACTAAGCATTTTGTAAAGTGATTGCAGTGCCTGTACAGACTCTTGGGCTCATTCAGTAAGGTAGTATAAAGAAACACATCGATATTCCCAATACATTAACCAAGAGCGACCAATTACCTTCCATTTTTCTTGCAGAGTTGAAAATGAAATCTGATGGATTGTTGTGGTCAATATGATTGCTCTTTATCATGTATAGAGGTGTGCAATCTGTGTAACCTCTTCAGCTCCGGAAGGTGTACCCCCTTCATGACCAGGCCATTTTTTGAGATACGGCACTGCGTTACTTTAACCGCTTCCCGACCGCCTCCTGCACATATACGTCGGCAGAATGGCACGGCTAGGCAAAACCAGGTACAGGTACGTGGCCCTTTAATTGCCTAGCCGTGGGTCGAGCGCGCGCTCGCGACCCGGTCGGGAGCTCCGTGACCACGGCCGCGGGACCAGCAGACCCGATCGCCGCTGGTGTCCCGCGATCGGGTCACAGAGCTGAAGAACGGGGAGAGGTCTGTGTAAACAAACCTCTCCCCGCGCTTCCTACTCTGCTTGTCATTGATCGGCTGTTCCCTGTCATCGGGATAGCCGATCAATGACGTCAGACGTCAGCCCTGCCCCCTAATGTTAAAAAAAACACACACGTCACAGCCCATAACCCCTCCCCTCCCCCTAGTGGTTAACTCTTTCACTGCATGTGTCATTTATACAGGAATCAATGCATTTAAATAGCATTGATTGCTGTATTTTTGTTTATAGCACAAAAAATAAAAACCGCAGGGGCGATCAAATACCACCAAAAGAAAGCTCTATTTGTGGGAAAAAAAGGACGCCAATTTTGTTTGGGAGCCACATCGCACGACCGCGCAATTGTCAGTTAAAGCGACGCAGTGCCGAATCACAAAAAGGGGTCTGGTCCTTTGGCTGCCAATTGGTCCGGGGCTGAAGTGGTTAACTGACAATTGCGCTGTCATGCAATGCTGTGCCCAAATAAATCTGATTTTTTCCCACAAATAGAGCTTTCTTTTGGTGGCATTTGATCACCTCCTGCAGTTTTTATTTTTTGCGCTATAAACAAAAAAAGACTGACAATTTTGAAAAAAAAAAACAACAATATTTTTTACTTTCTGCTATAAAACACACCCAATAAAAAAAAATGTAAAAAATCAAATTTTTGCATCATTTTAGTCCAACATGTATTCTGCTACATGTTTTTGGTAAACAAAATCCCAATAAGCGTATGTTGATTGGTTTGCGCAAAAGTTATACCATCTACAAACTATGGAATATATTTATGGTATTTAAATTGTTTTAATTGTTTTTACTAGTAATGGTGGTTCAGCGATTTCTAGCTGGACTGCTACATTGCGGCGGACAAATCTGACACTTTTTGGGGACCAGTGACACCAATACAGTGATCAGAGCTTAAAAAATGCACTGTCAATATACTAATTGACACTGGCAGGGAAGGGGTTAACATGGGAGGTGCTTGCTAATAGACATGTGCAATTCGTTTCTTTTTTTTTTTCGTTTTTTTTTTTTCGTTTGTTCGTTTTCGTACGAATGAACGAATCGTTTAAATCGAACGAATCCGAATAATGAATCGTTCGAATCGTACGAATCCGATTAACGAATCGTTCGAATCGAACGAATCCGAAAAACAACGAAAATCCGAAAAACCAAATTAGAAACCACGAATGTACGAATGAAGAAAATCCGAAAAACGAAAAAAGGAACAACGAAAATGAACGAAAAAATTCGTACATTCGTAACTTTTTTTTTTTGGTTGAATTGGTAATTTTCCGTGTCCCTTACAATGGGGCTGCTTAACGTGCTTCGAATAGATTGAACGAAAAAATTTGTACATTCGTAACTTTTTTTTTTCGATTCGTAACTTTTTTTTCGATTCGGAACTTTTTTTTTTCGATTCGTAAATTATTAAAATGTAATAATAGCACACATTACATAAAATTATGAATTATGCTCCGATTAAGAATCTACGAATGTTACGAATGTACGAATAAATACGAATGCGTCCAAATTCCGAATAAACGAATAAACAAAAATTAAACTAACGAAAAAACGAATCAACAAAAAAATAACTCTTACGAATGTAGGAATCGTTACGAATCCGAACACCGACGACTTACGAATGTAGGAATCGTTACGAATCCGAACACCGACGACTTACGAATGTACGAATCGTTACGAATCAACGGAAAAGAAAAAAACGAAAAACAAAAAAAACGATTTTTTTTTTCGGAAACGAAAAAAAAAACAAAACAAAAATGAACAATTTTTTTTGTTGTGCACATGTCTACTTGCTAACTGTGGGAGGGAGTGCTTTGACTGGGGGAAAACAGAGATCCTTGTTCCTGCTTAGCAGAGAACATCTTCCTCTCTGACAGAATGCCGACCTTTCTTGTTTACATAGGAAGCTTGCGGTTCTGTCTGCTTCGGGATCGATCGGTGGGTCCTGGTGGACATAAGGTCCGTGGGACCTGCTGATTGGCTCCCGCTGTGTCCAATCACAGCGGGAGCAGATCACCTGTGGCGCGCATGTGCGCCCCCAACCCAAGCAAAAAAATAATAATGTACAGGTATGTGATTTCGCACTGAAGGACCACCCTGCTGCAGTAGATATGCTTGGGGCATTCTGGAACGGTTAAACGTATGTAGTCAAAACTTTTTTTTTAGTTTTTGGTAAAGAAGGGTTAAAGCGTAAATTTACCTAAAAGGGGAAGTTCTGCTCTTCCTCACCCCCCCCCCCCCCCCTAAAACTTTTGCCACATCAGTATTTACCGTTGTTTTAGAGGCGGTATTCGGCCGCTAGCGGGGCGGTTTTACCACCCGCTAGCGGATGAGAAAGGGTGGTGATTTCAATGGGCAGGAGCGGTGAAAGACCGCTCCAAAGATGCTGCTAGCAGGACTTTTTTCAGCGTCCTGCCAGCGCACCGCTCCAGTGTGAAAGCCCTTTGCTATAAGGCTCGATTCACATCTATGCATTTTGCTTTTGAGCGTTTTTGCAGTGCTTTTTGCGGTGCTTATTGCGTTTTTGGACACGCGTTTTTACCGCGATTTTCCTACTTTTTTTTTTTTTTTTATTTATTTTACTTAGCAACCAGCTATACACAGTGTAAAAAAAATAATAAAAAAAAAATGCAAATCGCAGGAAAAAAGCGGTAAAAACGCGGTACTTGCGCTTTGGATGAGGGTCCATTGACTTCTATTACATGCAAAACGCTGGGGCACAAAAATGCATTGATGTGAACATGTTCCATAGGAACCCATGTTAAAAAATTTCCCTGCATTTCTGCAAAATGCATCAAAAAGCACGTTAGTGTGAATCGAGCTTAATACATTTCCAAAAAAAAGGAAAAAAAAATATTTATTCATCAGTTTAGGCTGATATGTATTCTGCTACATATTTTTGGTAAAACAAATCCCAAAAAGCGTATATTGATTGGTTTGCGCAAAAGTTATCATGTCTACAAAATAGGTGATAGATTTATGGCATTTATATAATTTTTTTTTTTTTTACTAGTAATGGCGGCGATCAGTGATTTTTAGCCTATCCATGCATCCGGCTCCTGTTACAATAGTGAGTGAATATTCGCTATTGTAACACTGATCCTCCTCCCGGCCAATCAGGAAGGGGGTTTGGAGACCTGTCACCCAACTGACTGAAAGGAGAGGCGATCCTGTTGGACGCCTAGGAGGAGGGGAAGAGCCGCACGCTGGAAGCCACCGATGGAGGAGAGGACACGGAGCCACTGCCTGCTACCCTGCCTAGATGGGGTAAGTGCCGGACCGACCAGCAGACAGTGGGGAGGAGGTACCGCCAGCCGCTCGGGGAGGGGGGATGTTGTTTGCCTCCCCCCGAAAAAAAACACCAGCCTTCACTGATTTCCAGTATATATACCTTAGTTTGTAGACGCTATAACTTTCATGCAAACCAATCAATATAAGCTTACTGGGATTTTGTTTAACAAAAATATGTAGCAGAATATATATTGACATAAATTTATGAAGAAAGATTATTTGTTTGCAAAATTTTATAACAGAAACTAAGAAAACTGTCTTATTTTAAAATTTTGAATGTTTTTTCATTTATATAGCAAAAAATACAATTAGATTTTGTAAACATTTTTTTAATTTGATATGTGTTATAGTGGAAAGTAAAAAATAGTTTTTTTTTTTTTTTTTTTTTTTTAATTGTTTGGTCTTTTTTTGTTTATACTGCAAAAAATAAAAATAAAACCCAGTGGTGATCAAATACCACAAAAGAAAGCTCTATTTGTGTGAAAAAAAAATGATATAAATTTTATTTGGGTACAGTGTTGCATGACCGCGCAATTGTCTGCTTACAATCTGGAACCAGAGAAGCCCCACCGCAAGGGTCATTTTTTCAGTTCCTCAGAGTTAGGCTTTGATGTTCTAATGATTTTTCCAAAACATTCCAAAATACAAATATATGTCAGAGGAGCAGATTCTGAATTGTTTTTTTATTGTCAAGTTACAGCAAGAACTTCTAGCAATGAAACAAAAACAAGAGATCTTAGAACGGGAGAAAGAGCACAAAATGGAACAACAGAGACAGGAACAAGAAGCAGAAAGGCATCGCCGCGAGCAACAGCTGTCTCACCCTCGCATCAAGGACAGAGCAAAAGAGCGTAAGAATGCAACAACATTTGTGCTTATACATGTGTCATGAAAGTATCACCCATCATTCCCAGAGAAGGCTAATGGCCCGTACACACGGTTTGAAAATCGTATGAAAAATATCGCTTTCGAAGCGTTTGTACGATAATCGGATCATTAGTACAGAGCTTTAGAGTGCCGATAACGACAGTTAATCTAATATTATCCGATCTCATACAATACCAGATCGTATGATTTTCGTTTAAACAGCCATCATCTGAAAATACAATAGAGATACGCTACAACACATGACATCACTTCCGATTTTTTGTTCTGTCGTACGAGAATTTTCGGCACTTTAGTAACCTCTCCATTTTCAATATGCGACTAGCATACAAAAAAAAACGGACGATCTGTCGTCCGATTTTCGGATCATGTGTACGGGCCATAAGTGATAGAAATCAGCAAAGTTTGTCAATACTGCAACCTGTCCTGTAGGTGTCACTGTCACATAGGCTTTGGTGGTGTAGCCAAGAGTAATATACAGTGATACCTCGGTTCACAAACTTAATTTGTGAAACGACTCTGGTTGCGAACCGAGTTGCTCGCAAGCCGAAGCAAGTTTTACCATAGGATTTAATATAAATCAGGTTAATCCGTTCTGAACTTTTTTTTTTTAACCACAAAAATATGAAACAAAGTACAGTATAGTATAAATAGAGAGAGAGCACTAACCTTGCTTGAGACGACTTCTGGCGTGGAGGAAGGTGGGTGGGAGGCAATTATTGTTCGGAGGGAGAGTCCCGCTCCATAAGGGCATTGGGGAGATCTCCTTCAGAGGTTCCCTCTCTTCTTTGTCTCTGAGCCACAGGCTCAGTTTTCGTGAAAAATCTGTCCAATGTCACTTGTCTTTTCCTGCATAACCCTCCGGAAATGAGAGACCATGTTATCGTTCATCAGATTTAACCCTCTGTTCATTACAGTTATGTTGAGGTGGTGCTTCTCAAAAAAAGCATGGCACTCATTCCATTTTTCAATAATGGATTTTATGGCATCACTGCTAACCTCCTCCTTGTCTTCCTCTTCCTCAATGGAATACTCCTCAATAAGCGCCTTCTGCTGCTCACTGTGGAGTTCAGAAAGTACTTCCGTGGTCAGATCCTCCTTATGTTCCTCATCAAGCACCTCTATGTCTGTACCATCGAAGTCCAGACCCATACTGTTGCCCATGGACACAGTCTCCTCCACTTACTCTGCATTAGACCCTTCAAAGTCATTTTCAGTGACACATTCCCAGGCTTTGTCAATGAGGTTAATGCAGTGGAGAACATTGACATGTTTCTTCCAGAATGCTTTCAGGCTTAAGGATGTCTCTTCAGTGACATTAAAACACCTAGTGAAGAGCGTACAGCTTCTTGAGATCACTTGCTGGTCCATGGACTGCAGAAGAGGTGTCGTGTTGGGGGGGAGGAACTTGACCTTTATGAAGTCATACTCAGTGTCCATATCATCCACCAAAGTTGGAGGCTGTGCCAGGGCATTGTCCATCAGAAGAAGGCACCTTTCAGGCAGTTGGTTGTCAGAAATATATTTTCTTATGGTGGGTGCGAAAACCTTGTGCAGCCATTCCATGAACAATTGCCTTGTGGCCCAAGCTTTCGCATTGGCCCTCCACATGACAGGCAGTCTGGCCTTGTTCACATTCTGTTCCCTGAATGCACAAAGGATCTGGGAATGGTACACCAGTAGTGGCTTAATCTTCAGATTGGTACTTGCATTCACACACAGCAAGAGGGTCAATCTGTCCTTCATGGGCTTTTGCCCCAGCAGCCCCTTTTCCTCCTGCGTGATATAGGTTCTGTTCGGCATCTTCTTCCAGAAGAGCCCTGTTTCATTACAGTTAAACACTTGTTGAGCAAAGTATCCTTCTGTATTCATGAATTCCGCAAATTTTTTCTTGTAGGCTTCTGCATCGGCCTTGTCAGAACTAGAAGCCTCATCAGATCCTTTGATGACAGCTTTCTTTTTCAAAATAGTCGAGATTGTTAACTTCGCCATCTTATACTCCGAGCCCATATCAGTCACACGATTACCACGGTCATGCTTTTCTACAATTCCCTTCTTTAGCTCAATGGTTACAGTTTCTTCACAACCTTATTCTTACAACTCCTTCTCTGAACAGTCTTGTCACCTTCATTACCGCTCTGCTCTTTCTTTTTACCACCAATGCTAGCTCTGCACATTCTTGTCACCTGCATTTCCGTTCTGCACATTCTTGTCACCTGCATTACCGCTCTGCACATTCTTGTCACCTTCATTACTGCTCTGCACTTTCTTATCACCTTCATTACCGCTCTGCACATTCTTGTCACCTTCATTACCGCTCTGTACTTTATTCTTACCACCATGCTTGCTCTGAAGTGTCTTGTCACCTTCATTACTGCTCCGCACTTTCTTGTCACCTTTATTACCGCTCTGCACTTTCTTGTCACCTGCATTACAGCTCTGCACATTCTTGTCACCTTCATTACCGCTCTGCACTTTATTCTTACCACCATGCTTGCTCTGAAGAGTCTTGTCACCTTCATTACTGCTCCGCACTTTCTTCTTACCACCATGCTTGCTCTGAATTTTCTTTGGAACCAAACTGGATGTCCAGCACAGTACAGTACAGTATGTGATAAAAAGCACACAAAAAAGCTTTACAGCAAGTGTGCACAGGGATGTACAGTACAGTATTGTACAGTATGTGCTAAAAAGTACACCAAAAAGCTTTGCAACACTGTAAGTGTCTTCAATGTACACTGTCAGTGTCTCTCTGTGACCGCGATCTCACCTACAGGAAGTCGCGACCACGTGTCAGAGCCGGGAAGATTGCCGCGGCTCGTGTTCGTGAACCAAAGCGGAGTTCGCGTACCGAGTTGTTCGTGAACAGAAGCGTTTGTGAACCAAGGTATCACTTTACTTGGGTAAGTGTTAGTAACTCTGCTTGGGTAGTCAGATCTATTACCACACTACCTGCCCCAGATTAGTCATAGTTAGGGCTCATTTAAACTTGCTATGCCTGTGAAAAACTATGTGCAGTGGATTGCTTTTCACAGATTAGCTAGTGGACAGATAACAGGAATTCAAGAGGTTATACTGTCATCTCCTGAATGCCTTTTTTTATTTTTTTATTTTAGACATACGATTAGACTTTTTCAATGGGAATACTGCACCGCAAATGCTAGCCTAACTTTTAACTTGCGATTGCAGTGTGGTCCCACCAAACATGGCACAGAGATCATTTTTACTGTGCCACAATGCAAAACACTGAACCTAAGACTTGTGTACACCCCCCCCCCCCTCCATATGACTGCCTTTGCAGCTTAAGAAGTAGGAGGTTTGGGTGGTAGAAGTTGCTCAACTGCCTATGTTTACCACCCCCAAACTGCAGGTGTAAACTAGTCTTTAGAGTAAACATAAACCCTTACAACTCATCTTTTCTCACCCTTAATCTAGTAAACATCCTCAAAGTGTTTTGTTAATCTGTATGATAATTAAAAAAAATGCACTGTTGATAATGTCAGAAATCCAATGCCTGTTCCGTGTCCTCTGCACTCCGCAGTGTTATCTCAAAGAGTTGGTGGTGGATTTGGCACAGTGAATTTTCACTGTGTAATTCACACATCTTCAATGAAGTTGAGGAGGAATTTGTGCACCATATGTTCAGGAATTGGTGGACTTATTACACACATTGAAATATGGACTATTCATTTGTCTCCTATTTGTGTATAATTTTTTTTCACATTTACTGTTTTCCTATGAATTTAGTTATATAATTTTTTTTTTTTCATTGAAGTTTTTTCACTAATCAATAGTATATATATTTAGATGTTAAAATTTGTTTGGCGCTGCACCCATATATCTTATCTCTTATCTCAAAGAGTAATCCCCCCTGCCCAGTTCATCTCTGTGAACTACAAAACACTTCCCTCTTGGTATGAAAATGAAGAGAGAGGCAGGTGTTTAGTCCTAACATACTTCCTGTGCTAGTGTGACAATCCTGCTCCATAGATACAGTATGGTGAGTGATTGTAGCCACCCTAAGACAAGAAATATGTTAACGTGTTACTAAAGAAATACATTTTTTTAAATTAAAATAACAAACATGGTGTACTTACCTACTCTGTACAGGTATTGCACAGAGCGGCCCCAATCCTCCTCTTCTCGGGTCCCCTAGCGGCGATCTTGGCTCCTCCTCTTCTTCGTGTGTCCCCATAGCAAGTCGCTTGCTATGGAGGCACACAGTGTCTGCGCGCTCCCGACCTGTGTGTCTATGGAGCCACATTGTGACTTAGCCCTGCCCCCACTTCCTCCTCACTGCATTTGATTGACAGCAGCAAGAACCAATGGCCCCTGCTGCTGCTTGAGTGTGGTGTGAAGGGGAAGAGAGGGGAGAAGAGATGCAGCCGTGCACAGCGCTTATCTCTTCTCCCCTCTCTTTGTCATGGATCTGCAGTAATGTTTGTCTGTCAGCTTACCTCTCCATGTGTTCAGCTTAAGAGGCCAGCCACTCTCCCCTGGCTGCTTAAGTAATCTCTCCTCAAAGCATGGCTCCACCCCAGCCCTTATTAGGGAACTCTATATTAACCTGTGCACTGCAAGTCAGCTCTGCTGATCAATATTGTGTGTTTGGCTTTCGTGTGCTACTTGCTGTGTCTTCTACGTCTGATTCCAGTTACCGATCTTGGTTTGTTCTTGACCATCCTTACCTGCTTGTTTCCCCCGACATTTTATCTCCTGACTATCCTTTGTTGTCGCAGTTTGCTGCTTCCTCTCTACCTCCCTGTACTCTACCGTGAGCGTGAGCTGGGAGGCCCTAGGGGTCGCGACCTGGAGCCAGACTGCAGATAAATCCATCCCCACCACTAGGGGCCTCTGGTGAACACCCACTGGCTCTTAGATTCCGCGCCCTGGGAAATCTCATGCTCTAGCTCCCAGTGTCATCCGTGTTGGTACTACAGAGTACCTGCTCTCCTGTGATCACCTAGAGCTCCACCTGCAACAGTCAGCCGTAGGGTCCACTACCTTGCGCTGAAATCCAGACCCCAACGGGGTGCATCTGTCACCTGGACTCAGGTGACCTGACACCCTTCCCCTTCAAACAGGGAGGAGTGGGAGGAGTCAGAGAAATAGAAAATGAGGCATTAGGGAATGCATTAAGGTAAAAAATGTTTTTAGCTTTAGTGTCAATTTATTGGCACATTATGAGGTGAAAATAAAGAAAAAAAATATTGAAAAGGAAAGGGAATGCAGCCACTACATCTAAGGACTAGTATGCTGCAATATATTTAATTTTGTTCTTGGGATTATACTTTAGTCAACCATATACAGTGTATATATATATATATATATATGTGTGTGTGTATGTATGTATATCTATGGCCTCAAGTATCAGATAAAATAAAGTAGACACAAAAATACTATAAACCGTACAGTATCCCCACTGGACATTTTTTGCCTTCTGTTCCTGTGACAACTGTAAACTTTTGGATTTCTTATTTTCTAGGCCAGTGACAATGGTCACCAGGACAAATGGAGAGTGTAGATTTTCCCAAGGGGGACAAAGACAGCAATAGAGACCTGACAGGGGCGCTAACCCTTCCTTACTACATCCAAAATAAAACATTTTGACCTTAGATATGCCTAACCCCTTCCTGCCCAGCCCCTGCATCCCTTTAAATTGGTCTTTACTCCTGGGGGGAGGAATGGACTTTTCAATCACATGGTTACTGTGATTGGCTGTCACAGTGGTCACATGATTCATAGTCCGTTCCCACCGGCATTCGATCATGATTAGAGATTGAGAGTTGTGTAAAACAGCTCAGTCAGTGTGCTGAGTGTGTGCAGCACAGAAACCTTGGCCGTCCATGGATGCATGTGAGCGTTAAAGCCTACCCTCTTTCCTCCCGCACATATGCATTACATGGGTGACAAGACATTAAAGGGGTTGTAAAGGTTCAGATTTTTTAAAATAAAAATAACATGTCATACTTACCTGCTCTGTGTAAGGGTTTTGCACAGAGCAGCCCTGGTCCTTCTCTTCTGGGGGTCCCTGCCGGTGCTCCTGGCTCCTCCCCTTCACCAGGTGCTCATCGGGTGCCCCCACGGAAACCTGCTTTCCCTGGGGACACCCCCGTGCGGGCATGCTCACGAGTCCTGCTGTTGCATCCATTGACACAGACAGCGGCCCCTGCTTTGATTGGCAGCAGCAGGAGCCAATGGCTCATGTTGCTATCAATCTGTCCAATGAGATGAGAATCAGTGGCTGGAACGGACGGGCTGAAGTAAGAAAAAGGAGGGGACTCGGGGGCAGCAAAGAAGGTTTTTCACCTTAATGCATAGAATTCATTAAGGTGAAAAACATTGAGACATTACAATTCCTTTAAACACCAAAAGTTATATTCCATGGGTGTTCTAGCATAGGGCGCTATGGGTGGGTAGACTAGGGGTAATGATGGCTACTGAAGCTCAGATGAAGCTTCACTGATCTCCCAGCAGTATTAATGATTCTTACGTCTTGTTCACATGAAATGTACTAAAGCATATGCCCGTGGAGGGTCATGATTACCTGCACGGGGATGCATGGGTGTTCTGTGCATCCCCCATGCAGGCAGTCCCATTGATGTAAATTGGGACATAGCAGCTGCACAGACACAGCCTCTGCTCCCAATTTGACCTCTGTGTGGGTGTATGTCCTCCGACTTGCACAGTGTGTGTTCTAAGACATGCATCCACACGGAACACCTGTGAACGAGGTCTTATGCACAGATCATTAAAATGTTTGACGCTTTCGCTCTTTACGGATATGCAGTCAGCTTCTAAGCATTACTCCTTTTACATTTTTTCCACAGAAGTCTGTCTCTTTCATATACCACATAAACTAATCAGACTGAGGAGTATTTATTACCTTTAAAACTCTGTGAATGGTAATTTATTCTGACAGCAGTAAGAGAGTATGAACAGGGTAATATCACCGACATTTCAGAGGAAAGTTTATAAAATAACACGCTGTGGTCACTCAGATTGCAGCCATGGCAGGTTTCCACCGACCGGGACAAAGCGTGTCCACTCCGACCTCAGAAATATGCTACTCACTTTGTAACCTCAAAATGATTGTTTGATTTGATTTTAATTTCTGTTTTCCCCCAACTCCAGTTTCTGTTTGCTCTTGTAATCAGTGTCCATTATGGAGTGTCACTAACAACTTAACATCCTTTATTCCCAGTCAGATGTAAATTCAGTGTGTCAGTTCGACCTTGCTGACACCTATCGGATTGCTTATAAAACATACTTTATTTTCCATCATACTTGCGGTTGGCAAGGACTATATGTTGTAATAAAGCATTTTCCCCTATAATTCCAGTGGTCTGTTCCTCACCGGAGTGTTTGTTCTTAAAACATACCTATGAAATATAAAATTGGGAATTTCTTTTTAAAAAATACTATCCCTGTAAAAAATGTGTACCAACCTAAGGGCAAGGCTGTGTTTAACATAAAGAATAATAGATCTAGGGCAGTAGGGTTACAGAGGTCAGCACCAAACCTCCAAAGTAACAATTTTCTTCTTCATTTGTGTCTATCTACTGTCTACCTTTAGACATTTGTGGCTACACTAGGGTTGCCACCTTATTCCTTTAAACCTGAACACATATGAATTACACAGGTTCTGAGGCTAATTTAATGCAGATAATGCACCAAGTGAGTTTAATTACCACCTTAAACAGCCACAGAACCTATGTAATTAGTATGTGTTCGGTTTTAAAGGGATGAGGTGGCAACCCTAGGCTACGCTTAAAATAAAACTGTAGGGGAAAGGGTTAGCAGGGGATGATAAGAGCAGTTAAAAGGCTCTTTATCATTCAGTAAAATTCCATCTCTACATTCTCTTGCTTAGTGTTCAATAGAGTTGAAAGGTAGTTCAGCATATAAAGCAGATTCTTTGCTGCCTCCAATGGCTCGTTCCAGTGGTACATTTACTAAAATAACCACACGACAAAAGGAGGGTAGGTTATACAGAATGGCATTTTCATGTAGGTAGTCCTAGGCCAACATAATTGTTAAAGATGGCCTTGCCTACAGGGTGCCTTTCATCATTTTAATATTACTAGGGGGCATCAAGGGCTTGGAGGTAGGAAATACCTCTTCCAGCTGGGTATTGTAATCGTGGTGGTTGCCAGGCTTGCAGTGTTACTTCCAGTGTCTGCCATTGCTTGAATGTAGTATTTAGGCAAGAGGGTATGGTGGCTCTAGGGCCCTGCTGAGGCTTTTTTTTTTTTTACCATACAACACTGTAGTCCAGTGAAGTTGAAGTATAACTGAAGACAAACATGTTTTCAGTGATGGATAGAGTGGAGAGGGATTAGACCTGTCAGGTTTTTATTGCATGTCTGTGCCCCCATATTTGTCATGAAAGTAAAATAAAGTTATGGTTCTCCCCAGGGCAGTAATAGAGGTGAAATCGTCCAATAGGGAACCTACTTCTAGTGACCCTGATGACAACCAGACATTCCCTCACTTTGAAGGAATCTCCCCTCATTTCCAGTTTTGAAAATGGGACAGGAAGTGAAGAGAAATCTCCCCAATAGGACATTGACTACAAAAATAAATAAATAAAAAACCTGTCAGGGGTTATAATCCTCCCTTACTCTCTTTAGTTCTACATTAAGACATGGCATAGATTGAAAGAATCATATTGCATTCAAGCACACTGGAACTTGCCAAGGATCTCACCAATTAACCGCATGATTGTTCACAGTGTACTCTGGGTGGTGGTAGTGGTATGGACCTTGCTGGGCACCATTTTAAATATTTGTGTACTTTTTTTTTATCATCTAGTGATATAATGACGCTGTAAGTTAAACAGCATTTTTTGGAGGTAAGCCTGAATGCACAACCTTTACTGATTCAGGCCCCACCAGCCAAAAATGGAAAAATCAGAGCATAAGGCTCCTGAGAACATACAGCTACCAAACCTTTTAAAAGATAGGACTGATATGGCGGACTTTAACAGTACCAGTGAAGGACATCTAAACAAAATAATGCTAAATATCTTTATTACAAAATAGTTTAAGATATTATACAAATAAAATCAATTGATCAATATGCTCGATCATATGTAGATTATAGATCTCTGTTATTACAATGTCAAGAGGTCAACAAGTTTCATATCTTTGCTTTTTCAGGACCTTACATTCTTGACTTAAAATAGAAAAGGATAGGAACATTATTTACATTTTGATTAAATGAGAGGGCAGCAGCATTCATATTAACATACAAACCAATTAGATAGAATAAATTGCATAAAGGGCCACTTACGTCTAAAAGGTGCCCACATAGAATGACGTACCAAGTGTCATGGGAGAGTAATCCAATAACCAGTATCTTTAAACAATAAACAAATCAATATAAGTAAAGCAGTCAGAAAGACCAAATAGTTTATTGTGAAAAGTAACAATAAACTTGAAAGTCTCTTCATTGGCGCAGTTGCACGTAATACGTAAGTATTGTGAATATGGTAAGCTCTTAATTAATGGTTAGGCGTGGGCACTGGATGCTTGAAGTATAGTATCTCCTGCCATGGGTTTCCTATATAATGAAGTTCCCAGTGTTACATCCTCCTGTTTAAATATGTCTAGATCGAGAAATGCTATTGATCGCAAATCATGCTGCATAGTAATATTAAGATTATATGTGTTGGCTGCCAACCTCTCCATAATTCTCAGCAGGTCCTCTTCACTAGAGTTCCATACTTTGATGTAGCATATAGAGTATTGATTATACATCTTGTATGGATTATATAGGGACATTGCTGATTGAGTAACTGCAGGATCTCCTGGCTCTGATTTGTGGCTGGAGTTAACCCTCTCTTTTCCCATTTAAAATGTCATCCTTAAGTAAGTACTGTATCATTTTGGTCAGCCTTCAACCTTATATCTGTATCAGTACTCAATATTACCTACCAACCCCACGTGTATTGGTACTTTTCAGAATAAACTATTTGCTCTTTCTGACCGCTTTACTTATATTGATTTGTTTATTGTTTAAAGATACTGGTTATTGGATTGCTCTCCCATGACACTTGGCATGTCATTCTTTGAGGGCACCTTTTAGATGTAAGTGGCCCTTTATGCAATTTTTTTCTATCTGATCGGTTGGTATGTTAATATGAACGCTGCTGCACTCCCATCAAATCAAAATGTAAATAATGTTCGTATCCTTTTCTGTTTCTGAACAGGATCTCTGTTTTAAGTCAAGAATGTAAGGTCCTGAAAAAGCAAAGATGTGAAACACGTCGACCTCTTGACATTGTAATAACAGAGATCTATAATCTACATATGATCGAGCATATTGATCAATCGATTTTATTTGTACAATATTTTAAACTATTTTTTAATAAAGATAGTTAGCATTATTTTGTGTAGCTGTCCTTCACTGGAAATGTTAAAGTCCGCCATATCAGTCCTATCTTTTAAGAGGTTTGGTAGCTGTATGTTCTCAGGAGCCTTACGCCCTGATTTTTCCATTTTTGGCTGGTCGGGCCTGAAGCAGTAAAGGTTGTACATTCAAGATGTCCTTCACTGGTACCATTAAAGTCAGCCATATCAGTACTATCTTTTAAAATATTCTACGTGATGAGGTACCTCCATAGCCTATTCAACCTTTCAAGCTACCAAACCTTATCATACTGCAAGCCTTGCCCAATTTTCACTGCCTCATTGGGTGAAAAATATCATTACATGAGGAAAAAAGTACATCGCTGTCTGTCAGTCATTTCAATAGGGAATCCACAGCACTGAGGTCATTTCTCCAGCAGTATGATGGCTGAAGTGTAATTGCACCTTTTCTGGTTTCTGCCTCTGTGTTGCAAAAAACCTACAATTTAACATACAGACTAAATTCGTTTCTATACTAAAGACTTGACTGTATGGCTTTAGATCTGCTATAACTTCCAAGGTTTCTTTTATTATTCAAAAAATATAAAAGAAAGCATGGATAAGGCCTCTTGCACACGCTTGTAGCCATGTAGCTTTTATTTATTTTTCTCTTATATCTGAACCCAGGTGCTTTGTTGTCTATGGAACAATGCACACAGCCACATACAGATCTGTAATGCAGTGATGTGTTCAGAGCCATAAAAAAAAAAAAAAATAAGTATAATAATGTAAGCTAGTGTATATATAAGCATATACATGTAAATTGCAACACTGACAGCTAGATGAGGATGAAGCAGAAATGTACACATGTATACACATATGCACGCTTTATTGCCTGTACACATGTATACAAAAGGTTGCAAGTACTCAGAACCATTCTGCTAGCGAGATCCTGCATATAAATATCATTAAAATAGAACTATAGGCAAAACTTTTTTTTTCACTTCGGATGGAATAAGATACGGTCATAACCCCTGTCAGTCTATTTTTTGCCCTCTGTGTACCGTTGGGGAGAATTCCCTTCACTTCCTGTCCCATAGCCATAACAGGAAGTGAGAGGGAATCCCTACAAATTAGGGGAATCCTTAGGGGACCTCCAGGTCACCAGAACTAGTATCCCCATTAAAATATTTCCCCTCTATTACTTTTCTGGGGACAATATTTGGGACTTTCACTTTGATGATAATGGTAAACAGGACAAATAGAGAAGGTGAATCTCCCTAACCAGGGACAGCAAATAAAATCTGACAGGCGTTCTAATCCATCTGCACTCTATCCAAAACTAAAAAAAAGTTTTATACTTTAAATTATTAAAAAAACCTGACAATTCAAATATATAACCCTTTTAATCAGCTTCCGGTAGATTGCTATCAGACTGGATTTTACACAATCTGATCACCCTTCAGCCCACTAGTAATGATATAAATGATGATGAAGATTTTTTTACACATCTCGTAAGCTAAGTAACAAACACCAGTTAATTTTTATGCCATGGGGCATTTCCGTAGACCCTTGTTCCAATGCTTCTTCCTAACAGAGATTATATTTCTGGGTGTATTTTTAGTAGATAGGATGTTAAGGCTTCTACAGTCACAACAATTATTTCAAGTGTCTTCTTACCAACCTTGAACATTTTTAGATAGTTAAGAAATATCTGCAGGAAGTTTCCCTGAAGAGGAACCATAAAAGGATCTAAACCTGTTATGTGGTCAGTTGTTGAGATCTCTGTGTGCTCACTAGAGGGAGACAAATACATTCAGTTTACTTTATAGGTGAACGTCTCTGTCGTTTTTTATTGTGTTTTTTTTTTGTGAATTGGAATCGCATCTACTCAAACTGTACATTTATTCTTACTGCAGTGCTCAGGACTGTCCAAAAAGCAATGTCTTGCAATGATTTTAGATGTCAGTTTTAAAAATCAAAGGTTCCCTGAAAAAGTTACTCGTTTTCAGAACTGACCAAATTGTTGTCACCCCTTAAAGTATATGTAAAGTCACACTAAACTCTAGAGCTGGGGTCAGCAGCCTGTGTATTGCGATCTACCAGAAGATCACGGACAGGTGACTGGTAGATCTCGGTCTGGGCTTGCTGACCCGCCATACCAGAACATCAAACAATGTAGAGGGACTACTTGTAAAGTTGGAGCTGTAGTAGGGAGCAAGAGCAGCATAAGCCAATGACTCCTCTGTATAGCTGGCTCCCGTCTCATGCGGCATGATACCAACTGCACTCCACCTCTTATCCCGGCTAGCAGTTTCCAGAGTGGTGCCAACAGCAGGAAAGAAGAGATCTTCAGGTCACTGTGAAGCAATACCCTGGGCATAGTACTATATAGGACTGCTTTCACACTGATGCACTGCGGTTTACCCACACCCCGGGTGCTGTGCAGTGTACCTGCAGCTTTCCTGCGGGTTTGCTGCACTTAGCCAAAGACTTCTATTACCATATTTATCGGCGTATAACATGCACCGGCGTATAACACGCACCTCAAGTTTAGGAGGGAATTTAAGGAAAAAAAGTTTTAGGAGAGAAGTTTAGGGAAAAAAAAAACTTACATTTAAGCGTCATTTGCACCTTGCCCAGCGTCATTTGCAGCTTGCCCAGCGTCATTTGCAGCCTTGCCCAGCGTCATTTGCAGCTTGCCCAGCGTCATTTGCAGCCTGCCCAGTGTCATTTGCAGCCTGCCCAGCGTCATTTGCAGCTTGCCCAGCGTCATTTGCAGCCTGCCCAGCGTCATTTGCAGCTTGCCCAGTGTCATTTGTAGCTTGCCCAGCGTCATTTGTAGCTTGCCCAGTTTCATTTGCAGCTTGCCAGCGTCATTTGTAGCTTGCCCAGTGTCATTTGCAGTTTGCCAGCGTCATTTGCAGCCTTGCTGACGTTTAAATTTCCCGCGGATGAGACAGACCGCGCAAGTGCCGCCGAAAAAGACCAAACAGCGGCCGAAAAAGGCTGAAGCGCGGCCGAAAAAGACCGAGCCGACTGTTCGGCTCCGCTCGGAGTCCCGCCTCCCTGCTGTTTCGGGTGCAAGCGCAGGGAGGCGGGACTATGAGCGGAGCTGAACAGTCAGCTCGGTATTTTTCGGCCGCGCTTTGGCCTTTTTTTGGCCGCGGTTCGGTCTTTTTCAGCGGCGCAACCAATTTTTGACATTTTTTTGGGGGGTATCGGCGTATAACACGTACCACTACCCACGACTTTCCCACGATTTTAAGGGGGAAAAGGTGCGTGTTATACGCCGATAAATACGGTATATCCTGTGGATTTGGTGCATTTGAGTTTTGGTGCTCGTTCAGAAATTGCACCACACCTGCAAGATATAATACACAATAAAAAACGACAGAGACGTTCACCTATAAAGTCTATGGTAAAGCACAGCTAACCCAGAAAAGTTGCAGATGTACTGCGCTGCACTCATGGTGCAGGTAAACTGAAGCACATCAGTGTGAAAGCAGCCTTATAGGGGGCTCAGAACAGTAAGGTTTAATTTACATTTGCAGTTTGGGGGTGGTAAAACACCATAGTTGTGTAGCTGCAGTAGCCAGGAGAGATGGGCTCGGGCGTGTTCAGGCATGTTTAAGATCCTAGTCCCAACCCACCTACTCGATCCTGCCATGAAGCTGACACTGCACACCGCTAATCACAGGCAGTGAGACATTTCCCGGGCTGCAGCTGCGCAGTATTAGTAGTTATACACCCTGTCATGGTTGGTGGGTGTAGCACCTGCCAAGCAGGACCCATTTAAGTGAATGAGGGCAATCTGCAAGTGCCCTGCAACCTTGTGCAGTACAGCAAACAAGGGGTTAAAGCAGGCAGCGTTGTGTTGCTTTCTCACCACCTGCTTTAACCCCTTGGGCCCCCGCAGAAGCATGCAGTTGGGGGGCACTTGCAGAGTGGCCTCATTTATTTGATTAGGTAGTGATTGGCAGGCAGTAGCACCCACCAAAAGCAACAGGGGGCTTAATTCTTGCTGTGGCATGTGTACACCTTTGGCTGCTGCCTCGGCAGCTAAAGGGGGTAGAGACTGGGAGCGGTAAAATCACGACTCAAACGCAGGGCTTTCCCACCCCCAACTTTATGTGTGAACGAGCCCTAAAATTGCCACTGCTGAATGCAACTAAGGGCACATTCACAAGTGTAGCAGGCACTGCAGCTCCTCTGAAAAATTATCCCAGTGTGTTAACTGGTGGTGAGGAGGACATATTTTGCTTCCTCACCGGCTGATTTAAACCAATGCATGGGATTTTGACATTGTAGTACAGCAATTAAAGGTTTAAATCAGATGTTAGGAGGCGACACCGTGCCTGGTGATCTTTCACTTCTCCCATGCTGTTCAGGTAGATCTCCACCTCTTTAGGGTTACCAACCCTTGCTCTAGTCATGAGGGTGACTTCAGGTCTCAGTGTCCCCATAAATAAGACCTAAGTGTAAAAGCATTGGATAGACAAGGCAACATTAAGAAATAACCTTAAATTGTATAATTCCCTCTATAATTCCATCTTACAATGCAACTTTCAATTTAGGCTCTCACATGCCCAATGACCTATCCACCCACATCTCACTGCAACCTTTTGTGCAACCCTCTAATATTGGGTGAGGGTTCCGCTATTAGCCAAATCCTTCCTGTTCTTTTCATTACCTTTGACTTTGTGTTTTGTGAATTAATATTGACTTTGTATGAGAGAGTGAAACAATTTCTAATACATTTGCTCATTTTATGTTTGCTGTCTGCTCCCACTCCACCACGTAGGTGCAGAAGGTTTTTCATTTAGCAATCAATAAGCATGAACAGAGATTTAATTGACCTTAGGGGAGAGCATTTAATCCTTTTCCAACAGCCCGCACAATGCCTCGTGTGCTTTCAGAGTCACAATATTAATTTGAAACGCTGGCAGTAAGTAATTTCACATGTACCCTATGAGTAAACAAATAGTGTGGGAAGCAGAAGTAAATTGTCACTTTTATAGGCCTTTCCCCCTGGCTGAGTGTGTGCTGTGCGGACTTGTTACCTAGGAACTAGCAAAATGGACTCGCACTTCCTAAATCATATTTAACCCTCTCTGTGCCTAAGGGACACACCATCCCATTAATATTTATTTATAGTGCTAGATGGCTGGTGTGAGAGTGTTCTCCTTTTGTCCAGAGAACTGTTTTGTTCCTTGCAGTTTAACACTTTAACGTGTTTTTATTTTTTGCCTTTCAGGAGCCGTTGCCAGCACCGAAGTCAAGCTGAAACTACAGGAATTCCTTCTGAGTAAATCCGCCACAAAAGAATCCTATACAAACGGAAACAGTCATTCCATAGGCCGCCACCCCAAGCTTTGGTACACGTATGTCATCAGGTTTCTGTCTTCTATTTCTGCAATGAACAAGTTTTTTGTGTTAGGACAGGGGTGGCCGGATCAGAGAGTTGAGTCACAGTTTTACTATCTACCTAAGCCGGAGTATGCAGCCACTTGGGGGGTACGCATGCAATGGCTGTGGCAAAAATAAAAACAGCGCGTCACATTCAGTACCGACACTGAACACGATCCAATCAAGTGAATGAGGCACAAAAGCTGTGCAACAGCATGAAACGCACAAAGTTGTGGCGCAGTGGTTCGGCATTTCAGGGATCAAACAGGAAGGGAGGAGGTGATATATCAAACGGCTTCTGAAGAGCGATATGCACATAAGAACAGCCCTTAGGGAAATAACGGACCAACCATAAACAATGATACTTCAGTAGTTGTAGGATTTCTATAATTAAAGTCAATCTAATAGCAACGACTAAAATCTCATAGAGTTTGAATCTCTTCCTGTCGGCCGCTTGCATATATGAGGCCTCTTGGCGGGTGGGCTTTAACGCCGAGAGGCCTGCATTTATGTGGCCCTGTGCAAACACAAAATTGTGCTAAGAGGCCACATCCTGCGCATTTCCAGAACAGTCACCAGTGGGGACCGGAAAGCTCCCGATGCATACCTGCGATCATGTGACCACTGTGACAGCCAATCACAGCGGTCACTTGACCCAAATGCCTGCATCCACCTCTCAGCATCTAGAAGTTCTAAAATGGCTGGGAGGCGGTGGCGGGAAGGGGTTCATATTTTACTGTTGTTTTTAATCTTTTTACATCTGCGGCTTTTATTAACACAAATGCCCAGTAATCCTTTGAAGGCCCTTGCTCAGGTACTTCCTGTTATGGGGTGGAAGTGCTCTCTTCCTGCCTCCCAGTTTCTTTCCTGCATTGTCAGCTTATCCCATCATGCCCTTTCAATGGAACTAAAAGCTTCTATCCCTTACGACCAATGAAGGTGCACCTTAGCCTTTGTTTGATCTACAGTTGCTATGGTGCTGCACATTTGTAACTCAACACCAGCCAGTCACTTTGGATAAAAGGGGATGGACTAGAGCCTTTGTTTGGTTTTGTATTGCAGCCAGCATCCTTACTTTGCAGATTTACCCTCACTTCCTGTCAAAAAAAGGGAAGGGTTATGCTGGCTATACACGTATAGATTTCCGTTCTGAAAATTTTTGTTTTAAGAACATTCGTTTGATTTTCTCATCGTTAGTGGGGGTCAAAAAAAAAATTTGAAAAAAACACAATATTTTGTACTTTTTGCTATAAGAAATATCCCCATTTTTTTTTTTTTTATTTAAAAAAGCAATTTTTTTCTCAGTTTAGGCCGATATGTATTCTTCTACATATTTTTGGTAAAAAATTGCAATAAGAGCATATTGATTGGTTTGCGCAAAATTTATAGTGTCTACAAAATGAGGGGATAGATTTATAGCATTTTTATTATTATTTTTTTACTAGTAATGGCGGCGATCTGCAATTGTTATCAGGACTGTGACATTATGGCAGACACATCGGACACTTTTGACACATTTTTGGGACCATTGGCATTTATACAGCGATCAGTGCTATAAAAATGCACTGATTACTGTAACAAATTTACTGGCAGGGAAGGGGTTAACTGTGTTCCCTAGTGTGTGTTCTAACTGAAGGGGGATGGGAATTTCTAGAGGAGATGACAGATCGCTGTTCATACTTTGTACATCTCTTCCCCTCAGCGAACCGGGATCTGTGTGTTTACACACACAGATTTCGGTTCTCGCTCTGTCACGAGGAGCCTGGCGGTATGCGCACCCCTAGTGGCCACAGGGCAAAGCAACGTTGCATAACTTTGTTTCGCCCAGCCGTGCCATTCTGCCGCAGTAAAACTGTGGCGGCAGGTCGGCAAGGGGTTAAGCTTTGACAATAAAACCTGGAAGCTGATTGGTTTCTATTCAGAGCTGCACCAGATTTTGCACTCTCCGGTTTTAGTAATTTTATTGTTTATTGCTGTTTTCTTCTACCTGTACTAGTGTCAATAAATCCCCCCATTTTTATGTATCAGTGTTAAAGCACCAGGAATCCCCACGATGAGATAACAAATAATAAAAGCCTAACGGAAATGTGAATTCTTTCCCATGTCCAAAAGTAAAAAACAACAAAAAAACAAAAAAAGATTTGGCTGGGTTTAGGTTTAGGAGAAAACTAGGGGAATGAAAAGTGCAATAAGTGAAAGCATTAAGATGGGTTATTTATGATTTATGAACCACTAAAGACTTATAAATGTCTCCTGAATTAATGTTCATTTATACTTCACCATTTCAGCTATGTATAATAAATAGATAAAATAACTTTTCTGGCTCATTTTCTAACTCTAAGGCAAAATACTGGTCAATGATTAACATGTAGTTTACAAGGCGCCACAGGTAAATGTGATGTTTATACTGATGGTGTATAGAAAAGAAATAGTGGCCATTGATCTGTTGTAATCGGCCTCTATTTTCCATGCTCCCTGATCAATGTATGTCTCAAACACCAACTGCTCCCTTTGTTAAAGTGGAATTCAAGATTACACCTAGTGTATGGCCTCCTTTATGCACCTACAATGAACTAGTTGCACTTTAGGTGCCATTAGTTGTTAATGACACGCCAAATGCAAAAGCAAACACGCATTTTGCATCATGAAAAAGGCGTGAAAAATGTGGCAAAACGCGCAGTAAAAAAATGTGAAAACCGCAATGCACCAAAATGTCTCCTGAGCTATTTTGCTGTATGTAGGGCAGTCCATTAAAATCAGTAGGCTGCCCTATGCATGTCACAGGAAAAACAAGCCAAAAAACATGTACTTCCACTATGCCAGCTATGAATGGGGCCTGAAAGTGAAATTGGTGTGTTTACACAAGAATAATGACAGCTGAGTGTCTGTGCCCAATCCCTCTCCTGTACTTGTATAAAGCAGGCCATACACTATGCAATTTGATTGTGCAATCTATGTACAGTTTTATTTAGATTTACCAAAATTGTGTAATAGGAGGACCATCTGAACAATGTATTCAATTTGTATCAATAAGGCAGGTCCTTGCACTACTTAGCTGATGGTAGATCTAAAGGGGATTGTACAATCATATATATTATATATACATATATACTGTGTATGTGTGTGTATATATATATATATATATATATATATATATATATATATATATATATATATATACTACTGGCTACCTTAAAGGAAGTAGTAGGGAAGTGGGTGGGAATAAAAAAGTAGGTGGTATAGTGATGACGGAGGTGTGGTAAAGAAAGGTAAACACTCCCAATTCTATGATGCAGTAAGGCAGTGCATGATGGGATATGAAATTTCCTGGATGGTCACGTGATGCTACAGGAAGAGATTGGCTCAGAATGCATTTTTTAGAATTTTGAAAAGAAAGGTGCAGATTCAAAGCTGCCATGGACTAGGTAAGTGAGAGATAAAAACACTGGAATGGCCTGAGAAGATTTATTATTAAGCCCTGGTTCACACTGATTGGGGGAATGAAATTGTACGATTTTTAGGCTACTTTCACACGTGAGTCGCTTTACAGGCGCTATAACGCTAAAAATAACATCTGCAAAGCGCCTTGAAAGAGCCTCTCCTCTCACTCCAATGTGAAAGCCTCGAGTGCTTTCACACTGGAGCAGTGAGCTGGCAGGACGGTCCAGAAAAAGTTCTGCAAGCCGCATCTTTGCAGCACTGTAGGAGCGGTGTATACACACTCCTAAAGCATCCCTGTCCATTGAAATCAATGGGCAGCGCTGCCAAACCGCCAGTTTTAACCCTTTTTCGGCTGCTAGCGGGGGTTAAAAGTGACCCGCTAGTGGCCAAAATCCTTTGCTAAAAATAGCGGTGCTTTACCGCCAACGCCCCTAATGATAATTTAATCAGCATTATTCTTCACCATTAATTACGTGTCCTTTATATGCTGTACAGGCTATAGAGATTATCCATATACCTGCAGACAAACAGAGCAGAAGCTGATAGACAGATATTCAGGCCAAAAATCTTTTCATGATACAATTCCTCTACCTATCTCTCTGCTAATAACAGGTGTATAAATGTATATCTATATTTCTATTGTAGGGCAGCACATCATACTTCATTGGATCAAAGCTCTCCTCCATTAAGTGGGACCTCTCCATCATATAAATGTCCTCTCCCTGGAGCACATGATTGCAAAAACGACTTTCCTTTGAGGAAAACTGGTAAGGTTTTACTTTTATTTTTTAACCATAAGTGCCAAAAATGATCTGTTTGTCCTATCAGTGTTTGTCAATGTTTACCTCAGCAGCCTGTCAGATTACTCTTAACTTAATCAATAAATCTTAGAGCTTAATACATTCAATGAAAGTAGTCAAGATAGCTGCAACTTGAGCCTGTTCTGCTCTGCCCGGGAGTATTGCCTTAAAAAAAACTGATGACACTTACTAAACTGTTGTCTAGATCGTAACACTATTACGATTGTGTCTAGGGAGATTAGCTGCATTGGAGGAAGCTTGCTCCCATAGTCAAAACAAAGCCTAAGCTAATGACTGATTGCCCCTCTGTCACCTTAGTTGGAAGAGGCCTACTCAGCAGTGGGACCCACCAACAGTGAGTTACCACTCCTCTGGGGAGTCTAACCCATTTCCCTGGAAAGCATAAATCAATTTCTTACAGCCCTCAGGATTGTTGAGGCACCCGGATACTGCCCTGCTAGATAAGCTAGGGTTAAAATAGGGTTACAACCCCTGTCAATTTTATGTTTGCTATCTCTGTTCCAGATTTTTGCTATCTCTGTTCCATTGGAGAGATTTCCTTTCACGTCCTGTCCCAAAGTCAATCAGGAAGTGAGACTGTATCCATTAAAGTGAGGAATTCCCTGGTTCTCATCAGGGTCACCAGGAAAAAGGGTCCCTATTGGAATGTTTCCCCTCTATTCCTATTGTGGTGGCAATCCAAATTTGGGTTTTTCTTTCACTTTCACTCTCAATGATAATTGCAAATATGACAAATAAAGAGGGTGAATCTCCCTAATGGGGGCTTTACCCCACAATTAAATCTGGCGGGTGTTCTAATCCCTCTCCGGTATAACCAAAACAAACACTGTTGTTTTGAAGGCCACTAAAAAGAAATAGAGGACCTTCTAAAAGAACTTGCCCTCCTAAAAGATAAACAAGAGAATCTCTCATGCAGGCGCAATATGCATATTCACCGCCTGCCCAAATCCATCTCAGAGAAGCTCACCCTTGATTTCATTCCATAGACATTAGAGATGGATACAGGGCACTGGCACGGAAACTACCAAATGGGTCTACTTGGGATGTAAGGGAGAGCCATGATTTTCCCAAAAAGGAACAACTTCTGGGGGCTCTCACTAACAAAAGGTTCCAGGGATATATTTATCAGGTCTTTGCCAATTTAGTGCAAAGTACTATACTACATACATAGCTCAGTTTTTTTCATCCAGCCAGCGGGCTGAATGAAAAAACTAAGCCGATTCCCCCATACACACATTTGAAGTGAATGTGGAAATCCTCCCCACTGTGTCATTGTATTCTTACCGTGAAGGAGTTAGCTGGACCCCTCCACTGCAGCTGATTGAACTAAAGTTTTCTAGCAAGTCCATTTGTGAACAGTTCCTACTGAACCTGTCAAATTTCGATCCATCCATTGCCAACTTTAAATGTAGGACCCTGTGGCCCTATCTACAAATCCTCCGAGATTGTGAGATCTGGTACTGATGGGGTTTCCCTTCAACTTAATTTTTATCTACAAAAGAAAGCAACACCATACCACCTCTCTAAAGACCAGCAGAAAATGTTTTTAAAGCAAAGGGTTAAGGGCCGTACACACGGGCCGAATATCAGGCGTCATCAGCTGGGTCAATAGAAACCAGCCAACATTTAGCCTGTGTGTAATGCAGAAGCCGGCCGTTTGACCACCTTCTGTCGAAGGGGCATGACCAAAATAGGTCTACCAATCGGCATCTGATCAGCGCTCTCAGGAATTTCCCTACTTCACATTAGACAATGACCTACCTGATGGAGGGACCCAGGCTCTACGGTTACCACTACTTTTTATTTATAAAAATACCTGAGATGGGCTATTTGTTAACCTATTCTGTTATTTTCTTTTTTACAATTCAGTGACTGGAGGTTGTATCACTGTGGACTGTCCGTTACTTGATAAACATTCAAGTCTTAGCCTAACTCTCAGTTTCTCTGTGGTTCCCTATATATTTTAGGAACTTTTATGATTTTTCTCCCTGTGTTTAAATCACTTCACCACTTCCAAATAATGTTAACCCCCAATTATCTTCCTTTTGCCAGAAAGTGATTGACCTAATGCTCCTCCATGATGGCTACCTGCCAAATGTTTTTCATTAGTCTTTGCATGTCCTCATGTGGCACTCATCTCTGGTGGCCACTTGCTATACAGTTCAAATTATCAGCATCAGGTTTATGCTTTGTATCCCATGTTGGGACAGACTGTAATTGCACATCCTAAATTCTCCATGCAAGGTGCTGCTTTGTTTTTTCAAATGCCCCTGTATATAATGTTAACATCTGGCAGCCGGTGTGCCCTGGTTTATTGAAAAGAGATCCACTGTCCTAATGTCTGCCTATAGTGGATGCCATAGCACATGGCACACTATGTTGTTGTGAGTTTGTGCTACTACTGACAGGCTTTTCAGGGCTTACAATGTGCTGCTGTTTACCTACCCTCCTACATTTATACCTGTGTTGGGGAATTATTGTTTTTCTAATTTTCTGTTTTTATTTATACCTGAAAAGATGTTTCCTAGATATTTCTTAAGTAACTATTATAAACCCCCTGCAAGTCTGTGGGGGGCATTCATCCCTAATAGATTTTTATTATCCAGCTAGACCACCTTACATATTATCTTAGATTCCATGTTCCAACACCCTTAAGCGGAGGTCATAAAGCACATTTCACCCTTCAATACATTTTTCTTGTTCATCGGAATCTGTTTATGATAGGTATTGTTGTTATCTCTTGGCACATTCTCCTGAATCAAATCCATGCTTCCTTTCTCAGACCCCATGAGACCAATAGTAGTCATAGAGCTTGCACACCAGTGCTCAAAACGTGAAAACACCCATCCTAACTTCGTCTATACACACCACACTTTCCTTTCTTAAAGTGATACTAAAGGATCGTTTTTTATTTTTTTTTAAATAACAAACATGTCATACTTACCTCCACTGTGCAGCTCATTTTGCACAGAGTGGCCCTGAACATACATTTCTGGGGTCCTTTGGCGGCTCTTGGTGCTCATCCCCGCATTAGATAGCCCCCTTGGAGAAGCACTCCCGAGGGGGTTACCTTGCATTAAGGTGAAAAAACACGAGCCTTTACAACCCCTTTAATTTTTAGAGACACTAGCAGGCTTTGCAGAGGGTCTGATGTGCTGCTATGGCTCCCTGTTGGTCCTGCTCAGCATACCTACCTTCCTACTTTTATATCTGCTTTAGGAAAATATTGTTATTCTAAGTTCCTGTTTTTATTGATACTTGAAAAGATGCTTTCATAGATATTTCTTGAATGGCTATTATAAACCCCTGTAAGTCCTTGGGGGGCATTCATCCCTAATAGATTCTTATTATCCAGCTAAACGACCCTACATATTATTTTACATTCCATGTTCCAACACCCTTAAGCTGAGGTCATAAAGTGAATAGTCCACCCTTCAATAAATTTTCATTGTGCACCTGGATTCTCTTTATGATAGGTATTGTTGCTATTGCTATTTTGTGTACCTTTTGTAGTAAAAATTCCTCCTGCTGTTGGCTCACCAGACACAATGTATGCGCTGTCAGGAATTATATTAAAACTTCCAGACTAACTCTTGGCTTATTCTCCTGAATCATATTCATGCTCCCTCTCAGACTCCATGAGACCAATTTTACTCATAGAGTTTGCACACCAGTGCTCAAAATGAGCAAACACCCATCCTCACTTCACTTATTCTCACCACGCTTTCCTTTTTCCTACATTTAAGATATGCTCCTACTAGCTATTTTTTTCCCCCTACTTTTTCTAACCTGTTCCAGCCTTCCCTTCACCCCCTCTCCCACTGGGGTTGACTCGACTACGTACACTTGCTTATTTTCTCTTCTGTTTTCACTATTATCAATGGCTCTTAACCTCCTCAGATGTTCTGGGCATTAACTCTCTATTCAAAAGGGTCAAAGTATTGAAATACATGCATTCCAAATTAATGTTGCATACTTTCAATAGACCCATATTCAAAAAGCCTCGACCCCAAGATAATTTAGTGCTTACTTCCATTATGGCTTACTGGCAACAGCAAACCCAGACCAAGCAAATACGAGTGTTGATAATGTTTAGGAAAAACCTACACTTTGACTGACCCTGTTGCAAGGTAAATGCCAGGATGCTAATGTCACTATACACCTATAATTCCCAGCAAACACGATTCCCTTCTTACATCCTATTCCCCCTTAAACAACACCAGAAGGGAACAATTTTCTCATGTAGAGACTCTAACTTAACCCTTAATCCCAAACTGGACAAATTCCCTTTGGGACACAGTTTGATAAATTCCAACTACTGTCCCAATACAACCTTCATTACATACACTCTTTCCTTTGTTGCTAGTGGCAGCAACAAACAGTAACTTTAGGCCTTTTCTTACCCCACACAGACACTTCAACATTAAATGAACAGACCTATAAAGGTGCTCCTCTTTTTTAGTTATATTTATCACGTGGCCTATTAAGGTTGGAATAGACTTAGGCCCGCTGACCTTGAAGAATTCAAAAGCATGTTTTATTTGTATGTGCCAATGTTATCAATACTTTCATGCAATGGGCTTGTAGAATCAATTTGACATTACACCAATGGCATGTATATGTGGGTTTCCACCTGCATTTTCTGTCCTGTACTTCCTAAAACTATCAATAAAAACTATTGAACAAGAAAGTAACCACTTTAGTGTTTGCAGTTCAGCTTCACGAAAATAAACTCTGATTGATGGATGTAGGTAACTGCATTCTTACACTTTGCTCTTTGTATAGTGTAAATAAATAGTCTGAAAGACTATAATGATTGAAATAGACAATACCATACTGCCAACTTTCTTTAGTTTTAATAAAAAGGGCCTCCGAATTCTTAAAGTGTTCATAAAGCCAAAACATTCTCCCAAAGTTCAGCAGGAACCTGCCTAATTTCGATCAGTGTGTGGCTGTCCCTACTAGACCAAAGTTGATCATTTGATTGACTTCTGTTGAATTGTCATGCTGGAAAACCTTTCTTGGGGAGGGATCCAGCTGTCAGAATACAATGTCCCGGTGGGTGGGGGTGACTACTTCATCCACCTCGTTTGTGCCTGTTGGCTGAACAAAAAAAAATATCCATCTATGGCCAGCTTACTTCACATGTTTCTAGAACAGGTGTCCCTATTTGAAGATTCATCCGCACCTTATGTTCTGGTGAGAGTTGGGAATTTACGATACTTTCTATCTTGGTGACAATGGTATTGAATACAAATAGAGAGGTCCATTTCTGCAATAGAGACATAAAAAGCAATAAAGCCTTGACAGAGGTTCTAACCCTTCCCTGCTAAATCCAAAATGAAAAAAAGCAAAAGTGTCACGGTCTTATTTCAGTGGGGAATACCTTCTTTGGACGAAAAAAAAACTCCATGTTACAGAGCATCTCTTAGTAAACACATAGATGATATCATTGTTCTTTGATGTCCAGCACATACAAATTCCTGATTGTTGCTCTATGTTCCAAAGGGAATCGAATGCTGTCCCAGTTTATATTTTCTGACAGACATCAAGATTGCATCAAGTGAGACTTTCTGAACCCCTGCTGAGAACATGAATAGGTGTAGACATCCTTGTGCCTTGAAACACAGCTAAGCAAGGTCTAGTGATGTTTAATGAAAGTGGCATTTGAAAGGAATACAGGTCCCACATGCAAGCCTTATCAGAATCAGAGAGTTAAGAATTTGCCCTTCAAGTTTACCTTGTGTCCATTTATATTAGATATAAATTGGCTGATATTTTAAACAGATGAAACCGAGTAGACACTGCAGATTAATCCTGAAAGATGATTGCTCGTAGTTTCCATTATGTTGGGTAAATACGTGGGCAGGGAGGACCTCTGCATTCCAGCTGTGAGACTGATTACCTAGCAGATACATGTACTATTAACCAGTGTTCCTCCTAAAGGACTCCTGGAGAGTGTGGTTTGTTACAGTTGGCCACCAATTACAAATATTACATGGCTTATTTCCTTTAAACAAGATTGTTCAAACAGTGTAATATAAAGTAACTATTCATCTTTTAAAGAGTAGAATATGTAAGTATTGAGGAATTAAAATAAATACACCAGCGACATTCATATAGACAGCCGCATAAATAAATCATGCAAAAACCAGGACATTAGAATAGCATGTACAAAAATGTGGTTTATTTATAAGAATACCCTCACAACTTGTATTCTTTTATAAATGCCCCTACATTGGTCCTACACCAGAACATGTAGCTAGTTCTACAATGTGTTCAAGTTTAGAAAGTAGCTTTTCCTAAGAATCTGAGATAATGACCTCAGTGTAGAAGTATGATATCAATAGATCTGATTGGAGAAAACTGGAGCACAAATGGAGCGATTGCCTAGATTATCAGATTGCATATTTCATTCTAGAATGTAAGCTTTAACAAGCAGAACCCTCTGATTCCTCCTGTATTGAATTGTATTGTAACTTTACTGTCTGCCCTCATGTTGTATAGCGCTGCGCAATATAGAAATCCTGTGTAATAATAATAATAATAATAGAGGTCTAACATTATTAGTTACTATGGGAAATTGTTTTATTTTTGCTCCTGAATTTTTTTTTAAACTAAGCCCTATAATCTGAATTATCTTGGTTCTGATGAACTTGTATTTTCTAATGCCGCATACACACGATCGTAATTCTCATCGGAAAAAGCTCTGATGGTTTTCCCGTCGGAATTTCGCTCAAACTGTCTTGCCTACACACGGTCACACCAAATTCCGACGGTCAATAACACCACGACATATAACACGTTCAACGGCACTATAAAAGGGAAGTTTAATGCTTCCGAGCATGCGTCGAATTGCTTCAGAGCATGCATCGGAATTTTGCATGTCGGAATTGCTTACACACGATCTAAAATTCTGATAGAAAGGTTTTCCGTCGGAAAAATTAAGAACAGGCTCTCAATCCAAAGTCTGTCGGAAATGCCGACAGAAAAAGACCGATGGGCATACACACGGTCAGAAAATCCGATGAAAAGCTCCCATCAAACTGTTTCCATCGGAAATTCCGACCGCGTGTAAGCGGCATTAGACAGAGATACTTTTCAGGATGAGGCCATCACCTTTTTTTTTTTTTTTTGCAAGCAGCAGCCTTTGATGTAACTACAATGCAGTTATATTTAGAGTAATCCTGTCCAGGTAAGGAAGATTGGATAGTTTGGGCTATGATCTTATACTAACGGGTGTATGCTATAACCTGCTGTCTCCGTGAGACTGAACACTTCAAAGTATTAAAGTGGTATTAAAAGACCACTACAGCTTTGAGAGCACTGTTATTGGAATTAAGTGGTTACTGAAACATGATAACCTTACTGCCATGCCTAACAGTAGATCGGTCAATTAGCATTTAAAATATACCAGGATCATACTTTGTCTATTGTTATCTGTTCACAATAGTCACTTCAAGTCTCTTCAGTCCCAATCTTGGGATTGGGATTTACTTCAGTAAATCCCAATCTTTGCAAAGTGGAAATGTTATACTGGGGCAGTTGATGTCTGTTAAAATCCAAGAAAAATATCACAATTCTAAATGATATTATGTTCTATGGTACCTATATTTCATTGAGAGCATATTTATATAAATTGAATGTCAGTTTAAAAATTCTTTTCTTACTGGGCATGAAGGATTCTAGACATGTGCACACTGAAATATTTCATTTCGGAATTTCGTTTTCGTCCTAAAAATTTATTTAGTTACTCCCGAAATTAGTTTCTATTTATTTTGTTTTTCGTTAAAAATTGCATTCGTTCGAAAATCCAAATTAATTAAGGTCAAATCTGTCATTGAAGGCTTATGGTGTCAGTCGAATGTTCATAGAAGATTCGACGGAGCAGCTAAACTGTACGACGCCGTATAGTTTAGCTGCTCCGTCTAATCTTCTTAAACTTTCGACAGACACCATAAGCAAAAGATTAGACGTTTGTATGTTTTTCGCTGCTTTGTCGAATCCTTGTCATTCATGTTAAATGTATATAGTTCAAACTGAAAATGGACTGGTGATAGTGATCACTGATCAGACAGGTAACAATATAGGGTATATAGAATCTCAATCTATAATATAGAATCTATAATAATAACCCCCCCCCCCCCCCACAACACGGGCAGCCTCTGAGGCTATCACAACACTAGAAACACTAGTATCACTATCAAGTTCACAACACTAACACAATAGCAGCAGATTATTATGAAAAAGTTAAGTTGAACTGTAGCTTGCTTCACTATTGTTCTGCTGCTGTGCTTATGCATAATTGCTAAATAATTCAGGTTCTCTGACAAACGGACCAGCTAAGATTGACTGTCTTCTGAAACGATTCAGTAAGTAAGTTGGCTGTACATGTGTACTTAGTTCTAGCTGTTTTACTGCTCCTCCTCTTTGGTTACAATCAGCCAATAACATTCATCATCATCATTTTTATTTTACTTCCCCCACCCAATTCCAGCAGTGATCTTTTTTCTCTATGTCGAATCTTTTCTCTCTATGTCGATTCTTTTCTCTCTATGTCGATTCTTTTCTCTCTATGTCGAATCTTTTCTCTCTATGTCAAATCTTTTCTCTCTCTGTAGAATAATCTTGGACTAATAGAGTTAAGGTTAGGCACATTCGACCACAGGTTCGATAGACACAGATTGTTATTGTCAGCATCATGTCGCATCTCCTATCTATATCGAACTGTTGTCACAACGAAAATGAAAAGCATTTGTTAATGTCGGATCTTTCGTTTTTCGGATTCCGCACTTTCGTTATCATTTGTTAAAACGATAACGAAAATACCTGAAATTCGGACGAAAATGCATTCGGAGGAAAACGAATGTACATGTCTAAAGGATTCTAAACCTCTTCTGTGCTCGAGAAGGTGCTCAGAAAAGCTACTCATAAGCTCTTTTCATAAGGGTTAGTTGTGAAGGATCACTCCTGCATCGGGTGGTGACTGTGAAAGTTTTAAATTACACTTCATTAAGTCATCAACCCTGGACACGCATTTATAACTTTCAGGCTGTACAGATCTTTGCTGATTTACAGACAGCATACAAGGTTCTCTGGTCCCTTTATTTAGTTATACTCCACATTGTGTAAATGAGGTAAAGTTTTTAAAATTGCGCAGACCCTTTAGTAAATCCTTGCATCTCCATACCTTAAAAATTCGGAAAGTTAAATCCAAAGTATGTACATGGAAACTGAGATACAATGGTTACATTCTGCTGTGAAACCAGAACAGGAACTACTGTGCAAATGAGGCAGATGAAACTATTTCCCATTACATTATTCAAAAGCCATGTTTCTCTTCTTGTATATGAATTAGGGATTCCTAACATAATGCTTACAGAATGTATATTCTGTGGGGTTAATGATTCATTAGCTGTACCATATTTCATTAATTAAAGTGACAGTTTAACAACATGCAGGAATACCCTGTTTACCTATTAAATCACAATAAGAACAATGGAGTTAATTCTAGCCCTTTAGCTATATAACCCTTATGTTTTTATGCTAGCTCGATCAGGAAAAGAAACAGGAACCCCGACACGAGTCAGATGACCCCTTGCTCATTTTGGTAACCAACAGTCTATGCTGTAGGCTCCAGGAACAATAAGGGACTGTCTCCCTGCCCTGGCCATAGGACAGACAATGATGGCTCAAGTGGGTTTACAGTGATGGACAGGCAGGCATTTGTAACCTTTGCCACTGAGGTTAAGCCTTTTTTCCTGTGCCCATGGGCAATACAACATTAATCTTACCTATACTGAGTATGGATCTTGACCCACTTTATTGAGACCATTTTGCTGATTATCGCATGTAGATATCAGATTTAAACATATAGTCGTGTATTAAAGATACCTGCTCTGTTTACAGGCTTCTAACAACTTCTATCTTATAGTGTCAATATTTTAGTCCCTGTTTATTTTTACTATACTCATTTATGTTACAAAAGGTTATTACTCGTACCTTGCTGTTGGCTTGAAGATTTGTTGATTGTTACTTAGATACACATAATAGTAATGTCTGTGCCAGCTCAGGTCAGGATAGATAATTGTAACCTTTTCCATGATTTCAGGTATGCAATTTTATAATGGGTACTAAAACCGGTGCCTATGTATGTGGGGGACATTGGCTATTTGGGTTATACAGTACACTAAATAAGTCCATTGGGTTAATAGGTATACTTCAAATTAAATAATTCATATTAAAGCAGTATTAAACCCAAGCACATATTTATTATATTGCAGCTTACCAAATCTTAGATGTAATGGCTGTATTCATTTTGTTTTTAGGCTTTCTTTCTTTTATTTCCATCTGGTGATCTAGCCAGTAATTCTGTTGTTTGTCAAAACAACACGCTCTCTTGCAAGATGTATCAGTTACAGAGATGAGACAAACCATTTAACACTGGCAAGGGTATTTCCAATGTTCTACTTTTAAGTATTTATGTAAAACCTTTATTCCAAACTAAAAAAAAAAAAAACAGTTTTCTGTAACTGCTTATAAAGTAACTGGAGCTTGGCTTCAATTGTTAATGCATTTGAGCCTATTAGTACATCTAATGCCGCGTACACACGAAGGGACAATCCCGCAGGATTATCCTCTGGACTCAAGTCCAGCGGACAATCCCCTCGTGTGTGGGCATCGGCGGACTTTTTGGCGACAAAGTCCGGCGGACCAAAGTTTTAAGTTTGGTTTTAAAATTATCCGCTGGACTTGGCAGTCCGGCGGACAATCCCACCGTTAGTAGGCTAGTCTGCCGGACTTTTTAAATGAACGGACTTGCCGCTCATCGGCAAGTCCGTTCATTTAGCACGTGACTTCAGGTTACGTAGCTAGCGTAGGCAGTAAATGCCGCCGCGCTAGCTCCGTCACCTGGCATGGATTTAAAGGGACTCCCCACGCCGAAAAACGGCGTGGGGGTTCCCCCCAAATTCATCTCAGACCCTTATCCGAGCACACAGCCCGGCCGGCCAGGAAAGGGGTGGAGACGAACGAGCGCCCCCCCTCCTGAGCCGTACCAGGCCGCGTGCCCTCAACATGGGGGGTGCCCTGGGGAAAGGGGGGCCGTGCGGCCCCCCACCCCAAAGCACCTTGTCCCCATGTTGATGAGGACAAGGGCCTCTTCCCGACAACCCTGGTCGTTGGTTGTCGGGGTCTGCGGGCGGGGGCTTATTGGAATCTGGGAGCCCCCTTTTATAAGGGGGCCCTCAGATCCCGGCCCCCCACCCTATGTGAATGAGTATGGGGTACGATGTACCCCTACCCATTCACCTAAGGTGTAAAATGTAAAGTAAAAAAACACACACACTTTTGAAAAAATATTTTATTGCACTGCTCCGGGGGTCTTCTTCCGTCTTGGGGGTCTTCTCGCCGGACTCCTCCGCCATTTACCAAGCTCTTTTACCGAGCAGAGAAGTCCGGCTACCTTCTTCGTCGCCGCCGCCGTCGTCGTCTGGGGGTCTCGATCCGCCTTCGGGGGGTCTTCCGGGGTCTCTTCTGTTCTTGCGGTGGTCGTCGTTTTCCACGCCGCCAGCGCTTCTTCTTCTTCTTCTTCCGATGTTGACCCGTCGCTCTCTCTGGCCGGAATGGCAGAGCCGCGCTGTGCTGGGACTTATATAGGGACATGGGGACAGGGTCACATGCTCATGTCACATGGTGACCCCGCCCCCTTGTGATGTCACAGTCCCGGAGGATGCTGGGACTGTGACATCACAGGGGGCGGGGTCACCATGTGACATGAGCATGTGACCCTGTCCCCATGTCCCTATATAAGTCCCAGCACAGCGCGGCTCTGCCATTCCGGCCAGAGAGAGCGACGGGTCAACATCGGAAGAAGAAGAAGAAGAAAGTGGAAAACGATGACCGCCGCAAGAACAGAAGAGACCCCGGAAGACCCCCCGAAGGCGGATCGAGACCCCCAGACGACGACGACGGCGGCGACGAAGAAGGTAGCCGGACTTCTCCGCTCGGTAAAAGAGCTTGGTAAATGGCGGAGGAGTCCGGCGAGAAGACCCCCAAGACGGAAGAAGACCCCCGGATCAGTGCAATAAAATATTTTTTCAAAAGTGTGTGTGTTTTTTTTTACTTTACATTTTACACCTTAGGTGAATGGGTAGGGGTACATCGTACCCCATACTCATTCACATAGGGTGGGGGGCCGGGATCTGAGGGCCCCCTTATAAAAGGGGGCTCCCAGATTCCGATAAGCCCCCGCCCGCAGACCCCGACAACCAACGGCCAGGGTTGTCGGGAAGAGGCCCTTGTCCTCATCAACATGGGGACAAGGTGCTTTAGGGTGGGGGGGCCGCACGGCCCCCCTTTCCCCAGGGCACCCCCCATGTTGAGGGCACGCGGCCTGGTACGGCTCAGGAGGGGGGGGCTCTCGTTCGTCATTACACTACCCTCAGATTACCAATGCTGCTGCCCAAAAGTGCCCCCTGTGCTCTTTCATCCACAGTGGGGGCACACTAATACAGGAGGTGTGTTACTGGGAAGATCACCAGGTGAATACAGAGAGAAAACTAATGCAGCCACCACATCTATTGATTGGTAAGCTGCAGTATATTTAATTTTTGGTTTGACATCGCTTTAAGGTTGCTTATAAATTTCCTATTAACCTCCTTAGCGGTATTCCCGAGTGTGGCTCTGGGTAAATTTTCAGTACCAAAAGTGGTAACCCCGAGCCACACTCGGGATTGCATCGCAGGATCCAGGCAAAGTTACTTACCTTGTCCCCAGGATCCTGCAATGTCCTCCCGCTGTGTGTGCAAGCCGTGTCTCTGCTCGATCTATCACAGTGCCGAGCTCTGTTCCTGCGAGCATTGCGACGCACGGGGATGGAGCATAGCGCCAAATTCAAAAAGTTAAAAACACAATACATATACAGTACGCTGTAATCTTACAGATTAGATTACTGTATCAAATTATTTCACATCCCTTTTGTCCCTAGTGGTTTGTCCAGTGCCCTGCATGCAGTTTTATATTATAAATACTGTTCTTTCTGCCTGGAAACTTGAGATTGTCCATAGCAACCAAAACCGTCCCTTTATATGAAAAGCGGTTTTAGACCAGCTAGAAAACAGTGATAATAAATTAGAATCACTTGCAGAACTGAGCGATAGTGATTCATGGGGAAATTCGTCATCAAACACTGAAAGTAATGACAGCGACAATTTTGCAACTGAGCAAATTTCAGTGTTTTTGATTTGATTACATTATTAAATAATTTTATTATTATATTATTATTTGTTATAATTATTTATAGTTATTTATTATATTATAATGTATGATTTCGTGTTTCAAACTTTATCATACCCGGGATGTCTACTAGACTCTTGTTTGGACAGATTTACGTGAGTTATTCCTAATGCCGCGTACACACGAGCAGAATTTCCGACAGAAAAAGTCCAATGGGACTTTTTCCGTTGAAAATTCAGACGGACTTAGATAGAGAACATGTTCTATATTTTTCCGACGGAAAAAATTACTATCGGAAAAAAAAACGCTTGTCTGTATGCTCTTCTGAGGTACCAAAAATGACGCATGCTCTGAAGCAAGCACGAGATGGAAGCTATTGGCTACTGGCTATTGAACTTCCGTTTTCTAGTCCCGTCGTACGTGTTGTATGTCACCGCGTTCTTGACGTAGACAACAATGGAAGGAACTCTGGACAGCCGCACACCGGGAAAAACTTAAAATTCACACAAAAAGATCACATCAAAACAAAAACAATCCACGGCAATAAGGAAGGGCACAAAAAACTGACGTGTTTCGCACCGAAATCAGTGCTTATTCATAGCGTTCTTGATGGTCGGAACTTTGGTGTGACCGTGTGTATGCAAGACAGCTTGAGCAAAATTCCATCAGAACTCCGTTGGAAAAACCTTCAGAGTATTTTCCGACGGCAAAACCGGTCGTGTGTACAGGGCATAAGAATTACACGCCTACAATATAAAACACCAAATTTCTATACACCGCTCTGAGCATCAAAAATTGGAAATAATCATACCGCCAGGGAGGTTAAGGTAATGCTGAATTCGGTATAAATTGAAGAACTGGGATAGCAATGGCTTGTAAAATCAAGCATGCGCTACATTTTTACATTTCTGCGTTTCATTTCACCATAGAAAATATATGACCCTGGCATATGCAGACTGTCAGACTTTAGACAACATAAACTAAATTACAACAAACTGCTGAGCATACACGGATCATTGCTATGAAGAATGAAAGTGTTTTATGCTTCTATTAGTTGGTGGCAGCAAGCTTTTGGGTTGAACCCAGTATGTCATGCTGTCTAAAGGGACATAGTAATGTTTTAAATCACCTAGTATACTGAATACTATAAGTGTCCATTGAGCAGAGTAACTGTAGTGAAAAAGCTTCTGTTTAGGGATTTTTAGCGGTTGTTTGCTATTTGTTTTACTCACTTGTGACAATTCATTGTAAATGGATAATAAGTGCAATTAAGTTGTGAGGTCACACTCCTCTGTTGTTGCTAGAGGGTATGCTGACCCTAGGAGGTGGGAATTATGTGATGCATTAAACTTCCCCTGTTAAAATGGAGAGCTCAACATATGGTGTAAATTTTGTTTTGTGACGCACACATGCCAAACGTGTCACACTCCGGATGCTTTAGGCTGCAGATTGGAAAAGTATTTTGATTTTACTGTTATTTAGGTTTGTTTTATCTTTGTGCTACCTACGTTATATTGCGCAGAGCATGACTCGTAGGATCTGACTGATAATAGACTCACAAAAATGTTTTGAAAGTTCCTGTTAGGGTGGCTGCTTAGCTCACTTCTGTGCATTTGCGGGGGGCACATCAACAGCTTGTTAGGCAAAAATTTAAAATGCAGTCATTCGATTTTTTTTTTAACTATTTGTCTGATGTGCCCCATGGACAGTCCATTTTCCTCATTCTTTAATAAGGCAGGCATTAGGTAACAGGAAGCTAATAAAGCCTGTATTCAAGTATTTGGAAATCCAATCACTAAGATTTCATAACTTGTTAATGAATTTTCAAAAGTCATTTTCTTTATATTGAAAACAGCAGCTAAACTCATACATGGCTGCCACAAAGGTCCTCTTAATATATTATAATTACCAAATATATATATATACACAATATATATATAATATATACACTCACCGGCCACTTTATTGGGTTCACATGCTTGGTAACACAAATTACTAATCAGCCAATCATATGGCAGCAACTCAATGCATTTAGGCATCTAGACGTGGTGAACCAAGCATCAGAATGGGAAAGAAATGGGATTTAAGTGACTTTGAACGTGGCATGGTTGTTGGTGCCACACAGGCTGGTCTGAGCCTTTCAAAAACTGCTGATCTACTGGGATTTTCACGCACAGCCATCTCTGGGGTTTACAGAGAATGGTCTGAAAAAGAGAAAATATCCAGTGAGCGGCAGTTGTGTGGACGAAAATGCCTTGTTGATGTCAGAGGAGAATGGGCAGACTGGTTCGAGAGGATAGAAAGGCAACAATAACACAAATAACCGCTCGTTACAACCAAGATATGCAGAATACCTTCTCTGAATGCACAACACATCGAACCTTGAAGCAAATGGGCTAGAGCAGCTGAAAACCACACCGGGTGCCACTACTGTCAGCTAAGAACAGGAAACTGAGGCTACAATTTGCACAGACTCACCAAAATTGGACAATAGAAGATTGGAAAAACGTTTCCTAGTCTGATGAATCTCAATTTCAGCTGTGACATTCAGATGGTAGGGTCAGGATTTGGCATAAACAACATGAAAGCATGGATCCATGCTGCCTTGTATCAACGGTTCAGGTTGGTGTTAGTGTAATGGTGTGGGGGATATTTAATGGTGTGGTGTATATTTCTTGGCACACTTAGTACCAAGTGAGCATCGTTTATATGCCACGGCCTACCAGAGTATTGTCGCTGACCATGTCCATCCCTTTATGACTACAGTGTCTTCTGATGGCTACTTCCAGCAGGATAATGCACCATGTCACAAAGCTCAAATCCTCTCAAACTGGCTTCTTGAACATGACAATGAGGTCACTGTACTCCAATGACCTCCACAGTCACCAGATCTCAATCCAATAGAGCACCTTTGGGAAGTGGTAGAACAGGAGATTCACATCATAGATGTGCAGCAGACAAATCTGCAGCAACTGTATGATGCTATCTATCATGTCAATATAGACCAAAATCTCTGGAGGAATGTTTCCAACACCTTGTTGAATCGATGCCACAAAGAATTAAGGCAGTTCTGAGGGCAAAAGAGGGTCTAAACCGGTAATAGCAAGGTGTACCTAATAAAGTGGCTGGTGAGTGAATATACTGTATATTTACACACTGCATAGTGTCTATAATATTTATTGGCCATTGCGTGGCGTGAGGCTGTGGATTGCTTTGCACTGTGCTGCGTTGGAAAAACGTACAGCCTGCCTTACTGTTTTTGCTGTTTGTTTGGTTGACATTACTAATACAAAGTTATTTTGCATATAAAGAAGACCTCATGCTGCCTCTAATAGCTGATTTTAGTAATGCATTTGGCAAAATATTCACAATACAAAATTTGAGCATCGCTCAGGTGGGCCTATAACAGCATAATCCCTAAACACATTCTTGGTGCTCTCCTGTTTTTGATTTAGTACTATGAATCCGACTTTCCAGATAGGTCGTCAAGACCTACAGTACACAAATAACATAGCAGTACCATATTTATTTGCAGCTATTGTCTATTAAAGTAGCACGTTGGAGTCACTGATAACTATCCCAAAGCACACAGGAGTGGAGGAGTTGAAGTGTTCTCAGATGGGTCTTAGAGTTGTCCATGTAAGAATGTCCAAGAGGCTGTGTGTAATAAAAAAAAGACATATCAATGTTTCCAGCTTGTTCCTTTTATCCCAAGGAACCAATAACGCAGGGCTTCGAAGGACGGATGGTCCAGAAGACATCACATTCCTTGCAAGCATCGTTGCACCATGTCCCCTATCTGTCTAGGACCTATCTTGTGAGAAAGGTCAGACTGCAATAAGAGAGTACAGCAATAAATATGCAATAATACAGGGGTACAATAAAACTAAGAGCACTTAATCCCCCTTCCCATTGCTCACAATCCAGTTTCAAAACAACAACAGTGCAAAATAATTCTTGACCTTTTTTATACATGTTAATCCCTCTCTTTCCCAAGGCACTTAATACTAGTCCAGGCTTCTAAATCAATGCCACAAACATGTCTTCTGCCTGATGGTTTTCATCCCTTTCGTTTTAAATGGGCTGACCTTTACTGGGGCTTGAGAAAGACAGTTTAACAACACATTAAGTCAAATATAATTTGAGACTTTGCTTATAAACAGTTTGGAGCATTCAATCCTTGTGCGTTAAGCAAATCTGACATAACCTAGTGTCTCCAGATCCAATAAGCAATATAATGATTTATTTAGATCATGTAAAGAACTTGGACTTGGCAATCAGTCCACAAGTAGTAGAACCTGATGCCAAATGCTTTTAAATGGGTTGCTCTTTAGAAAAAAAAAACATATATTCTGTCCATGTTTATAGAGAAGTTGGTCCTGATTGTTTGGTATTTTGTTTCAGAAATCAAAAGCTTTGATTAAATAATGGATTAGCATTCATGTCCTGCGGTGCTGGCACCCTGAGCTTAAAGGCCTGCATAGAGTTTTTATGTTCTGTTATGTTTGCATAGGGTTACATCTGGTGTTTTCTGGTGTTTCTATCCCATAGTTAAAGACATTGCTAGTAGATGTTTTCAACTATGGCATGAACATTAAGGGATAATGTATAATAAAGTAATAGTTATAGATGGAGTTTGATGAGCTAAGTCATCCACCAGCTTTTTGAGGACCTCAAGATCTCCTAATTGTTTTCCGCTTTGAACTTATAGGGGGAGATTTATTAAAACTGGTGCACTCAGAATCTGGTACAGCTGTGCAAAGTAACCAATCAGCTTCTAACTTCAACTTGCTCAAGTAAGCTTTAGAAATAAAACCTGGACGCTGATTGGTTTCAAATGTTCCTACAAAGTAGGTTTGAATAGATTATGTTTATCAATGGTAAAATTAGTTTAAGTGCCCTGAGCATTCTTATAATTTTATAGGGAATTTGAGTTAAAAAAACAACACTTCCCTCAACACATTGAGATTTAAAGTGTATGTATAGTCAATACTTTTTCAATTTAAATTTAAATTAAACTTTTTATTATTTTTTGATTAGGGTTGGGAAGGATTAGAACCCCTGTTTTATTGCTATCTGTGTCCCAGCTTGATAGGCTTACCCTGTCTATTTGTTCTGGTGATCACTGTCACCAAGACAGAAAGTGATGGAAATAATACAAATATTAGCAATGTCTTTAGAACAAGAGGTGAGGGTAAATCTGATGATAACTGTCTTGACAATTCACCTTACTTTTAGAGATATCCTTTCACTTTCTATTGAATCTCTGTATCAAGAAGTAAAGAGACATTTACCTAATGGGACAGAGACAACAAAAAAATGGAGAGAGGTTTTAAACCCTCTCAACTTTATCTAATACTAAGAAAAGTTTGTGCTATACATAGGCTATATAAACACAATTGTACACAAAAGAAAATACTGCTAGTTTTATAAGTTTACATATTTTCTTTGGTGCAAGTTGTCGTTGCCCAATTCAATGATCCTGCTGGTTGGCTGCATTGTAACCATGTTACTTGTGATCAGCAGATGTGTTGTAGGCTGAGAAGCTCAACAGTTACAAGGACGTTTACTTATTTATTTATTACAGGATTTACTTATTGTATAAAAGAGTCCTTATTTTACTGTATTTAGTTACATAAATCTTTACTGCAACCACTGCAGATGAAGTAGAGACTACAGAAGGTGTTAATGAATACATAATATGAATGTGAATAAAGAAAATCTTTTGTGCATAGATATTGGAAGGAACAGCAGAAGGAAGATCATCTGCTTGCTAACACCACCTAGATTCCAAGTGTCATTTATCTAATGCAGATCTGTGAATGAAAAGCTAAATTTTTGTTAGAAGCAAGAACTACATATTTCATAGAACACATTTTTTAGATAAGGCGCCTTGTATTCCAGGGCACTGTCTCTGGTGCCCTAGAGGAGGTTTTCACCATGTCTGTTTGTCGGAGCCCCGCTGATCAACACACCTGTGTTTTCTAGTATGTTGGCTTTGTACTAGTTCTGCTGAAAATAAGCACAGCATCTTCATTGAGCAAAGCTATGTAAATTTTCATTGCAACTGCTACAAAGCCAGCGGGTGGTCTGAGAAGAGTTATTGCTCTGCTTTGCATACACCTGTACTGTGTTATTAAACCTGAGAAAGCTTGAAGAGGAAACACCACAGATAGAGGAAGAAATTGTACTAATATTAGGGAACTATCCATATGATCTGCTTTAATAGTTAGACAATGATTTCCTATTGGCTTCACAACTGTGTCCAATATTTGACATAGTAATCAAAATAGAGTGTAATAATTGGCTGAAAATGGCAAACTATTGTAGAAAACACAACAATTTGCTAGTCTTCACATTCCTGGAGTTTAAGGATTTATCTACCCAAAACTTTCAGCTGTAGGTGGCAGCTGGAGTGTTGAATCACACAATGGTTTCTAATGTCTGTATAAGACTGTAAAGGGTAAATCTGTACACCCAATTTACACTCAGCATCCTGCTGCTCTTTCCATAATGTAAAATAGACATATTCAGTTACATTTAGTACGTAAGCTGACCTGAAAAAGGTGGAGCGTCTTCACAAAGCCTCTGATAGATATAAAAAAAAGGTGAATGGCTCAATTCACTAACATATACCTACAACTATTTTGGATGTGATGACAAAAGGATAAACCCCCTATTTGAGACATCTCCCATTATAGACAATTAAGTCTATTGTGTCAAGCTTGGGCACATTTTGGACCGATCTGTATATGAGGCAAAGGGAAAATTTTTGTCTCAGATGACCTAACCCTTCTGTGGACTCAAGAGAAGGATCACTCCTGAATTCATAGCTGAAGTTTGCCCTGTTTGCACAGTATTCAAACTAAAACTAGTCATGATCAGGAGGAACTTTTGATCAATACAATATTAGCACTGGGGCCTTGGAATTATCTTATTGCCAAAAGGAGTTGTAATATTGGGACTAAGTTTTTGACATCTGGGCTGGTAGCTTCCCCATGCCAAAATATAACTACTGTCTCCTATGTAACAAAGAAAGTCTTAAATTGAAGCACCACACCAGAAGTTGATTGTCCAGACATGGAGAAAGGTTAAAGGATAAAGGTTTACTTGTTTAACATTTTATTGAAGTTTTACAAGGTGTACAGAAAGTATAAGCATAACATATAATCAGAAAAAGCCAGTAATAAGTAGTGAATGGAAAGGTATAAGTGACAAGTTTGTAGAAAACCGGTGTCTGCGGATATCGCAAGCCTTTCCAGGGGGTGAGTGTATGGTGCGGAGTATGGTCTTGCACTCTTTGGCACCCCAACTGGGAGCAGACTGTGCCATGAGGGGAAGACAATACGTTCAGTCATTGAGTAGTTATTGGAACAAATGAAATGAAAGGAACAATATATTTCAGCATAGAAGTGAGAGTAACATTTTCAGGGTCTTTGGGATAAAGCAGGTGTAATGTGTCATTAATTAACATTCACAAAATATCATAAAAGGACAAATAATGGAAAGCAATGAGGGATGCCCTATTTTAGGTTCCATTCAGTTGAGTGAGTATGATATAGGCTTAGAACACGTTAAATGCAGGAGTGTGGAATTTGGGACGAAGAGAGGGGGGGGGGGTCAACCTCATAGCCTGATAGAGGAGAGTAGTAACAAACGCATTATATCTGGGAGACTGTAGGCTATGATGGAAGATGTGGGCACTTATGGGATTTGCTTAGTAAAGATTTTGCGCAGGGGTGGGGGGCTGCGGGAAAAAAAAAAAGCAAAAAGGTTTTATTACAGAGCCAGCACGTTTTGGGGGCCAGAACGTGCCCCCTTTATGAGCCTGGTGTAAATTGGAGTGGTCGAGGCATATTTGGTCATTGAATTTTGCTGGTTCAGGAGCACAGAATCAATTAGCAGCTGGTTTGATCAGGAGGAAGCAGGGCTTACTATGGAAACACGCTGCTGACTGCATACTGATTAAAATACTAAGTCCATATATTTTCTTAAAGTGGTTGTAAACCCTTACATATACCCAATGAAGGGACTGGCCTGAGATGATACATAGAGATTAAACAAATCATCCTACATAAGTTGTACCTGTTTATCTACAGCTGTTTTTCCTCTACATCCATTCAAAGTGCAGAATTTACACAGCATCTCTGGGCTCTCAAAAGGAGGGGGCGAAGAGCTAAAGTTGCATCAGTGAGGAGAGCTCTGAGAGCTGATTGGAGGGAAGGTACACCCCCCCCCCTTTACACAGCACACTGTGACTAAGGCTGTCAATCAGAGACTGTGCCCTCCCCTGTCACCATTTTTCTATTAGTTTTAGGAAAACTAATCAGAAGTGACTCATGCTTATAGCAGAGGAACGAAGCAGCAGGGAGAAATGACACTTGGATTGAGACAAGCACAACTATAAACAAATATGCTTTGTTCATATTTCATGTCGGAGGTTTACAACCACTTTAACTGTATGTGCAGTGTTTAAAACTAATACATAGGAGAAGCAAAAAAAAAAAGTGACAACTAGAGATAACATCATTTGTACATTTCAGTTCTAAAGATGGAACCTGTTGAGGGCAGTTCACTAAACTGTATGAGTTGTCATAACTGTGCCCTTGTTTATCTTGAAATAAATGTATCATCTAAATGTTTAACCAGCATACATGGATACCACACGGAATTATTATTTTCATGCAGGAAATATTTATTTAGGCATTACAAGCATTTTTCCCATCATAAACTAGTATTTACTTTGATGAATTATTTTTTTTATCCCATACTTTTGTGATAATTTTCAAATAATTAATATCACAAATATCAATAATATAAGGTTTATGCTGTTAGTTCAATGGCTGCATGTAATGTAACATTTAGGTATGAAGTTTGGAAATGAAAACATATTTTTTCTTCTAATCAAATAAATGCTAATATGAATAATCATAATACAAATAACCACATTTATTATGGTTTAGTAAAAAAGCCCATTGACTTTACTTTGCTTCAAAAGTCATATATAACATATCATACTATGATTAGATCAAATAACTTGGCCTGTGAGTGTCTAGATTCATTCACACAGTGTAGCCCTCTTGCCTGACAAGTGACAGATTCCTTATAATGTTTTTCTCTTGGCAGATTGGATCATTCCTGAACTCTCTATATTTCAGTAATGTGCTCCTTATAAGAACTGCTTGTACTTTATTACTTTTGGTTGAAGAAAACTGATGATTGGGGTCTGCGCTGTTGACACTGAAGTCAGCGAGCAATGACCTGTGGAAATAAAGTTTCCAGGCAGAGGAACACTGCCATATGTCTGATTAGCGATAGCGTATAAAGAAACACTCCAAAAAAAAAAAAAAAAAGGAATATAAAACAATTGCAATGGCTGTTGCCCTCTTCTAAAATAATTGCGTTTTCTTTGTGGCCTGTCTTAATTTTGTATCTCCCTCCCTCTATTTTTATTTAATACTGAAGTGTTTATGGGGGCTCAACTTTGCCTAATGGATACATTGAGAAGTCCTACCTAACCCTTCTATTGCATGAAAAGCTCTCTACCACAGGACTAGTGCTTGTAATATGACACTAATACCGCGTACACACGACCAGACTTTTCAACAGCAAAGGTCCGACGGAACGAATCGGACAATTCGATCATGTGTGGGCTCCATCAGACTTTTGCTGTCGAAAAATCCGACAGACTTTAGAAATAGAACATGTTTCAAATTTTCCCGCCAGAACTCAGCTGGACCCAGTTCCTATCGAAAAATCCGCTCGTCTGTGTGCTAGTCCGACGGACAAACAATGATGCTAGGGCAGCTATTGGCTACTGGCTACGAACTTCCTTATTCTAGTCCAGTCGTACGTCATCACGTTCTAATCCATTGAACTTTAGTGTGATTGTGTGTGGCCAAGTCCGTTCATTCGGAAAGTTCGTTGGAAAGACCGTCGGACCTAGTCCGTCGAAAAGTCCGCTCGTGTGTACGCGGCATTACAGAGCTGCAAGTAGGAAATACTGTGCACATTATTGGTAATCACCCCCTGTCCTTCTTCTCCTATCACATCACATTTCAGGAGATATAGACACCCACATGTACTGCCAGCCATTAGTTTGTTTGTAGATGGTACCATCTAAAATAAAGAAGAACAGAATTGCATTAGCATAGCAAAATTAAAAAAATTAAAAGATTTTTCTTTTAAATAGTAAGGATACTTTCCAAGAAAATGTCCTTAATCTTTTAACCCACCTCCTAAGTAAGTGTAGCCCCTCCTTCCCCCTCCCAAATCGCTATACTTAATTAGGTCTCACTCCGGGGCCTGCAGTATTGTTTACATCCCTCCGCCTGCTTCCTAATCTGACACCTGCATAATTTAGCTTCGTAAGCTTCTATGGGGCTGGTGAAATGAAGGGAACCAATCCAGCTAACAGCCCCACATAAGTCTATGGAGCCCAACTGCACAGGTGTGGATGTCTGATCAAGAAGCCAACAAAAGAAAGTAAACAACGATGTGAGCCTTGGAGAAATATCTAGGTAAGTATTTCAATTTGACAGGGCGGGGTGGGGGAGTAGGGCATGATGTACATAGGGGGGCATAAAGGTAAGTAAACTTTGTGATATAATAATTCTACCGCTTTACAAAACACACTGCCTCAGCTTCATCTTAAGTGTGGTGTTCACTTTTGATTACCAGTCTTCAGGAGGGATGTCTTTGAACGGGAATTGGTTCAGCTAAGGGCAAAACAATTAAAAGGGATTTTGAGAACCTCAGATTTGGAGATGATCACAGCTTCTCCACGGGATTTGGAGAACCTATAATCATCCATTCTTAAGCACCTCTTTTCCAGAGTGAATGCGTTTAATATTTTCAGTCTTCCCTCATCGCTGAGGTTCGCCAAACATCCGCTATGAGGTATAACCTTATTTATTCTGACGGCAAAACCGCTCATGTGTTTATGCGGCATAACAATTCCTATACTGAGACTCGGGGCATTACAAAATATCAGCATTCTGTTGGGGAGCCTATAACTAGCCATATGAGTCCTGAGATTGAGACCTCCTATAATAAGTCATCAGTATTATTGTTTTATTCCACGCATTTCTTGCAGTGTTCCTTTAAACAGAAAAAAGAAACTTGGAATGAAAATAGAATTATAACATACTTTAAATAACATTGAAATTATCACATGCCCCATAGAACAACAACAAGGGTAATGTACAAAAGAAAACATTCTAAACGCAGTCTGGTTAGTGTTTGTTACATGTAACACCTACAAAGTTAATTTTATTTCATAAATATATTTCTAAGCTTCAACTCAAGTTAAGGGATTTAGGTGCCGAATGTTATTTTCCAAAATATTTGAGTCGCTCGTGAAAAATTGCACACGCTTTATCCTGTGCTGTGGGTATCCTCATGGGAAAGTCATATAAATGAGAGTGATACCTCCCTGTTGGTTTTAGCTGTTAGAAATTCTAAGCATGCTGAAATTGTACATAATTCTCTTCTAAAGGAAATAGCTTTTCAGTAGTTTTTCCTCTGTGCCTCATTGAGTTATGGTGCAGCAAAATTATCCCTGGTCAATGACTCTACCAGATGGAAACTTGCATTGTATATTTAGCTAATTAAGTTGTAGGGGACTGAAATAATATCCCCCCAAAACATAACGACCCTTTCAGAAAGCAACCTGTACAATTAACATCTTTCTTGGACTGGGTTTTCAAACAGGTGCTTTTTATAATTTAATTAACAAGACAAATAAACTTCCCAGTGTGTAAAAAGTGCTTAGACTTTAAATAGAGTTTAAATGAAACCACTGACCACTATTAACATTTCAAAGGATTTGATTAGGAGGAACTCCATATTTATAAAAAAAATAAAAAATTACACAACCCAGCATTAAAAAACCTTAAAAACAGCTTTTTAGTGAAATACTTATCGTCAGTCAGGTGCTGGCTTTCACAGAAAGTCCTTTCCACCACTAGATGAGTCTTCAACCCACTCCCTTGGAATTTAGGCTGCTGTGGATGTACTCCCTGGGGGATGTGTCATCCCACCCACATGCGCTTGTGATCCCACCACACCTAACAGTGCTCACTTGTCATTACTGGAAAGCTGTAGTAAGCAGGGGATCCGCTGTAAGTGGTATTCAACATTCAAGGCTCATTAAAACAGCTGAATGCACTGGAGCTGATTTACTAAAGACAAATAGACTGTTCACTTTGCAAAGGAAGTTATACTCTGAAAATAAATATTTCCCAGCGCTTAGTGAATACGGTGAAGCTCTGCTGACTTCCATCATCCAATCATTTGCAAGCAAAAATTCAGTTTTTTTTTCCCCTGCATGTGATTCGGTATTCTTTGCAAAGGGAAACATCACCACATTCACTAAGCTCTAGGCAAAATCCTTTGTAAAGTGCAACTTCTCTTATAAACTGCAACAGTCTATTTGCGTTAAGTAAATTGGCTCCATTGCGTATACCTTGGAGCATTTTTGTGTGCCACTTATGCTGAAAAATATTGCAGTTAGGGTAACTGAATGTGCTGTTCACTTAGGGGTTGATTTACGAAATGCAAATAGACTGTGCACTTTGCAAAGTGCAGTTGGACTCCACAAGTGCAGTTGCTTTAAAGCGTAGTAAATGAGGTAAAGCTATACTTTGCAAAGAATACCCAATCACATGCAAGGAATATTTAAAAAAAAAAAGCATTTTTGCTTGGATTTCATTGGATGATGGAAGTCAGCAGAGCTTCTACTCATTTACTAAGCTCTGGAGCAACTGCAAAGTTCACAGTCTTTTTGCCTTTAGAAAATCAACCCCTAATGCCGCTTACACACGGTCGGACTTTCTGGCAGAAAAAGTCTTTTCATCGGATATTCCGATCGTGTGTGTGCCTCATCAGACTTCTTTTTCGAAAATTCTGACGGACCTAGAAAAAGAACATGTTTTAAATATTTCCGATGGAATCAACACCTATCGGGAAAACCACTCGTCTGTATGCTGTTCCAATGGACCAAAAACAATGCATTCTCTGAAGCAAGTACGAGACGGAAGCTATTGGCTACTGGCTATTGAACTTCCTTTTTCTAGTCCCGTTGTACGTCACCACGTTCTAGACGTTCGGACTTTGGTGTGACAGTTTCAGCGGAACTCCGTCGGAATAAACTCTGATGGTTTTTCCGAAGGAGTTCCTGTGTACGCGGCATTAGTGTCTAAACTGACTTTTTTTTTTTTGCTTCTGTGGCTGGCTTTGTAGTTACCATAGGTGTGTCTGACCCACTGTTTTAAACATGGGTAAGTTGTGATGAATCAGGGTGAATTACAGAGCGATTAACTGCAGGAGCATGTGACCTGAAGCAGCCAGTTAGTCAGTTTCTACTTGTTGATAAATTTGATTCTTACCAAATCTTTTCCATTAAAGGAGTGTGGGTCACTTAAGTGATATGGTAACCTGTTGTGGGCCACAATGAAATTGTTTAGATTGTCCACAGTCCTTGGCTCCTAAAGGCTCCTCTCCCCATGTCTGTTTGTTAGGAAGAAAAGAGAAGAGCAAAGAGCTGGCCACAATAGCAGCTTGGGATTATGAAGGGCTAGCAATCATTCAGTGGATCGGTATGCACCCAAACGGGGCTGTGTGGGTTTCCATAGTTATGACGCATTTTGGGGTGTGGCCTCTTTTTTTCCAGCATCCATTCCTTCCTAACACACAGACATGGGGAGAGGAGTCTGTAGCCTGGTGTCATTCTGGGAGCATGTGAGTGCATTATGTGTCATTTTAAGTTTTCTTAATAAAGAAGTTTATTCCACTAGGGCATGCGCTTCCCTGGTCTGTTTTCTACAATTTTTTATTAATTAATTATCATATTAGGTTTGAGGTCGCGGGCCACATTTTGCCTGTGTGCCATAGGCTGAGCATGCCTGCATTAAAATATGGCAAAGTATCCAAGAACTTTAGTTCCTCGTCGGCTGAGTGAAGGGATTACTGCAGATTGCTTTGATTACAATAACATCTGACTGACTGTTCACTGTTCTCTAACATACAAATATTTTGCTGCTGGTTGGGTGAGCGCCCCCGATTTTTTACACTCATTGATCCCTGCTCTTTTGGCAGAGAACAATAGAAAAGTTATCAAACTTCTTCAGGACACTTAGGGACTTCTTCAACCTGATATCCTGATCCCATGTTGTAATTTTCTTGCTAATAAAGTAGACCTATCCCTCCTGTCCTTTACAGGTAAGCAAGCTGCCATCTTCCTCTGTTTGATTACTCATTGCCATGGTGCTGCACATGTGATCAGTTATGACACCAGCTATTTAATTACTTGCAAGTCGGTTGAAAAAACAAGTAACTGTGACAGTTTTCATTCATGGCAAGCCTTGAATGTAACTGTTTTGGGAATCCTTTAAACTGATAGGTTTGGTTAACTGTCAGGTTATCTCACAATGTCTCAAAATAATTTGCCCGTTGAGTCATTACATGTGATTTACTAATATAAAACAAATTCATGTTTGCTTTAAAGTGATTGTAAATCTCAGACATGAAATATGAACAAAGCATATCCCTCTATAGTGTGTGCTTCTCTCAACCAGGAGCGCTACGTGTCATTTCTGTCTGCTGCTTTGTTCCTCTGCTATCAGCATGTTTTCTGACACCAAGAGAAAAAATGATGACAGGGGAGGGACCTCCAGCTTATTGACAGCCTCAGCTCTGTTTATGTGATCTGTGTGGAGAGGGCTGTGTCCCTTCCTTCCAATCAGCTCTCAGAGCTCTACTCACTGAGCGCTGCCAAGTGTAATTTCAGCTCTCCACCCCCTTTTTTCTGAACCCTCAGACCAACTTTGTAAATTAAGAACTTTGAATGGATGTAGAGAAGAGAGGACTGCAGATAGACAGGTACAACTTATGTAGGAGGATTTGTTTCATCTCTGTGTATCACTTGAGGCCAGTCACATGACTGGCTATTTGTAAGGCTTTACAACCACTTTAAACATTCAGCCAAGGGAAATTTGGACATGACTGAAATAAGCTTCACTTCGGTAAATAATCCCTTCCCACCATGCATAGGGTAGCTTAAAGGGCCACTAAACATAAAGAGCAAACTGAGTCAAACAGATTTAAATAATATTCGCAATTTCAGGAGTATATCCAATCAGAGATTTATTTTAAAAAGGTGGTGTAGCAGGGTGCAGTCTTTTCCTATATTCTGTACATTAGTCTTTTAACATTATAGAGGAAACCTACTCACTTTAATTCCGTGCCTCCATTTCTCTGTGGCAGTTAATATAAAAGCAATAGACTACCCAACTCAGTTACTTTTTCTATATGCATGCATTGTTAAATATAGAATTTCTTGTACAAGTAAAGACAGTTTTGCATATACTATCTGTAAATGTTATTAATAGTCTTTTTAGGTTCAGATTTTAGGTTCTTTTGTTCTTTACAATATGGTGATTTAAATGAATACATCTGAAATAATGCCTTATAATTGCTATAATTTACAATATCCAATCTTCCTGCAATAACAGTTCAGACACAGCTAATCAGCATTGTACTGGTGTAAATAGGGGAATTCCTATACCAAGTGAATTAAAATGTAATCCTATTAATTAAAGAGCTCCCTTATCCCAAGTTCCTGAAACCTGTTTATATATAGTGCATTATGTAATGGACCTGTGGAACAAAGGATTTGTGTTCTGACAGTATCAGTATATATAAATGATGTAATTTGCCATAGAAAAAAAAAAAAAACACAAGTACATCTTATTTATCCTCATAACATAACTGCAATGCAGAAAGACAACCATCTTTTTGTATGGCTAAGAAAACCCTTCTACTATTAAATAAACTCAAAATCTGGAGCAAAAATAAAGAAATCATTGCTGAATCCCAAGGTAACTTAGCATGCATTAACACCTGAGCAGAGCGTATTTTGAAGCATTTTTTTTCAGGCGTTTTTCAGGCGTTTTACAAGTGTTTATGCTTGTGTATCAAGCTTTGGGAGTTTGTTTCCAGGGCTAGACAAATTGAGGAGAGCAGATCTTTAGAAGCAGTAGCATTATGGGAGCAAACAGAATGCACAAACGTGCACATTTTGTCTTTTACAGGTGCTCGTGTTGATGTCTATGGGACATATGCTAAGAAACAGTTTGTGTACTTTTTTAAGCATAGGGTGGTTGAGCGTACAAGTGTGAACAGGTATTGACTGAAGAATGATTGGAAAACGTTCAAAACTACTGTCAGGTTTTTTTTCCCCATCTGTGTCTCTCCTGGGGGCTGGCCATAGAATAGAGCAGTGTTTCTCAACCTTTTTTCACGACACCCTTTAAAATTATGCACAATCTCGAGGTACCCTATTCTAAATGTAAAAACAAATAGTTTTAAACATAGCAGCAACATTCACAAATGTGGGACACCCAACATTAGAGGTGATTTAATCTGCCAAAGCAAACACATCTTAGCACATTGGTACTGACTAGTATTCCAATATTTCTCTTCTTCACTTAGCTAATGTGACCCCAGAGCTGATAGAGAATTACGGGGAGGGGCAAAAAAGGATGCTACACAGGCCCTCAATGTCCTCCTTATCAACCGATAAGGACATTGGTTGTTTCAATGTCGGCAACTAGAAGGCTGTATTGGTGCACAATGAAAACCTGTGGCTTTGTGTACCTAAAAGGCAGGCTTGGCTTGTATACAATTTTTAGCCAATTTTTAGGCATTTTGCCAAGGTACCCCTGAAGAAAAATGAAGGCACCCTGGTTGAAAAAGGCAGGACTAGATAGACATAGACATCGATATGGCCAACGAAAGATGGCCATAGACCAGTGGTTCTCAACTCCTGTCCTCAGGACCCACTAACAGGCCAGGTTTGCAAGATAACTGAAATACATCACAGGTGATAATTTGCTGCTCAGTGATTGCAGTATTCTAGTCTACATATCCCCAAGGTAATACTTAAAATCTGGCCTGTTAGTGGGTCTTGAGGACAGGAGTTGAGAACCATTGCCATAAATGGTTAGACTGCACAAAATAAAAAGCTAACAGTTTCCTCTATCCACATAAGCGATGTGGAATACACTGATCAATGGCTGCAGTTGATTGGATGCAGCCAGTGATTGACAAAAGTTTACCAGCTTGGCTTCTGTCAAGCAGGGATGGCCATACTCTGACCGAAATTTGATCAGTGTATGGCCAGCTTTACCCTATCTATGGCCTCAGACCATTGTTACAGTGTGACAGAAAGTGATAAAAAAAAATCTAAAATATTTACAGTTTTTGCTGGAACAGGAAATGATTGAAAATCTTCCCATGGAGACAACCAATTTAGTGACAATTGCCTAAGTGGGGATCCCCCTGACTTTGTTAAGATTTTCTCTCACTTCTTGCTGTGAAAGGGGAAGTCAAGTGAAGACAACTGTCCAAAATACAAAAATTGGGTTGGAGATACACTAAACAAACCATTATGCATGGTGCCAGTGTTATGCTAGTGGACAGTTGCTGTCTTTTATGAGGAAACTATAACAGTTACTGTTATGCCACGTACACACAAGCGGAATTTCCGTCGGAAAAATCTTGAATGTTTTTTCCGACTGAATTCCGCTCAAGCTTGGCTTGCATACACATGGTCACACAAAAGTTTGCTGAACTTTCGACCGTCAAGAATGCGGTGACGTACAACACTATGACGAGCCGAGAAAATGAAGCTCAATGCTTCAGAGTATGCGTCGAGTTGTTTCCGAGCATGGAGGAATTTTGTGCGTCGGAACTGGTACAGACAGAACTTTTTCCAACCATAAAATTGAGAACATGCTCTCAATCTTTTGCTGGCTGGAATTTGGCTAGCAAAAGTCCGATGAAGCATACACACGGTCGCATTTTCCGACCAAAAGGCCAAACACCTTTGGTGAGTTGCCATCCATTACTTGAGCACCAGTGCTGAAAGAATAGAAGATATCCCCAAATTGAAGCATTTATTTAGTGTCGGGAATTGTCAATCTATTATATTTTTACATTTCTTTTTGTATTTATCACCAAGATAAGACATTACTTTTCATCTTCATGGCCACATGAAGTCATATTATTGTTTGAATGTCACTTATCTATTGTATTCATTTAGCTTTGTGAGCGCCTGTGGTTATAATATTTTTCTGTTGCACGGTTCCAGGTGATTTATTCACTTATTTAAAGGGGCAACCACACAATATTAATTTCTATTTAAGGTGCCATTCTTTGGTATTATATATTTATTTCCAACCAGAACAATACCAACATGGTATTTGCATGTTCTCCCTGTGTTTGTATGGGTTTCCCCCAACACTCCAAAGACATACTGGTAGGTTAACTGGCTTTTGCCTATATTGGCCCCAGTATGTGTATGCATGCATGTGAGATAGAGACCCTATGGTGACCATACACACTTCAATTATATTGTGCCATTCAATCAAAACAAGCGAATCAGCAAACAATCCAATGGGCATAACTTCCCTTCCTCTCGATTCAGATCAGATTTGAGCAAGCTGAGTTGAGAAAAATTATTGATCGTGTTGCATCAGTCGGTAGCACTTTGCTTTGTTCATGAATTTGATCATATTTCAGAGATTATAAAATTGCATGGTGAAAACAAAGATACAATTGATAACTTATGATTGTATCTTCCAACTATTGATCAAAATCCACAATCCCATATGTGTAATATCAATTGAATTCATTGCTGACTATAGATCAATTGTTCCTATCAGGAGAGATCAATCAGAAAATAAATTGATCTAATTCATGTACATACCTCTATGCTAAATCTGCTCAGATTTAGAGTATGTTATCTCATTGTCTGTATCTCTGTTAAAAAAAATTCTTAATAAAAACGAATTAAAAAAAAAAAAAAAAAAAGAAAATAAATTGATCATTTATCAAGGCGTGTATGGCCACCATTAGGTTGTAAAGCTCCTTGAGGGTAGGAAATGCTGTTAATGTACAATATGCCAATACAACTAATAAACACACAAAAGTGCACACAGATACATTTGTAGGATGGGAAATATGAACAACTAATGTTCATAAATAAGAATGGTCTATGAATGAGAGTGGATTTGATCCTGCAGCTCCTTGCACTGATCCAGAATCATTTTTCTTCTGCTCCAATGTACAGTATATAAACCGCAGTGTAAATTGTTGGCACTAAATAAATACCTGTAATAAGTAGCAACTGAATTCAGAACACCAAATCTTCATGCTTATTGGCTTAGTGACTCAAAAAATATTGAACTCGGAGGATCAGAACAACAGTCAGGGAACTGGTGTTTTTAGTAGCAGAGGTCAGCCATGCCGGCCTGCATAATTCACTCAGCATGGAGTCCCTTTAAAATCCGTTAAGTTTGCAAACAGCATAGTTTATAAAAACCAAATAGAAAACTAAAATTGAATTTACTAGGGATAGTTAAAGATGTATTTTTGTTTTATTGTAATGGTTATTAAACTATTTTAACAAAGTGCATTTTACTGGAAATAGTTTAAATTTGATTTTCATTTTACTTAGTAGTTTGTTAAGTAGTTTTGGAAACAAATATTTTTATGTTATCATCACTGGTATTTTAACTGGCAATTAGTATGTATTGCCAAGACCAAGCCTATTTTACTTTACAGAGTCAGCTGAAACATTCGATGAGTTGACTGTCATTATAGAAAACGAGCTATTGAGTAGGAAACGTGAGACGAGAGCAGGGTTGTCAACATACATGAACCACAGCAGGCACCATTACATACCTAAATACCTAGAAGAGTTTTCTGAGAGATACACAGGGAAGAGATTTTGTAATAGTCTATCCTGCGATGAGGCAGAACATCTGGTGGACATGTCTCATGGTGTACTCACCACAGCTGTGCTTTAATCACCATTGACTCACATGTACAAAGTGACTATAAAAAGATTATGTATTTTAGGAGGCGCTGATATATAGGGCTAAGCCAGTAACATTACTTAGCACTGTTGTCTTTTCCTCAAATGAAAACATGTGCACATTGTCAGCATACCTACCATCCCTGCAAATTGTTAAAATTGAAAATAGAATTTAAGAGGGTTTTAGCCTGAAAAGTGCTTGAAAAGTCAGTAAATAAGCATTAAAGATCATCCAAATCCTACATCTTTCTGTTTCTATGGCATTTAGTTTGCATACCATGATATTGATGGAAATTTTATAAATGTAGATGGATTTCTGGTATATAAAAACATTTGATGCAGATGTATTGCTTTAAAAATAATTGCATGCATTTTGTTATATATATATATATATATAACATATATATATATAATTTTTTTAATTATAGGTACTTATATAGCACTATCAGTGTACACAGCGCTTTACATATATATTGTACATTCACATCAGTCCCTGACCTTTAGGAATTTACAATCTAAGGTCCCTCACATTCAGACATACACATACTAAGACCAATTTATCTACCAGCATGCCTTTAGAGTGTGGGAGGAAACCCACGCAGGCACGGGGAGAACATGCAAACTCCATGCAGTTAGTGCCATGGTTGGGATTTGAACTAACGACCCTAGTACAGCTAGGTGGAAGTGCTAACCACTTAGCCAAGTATTTCAATGTCCAGTATTTTTAGATACAACTAGCAACTAGCATAAGTAACTGGATACATTTCCTGTTCTCCCTGGCACAGCAACGCTCAGACTGGGAGAGTTGGGGGCAGCACTAGGAAACCTATCAAGCTCTGCTGCAAACACATGCCAACAGGGGGAGTAAATAAACTGAGCAGTTGATGACTTATGCACTATCATTGTCCAATCAGCAAGCTGAGGACAGGGAGGTGACACTACCCTATTCCTTGAATCTGTATTTTAGGTATGATTTTATTGCATGGTTATATTGGTTCAGCTTGGACCGTTGTAAGTATGCATATCTAATTCCTGAATGATTGGTCATTGTAGTAGTTTCCACTACTAGCATGATAGCAGCAAGTATTTTACCAAGTGGCTTCCCTTTTTTTATAGTAACCACGTGGGACTGATGGAGGCACTTCCTTGGCACTGCGCCATTCATGGAATGCCTTGTATTTTTTTGAATGAATACCAGGCATTTTATGATTGGACAAGGTGGAGAGGTGGGGTGGTGTCACAATCTCCACCTTGTCCAATCAGAGAATGTATAAAGCTCAGCTTGAACTTGCAGAAAAAGTGATGTCACTGCCCTGACTATACAGTTTGCCAGAGGTGAATCACAAGTGGCTAGACAGAATTACAAATCCTTTGGGAAGTAAACCGCTCTACGTATGTATTTGAAAAAATCTAGTGCTAGTCCTGCCATGCTTGTGGAATAGTGTAAAGCAGTGATTTCCAACTGTTTTATGATATGGTGCAATCTTTATTACTCTCGCACTAATATACTGAGGTTCATTCAACAAGCAGTACTCCTGTAACTTGTCAGACATCACTCTGTATCTCTCTGTAGGGTACATATACCACAATGTGGGAACCACATGTGTAGAGAGTAGTACATAGGGTGAGTGCTATGGCATAAATAATAGGAATTGTCTTTAAAATTCATCATTTGCTTAGACCCAGTGCTGACATTGTTGCACTTCTGTAGAGCCGAACAAACTACAAGTCCCACATAATAGTTTATTGGCCAAAGGTAGGGACCGAATTGTGATTAGTTTGGTGGAGGATTAAGGTAAATAAAAAAAAAAAATGCAGTGGCATATTAATAAAGATGACCTTTTATATTTCAGCATCAGTCATTATAAACAGAAAGAATGTTTCAGCTATAAAACATTCACAGTGATGTTTTCACAAAAAAAAAGCCGAATGTTTTCCCATGATTGTATCTGACCTCATTCACCCCACCAAATTTGTTATAACATTTTCCCAGCGGTGGGTGAAGCAGGTGAATGCTGAATGAGGATGCCTAAAGTGGGAACTTGCTTACCATCTTTAAAAGGAATTAGTGGACCCAAAAAGCAATGATTCATCCTTGGAATATGCCAGAATTTACGAACACCTGGATTTTCCATTGAAAATTGGCAAAATCCAAATGTGACCAGCAAATGCAATTTTACATGCAGCAAATTGGCAGTAAAATGTGAATAAGTGGGAGTAATGGTAATACTTCCACCAGCAGGTTATATTGCACTTTTAGTCCTCATGCACACAGGGCGTCTGAAAAAAAAAGAAGCTACAAAGCCTATGTGTGCATGAAGCCATAGAATATGGAGAGGCGTTTTTAAACACCTGCGCGTTTAGCAGCATTAGCGTTTAGCAGCGTTTCTATTTTTCACTCTTACTGTGAGCACAAGTCGCATGTCATGTCAAAATCAAGAGCCATCTTAACTGATCTGACTTTCAGCCCATTGATTTGAATGGAAGTCGCATCCAAGTCGGATCATCATGAACCAACTTGTGGCATGCGACTTTTTGCTCTGAGAAAAAAAATGGCATGGGGTCCACCCCCCAGATCCATACCAGGCCTTTCGGTCTGTTATGGATTTTGAGGGGAAACCCCACACCAAAATGAAAAAAAATCAGTGTGGGGCCCCCCAAAATCCATACTAGACCCTTATCCGAGCACGTAGCCCGGCAGGTCAGAAAGGGGATGCAAGCGAGCGCTCCCCCCAGGCCATACTACCCACATGGGGAGGGTGGGTGCTTCGGGCAGGGGGGCTCTGCCCCCCACCCGATAGCACCTTGTCCACGTGTTGTTGGGGACAAGGGCCTCTTCCCGACAACCATGGGTGGTGGTTGTGGGGGTCTGTGGGCAGGTGGGCTTATGAGACCCTGAAGCCACCTTTAACAAGGGGGTCCCCAGATCCTGCCCCCCATGTGAATAAGTATGGGGTACATTATACCCCTACCCATTCACCCCAAAAAAGACAGTGAAAAACAAGAGACGGTTTTCACAAGTCCTTTATTAAAAATCTTCAACATGTCTTCTTCCTCCGGCCCTTTCCCTCCGGTGGTGTGTTCTTCCTCCGGTCTTCTCCCTCCAGTGGTGTGTCCTTCCTCCAGTCTTCTCCCTCCAGTGGTGTGTCCTTCCTCCAGTCTTCTCCCTCCAGTGGTGGGTCCTTCCTCCAGTGGCGTGTCCTTCCTCCAGTCTTCTCCCTCCGGTGGTGTGTCCTTCCTCCAGTCTTCTCCCTCCGGTGGTGTGTCCTTCCTCCAGTCTTCTCCCTCCGGTGATGTGTTCTTCCTCTGGTCTTCTCCCTCCACTGCTTTCTTCTGCACTGCTGCTGTCTCCTGTATTTGTGCCAGCTCCGTTCTCTGCCGTTTCTTCCATAGCCATGGTGAGTGGCCATTCGATGACTGTATCCAGCATTTAGCCACGTTTAGCAGCGTCAAATGTTTTTACAGCTGTAACGCTGGTCTTCAGAACACGCTGGCCCTGGGTTTTTTTTTTGCTCCTAAAAGCCTATGTGTGCATGAAGCCACACAAATAACATGGAGAAGAATTTTTAAGCTGCAAAAAAATGCCCTGTGTGCATGGGGACTTAATATGATATTGTGCCTCCAGTTGAACAAATTGTGACTGCAAGAGTGGAGGGGCAATGCTCTTAATTTTACATTGTTATGTTTGTATGATGTCAGAATTGTGTAGCAATGACTGGGAAACAGCTAACCAGATCCTGTCAAAAGACTTCTGGCAACTTGAAGGATTATGTAGGAAACACCTAGGTTTGTATTTCATTAAAACAGAATGTAAATGTGTTCAGAGTAAATGGGACAAAATTAAACGTTCTCAGGCTATAGTCTCTGCACATCGAATGTGTAAATGCATTATGTCCACTAGATGTAGTTAATTAGCATACATATTTCCTATGATAGTTAGCTCCACCTAGTGGTTATAATCTGCAATCTCCCCATTTACAATTTCTCAATCAGAAGAGAATATAGCCAGAGAACATTTAATTTTCCCCTTTCGCACAGAGCCAATTTATATACAGTTTTGATGGAAAAACAGCTATGCAAACTTTAAAAAAAAAAAAAAAAAATACACCCTGAGTAATGCTCTGGTAATTAATAAATATGAATCTTAAAAGTTCTCTCTAACCCCATCCCATTCAAATATTTATGTGAGAAATAAATATCAGATCCATGTCTATGATAGTCATAAATTACATTCTTTTTAAGAACTCTTTGTTCTATCTTTAAACATGAGCTGGCCTCTAGACTCTCATATTACCTATGTAAAGTTCCAGCTCTACTCGAAGTCCTACTTTCTTCCCCCGTTTCCTGTCCATTTTCATTAGGCCCTGATTTGTAGTTAGCACACATCTCTCTGATACAAAGGTAAGAGTTGTTCTCCTTCCACAGACCATCAGAATCTCCATGTCATCTTCACACAACACAACAATCAGCTCTGAAAGTTTTGTTTTAATGACGTTCTTCCTAGTGCATATTTTTCCTATGAACAGATGTTTGTAAGAAATTAGATAAAAGGATAGTGTAAGAATGTTCTTTTTTGGTTAAATACATTATTATTTTGACATTTTCATATAACATCAAGTGCAAGAGAACAATAATAATTATGGTTTATCACAGCATACGGATACACTTTTGACCAGCTGGGTATTGGTTCAGGAATTGGCAATAATCCAGCTTGTTATTATTAAGAATAACTATATAGATAGTTTCTTACAAACATCTGTTCATAGGAAAAATATGCACTAGGAAGAACGTCATTAAAAGAAAAAGTTCAGAGCTGATTGTTGTGTTGTGTGAAGATGACATGGAGTTTCCGATGGTCTGTGGAGGGAGAACTAGTTAGCTGAACAGCCTAGGCACTAGACCTCTGAAGGTGTGTTGTGTTATCTGGCACTAAGCTGTCAGTAGCAGATCCTTGAAGTTCTTTACGCCGTGAGGTGGAGTCTCCGTGGATCTGACTTGTTTTTCCAGTACATTCCACAGATGCTCGATTGGATTGAGATCTGGAGAACTTAGAGGCCAGGTCAACACCTCAAACTAGTTGGTATGTTCCTCAAACCATTCTTAAACCATTTTTTTCTGTTTACTGTACTTGGTCAGCAACAATGTTTAGGTAGGTGGTATGTGTTAAGTAACATCGATATGAATGGCAGGACCCAAGGTTTTCCAATAGAACATTGCCCAAAGAATCACAGTGCCTGCACTGGCTTACCTTCTTACCACAGTGCATCCCTTTGCCATCTCTTCCCCTGGTAAGCAACACACACACTTGGCCATCCACAAGATGTAAAAAAGAAAAATCAGGCCAAGCCACCTTTTTCCATTGCTCCATGGTCTAGTTCTTATGCTCACATGCCCATTGTAGGCGCTTTTGGCTGTGGACATGGATCAGCATGGGCACCCTGACTGGTATGCGGCTATCCCATACACAACAAACTATGATGCCCATTTGTTTCTGCTTCCCACACATCATCTTAATGGACAATATGTTTACTTGCCCCCTAATATATCCCACGACTTTTAGATGCCATTGCAGTGAAATAATCAACGTTATTTACTTAACCTTAAAGTGGTCATAAAGTTAGTGTAAATGATTTCTGATTGGTTGGAATGAGCTATACATTTTCCACTTGTTGTTCTACCTTACTAAAAAATATTTTTTTTCCCAGGTGCACCCAAAATGTTTTTTTCCTAGTACATTGTTGAGATTTCTGTACATTTTAGCATACATGTATTGGACTGGACAAACAGATTGAAGAATGTGTAGGGGCTCTTAAAACGGGAATGAGATAATTATGACAAGATCTGTAAATATTATTGTGGAATGATTAGAAATAATGGAGAGTAATGATCCATCAAGCTAAAAGAAGGGCATAGGTCTTTGGCACTAAATAATTTAGTTGACCCTTGTTGTAAATTCTTTTCTATTATACTGTATGCATTTCAATTGATTGTATTGCAAATATTTTCACTTGGTTTCATCTAATGGTAGATATTTGTCAAGTGTCAGCTATACTGCAGTGTAGGTAGGAGAGTACAAGGCTGGCATGGAAAAAAAAAAGGGTTTGATGATATAATTACAAAATGAAAATATTTTTAAACATTCCAGTAGATATCAATAATAGAAATAATGAGGCTCAGCTTTACAAAGTTACTTGTTTTTTATTTTTCTTTCTGCATTTTTTGTAAAGGGTCCCGGTCATGTCCATCACAGTTCCCTTCTAGTATTTTCACCATATTACAGGGGCAGAATTGTAATGTCAAAATCTTTGTTTTTAACATTGATCACTAGGAAAAAAGCAAAATATGCAGTTGGGTACATATATGAGAGCTGTTTTATCGGCCAGAAGGTTTGCATTCCTTTGCACCAAGTTCCTGAGATTTCACCCAACCACACAGCACCACGTTCTCGGCTACAGCTTTATACTGTAGAAGGAATACCATGGCGTCCCCTCTCCATCCCAGCCTACTAGGAGAGGCCAGGAGCAGCAGCAGACTGGTGAGGTCATCTCTCTGCCAACTCTGCTCGTTCTTCCTATCATCATATTCCTTGTTAGGATGTTTGCAAGCAGCATACCTGTTTGGCTCTCAGTCCTGCCTCTTCCTTTGCCATTCTGCTGCTGTCTAGGGCAGCGGTTCCCAAACTTTCCGGCATCAGGGACCGATTTATTTGTAGCAAATTTATCCAGGAACTGGAGGGGGGGGTTCACAGAGTAAGTCCAGAGCTGTACCACAGTGTCCTTAGTTTCCCCTCACATCACAGTCCCCTTTATATCACAGTGCCCCTTTACATTACAGCACCCCTAGGAATCGCAGCTCCCCATCACAGTGCCCTTTGCAGTCATGGACCCCCCCCTTTCCTGTCTAAAACAACAACCCCAGTGAATCTCTGCCCCCCCCCCCCCTGCACAGTCCTACTTTTCACAGGAGAGAGGCAGTTATCAGCCTGTGTGTCCTGTACCCGCATCTCCCGCCCACTCGCTGATGTCATCCGATCAGCAGAGCAGTCGGCTGGATGGAGGGTGGGAGTATCCCAACTTATCATGTTAAGCGGGTGATTACATTAAAGGAATGTAAAAAAGGTGACCAGAGTGATTCTTGGATTTTAACCCATGTCCAATTGTATATATAGTTAGTAAGGTTGAATAAAGACACCAGTCCATCCAGTTCAACCTGAGTGAGTGTGGGTGCGTGTCTACAATTGTCCCTATCCCTGTACATTGTGTCTCATTAAGATGTTCATCTATTATATTATTATTTATTTAAGGTACCCATATAGCACCGTCAATTTATGCAGCGCTGCACACATACATTGCACACTCACATCGGTCCCGACCCTCAAGGAGCCCACAATCCAAGGTCCCCAACTCACATTCATAGACTAGGGCCAATTTGGGACAGAAGCCAATTAACAAAACAGAACACCAGCCAAGGTGTCCACATTTAATGAAACTTTTCAGTGGACTCCTTTACTATGGCTACCGTTTCATCCATGTAGGTAAATTTCTTCTATCATACTGAACCATTCAGAAATTGTGGGAGTTTGTTTTGATTTCCAGTGTCTGGGGATCAGAATTTTTGTGGCATTTAAAAGATGTCTGGTGAAAGACTGCTTGTATCATTTCACCGAGGAGCAGTTTGCGATGTGAAGTAGGCATTAGGCAGGGGTGAGCGAATTCTTATTCACATAGAGTAGCATTGATCCAGATACTGGTAGCCTAGTTGAGTGAACTGCTGCACATAACATCATTTTTCTTGGTGGTGAATACCCTTTAATGACAGCCCAAAATTGTATTTGTCCATTACTATAGAGGGTGCAAGTTCAAACTCCAGTTTTATTGAATTTCCTTTGAACTGCAAAATTGGTGGAACAGAGATTGTCATCTATATTGCAAAAATAATTTATTTGTTAATTCCTTCAGATGGGAATAGCTGCATCAGTAGTACAATTCAGTGATGAGCTAAGCAGATGCTGACCATTGGACATTGCAGAGATCATAGTAGGAATGTCGGAGCAGGGAGCCCAGCGCAGGTGCAGCATCTTGTAGACGGTGTCTGGATTGTTGCACCTGACCGGCCCACATCCTGACATGTGGTATTCTTTATGTTCAAGCGTTCACATGTTTTTTCAATGAAAACCTCTATCTTAGTCTTTCGTCCCTATTCACTGTATACATATCTGCTGAAATTAGTACCCCCCGCAGCAGCCCATGCTCAATTAGCTACAATGAAAACCTGCTGTTTCCAGAGACATTTTCCCCTTGATGAATTTAAATAAACACATTTGTTAGGTATCAAGTAGACGGCATTGAGAACGTGCTGCTCTTGTTTTCTTTTTTTTGTATGGCACGCCGCTTATAAATGAATATGTCTTCATAGTGCTACTGTGATGTTCTTCATTTTATTTGTTAATGACTTCATTCTTATAACAGATGCATGTCGGTGTAGGCTAAACTAAAAAACAGCACCACTCTTATGCCCTGTACACACGATCGGACTTTCCTGACGGGAAATGTTGGATGTGAGCTTGTTGGCTGAAAGTCTGACTGTGTGTATGCTCCATCGGACAATTGTTATCGGACTTTCTGCCAACAAATTTTGGCTAGCATGTTCTCAAATTTTCCACCAACAAATGTTTGTTGTCGGATTGTCCGATCACGTGTACAAAAGTCCGTCGGACAAAAGTCCACGCATGCGCAGAAGCGGTCGGTCTTGTAAACTAGCGTTCGTAATGGAGAATTAACATTCGTGACGTGGAAAATTATGAAATCTCGAAATGCAGCGCACAAGTCTCTTCTTCTTTATTGGGATAATAATGAAGCTGACTTCCTAATGATACTGATGGAGTTATTGCAAACAAAGTTTCAAAGGCTTTTTTTTTTCTAGTGATATCAAGAATAATATTATTATGCTTTATTTAATTTTTTTGCGGAAAGTTACCACAACACCGTTATCCCGTAGTTTTTAAGATTAAATATACAACTATGTTGGTGTCCCTTGTTAAATTTAAATTTTTTTTAATAAAATGTAACTGCCTACTCCCAAACTGTCATTTGAAGTAAAGCACATAGCCAAGTATTATTCTCCACAATTTTTTTATTGTGCATTAAAAAAAAAAAAAAAAATAGACTCTGCCAATAGAACTTAACCAAAAGGTGCATTCTATGCATCCAAAAATATAGAAAATATACCCAATCAAATCATTATTATTCAACCCAAAAAATAATGTCAAAGCAATAACTCTAAGGCCAATAATAAATAACACGTTATCTCCTCCGATTCCGCAACATGTCTGGTTGATGAACGGCCGTTCAGAAACGAACTGAAAAGCATGAACTGAAAAGCGATAAATGAAAAACGCAAAAAGAAAAGCGCGAATCAACACTCACCAAACTTCAACTAACATGAAATTAGCAGAAGGAGCCCAAAGGGTGGCAGTAAAGAGCTGAAAAACCATGTAGTACATCACAACGTTCGTAATTATTGGCCAACATTTGTGTGACCGTGTGTATGCAAGACAAGTTTGAGCCAACACCCTTCGGACAAAAATCCATGGTTTTGTTGTCGGAAAGTCCGATCGTGTGTACGGGGCAATGCTCCAGAAGGTGAATCCTGTAGCTGGTGACACTGTATGCTGGCCGGGATATAAGGCTTGTCAGGCTGAGCTAGAACTACAAGAAAATGGTACAAACAAATGGCCACTGCCCCCACCTATAACTGGTCTTCGCAGCAAGAAGCACATGGAAGGGCAACACATGTCAAAATGAACAAAAGGAAATTCCCAGCTCAACTCACCAACCAGCCTGCAAAAAATAACAAATTTTCCTATCTAACAGTTTGCGTTAAAAACAGGGGTTTTGTTTGCACACATTTACAAATACATGCGTAAGCTGCAGACGACACTTTAGGGCACCCCAGTATTATGTGCAGTCCTAACTCTATACATTTTTGGGACCCTCCACAGTGGAAGCACATGTATAATAATAGATAGATAGAAGGCAGGTAAGCCTGGAGGGAGCTCACCCCTCCTTAAAGGCACAGGGCTGCACTGGACACCCATCACACAGCACAATGGCAAGAAAGGTGTCCAGTGCCTACCCTCACCAGTATTCCAACAGTACAAACAAAAAAATGGCACCAGGCCGCACACAGGATCAGCAGACTGTAAGGGCCCTTTCACATGTTCCGAACTTGTCATGCGACTTTGGATTTGACAAGTTGCATGACAAGTCGTAAGCCCATTTTTTGCAATGGCACCCGTTCAGATCGGTGAGACTTAAAGTCGCAGCAATTTTGAAAAGGTGTCTGCACTACTTTGGTGCGACTTTTGATGCGACTTTGGTTCCAGAGAGTGTAAAGTCGGATCAAAATTGCACCAAAAGTTGCATCAAGTTGCATTAGAAATTGTGCGACTTTGGACACGCGCTAATGTAAATGGAGTCTATAGCTAAAATGGTGAAAGATGATGTGAATTGGCGAAATTACAAACAGGAAACCTGCGACACCAGCTTAAACATGAACATAGGATAGGATTAAAAGATGAAGACGCTGCATATTCAGTAACTGATTAAATCATCTGCTGAATATGCTTACAAACTGGGGGTTTAATAGCACTTTAAAGCTTGCTAAATAGTAGCAAAATATTCATATCTGTGACATATGTTCATGTGTATCTGGCAGAATGATCGTTCTTTTCGGTGATCATGCCTGTGGACAAGTTGGCATACTTTCCAGGCAGCTGGGAGAATAACTCACACCTGCCCATGATAAATAATAGAATTACATGAGAATATAGCGCCATACTTCCCAAATGAATCATCTTTATTTACCTTAAGGACCCATTTCTGATTCATCAATCTGTAATAGCATTTAATGTACCCTAAAACTCATGTGTTTTTAAAGCAGAACAGTGCAAATGGGCCCTTAAAAATGTGCACATGCTTCTTTTGCCTTAGCAACAACTAAAGTCCTATTTTTCCTTCTTTTTTTTTTTTTAATACACTTGCATTTTGCCTCCAAACTGCATGTTGGTCTATAAAAAAATGACATGAATGCATCCTCTGAAAACGCTAGAGAAAAAGCTGAAATCTACATTTTGCTAATTCACAGGACACATACACAAACTGTGCATTAAATACAATAGTGCAGACTTTGCTTCTCTGTCTCAATTAGGATTATTTGATGGATTGTTTAATATTTTTTTACTAAACCATAGGCAAGTAGAAACAGTGCTAATGGGTCCTAATAGTCGAGGTTTCCTTTTTTCATGGCAGACATATGCTGGTCAAACTATTTTTTTTTTTTTGCATTTGAAAACATAAGTGCTGTTTACCATAGGTGGAGTCTTGCTGCAAAAAAAGCTGAGCCCAGGTTCACACTGCTCCGACATAAAAGTCGCACGACTTCCGATCTGACTTTACCCTGCAACTTCAGTCCGACTTAAAGAGGAGTTCCGCCTGCTCCTTTAAAAATTAAAAGCCAGCAGCTACACATACTGTAGCTGCTGACTTTTAACATTAGGACACTTACCTGTCCTGGAGTCCAGCGATGTCATCACTGCAGCCAATGTTTACATCGGGTGGTCGGGTGCCGCCATTGCTGGTAAGGGAACCCGGCAGTGTAGCCTTTAGGTTTCACAGCCACGAGGGAGGAGGAGGGGGGCCGAGCTGCTGATGTACTTCACTGTGGATTGGTTTCCAGGAAGTGGGGACAGGGTATCTGTAAAAAAACATGCTTATCTGCCCCCCCCCCCCCACCAGTGTCACATTTAACACCTTTGGGGGGGGGGGGGGTCGGATAAGCGGAAGCTCCACTTTTGGATGGAACTCCGCTTTAAAGTGACTTTTTACACTCTATGGGATTAAAGTCATATCAAAGTCAGACCAAAGTAGTGAAGAAACCCTTTCTAAAGTTGGAGCGTCTTGTGTCGGATCAGTTAAGACGGCTCTCATAGGGAAACGTTTACATTTGACATGTCATGTGACTTGTGATCTCACAAGTGGGATCCCATGTCACACCACTGTGAACTGGGCCTAATAGCTGAAGATGGTATTAGTTAGTTATTTTCAAATGGACTTGTTTTGCAATGTTGAAGACATTTTTACCACTTCTTCAAGTAGCTTTTATAGTTCTGAGGACCAGGAACATACCTCAACATGGTTTACTCAGCCACTTTCATCCAATCACCATGGTCCCATTAAATGTGGCAAAGGCAGATGTTGATTCAAGAACATGACGAGATGTGAACGAGATGTGAACGTTTGTAAAAGCACCTTGTTCTGCTTCCATAGTGTCAAGAAGCCTGATACACTTGTAAATGGCTTGAGTTGCATGATGGAAGGTGTGAATTGTTTTTTGGATACAGATGTTTAATTGACATTATGTGGGTTACAGGCCCGGTCAAATGTCTACACCTTTTTAAGGATAGTTGTTCCAGTTTGATGATGACATCTTTCATGGCATGCAAACCAGTTGTCTCTGTGCAAAATGTGCACATTGCTGTTCTAAAAACTATATCCTTTCTACCTTAAAGAGGTGGTTCACATAAAAAAAAAAATATTAAAAGCCAGCAGCTACAAATACTGCAGCTGCTGACTTTCAATAAATGGACACTTACCTGTCCCAGGGTCCAGCGATGTCGGCAGCCGAGGCCGATCGATCGCTCGACTCTCGTCAGCTGCCGCCGCCATCCTTGGTGAGGGAATCAGGATGTGAAACGTTGCGCTTTCACTTCCCGGTTCCCTACTGTGCATGCGCAAGTCGCAATGCGCATCCTAACTGGTCCCCGCTATCTCCTGGGACCCGTGTGTGTCCCAGCAGACAGCGCGGGGGGGGGGGGGGGAAGAGGCGTAGACTCCCGTGGGAGTCTAGGCCCGGAAGAGGGTGCAAATACCTGTTTTAGACAGGTATCTGCACCCCCTACCCCCTGAAAGGTGCCAAATGTGACACCGGAGCGGGGGAGGGTTCCGAAAAGCGGAGGTTCAATTTTTGTGTGAACCTCTGCTTTAAAAAGCCTTTTCCCACCCCCCCCCCCCCCCAAAAATGCATCATATACACACATTCACAGTATTCCCCTGCACCTACTTATTCTGTTGCAGTCACTGCAAAATACCCTACGATGGCCAATGTTAGAGCTTAGAGAGAGCAGTGAAGTCACTCCCTCCAACATGTAACAGTGCTCAGGTCTAGCCATTAGATGCTAGGATCGAGCACAGCATTATGAGAAAAGGTCACATGCTCCCCAATAGCCAGGAACACCCAGTATTTTGAAGTGACAGCCATGAAAGAAGGATCGGCAGGTGAGTGCCGTGAAGGTAAGTATATGGTCTTTGAAAGGGTGGGCCTATTTAAGGTGTAGGAAGACTGCTAAAGTCCTGAGCTGCGGAGTTTGCGCTCCCATGTTAGGCCCTTCTAATCTAAGCTTAATGATCATTGGTAATTCTAATCAATGAACAATTATCTTCACAGTTCTTAAGTTCTTCCACATGACTACCATGAGGTCAATATCTTTTGTTTTTAATTTTTTTCGTTTCACAGAAAAGAATGTTGTTTTTCTGAAATTACACTGGAGTGATATACAGCAATTTTAGATTCACACAGTTCTTAGTGGAATTTATTTTTAAGTGGATCAGGAAGCCCGGCACACAGCTATCAGTTAAAAAGCTCACTCCTTCTCCTACTGCCTGGAGAAGTGATTGGCAGGGTGATGTTTATTGTATATAAATGGGAAGTAATCACCTATTTTGCTGCTGAAGTTTATAAACACTGAAGTTCTAGGAAGTAATATTAAATGGTTCTTTATATATTTTCTTATTTTTAGGCCTTTTTATTTTGGAACTAATTATTCATGTTTCTCTTGTGTTACTTATAGATTTAAATCACAGAATATTCATGTTTTTCTTTCAGTTACAGATTGCATGTTTACATTTCAATAATTTATGTTATGCAAGGTTACCTTCTCAGCAGGCCGATAAATTTAGAGACGTGAATATATAAAGAAAAATTTCTACTGCTGATGTGATTGAAATGCAAAGAGTGAAGAGTGCATGGTAAAAATAGGATGGCAATCAGTGCCACCGGGCATGAAATACATTGACATAGAAGTTAAGCGACTCTCTGGTGAATACTGAACAGCTTTCTCTAAGTAGAGGGAACATACCTCATATTAGTCAGTGGCTGCCAGGGAAATCTCCCATGAAGGCACATTGAGGAGAAACTATATATCTAGATTTCTTTTCCACACTAACCTAACTACATTGTGAGATTGGCGAAATAATCAAATCAAAATGATATATTGTCATATGTAGTTTGGGAATGTGATGTGTTATTTAGGTGCCTATTCACGCCTGGATATTGCCCAAATAATAGTACCTGAACTTGTGACCGGCCCTTCACTACATTGTCAAAAGTATTGGGGCACCTGCTTTTACATGCACATATACTTTAATGGCATCCCAGCCTGTACACATGGTTGGACTTTTCGACGGAAAATGTGCGATTGGATCGCGTTGTCAGAAAAGCCAATCGTATGTAGACATGTGCACAACAAAAACATTTGTTTATTTTCGTTTAGTTTTTTTCGTTTCCGAAAAAAAATAGTTTTTTTTTATTTTGTTTTTTTTCATTTCCGTTAATTCGTAACGATTCGTACATTCGTAAGTCGTCGTTGTTCGTATTCGTAACGATTCGTACATTCGTAAGTCGTCGTTGTTCGTATTCGTAACGATTCGTACATTTGCAAGAGTTATTTTTCGTTGATTCGTTTTTTCGTTAGTTTAATTTTCGTTCATTCGTTTATTCGAAATTCGGACGCATTCGTAGTTATTCGTACATTCGTAACATTCGTAACATTCGTAGATTCGTAATCGGAGCATAATTCATAATTTTATGTAATGTGTATGCTATTATTACATTTTAAAAAGTTACGAATCGAAAAAAAAAAAGTTACGAATGTACGAATTTTTTTGTTCAATCCATTCATTACGAATCGAAAAAAAAAAAAGTTACGAATCGAAAAAAAAAAGTTACGAATCGAAAAAAAAAAAAGTTACGAATGTACGAATTTTTTTGTTCAATCCATTCGAAGCACGTTAAGCAGCACCATTGTAAGGGACACGGAAAATTACCAATTCAACAAAAAAAAAGTTACAAATGTACTAATTTTTTCGTTCATTTTCGTTGTTCCTTTTTTGGTTTTTCGGATTTTTGTTGCTTTTCGGTTTCGAACGATTCGTTATTCGGATTCGTTCGATTCGAACGATTCGTTCATTCGTACGAAAACGAACGAACGAAAAAAACGAAACGAATTGCACATGTCTAATCGTATGTGGGCTATATCAGACTTTTTCCGTTGGAATTTTCAACACACAAAGTTTGAGAGCCGGATCTCAAATTTTCCGACAACAAAATCCGATCGTTTAAATTCCGATCGCGTGTAGACAATTCCGACGGACAAAGTGCCATGCAAGCTCAGAATAAATTACTAGACGAAACCTATTGGCTACTGGCCTCTTTACAGTCCCGTCGTACGTGGTTTACGTCACCTAGTTCTGAACTTTCCGACAACAATCGGATTTTCCGACAACTTTGTGCGACAGTGTGTATGCAAGACAAGTTTGGGCCAAAATCCGTCAGAAAGAATCCAACGGATTTTGTTGTCGGAATGTCCAACCGTGTGTACGGGGCATTAGTCAATTTTGAGTAGCACCACCTTTTGCAGCTATAACAGCTTCAACTCTTCTTGGAAGGCTGTCCACAAGGTTAAGGAGTGTATCTATGGGAATGTTTGACTATTCTTCCAGAAGCACATTTGTAAGGTCAGGTACTGATGTTAGATGAGAAGGCCTGGTTCGCAATCCCCACTCTAATTCAACCCAAAGGCATTCTATCGTGTTGAGGTCTGGACTTTGCGCAGGCCAGTCAAGTTCCTCCACCTCAAACTCGCTCATCCACACTATATTGCCAAATCATTTGGTAGAGGGGTGATTATGGTGTGGAGTTATTTTTCAGGGGTTGGGCTTGACATTTTGGACAATTTCATGCTCCCAACTTTATTGTAACAATTTGTGGATGGCCCCTTACTGTTCCAACATGACTGCTCACCAGTGCACAAAGCAAGGTCCATAAAGACATGGATGAAAGAGTTTGTGGTGGAGGAACTTGACTGGCCTACACAGAGTCCTGACCTCAACCCGATAGAATACCTTTGGGATGAATTATGCCCCGTACACACGGTCGGAAATTCCGACCACAAAATCCGTTGGTCGGACAAAGTTGGTCGGAACTACGTAGAGGCTAGTAGCCAAAAGCTTTGGTCTCATAATTTGATCTGAGCATGCGTGGCACTTTGTCCGTCGGAATTCTCTACACACGATCGGAAAAAGTCAGATCGGACTTTGTTGTCGGAAAATTTGAGAGCAGGATCTCAAATTTTTTCCGTCTGAAAAAGTCCGATAGAGCCCACACACGGCCGGATTTTCCGACAACATGGTCCGATCGAACATTTTCCATCGGAATTTCTGACCGTGTGTACGGGGCATTAGAGCGGAGACTGCGAGCCAGGCCTTTTTGTCCAACATCAGTGCCTGACCTCACAAAAGCACTTTTGGAAGAATGGTCAAACTTTCCCATACACTCCTAAACCTTGTGGACAGCCTTCCCTGAAGAGTTGAAGCTCTTTTAGCTGCACAGGGTGGGCCAACTCAATATTGAACCCTATGGACTTAAGCCCCATACACACGGTCGGAAAATCCGACCACCAAATCCATCGGATTTGGTCCGACGGATTTAGTCCGACACTGGTGATGCATACACACGGTCGGACAAAGTTGTCGGAAAATCCGATCATTCTGAACGTGGTGACGTTTGTTGCCTACGACGGGACTACGTAGAGGCTAGTAGCCAATAGCTTTGGTCTTGTAATGTGATCTGAGCATGCGTGGCACTTTGTCTGTCGGAATTCGCTACACACGATCGGAATTGGTGTGATCGGACTTTGTTGTCGGAAAATTTTTAGAGCAGGAGATACAACTTTGTCCGTCGGACAATCCGATGGAAAATGTCCGATGGTGCCTACACACGGTCGGAATTTCCGACAACATTGTCCGATAGGACAGAATCGGAAAATCCAACCGTGTGTATGGGGCTTTAGACTGGGATGTCATTAACGTTCATATGCATGTAAAGGCAGGTGTTCCAATACTTTTCAAAATACAGTGTAGTTGTGGCTTTGTTCATAACAGCATGGTGTAAATTGTTCTGATCGCTTTTGGTAGGTTTTAGGAGAATCCCGTGGGCTGGTGGTTGTGCTCATTATGCAGTTGTTGGCCCCATAAGGGTGAGCTATTATGTTCTGACTTTCTCAGACCTGTTCTTGAGAGTTCATGTGACCATCTGTCATCTATTAACTTCATATGTGTCATTCTCTGCATAATTCTCATTTCAGCTTCAGAGCCCAATTTGAAAGTTCGCTCTCGATTAAAACAGAAGGTAGCCGAGAGGAGAAGTAGCCCTTTACTAAGAAGAAAAGATGGCAGTGTTACCAGTTCATATAAAAAGAGAATATTTGAAGTGGCAGGTAAGAGACGTTTAATATTATATACATGAGAGTACACAAACCTGTATGAAAGTTTTGCTTGTTGCACACATTTTTGCATATTTTCACTAAATGTATCCAGAGGCAATGATTTTGCAGGTAACTTTAGAATTAAAACGTGTTCTAGACCACAGATCATTGTTTTTTTTTAATGCCTGTGAGTTGGTGCTGTTGGTTGTCAGGACAGAACTGCTGCCTTTAATTTGCTACTTTGGGCCCCAAGCAAGGTAAGTACACTTTTGCAGGGGCTAGTTTATTATTAAATTAGAATTAGGGAAGATTGAGTTAGGTTTTAGGGTCAGATTGAATGTGAAAGATTATGTTTTTAGTTAGGTTGAGGGCTCAGTGTTAAAGCAGAGCTATAGCCGCCTAGGTCCCGTTTACACTGGTGCGTCATGGGCTCCGAATTTGAGAGCCCAAGTTGCATAAGTCTTTCCCCATTTAGAGCAATGGAACCATTCTTATAGGAGTGACTCAAGACTTGGAAAAAGGTTCCTGCACTACTTTTGGTGCGACTTCGGCATGACTTGCATTGACTTCTGTTAACCACTTCAGCCCCGGAAGAATTTAGCCCCTTCCTGACCAGAGCACTTTTTGCAATTCGGCACTGCATCGTTTTAACTGACAATTGCGCGGTCAAACAAACAAACAAAATTAACGTCCTTTTTCCCCCACAAATAGAGCTTTCTTTTGGTGGTATTTTATCACCTCTGTGGTTTTTATTTTTTGCGCTATAAGCCAAAAAAGAGCGACAATTTAAAAAAAAAGCAATATTTTTTAATTTTTGCTATAATAAATATCCCCCCAAAATATATAAACACATTTTTTCCTCAGTTTAGGCCAATAATTATTCTTCTACATATTTTTGGTAACAAAAAATTTCAATAAGCGTATATTGATTGGTTTGCGCAAAAGTTATAGCGTCTACAAAATAGGGGATAATTTGATGGCATTTTTATTATGAATTTTTTTTTATTAGTAATGGCAGCGATCTGCGATTTTTATCGTGACTGCGACATTATGGCGGACACATCGGACACTTTTGACACTATTTTGGGACCATTGGCATTTATACAGCGATCAGTGCTATAAAAATGGACTGATTACTGTGTAAATGACATGGGCAGGGAAGGGGTTAAACACTAGGGGGGGGGGGGGGCGATCACGGGGTTAAGGGGAGTGATTCTAACTGTGGGGGGGTGGGCTACTACTCACATGACATCGATCACTGCTCCCGATGACAGGGAGCAGTGATCTCTGTCTTGTCACTAGGCAGAACGGGGAAATGCTTTGTTTACATAGACATCTCCCCATTCTTCCGCTCCGTGACACGTTCGCGGGCACTTGGCGGACATCGAGTCCTGCGAGACCAGTCATGGTCATGACGGTCATGGTCACGGAGCACATTATAAAAGAGAAATAATGAGGCAGATTAAGGATTGGAGAATGTTCATATAATAAATTGTATGAATTATTCAGTAATTTTCAGACAAAATAAGGAATATTCTTTCACATGATTGAACAATTGTATAGTCTTTTGAACATTCTCAGCTCCTACAGTAGATCAACAAGCAGTATGTTTCTTATGCAATAAAATATATATTTAAAATATTTATTTATTGATTTATTTTGGGGGGGGGGGGTGTAAAATTCCATTTTAACCACTTGCTTACTGTGCACTTAAACACCCTTCCTGCCCAGACCAATTTTCAGCTTTCAGCGCTCTCGCACTTTCAATGACAATTGTGCGGTCATGCAATGCTGTAACCAAATGAATTTTTTATCATTTTGTTCGCACAAATAGAGCTTTAGTTTGGTGGTATTTATTCGCGACTCCATAGCGGAAATTTTGAAAAAAAACAATATTTTCTCCTTTCTTTTTTAAAAGAAATCCAATAAAATCAAATTTTGTCATAAATTTAAGCCAAAATGTATTCTGCTACATGTTTTTTGTAAAAAAAAATATGTTAAGTGTATAATAATTGGTTCGCGTGATCACGGACATATGTACGCAAATGATCATGTAAAAGGGGTGTGCAGGTGATCACGGACATATGTGTGCAGATAATCATTGGCACATGTTATTTTACTGGAACATATGTGAGGGACATGTGTTTTTATTATTTGGGGACATGTGTGTTTTGGGGACATGTGTGTTTTACTGTAGGGACACTACACTGGTGATCAGTGAGTAAAAGCTGTAAAAAAACAGCCAATACTCACTGATTACCAGCCGGCTGCAGCGATTCGCTCTCCTCTCCTCACCGACGACTTCCGTGTGAGGAGAGGAGGGCCGATTGCCTAGCAACCGGCTGTTTGTTTACATCACATAATGGCTGTGATTCGACACGGCCGTCATGTGATCAGGAGGGCCAATCACCGAGCCCTCCTGCCGATCCGAGATGCGCCGTGTCCGGGTGACACGGCCGCATCGGGATCGCGCCGCTGCGCGGGCACGCGCGCGCGCGATCCCTCTACTTCTGAAGGACGTTCCGGAACGTCCATTCAGAAGTAGACGGCTCCCACCCGGCCGTATATGTACATTGGCCGGGTGGGAAGTGGTTAAATAATAGGAGGAAGGATGAGAGTTAATGGCCCATTTGAAAACGTAGGGTACGTTTTAATCTCTAGTTAACCACTTGCCTACTGGGCACTTACACCCCCTTCCTGCCCAGGCCATTTTTCAGCTTTCAGCGCTGTCACACTTTGAATGACAATTGCACGGTCATGCTACACTGTACCTAAACACATTTTTTATAATTTTCTTCACACAAATAGAGATTTCCTTTGGTGGTATACTAATGTGTGCTGATGAGGCAGGATTGATAGGCTAAACTGGTGGGCATTGATGAGGTGACACTTATGGGCACTGATGAGGCAGCACTTATGGGCACTGATTAGGTGGCACTGATGAGGAGGCACTAATATGTCGCACTTATGGGCACTGATATGTGGCACTGATAGGCGGCACTGATAGGCACTGTTAAGTGGCACTGATGGGCACTGATAGGCAGCATTGGTGGGCACTGATAGGCGGCACTGATATGCGTCACGGATAGGCGGTACTGATGGGCACTAATAGGCATTGATGGGTGACACTGATGGGCGACACTGATGGGCATTAATCGACAGCAGTGATAGGCAGAAATAATAGCCAGCACTGACTGGCATCATTAATGGGCACTGATTGGTGGAAGTTGTGGGCAGTGGTGGGCACTGATTGCTGGCACTAGTGGGCACTAATTGCTGGCACTGGTGGGCAATTTAAGGGCACTGATTGGTGACACTGTTGGCACTATATTGTAATCAGGGCACAATACGATGTCATATGGCATTGTCCCAGAACGAGAGCCGCACCGCCCTGCCGTCATTTGAACATTTGCTAGTTGTCAGGCTTCATGTGACAGTTTGTGAGTCAACCTAGTTGGAGAACCTAGTTCTAAGGCCTAACTCAGTGTGGCACAATTACATTTCAATCATTGCCACCATTTTTCACCAATCTGCCTTGCAAATTCCACTTGAAATGTCCATAATGGTCTGAAATCGAAACATGAGAACATGGCTCCATAGTCCACAAATATTCACTGAAAATCACATAAACCTATGCATTAAATGATAACTATACACAAAAACTAAAATAATAATAGTAACACATTGTAGCTTACAGTCTTTTGACGTGGTGGCTGCATTACTTTTAGTTTTTTTTAGACTATAATCATTTTCAGCAAATACAAAAAAAATACCTGTTGATCTTGCCAGAAATGCAGTGTCTTTGTCACTTCCTGTGAGCTGCCCAGAAGAATATCTTCCTTCCTAACTATCTTCTGTACATTTCCAATTGCCTGTATACTATATCAGGGACAACCATTGCTCCCTCCATAGATATAGTGGAGGAGTGACGTAGCCACCCAGGGACAGGAAGTCTGTTATTTGCAGGATTATCAGGTGAAAATAAAGCAAAAGAAGCTTGAAAACAAATTCAGCCACCATACCAAGGACTTGTAATCTACAATTTATTACATGATCTGCTTTATCTACACTTTATGATCTACACTTTAAGTATTTCTTATTATTGTCAGTTGACACATCAGAAATCTTTATACCGATTAAATATTTTCTGCTTTTTATGTGTTTTTTCTTTTTTATCAGATGTTGATATAAAGCCGGTGGGGATGTTTTAATATACTAGCACACAGAAGACCAGAACAGTGGCAGGCTTACACTCTAGATTAATAGCATGTTATTATGACCTCTGTAAATCTACATTGTTTATCTTGGTGACACAAGTAAACTCCTCTTGTCCTAATGTCATGATATCCGTGACATTTTCTTACTCTGCAAATACTGTCATGCTTCATTTTGGCTGTTGGATGTGTTTAAACGGTTTTATGTGTTTGTTAACCCTAATTGGGATGCACAGGAAATCTTAATGCTGAATTCCAGGATACTTTAAAAAAGCACGGCTTATAGGCAAAATGCAGAACATTTTGTAGAAATAAACAATTTAAAGTTGACGTTACATTGTCATTTTGGTTACATAATACAGTGCAGCAGCCATGAGAGTAATGCCCCGTACACACGGTCGGATATTCCGATGGAAAAAGTCTGATCAGATTATGTTGTCGGAAAATCCGATCGTGTGTGGGCTCTAGCGGTCTTTGTCCGTCGGAATTTGAGAGCTGGATCTCAAATTTTCCGACAACAAAATCCGATTGGACTTTTTCCAATCATGTGTAGGGAGTTCCGACAGATAAAGTGCCACGCATGCTCAGATCAAATTACGAGACCAAAGCTCTACGTAGTTCCGTAGGACACAACGAACGTCGCCACGTTTGGAATGATCGCATTTTCCGACAACTTTGTCCGACCGTGTGTATGCAACACCAGTTTCGAACAAAATCCATCGAAAAAATCGGACGGATTTTGTGGTCGGAATTTTCGATCGTGTGTACGGGGGCTTAGAATAAGGAAACCCCCTAACAGAGACCATGATGGCAGATGTCAGGAGTTCTAAGGCTTCCCTGCTCTACCCAAAAGTAAAAAAAAAAAAATATTGGACATACACCTAAAGCAGATCTGTACTCGCAAGAGAGATTTTTTAACCACTTGCCTACCTGGCACTTTTACCCCTTTCCTGGCCAAGCCAGTTTTCAGAATTCAGCGTTGTCACACTTGGAATGACAATTGCATACAAATAGAGCTTCATTTTGGTGGTATTTAATCACCACTGGGTTTTTTATTTTTTGCTAATCAAATGAAAAAAGGCCGAAAATTTGGAAAAAAAAAAAACAAAAAATATTTTTCATAGTTAGTTATAAAATTTTGCAAACTGGTAATTTTTTTCCTTCACTGATGTGCGCTGATGAGGCTGCACTGATGGGCACTGATAGGCTGCACCGATGGGCACTGACTATTTTTCATAGTTAGTTATAAAATTTTGCAAACTGGTAATTTTTTTCCTTCACTGATGTGCGCTGATGAGGCTGCACTGATGGGCACTGATAGGCTGCACAGATGGGCACTGATGAGGCTGCACTGATGGGCTCTGATAGGCAGTATTGAAAGGCACTGATAGGTGGCACTGATAGGCAGCACTGATAGGTGGCACTGATGGGCACTGATAGACAGCATTGATAGGTGACACTAATGAGGAGGCACTGATGGACACTGATCGGCAGCACTGATTGGCAGCACTGGTGGGCACTGTTCGGACTGCACTAATAATCAGGACACTAATCAGTGTAGATGTCCCTTTAAGAAGCTGGTTATCAACTCCCTTCTTCTCTCCTCACGCTGTTACCACGAGGAAAGGAAAGGCAATAACCGGTTTGTGTTTACATCATGATCAGCTGTAATGACCTCAACCTGACAGAACACCTTTGGGATGAATTAGAGCGGAGACTGTGAGCCAGACCTTCTTGTCCAACATCCGTGCCTGACCTCACAAATGCGCTTCTGGAAGAATGGTCAAACATTCCCATAGACACACTCCTAAACCACCTTCCCAGAAAAGGTGAAGCTGTTATAGCTGCAAAGGGTGGGCCAACTCAATATTGAACCCGACGGACTAAGACTGGGATGCCATTGACGTTCATGTGTGTGTAAAGGCAGGCGTCCCAATACTTTTGACTATATATATATATATATATATATATATACACACACACACACACACATGTGTATTTGAACTTTGGGGTGCACACCCTAATGCAATAGGCTGTACACACTCATGGCCCCAAGGGTAATGATAGTAAAATGCAAAACCCCTCTGTGTACTACTATTAGTGTAAACACAAACAATCATATACCTTATACAGGTTTGGGGATATGTCAGTGCAACTTGGAAGAAGCAGCATTTGTGATAAAGAGTCAACATTGTGTAGCCACCTTGACAGTCAATCAGATAGTTTGGCAGATCATTAATAGTGTTTATAAGTTAAACAAGAGATGTACATCCAGATTACTGAAACTCTGGATTGATGGATGTCTTCTATGTAGAATGACACTACTACCATAAAACAACAAGGTGCCACAAACCTCCCAGTAGTAATGTAAGTTCACCCAAGCATGAAACTACCAGTTCCCATGTTTTTTCTTTCCTCCACTGTCTGGTCACCATATGGGAAGAACAGTACAGTGCATTAGACTAACCACTAATATTGCAGACAGAAAATGTGAATGTATATGAGTAATATGTTGTACAAAATGTATGATTAATATATTAATAGTGTAGTATTAAGGGAAGAGTAATAAAAAAAAGTAGGAGTTGCACAGATAGTTATGTATGTAAACCCTAAAATTTAACCTTAAAAATGTATGTCTCTTATTTGGTCCCTGTTTGCTTTGTTAAATATACCATATTTATCGGCGTATAACACGCACCCCAAGTTTAGGAGGGCATTTCAAGGAAAAAAAGTTTTAGGAGGGAAGTTTAGGTAAAGAAAAAAAACTTACATTTAAGCGTCATTTGCAGCTTGCCCAGCGTCATTTGAAGCTTGCCCAGCACCAGTTGCAGCTTGCCCAGCATCATTTGCAGCTTGCCCAGTGTCATTTGCAGCTTGCCAGCGTCATTTGCAGCTTGCCCACGTTTAAATTTGCCCCCTAGACAGACCGAGCAAGCGCCGCCGGAAAAGACCGAGCGAGCACCGCCAGAAAAGACAGAGCGAGCGCTGCCGGAAAAGACCGAGCGAGCGCCGCCTCCCTGCGGTTTCGGAAGCGAGCGCAGGGAGGCGGGACTGCAAGCGGAGCCGAGCAGTCAGATCGGTCTTTTTCATCGGCGCTCGGTCTTTTTCGGCGGCGCTCGTTTTTTTTTTTTACGGTGCTCGCTATTTTTCGGCGCCGCACAATTTTTTTGGCACATTTTTTGGGGGGATTGGCGTATAACAGGCACCCACGACTTTCCCACGATTTTAAGTGCTTGTTATACGCCGATAAATACGGTACTATTAGAATTATGTTTCTATATCTTTTCATAATAAAAAAAATAGCCATTGACTTTGCCAGAAATCTTCACAGCGGATAAAGTTCTGTGATCTCTGCCTGTGTAGCAGTCTATCAGTTAAATCGCTCCTAGTTTTCTTTGAAGACTGCAGAACCACTCCCCTCTATGATGTGGAAAAGAGGGGTCTGGATCTGCAGTCTGGTCCTGGGGTGAAAACCCTGCTTCTCCATCGATATAGTATGGTGAATGAGCATTGTAATTCTAGGATAGGAAGTGTGTACTGGCAGGATCTCCAGATGAAAATCCCTTTAAAAACAAAAACTAATGCAGTCACCACATATAAGGACTTGTAAACTGACACATATCACTGTTTAGGGCCTTTCACATTTAGGGATGAATGTCCAGAATGGAGAAGAGCTGCGTTCCACGCCCCTGAACACATCGCGCTCAATGCAGGTACCATTCAGTGCAGTGTTCAGCCCATAGAGCTGCAGCTTGCCATAGACTTTGACAGGCTGCAGGCTGGATGCGGCAACTACCCCTTCCAGGACACACTGCAGCTAGACAGCCCCATGTGCAGGTGACCTTATTTGAACATGCAGCGCTTGTGGTGTCCGTGTTCAAAATAAATAGCACAATTTCCTTCACAGTAATATTGAAAAAAGCAAGGCAGGACCTTTTTATTGGAAAAGCAACAAAAATTGAAAACGGAATATAAAGTACAGAATATAGTGTAAACCTGATCATATATGTTTAATTTAAAAGGCATGTACTGTATATGTTATACTTTAATATGCTTGTTTTCTTTGTATGCTCTTTTCATTTATTTTGGCTGTTTTATTTGGGTTGCAGAGTCTTCAGTTAGTAGCAGCTCTCCAGTATCTGGACCCAGCTCTCCAAGTAACGGCCCAGTTAACATGGGTGTGGAGAATGAAAACGCATCATCACCATCCAGCTCACATGCCGAGGTAAGAGGACATAATTATTGTTTACCTATTATTTCTTAAGCTGCCAATTATAGTGATCATATGGTGAGATCAAACTAATATTCAGATGCAAAAAAATTAATTGCAAGCATTCTCTAGATATCATTGTGCAGTATATGGAAAATACACTATGATCATTTTTCCATGATGAATATGTGTTAAATAAGGTTTAACGTGAAAAGAATTAATAATTGACATTTAGAATGAAGGTTCAATAAGCCCTTGGTTCTTTAAAGCTCTCAAGACCCCCTGCAACAGCTTCTCCCTCATCCCTGGCAAGGCAAAACAGATTGCTAATGCCGTGTACACACGGTCGGACTTGCCGACAGAAAAAGTCCGATGGGAGCTTTTCATCGGACATTCCGACAGTGTGTATGCCTCATTGGACTTTTTCTGCTGGCATTTCCGATGGACTTAGATATAGAACATGTTCTAAATCTTTCCGTCGGAAATGCAGACGGAGCTTAGTCCGTTGGCAAGTCCGACCATGTGTACGGGGCATTAGACAACTTTTGGGAGATAATGCTGAAAAGCTGTGTAGTGTCAAATGGCTTTCTTCCCAAATACAAGGAAGATATATCCAGCCATGGTTTATAAAATGTGGCATCCATAGCATACAGCATGCTTTGGTAATTAAGATTGATTATGTTGTGTGTATGTATATATATATATATATATATATATATATACCATATTGATGGGTTCTCCAGCCTGGTTACTACAGGTGGTGAGGAAGACTACTGAGTCTGAGTTTTGAGTGTGTTTTGTTTTTTTAATTCTTTAATTTCTTTTAATTGTACTCATATATTTAAAACCAGTGGCAGCTGGTGCTCCATTTTGGGGGGGATGCAGTCCATCGGTCACCCCCCCCAGTCGCTTGATCATCAGCCCATCGAGCACCGCACTTACCCCATCTAGGTCGCGGGCAGCGCTTCCTCCTCTTTGGCATCACCCAGTGTCTACTCCTCCTCAGCTTCACGGCGGCTTCCCCTGCGTCTTCTCCTCCTCCTCCTTGTTGACCAATACAATTGCTTCTCCTCTCGGCCAATCATTACCCGCTTCCTGATTGTCTGGGAGGAGAATCAGAAAGTCAATAGTGAATATTAATTTGCTACAACTGGGTGGGCTCAGGGCACAGTGCTCTGCGCCCCGAGCCCACCCTTTTTCGAAGCCAATTAGAGCCTCTGGTTCTAATCACATGCTTCTAAAAAGAAACCTCATTGGAATCAATGCGTCCTGCATGTAGATTAGGGGCCGGGCACATGAATTTAGGGGGGCGGCTCCCCTGCTACCTGTATGGATGGGCTCTGAAACTATGACTAATAAAGGTGTAGTGGTTCATGTCATTGCTATGGGGGCCAGCAGCACAGAGGGCCCAGCCACTGAAAAACAAACAAACATCATGGCTTAGTATTCTACTCTGAATAAGGACTTAGGAACATGCTAGTTATATGCTTATAGAAATACATATGCTGTGCTTTTCCAGGTTTTGTTGTAACTGAAACTAAAATATATTGAATTGGTATTCCCCCATTTTAACAGCACAAAATTACAACAATCCAAAAAACTATATTCTACTAAAAAGCCCACATTTGGATTACTGCCTCCCACCTGGGAAACAGTTATCAAACATTCTATTAAACAATATGATACAAACACTACACTCCAAGATCAGTAAAAAACATCATTATTACATTTTGAAAAGTCATAAAGTATTAATGCTGGACACAGCTAGGCAACTAACATTTTCAGAAGGAGGTCAACAGTGGTAGCCTCAATATTCAGTACAGGTTTCCTTTAACACATTGAAGGTGAAAAAATATTCCCATTGTGAAACAAATGTTAATTTCAATAAGCAGGCATCCTTTGCTTGTCCTAGTAGCACCACCTTTGGCTGCTGTTATAGATGTGAGCCATTTGGCAAAGGTCGGTGCCAGCTTTGCACAACTGGATACTTAATTTTTTATTTTATTTTCTTGGTTGAATGGGCAACATTGGTAAAAAGGTGATTTGATGTAATTCCATAGATTCTCAATTAGACTAAGTTTTGGGCTGTGACTGAGCCATTCTAAAACATTCACGTTCTTTGTTCTAATCTATTCAGTTAACTTTGGTTGTGTGATTAGGGTCTTTGTCCTGAGGAAGTAAATAAACTAAAATCAATCAATGCGTAGATCACATACTGGGGGAGATTTACTAAAACTGGAGTATGCAAAACCTGGAGCAGCTTTGCATAGAAACTAATCAACTTCCAGGTTTTGTTGTCAACACTTAATTGTACAAGCTGAAGTTATAACCTGATTGGCTATCATTCACAGCTGCACCAGATTCTGAGTGCTCCAGTTTTAGTAAATCTCCCCCAGTTTTTCTAGTTTGGTATTAAAACATTCTTTGTAATGAAATTGTTATAGTATACCAGTCTCTGTTACACTTGGACTCTGTAGCATAATTTCCTTAAAACCCAACTCTAAACTTCATGCCCATTGTCCACTTTTCCTCCTTGAAACCCCATCCCCACTAGGTGACTGTGGTTAGGGACAGCGCCAAAGAGGAGGTGATTATTGCAACCAGAACTGCTTTGTTTTTTTCATAAGCTGCTGAGGGATTCCAAAAAGGTGGAGAAAAGTTGAGCTTTAAGTTCTATGTGTAGCTCTATTAACTGGCTGTAGTTTCATTTAATTTTACATAACAAGAAATATGTGCATTAAATCAGTTCAGATAGGAGAACACTGCATTCCACACAAAGTGATTGTATACATTTTTGGATTTTTTGTTTTGTTACAACATTTTATTTTCTCTTCTAATACAATTATACTTTCTTAGCTCTATTGCTGCTTTCAGTAAGCAATGCAATGTGCTTGTACAGCAAAATGTGTAGGTCACCAGCAGGACATCCACTGAGAGACTCAGACACATCTACTTCCAGGCTTCCCATTCATAATAAATTAATTGTTGGTGAACTGTGATCCTGGGGGCAGGTGTTTGACCCCTGCCCACTGATTAGTAGCCCCCTGTGGACGCCAAAAGAGAAAATAATGTTACACTGATAGCTTACATGTGGCTTTATCTTGTAACCCTTTGTGTTAAGAAGCCAGAGATGTCAAATTGAGTTGGAAGAATAAAGACTTCATTACTGCACAATTAGACAATTAGGAAGTGAGCATTCGGTAATGAAAGATTTGATGCTTCAGGTACCCGTTAGACTCTGCTCTACTGCAAATCTGTCCATCACCAAGGAAATTCAATAACACAAGCTTGTCTAATTAAGCAGGAACAAAAAAGTTTTTTATTTGATTAACTTTTGGTTAACATTTATCAAATTTCAGGTTTGCTGCATATTAGAGATTGTGATTTTGGAGCTTTACAATACTGTAATAGAAAAAAAAAGTTATAATTGTTTTTCCAAGTGAGAAGTTGAGTATATTTACGACTCATATGAGGAGATTCCAGATTATTTTAATTTTACCTAACGTAAGCTCTGTATTTTGGATCAATGAAAGAACATTGTTTAATGACTGGTTAGAATGTAAGAATAGGTAGAATTACCCAACAAATTGTACTAGTTATAGACAACCTGCTGAATTTATTGATCTTACTTGTTACCCATGGTTCTAATAAAGGGCCGAAGATCACATTTTATTAAGTAGTGATGACCTCTGATAAGTTAACAGCAAAAATACATCTAAATTCTACCTGAGTCTTATGTCTGTCACCTATTTTTCTTCATCACTACTGCATACTGTAAATGGCGAGGAAAGAAAAAGAATCACTGTGAAATAATGTTATATTTGTCTTGTTTTGTAGTCTATACCCTGGACTTTAAAAGAGAAGGGCCAGAGATAAAATTCTTACTTTTTATCAGAAAACTCCCAAATTAAATTTTATCTGATGGGCCAGCTGTCAGTTTGCCATTATTGGGTTCTCAAAGAGATATATTCCCCCATGAGACGTAATACCGTATTTGATAGTAAAGGGACCATAGGTTGTAAATCAGCACACTGTAGAAGTGTAGAAAAAGAGCTGAGTGCACTTTGCACTTAATCACAATAGAGTTAAGGAAGAAAGATTGAATGTAGTCATAAAAGGAGGTCATATGTGTACGTAGTTTCCTACTGCCTGAGGATTTGAAACCCATCCATTGATTATATATATGTATGCTTGGAGATACTGCAAGTTTATGCCAATGATGGAGGTTAGAATAGGAGTGCTAGTTGATTACCCATCGATTAAATTATCAATTCCTACCAGTTGTGCTTTCCTCTGGCATATGGGGGCCAGAGATATCTGTCACATTCTTTTTGCACCCATAGAGGTGAGAAAATCTGCTAGATAAACAAGACTTATCTCTTACCTACTTTAGCCTATAGAAGTAATCATTTTTGGATTTTTCCATATGTATTCATTGCGGTTCATTTACTAAAGGCAAATAGACGGTGTACTTTGCAAGTGCAGTTTCTCCAGAGCTAACAAAATGAGGGGAATCTCTGCTGACTTCCATCATCCAATCATGTGCAAACAAAATAGGCTGTTTTTTTTTTTCCTTGCATGTGATTGGGTATTCTTTGCAAAATGAAGCTTCACCTCATTTACTAAGCTCTAGAGCAACTGCACTGTTTGCAGTGCCTTTAGTAAATCAATCCAATTGTTTCTTAGCTGCTCATACATACAGGATGCATTGTAGCAGTTCCTTATTTCGGTTTGCATATACTTTGCTTGCACCACTGCATCTCCCTTTTTTATACAGACTCGTCACAATCAATATGCATGGTTCCTACACAAGGAAGAAGGTGGCCTCTGCTCAATAAATATTTACTTTTAATTTTTTATGAATAGTGGCTATAAAATTTAAAATGCACATTCATAAAAATTCCCCCTCTGTAACCAACATATTATTTGCATTTTGCTAAGCACAGCAAACAACCCTTGTAAGCAAGTCTCTATATAAGTACAGTCTTCCTGCCTGCATCTCCTAACCACACAGTAAGATTTGAGCTTTTACTTAATACATGGCAATTCCTTCTTGTCATCATGTTATACCTTAGCAGGTCTGAGTGGGGGAGTGCCTATTTTCCCCATGATACAATAGGAGCTTTCTCTTTGTTGCTGGATGTGGGTTGTGTTGTCAGGTACCTTGATATTACAGGACAATGTGCAATTTTCCCATCACACATGTTCCTGGGAAAGGCTTAAGAGTAAGTAGGTGCTGCAGCAGATATCAGCTGGAGACTGATGACACCATAGATCAAAGTATATATTTCCCTAGCACACCATGGACTGTCAAAATCAAAATCCAAACATTGATATGAAAAAGTCACATCACAGCTGTAAGGTCCAATGTTTCGGGGCCACGCAGGACCCCGTCATTAGGCATGCCAGACAAAGGGATCCTGCACAGCCCTGAAATGTTGCACCTTACCGTTGTGTTGTGACGTTTTCAAATAAATGTTTGGACATTGATTTTGATGATCCAGGGTGTGTTGGTGATATATACTTTGATCTTTGATGTTATGTGAGGTTCAAGCCTAAACACAACATTTTTGAGAAGTCTGATCCTGTATTGCATTTTAATTTACATGCCAAGGCAAGCAATCGGTTATTGGTTGGTCTTTGGTTACATCTTTCTGCACTTCTGTCATGACTGATAGTATTTTCCTACTTTATGTTTGCAGTAATTCCCTTTAACAGACTTTTACTGCTTTTTTTACGGATCAGCTGCAAAGTGCTTTGGCACAAGGAAGCAGTGTTGCTCTACTCTTTGATAGTAAGAGACAGAGGTAATGATTTTGAAAAACGTTGGTTTGTACAATGATCACTGTCAAATTACAGTAATCACCAGCCAGTGCCAATGTGTTCTCCCTGTAACTTATCATAACAGATGAAAGCAAATGTCCAGTGTCTATGGGTGTCATATATGTAATAGGACTGTATGCACTCTTGTGTAATGCAGTATGAACTGTAAGTGTAGAGTATGGTATTCTGTTTCCTTGTGCAGCACAGTACACTTTATTAAGACACATATTTACTATGCATAGACGTGCAGGGGTTAAATTTACAGCTTTCAATATATATTATGTAAGAAGCTCATTTTATTCTATTTTATGCATCGAAGGCATTTTCCCATATGACCATTCCATAAAAATAATGTCCCCATTAGGACATCTGAATGTATTTTCACTTCTTTTACCTTCTGGTTATAACGATTTGCCACCTAAGACTAATAAAAAGGTTAATGGCTGCCATCCATCCTAGTAAGAAGATTGTTTAATGACATGTAACAATGGATGACCAGTTCCTTGATTTACTATAAATACAGTAACGTAACACCTTTTACTACTGTGCAGCCTTTTCTTGTTTATCATACTGCCCCTGGGTACACACAAATGTCAAAGAGAAAATTACTCATCCCGTCTCCTTTGCCCAAGAGCTCCTATAAGCTGCATCTAAAAACAAAACCAGCCCTGGAAAGGTTACATTTTTGAATAACATCCTGTATTTTTGTGTTACTGTGCTCCACACTGACAGCCGAGCATTAGGAAAATTTATTTTCTCAAGTTAATTGATATTCCAGATTGATCCATTACAAAACCAGCAGCCCTTCCAACCTCTACATGCTTGACAAGTTATTATATTTACTTAGTCAATCCTATGTGTGCTGGATCCTTCTTGGTGGTGGTCTATTATCACAGACCCATATGCTTTTTGTTTGGGAAGAAAGCAGTCACTGTTGTCGTACTGTTACACAGGGTATTCTTTTTCAGGGATGTGACTCCCCTGGGGATAATATCATGGCATAGCTTCTAATTCTAATGGAGCCTATGTGGCTCTTATTATGCAATGCTGTTGAATTAAGAGGTATAAACAGACTGTGTAATTTAAGGAAGAATGTGTGAGACCACATGTGGAAGTCATGGACTTAGGGCAACCGCAGGAAGATGCTTTCTTCTGTGACAAAATAAAATTGATTTAAATGAGTTAGCAGATAGAAGATATATTAGAATAAAATATTTGTAAATGTATTTAAAACCAAAATATTTTTTCTTTTACTTTTTGGTAGAGTTGGGGAAAATTAGAACCCCTATTTTTATTGCTCTCTATGTACCTGCTAGAAAGATACATATGCTCTCTATTTGTCCTGATGACCACTGTCACTGGATCTGAAAATGAGGGAGAATCCAAGATTTGGAGTTGCCACCAGAACAGGAATAGGGGGGGATCCTCCAGTGGGGACCCTTTTTGTGATGGCAGCTATCTGAGAGAGGTTCCCTCTCACTTTGGAGTCTCCCTCTCACCTTCTGTTGTGTCTACAGGTCAAGGGGAAATCTCCCTACAGATGTCATAAAATTGAGTTTTTAAAACTCCTTTACCCTATCTAAAAAGAAGAAAATGTTTTGGTTTAAAGTCATTGTAAAGCTTTAATTTTTTTTCCATTAAAATAATAAACATGTTATACTTACCTGCTCTGTGCACTAGTTTTGCACAGAGTGGCCCAGATCCTCCTCTTTTCGGGTCCCACACCGGCCCTCCTGGCCCATCCTCCTGTCGGGTGCCCCCACAGCAAGCAGCTTGCTATGGGGGCACCCGAGCCGAGCCCCTGCTCTGTGTGTCCATTCATACACGGAGCCGCGGTTCAGCCCTACCCCCCCTCGTCTCCTTATTGGCTCACTGGCTGTGATTGACAGCAGCCGGAACCAATGGCTCCCGCTGCTGCCAATAGCCAATCAGGAGTTCAAGTCCCCCGGAGAGGCAAGGCTCTCATGGACATCGCTGAAATGAGAGGGGGCTCGGGTAAGTATTGGGGGGGTCGGCTGCACACAGAGGGCTTTTTACCTTCTGCTTTATGGTATACTATAAGGGTTAAAGGCACACAAAAATGATATTTTAATTTGTTAAGATGGCAATCTAAATAGCAAAGTAGATTTTTTTTTTTTTTTGTTTTCTGTTGAGGACTCAAACATAAAACCTCTGCACAGCTCCTCCCAATTGTAGCAGTCTTTATAAAGGATTACTTTTCCGTTTTTTTTTTTAATTGCTTTTGTAACAAATTTGTTTTCTGGTGGTTAATACTTGTAATAATTTGATAAGAAAGGTCCCTTTTATTTCACACAAACTGGGATATAATTAGAAAGCAGTGAGCCTGACATTCACCAAACTTTCACTGCATATGTATCTTCATGATGCATGTGTTTTAAATGGTTTACAATGAATTGGGCTTTGAAATCATGTAACTTCACTTGAAATCGCACAATTTCAAAGCCGCATGTCAGTGCCTTGAGCTTTCTAAGTAAACAACTGATTGTAAAGCAATGCAATTTTGATATTTATTTCTTAATTGTAATATATCGATGTAATACTTTCAACTTTTTTTTCTGTTACAGCACTTGGTTTCCCAACATCATATTGTTCACCATGAAAAGTCGATGAATCTGCTAAGTCTATACACATCTCCTTCATTACCCAACATTACCCTGGGACTTCCAGCAGTAGCTCCCCAACTCAGTGTGAGTACATTTAATATTCAAGCAGAACAGCAGTAATATGTGTGCAGATCTCTTGGGAGGAAACATCTCTGTAACAGGAAAAAAAAGTCGTATGTCATATAGTTGTGTGCTGCTCCCTGCCTATTGCAGGGCATTCTGTGGGCACTTTACTGCAAAATTTGGTACTCACAGAGATGCAGTTCTGATTCAAGTGGACTGCCATGGTGGATGTACACTACCTTGAATGAAATGGTAATATTTATTTAAGCTTTCACTCCCCATGTTATTGTGCAGCTCCAATCTCCCGCTTTCCCAAGGTGTCAGTCAGGACAATCTGTTACATTGACCACAACACCTTGGAACATGCCAGGAAAGGGTAAAAACTTAAATTTATGCTGACAAAATGTAGGAACAACAGTGTACATATGTGCGTCAATGACTCTCATATTGAATTATCCTGCATATGGGAACTTTTAAATCATATGTAAAATCTATGTTATTAAAAAAAAAAAAAGGAGGCGGACCAGACAGTTGCAATAGCTGGAAAACTTACAGGAATGGCCAAGAACGATTTTAGAGAGTTATCAAAGGAACAGCATCTACACTATGAGGAGGTTATACGGATACTATTAGCACAATATGCTATCTCTTTAGAGTTTTACAGGCTGAATCACCATGATAGTTGTATGGAATTTACAAAGAAATTTAGTAATGATGTAGAGTGGTTGATTATAGTTTGGGGTGGAGTTCCTACAGTTTGTCTAAATGGACCGGCACTGGAACACTACACTTCTACAGTAAACTAGTAGGTACAGGGGGTCCCCTACTTACAAACATCCGACTTACAAACGACTCCTACTTACAAACGGAGGGAGACAACAGGAAGTGAGAGGAAATCCACCCCTAGGATGGGAAATTCACTCCTGTAAGAGTTACTATGGGAAAAAGCTGTCTCCACTGATGCTTTATCACTAATCCATATTTCCCTAACAACCCAACATTTTCAAAATCCAATAGTCATTGGGACAGAAGGTGAAGTGAAATCTTCTGAACAGGGGCACAGACAGCAAAACAAATGTTACAGGGGTGATAACCCTTCTCTGTTATCTAAAAAACGTAAAAATAGATTTTTTTGGCTGGAGCTACACTTAAAAAATTGACCTGTTCTGACTTACAAACAGATTCAACTTAGAACAAACCTACAGTCCCTATCTTGTTTGTAACCCGGGGACCCCCTGTATTGAATTATGGTTCAGCAATACTGTCAGTAGATGCTTTTGTGGGGTCCAGATCAAAAGGATAGAAAGATGATGCTCATTACTAAGCAAAGAGAAAGCAAAATATCTTACACAAACTATTTCAGCAATATATATAATAATGGCCCATCCAGGTTTTGAAATAGAAGTTTGTTAATGACATTTTGCTATGCATCTCCAGAAGGCAGTCTATGCATTCCCATAGCATTGTTTAGACAAGTCTGTATGATTCTCAATATGCTAAGGTGTCTGACAGACAAGATTTGTAATTAACATATGCAGTGAATAAAGAACAAAGTATATTGCCATTCTACAAGTGAAATACAGATATTCACTCTGATTCTGATTGGTTGATATAAGCAATAACTACACTTTTGTTCTCATATTCTTTGCACCTTTTTTAATGTAGAACTGTGACCTCCAATTTAAAAAAAAAAAAAAATTGATGCAGCATTTAAAACAAAACCTCAGGAAAAAAACTGTTTTACATATTTGCCTTGTAAAGTTAAATTACCTCTAATGATGTGTGTCTCGTGTGTGGGAGGTGCCTCTGCTTTATGAAAAACTATTAGTTTAATTCATTATATCATCAGTGTAAGTACCAAAGTTTTGGCACTGAAACGTACAGTTGCAGCTCTCGTACAGTGCATAAAGTAAATTACAGCAGGTCGCTCGCACTCCACCTCATTCATGCACATAGGCATTATATGAATGAAAGAGGGGAGATTGTGTTGTTCACTTTCCCCTTAACTCCCTGTGTCCAATCACAGAATGCCTTGTATTCTATGAAAAGAATACAAAACGTTTTGTGAATGGGTAAGGTGGAGTGTGAGCCACCCACTGTCCTTTACTTTATGCACCGTACTAAAGCCGCAACTGTACATTTTTGCACTGGCATCTACGCTAACGGACACACATTATTAGAGGGGATTTATTTTTACAAAGCAAATTTTTTAAATAGTTTGTTCCTGGAATGCATCTGCACTTACAGTTTTCTCTAATGCAGCTTACACACGGTCGGAATTTCCGATGGAAACAGTCCGATGGAGCTTTTCAACGGATTTTCCGACCGTGTGTATGCCCATTGGTCTTTTTCTGTCGGAATTTCCGACGGACTTTGGATTGAGAACCTGTTCTCAATTTTTCCGATGGAAAACCTTTCTATCGGATTTTCCGAACGTGTGTATACAATTCCGACACGCAAAATTCCGACGCATGCTCGGAAACAATTCGACGCATGCTCAGAAGCATTAAACTTCCCTTTTATAGTGCTGTCGAATGTGTTTTATGCCGCTGTGTTACAGACCGTCGGAATTTGGTTTGTCCGTGAGTAGGAAAGACAGTTTGAGCGAAATTCCGCTGGAATTCCGACGGGAAAACCATCAGAGCTTTTTCCGACGAGAATTCCGAACATGTGTACGCGGCATTAGTCCTCCTACAAAGTTCTACAGTTATTCTAGTGAAGCTGTTTTATGAATTGCAGGTTTCTTAACCGCTTAAGCCCCGGACCAATTTGCAGCCAAAGGACCAGGCCCCTTTTTGCGATTCGGCACTGCGCGCTTTAACTGACAATTGCGCAGTCGTGCAACGTGGCTCCCAAACAAAATTGGCGTCCTTTTTTTCCCACTAATAGAGCTTTCTTTTGGTGGTATTTTATCACCTCTGCGGTTTTTTTTTCGCGCTATAAACAAAAATAGAGCGACACTTTTTAAAAAAATGCAATATTTTTAACTTTTTGCTATAATAAATATCCCCAAAAAATATATAAAAAAACGTTTTTTTTCCTCAGTTTAGGCCGATACGTATTCTTCTACATATTTTTGGTTAAAAAAAAATCACAATTAACGATTATTGATTGGTTTGCGCAAAAGTTATAGCGCTTACAAAATAGGGGATAGTTTTTATAGCATTTTTATTAATATTTTTTTTTTACTAGTAATGACAGCGATCAGCGATTTTTATTGTGACTACTACATTATGGCGGACACATCGGACATTTTTGACCCATTTTTGGGACCATTGTCATTTATACAGCAATCAGTGCTATTTAAATGCACTGATTCCTGTGTAAATGACACTGGTAGTGAAGGAGTTAACCACTAGGGGGTGGGGAGGGGTTAAGTGTGTGTGTGTTTTTTTAACTGTAGAGGGGCATAGCTTGGCATCTGACTTTACTGATCGTCTTTCCCCGTGAGGCGGTCCTTAAGTGGCTAAAGTGGTTGTAAAAAAAAAAAACATAGCATGCTATGCATACTAGCTCATTATGAATTACTTACGTGCGATCGAATCCCCAGCAGCGGTCTTCATTCACCGCTCCGGTGGTCGATATCTCCCCGGGGGGTTACTTCTGGGTATCGCGGCTCCGGCGCTGTGATTGGCTGGAAACGCAATGACGTCAGTCCCGCATATGCCATTGCTTCAGTTTGCTTAAGTGCGCATGTGCCGATGACATCAGCACATGCAAATATAGGGATATCCCGTGCAGGTTTAGGAGATATCCAGTGTAGCTACAGGTAAGCCTAATTATAGGCTTGCCTGTAGTATAAAGTGGTTGTAAAGGGTTTATAACCACTTTGACAGATATTTGATATTTGCTAGTAGTCAGTTTAGCAGAATTGATAGTTGTCTTTATTGTCTTATGTCACTTTAGTGACTTGAAAGCCAATTGGAACTTAATTATGCAATTTGCATTGTCTGTCTGGCCTCCATCTTCACTTCATGGTCACTATTTTACATGTACAGTAAAAAGTTGATTGCATAGCTGATGTTTTCTTGATAAATGGGAGAATCAAAATTCTCTTTAGTGTTATAATACACAATGGCTTGTTAATGAAGCACAGATCTATCTCATTCAGCTTCAAGCTGAGCTCCCTACTTGCCAAAATTGATGCTCCTGGCTCTTCTTACAGCAACTTGGCTCCAACCTGATGCTTTCCCTCAAGACGTCTGGTACTGATAATGCTTAACAGCAAAGCACTGAGAGGTCTTGACAGATTGCTATATCTCAGATATGGTAACTTCAAAGAACTGTCACCATTACCAGCAGTGTCCTGGATGAGCAGGATTGATACTTTTCTATATGAAAACCAGTGGGAACTGCAAAAATGAATTTCAGGCAGCTTAATATTTATTTCCTTGTTTTGCAAAGGTGCAATTTCCTTTGTTCTGTCCAAAAAAGGGGAACATTTTGCTTGCCCCTTTCTGGCTTATGCATACCTGGGACACAAACCTTTGTAGTCAGTAAAGATCTATAAGCCAAAGCAGTCAATAAGAAGAGCAGTTCTGAAACTCCAATACATTTGCTTGGTAATCAGAAAGCTGAAGATGGAAAGTAAGTGGAAATCCAGACCAGACATGAATTGCATTGGACTGTTGGTCAGCAGTGTTCACTGTTTTCTGTTGATTCTGATTCCATAAAAAAAAAAAAATGATGAGAAACAAGGGTTAGTACTTTGGTTTGATTTTTTTATTTTTTAATCATTACTCTCCCAGTTTTTACCAAAATTTACATATAATGTTTATTACTGACCAAGTCTCAAATAAGAATATATTTGCCAAGGTCCAGGTTAGTAGGTCATCAAAATGCTCAGTATTTCTGATTAGGAAATAAGGTTAACATCACTTATCTCTTGAAATTTACCTCTAATGGAATGTAATGTGTGAATTGTATTTTTATTTAAAAATGTATGTCATATAAGAACCATTCATGTTTCAACTTGTTTAAAAGCTGGAGGTATCTTTTGCAGCCTATAAATCTAAATCTGATATTTGTTTGTAGGCGACCCATTTGTCCTATAATTAATTATCTATCGGTAGCCACTAAATTAAGTCAACATATTCTTTGTAAGTTTGGGTCATTATCATGGCTTCAAATATAAATGTCCAGGCTACAGGGACAAGATGCTTGTAACAGAAGGCAGAAATAATGTTGGTTCACTATGTAGGTTAGTAGGTAGGTAGGTGGGTGGGTTAGTGAACAACTTTGAATTTAGTAACATCTTCACATCATATTAAAAATGCATGTGATAATACCATTACAGTACTCTTTGTTTCCATGGTTTCTTATTTGAGAAACTTGCTAACTAAATATATAAGGACCAACACAGGATAACAGACAATACAACACTCCACTCAATATTTCCAGAGGTTTCAAATGCCTGTTTTGGTGGTCGTGCTTCCCCTGGCTCCTTATCCCATAAATGTTCCAGCTGTGAGACCTCTATAGCAAAAGATTTCAGAGATTTCCTTTAGACTGGTAGGACATTCAGTTGCACTTACTATGCCTATGTGCATTTTATTTTCTCCAAAATCTGATGATTCCTATCACTAAAATGAATCCACACTACAATGTATAGCCACACATTGGGCTATAGATTTATACTGAAAGTCTTTCATGATTTTGTTCTCACAAATAATTGACAGATTTGACGCCATAATGTTGATGGGGAGGATTTTTCACACTCTTTTTGATATAATGCTTTGCTTTATAAATAGACATTTATTTTGAGACTGATTCTATGTACGACCTTTATAAAGATTTGATACTTTTGACTTTTTTGAGATATGTGTTCTTATTTTTTTTGCCTGTCATCCCTTTTTGATGTCAGTATCAATGCAAGGTGTCATTGAATAAGGTTCATTATATAAAGATTTTGACTGTAATTCTACTTTAAGTAGACATACGCCATTTTTTTAATACCTGTGTGGAATGTTATGTCCATAATACCATTTTATAATAAGTTTTTTATATACTGTATGTTCACTGTATACCTTCTGTATAAAAAGAGACAATACAAAAGGGGGAGGGCTTACAGGACATTTGACTTGAGGAACTAGATATGTATGTAATGTTAATAACATGAAAGTGGCATCAATACAATGCTTTATACATGCTTGCATCTTAGTACAATGCAAGTTCCCCACTGTGACTACTTTTCCCTATATCAGTATAAAGCAGCAAAATACACCAGCCACACAACTTCAGCTTTTGAAATTCGTATAGTTAATATTTTATGAATGTCTCCTTTAAAGGATTTGTAAACCTAAAATTGAGTAAGATTTATTTAGCCAGTAGCTATACTTGCACAGATCCTGGTGTGACTTTTTAAGCTAGGCCTCCTCAGGGGTGAGGACATCATTGTAATTTACTCAGTGATGTCACTGCACTGTGATGATAAAGTGGCTTTAATTAGAAATTGAGGATTCCTCATCCATTATGCTGATTGAAGGGCCAGTCACCCTAACTGGATCACCTAAGAACATAAACCCTGTCGTAACACTGATGTGTCCTTTATTCCTATGCAAATGTTCATGGCTTAAAAAGTACTGCAGCATTCATTTTGAAAAAAAAAAAAAAAAATACTTTTGAAGCTATTTAGAGCACACATATCCACAATATAAGTGTTTGTTAAATGCATTTACAGGGGTTTAGAACAGTATGAGGCTATTGCGAGGACCAGGCCTGGCCATGCCAAAAAGAATGACTGAAAGATATATTGCTCATACTATAATCTTGCAAATGATATGATTAAATGATCTGCTTGAAACCCATGATGGCTCATTTAAGAGATAATTCCCAATTTTCAGCCAAAGTTAACATTCATTAACCTCCCTGGCGGTATGATTATGTCTGGAATTTTGTACCAAAAGCGGTACAATTATTTTGCAAGGAAATTTGGCGTTTTATATTGTAGGCATGCAATTCTTATGAATAACTCACTTAAATCTGTCCAAACAGAGTCTAGTAGACATCCCGGGTATGATAAAGTTTGAAACACAAAATCATAAATTATAATATAATAAAAATAACTATAAAAATTATTCAATAATGTAATCAAATCAAAAACACTGAAATTTGCTCAGTTGCAGAATAGTCGCTGTCATTAAATTTAGTGTTTGATGATGAATTGTGATTCTAATTTATTATCGCTGTTTTCTAGCTGGTCTAAAACCACTTTTGACATAAAGGGACACTTTTTGGTTGCTATGGACAATCTCCAGTTTCCAGGCAGAATTTTTTTTTATTTATTATATAAAATGACATGCAGGGCACTGGGCAGACCACTAGGGACAAAGGGGATATGTATTTTTTTGTTTATACAGTACTGTAATCTGTAAGATTACAGTACTGTACATGTATTGTGTGTTTTAACTTTTTTTAATTTGGCGCCGATCTCCACTCCTGTGCGTCGTAACGTCGCAGGGAACGGAGATCAGCGGCGCTCGGCACTGTGTGAATCGAGCGGAGGAGCGCGCAAACACAGGAGGGAGACATCGCAGGATCCAGGGGACAAGGTAAGTAACTTCCCCTGTATCCTGCAATACCGCTTTTGGTACTGAAGTTTGCGCCCCGAGCCAGACTCAGGATTACCGCCAGGGAGGTTAAACAAATATTATATTATTGTATTTAGAACGTTGAAGGTGTTGTCGTTTTTTTTTGCCTTTCCTTCAATTATAGTTTTTGGAGCATATAGTAAAACCGGAGCTTGTCTTCCCTTCAGATTGGGAAAGCTTTTACTCCACCATAGACATTGTATAGATAGAGATACTGTACATTAAACCACCTCTTCAGTAAGATTTCTGGCTGCAAATGAGGGCCTAAGAAGTCTTTAACCATCACTACATATGCTTAAAATTAAAAGTTCCACAAAAAGTGTCTTAAGCTGGCAAGCACACAACAAATGTCTGTTTGGGTCAGTATAGCTTTTACTGTCTTCAAAAGGTTTTTAATTTAGTCTGCCCAAAAACAATACAATAGCAGGACAACTGATATGGAGGCATGATCCAACTGTTGTGAGGCAAAACATTCAGCCATGAGTACAGGAGAGCCATGTGAAGACACCTGAAAGATCACTCATTTCCTCAAGAAATGTCAGCAAATGGTGTCTTCAGGCAACTAAAGATGTAAGATCATGTGATCTGGACATCTTTATTAAAGTTTTGATAATAAAGTATTTTTTGGGGTTAGAGGTAGGATGTCATGAAATATGTCACCAGTATCTGAGTTCTCTAATAGAAGCAGTCATGGGCTAGCACAAAGGGATGCTTAAACATAAAATAATGACCAACACATTCCTCCTTTTAATAATTTTTTTATTAATTTCTTTGGATAATTATAGGCCATGGTGTTGTTTAAGGTTTACCTGATAATGCATTAATAATAATTAAATTAAATTAAGAAGCCATCCTGGCTATAATAAATTAAATAAAGTCACGGTGTCCATCCAGCCAATGCTGGACGACTATTCCCCACTAAACAACACCTATGACAGAATTCAGAAAAAAGGGGGAGGGGGGGTGGGAGTCCCGGTCTTGTCCTGAGGGGTCTGAGGGTAACAGCCGGACTTCCTCCTTATATTAGCTCTTGATTCGCGGGCTTCAGCCGCCCGCCACTTTTAACCAATCCACCGCCTGTTGCTGTGCAGGCACCGATGTAGTAACCAATGACAACCTGCTAATGATAATAAATGGGAAAACCATTTCCCCCTTTGAACTATCCCATGTTGGTTCAGCATAGTGCCTGAACCTTTCATGGGCTAGCACAAAGGGATGCTTAAACATAAAATAATGACCAACACATTCCTCCTTTTAATAATTTTTTTATTAATTTCTTTGGATAATTATAGGCCATGGTGTTGTTTAAGGGTTACCTGATAATGCATTAATAATAATTAAATTAAATTAAGAAGCCATCCTGGCTATAATAAATTAAATAAAGTCACGGTGTCCATCCAGCCAATGCTGGACGACTATTCCCCACCGACCAAAGCCGGAAGAGAATCTTCCGGCTGCGGTCCCCCCAACACCAAGGCCTTTTCTATCAAGGATTGAAGACCCATATTGAAAATGTCAATGCCCACCTCTGATAAATGAACTAAATCATTCCTGAACAGACCAGGTAAGAAACCCTCAAGCTCTGTATGGCGAAATGATAAACCCCCCAATGAGACAATAAAATTATGGACAGTCCTATTAAGACGTCTTCTAATTTTGTCAACATAAAACAAATTGCTAACTGGGGACCAAATAAGTCTAGGAATTATCTCAGAGAAAGCCAGAATCGACTGAGGAAATAACAGTTTAACCGAAGAGAACCCAGACTTTATTTCGCATAAAAGGTCCCAAGTCCTTACTTTCCCAATGTCATTGCCACCCGCATGGATAATAATAATATGAGGAGTTGGCCAAATACTAGACAAAAATAACAAATGCTCTTTAAGACTACGCCATCTAAGGCCCCTTATACCTGACCAAAAAACCTGAAACTTATTAATGTCCAAACCAATATTGCTTGAATAGGACCTGGTTGCTGCCTGCTTCCCAGCCCAGAAGATGTAGGAATGTCCCACTATCCAAATAATGTTCATGGATGAATCTGAAAAAGAAATCAGACAATCAATAATTCGGGGCGGACATAGAGTTTGTACCTACTACTTTCCCAACGACCCACTCTTTTTTGCACATCTGTAGAGAAACCTAACGAATTAGCTGCAGTAGCCGCCCCAATCCTAAAAGAATGAGATGAAAATCTAAGATTTGAGAGGTTCAACTGTTTGAGGCAAGAGGCTAGCACTGCTGAAAACTGGTATCTAGTTAGGGGGGAGAAATCCTGATGGATAAAAAACGAATCCGCAAAAGACGGTCTGACTGCTAAATATGCAGCTAGCAAAAAGACAGGACAAATTTGGGGATTGGGGGATTTTCCCAGCGAAAACCACTGCCCCGTACCCTTTTTTGAAGTCTTGGATCTACATAAATATAGTTGAGCGTAACCATCTTCCAAAGAAACATGAGAAAAAAGGAGGAATGAACAGGAGGATCTATTAGGAGCAGTAAATTCACCCAACCTAAGAGCTCCAAAGAAAGCCACTGAGAAAGCTGCTTTAAAAAGTGCACACTCATATTGGTTAAAACAGACTTTCTCTAAAACCGACATTAATTTGGGCAACAAACTAACCGAAATTGGGCGTCTTGTGTCCCGAACAGGAAAAGAATTCTTGAGGCCCTTTAAGACTTGTGCAACTTGGAAAAATGATGTTAAAGCAGGAAGACCAGCCCATTTCAGAAAAAAGGAAACACCGGCTAAGATCTTACCTATTGAAGCAGAACTAAGATCTGCTCTCAATAGGAAGGATACAAATGCCAGTGCAGTAAATGCGTTCACCTCCATGGTATCTAGAGACATGCAAGAGCAAAATTGACACCATTTAGACCAGGCTAAGCTATAAGCCTGCCATGTCTTTGGGGATACCGAATTCTTAAAGAAAGTAGATATCAGTCCCAAATCAAGCCCCAGAGGGAATCCGGGCAACGTGTGCTGCATAGGTCTGCTGACGGGGCCAATTCTCGGAACTTCTTGAACTGCAAACGAGATAAGGCATCAGCTATGTTATTATGTATTCCCGCTATATGTTTTGCTTTTAACCAAATATTAAACTTCATACAATGTAAGATAAAGAAACGTAAAAGCTTGACCACCATTTCAGATTTGGATGACAGCATATTGATAGCAAAGAGCACGCCTTTGTTATCCGTATGCAGTAATACACGTTTGTTCGTAAACTTCTCTTTCCAGATGACTAAAGAGACTATTACTGGGAATAACTCTAACAGAACTATATTATGTAATATGTCTTTATGATGCCAACTTGCATGCCACTCAGAGGCACACCAGTGACCATCTAAAAAAGCGCCAAAACCAGAAGAACCTGCTGCATCTGTGAAGAAATTTAGATCAAAGTCCTGAATGAAATCTTGTTGCCACACCAATGCTCCATTAAAGTTGCAAAGAAAAGAGTCCCAAATCCTCAAATCTTCTTTGATACTTTTGGATAGCCGAACGTGCGAAAACGGTGTTTTAAGGCCTCTAGTAGCTAGGGCAAAACGCCTTGAAAAAACCCTGGCTACAGGAATAACTCTAGCTGCGAAGGCAAAGAGTCCCAGCAGGGACTGAGCTTCTTTAAGAAAAACCTTTCGTTTACCTAAAAATAATGATATTGTAGCTCTCATCCGATGAAGTTTGTCTATGGGCAACCTAAATTCCATTAAAGAGGAGTCTATATCTATACCTAGAAATTCAATAATTTCCGTAGGAAAAACTGTTTTTTCTTTAGCAAGCGGGACTGAAAAGTCCTCACATATGTGAAAAAATGTATTTAAAGCCTCACGACAAATGTCTGAGTCCGCAGGGCCTATAAAAAGAAAATCATCGAGGTAATGGAGGACACCACAAAGAGGAATTTGAGACTCCACTACCCAATGAAGAAACTTAGAAAAAGCCTCAAAATAAAAACATGATAATGAAAAGCCCATTGGCATGCACTTATCGAAATAAAAAAGACCCTGGAAATGAAATCCCAAAGAATTGAAACCTTGGGGGTGAACCGGTAGTAGGCGAAAAGCAGATTTAATGTCTGCTTTTGCCAATAAGGCATTCTGCTTAAAATGCCTTAACAAAACTAGCGCTTCATCAAATGATGAATAGGAAACTGGTGCCTCAATACCTGCAACTTCATCATTGAGTGAAAATTCTTGTGGGAATGACAGGTGGTGAATCAATCTAAAACAACCTTGTTCCTTTTTTTGGGACTAATCCCAAAGGAGAAAGACGAAAGTTCCGAAAAGGAGGGTGAAGATAAGGACCAGCAACCCTCCCTTCCCTGACTTCTTTATTAATTTTAGCTGCAACAATGACAGCGTGACAGGAAACAGAACGTAAATTTTTTACCAAATTGCAACCTTCCCCTGAAAAGGGGGGGACCAAAAACCTGTTTCAAAACCTTCAGTTAATAGGTGTGCCATCGAGCGGTCTGGGTACCGCTCTAGCCATGGCCGCATTCTTGATAGTTTCACTGGGGTCAAGGCTTTTCCCACTAGTGTCCCTGGAAACTGCGGTGGCATTACCTGCTGCAGACTTACGAAAACATCTAAAGGCTGGGTGGTTGCCACCACAGTAGGAACACTCATGCTTGTATCTGCAGTTGGACAAAAACTTGCATTGGAACTCATTAAAAGCGAAACAGAAGCCTTTGCGAAAGGTATTCTGCAAGGCAGAGGGAGCCCTGGGTGTAAATTGTGGCCTCTGTGGTAACATAAGGTTCAGCCATAGGCCCACATCTTTTGATCCCCAACGAAGAGTTGGATGGACCGAAAGCTTTTGTCTGAAGTTCTCATCATATGTGAACCATGCTGTCCCGCCAAAATGGCGGAAAGCCTCAGAAACTATGTCCAGATGTTGAAACAAACCCGAACATTTCTCAGGGAATCGTTCCCCTAAAACTGCGGCATAAATACAGAATGCCTGTAACCAATTCTGGAAAGTTTTAGGAACAGCCCTCCTCCTATCCTCCTCTGTACGGTCCTCAGTCCTCCTTTCAGATTTTGAAAGGAATTCTTTAGATGCTGGTAATAATGATAACAGATCAATGAAATCACCCCCCCAAATCCTTACTTTAACTGAATTGGTTAAATGGAAACCTAATGGGGAGATGTCACATGTCATTGGTTCCTTAAATGAGGACTCTGCCACTACAGAATGGGAGAAGCGAGGAACCGCTGATTTGTTAATAGTTTCTTTTGAAATGATATTCTTGCTTTGTACCGGTCTATTTAAAGGGGATTCTGACAAATTTTGCCATACTGGGCAAATATCATCCATTGCACTCTGCTGGAGTGAAGCATCTTGTGTAAACAAATCAGCACCATCAGTATGTGCTCCCATATAACTAGTTCCAATATCAGCATAGTTTAATGCACCAGAACACTGTGCTCCTTCAGCCTTTCTTTTACCACAAGCACCAACTGTGTGTGCACCTTCAATATTTTTCAATAAACCAGATAAAGAATTAACCATTATTTTCAACTCAGCAATATCATTATTAGCATCTGACATAACCATTTTACATGTAGTCTCACCAACAGGGGAACTCCTGTGCTCACTGCCTGCCGCCTCAGAGGCTGGCTGAGTAGCTCTCTTATTTTCTTCTTCTTCCTCCCGGGTTGCTGGCGCGTACTGCGCATGCGCGTAGGTTCAGCCTCCATGTTACCTAACGGCAACTGAGGCGGAGCCGACAGCCCGCCTTCCTCCAGGCATCGAATAAGCCACTCCTCGCCCCCGCAGCTCTCCGCCTTCTCTACCAAGCGGCGAAGAAGGCTCTCTCTCCTCTCAGGTGAGCGGCGCTCCATCCCGTCCGAGTCCCGGTCTTGTCCTGAGGGGTCTGAGGGTAACAGCCGGACTTCCTCATTATATTAGCTCTTGATTCGCGGGCTTCAGCCGCCCGCCACTTTTAACCAATCCACCGCCTGTTGCTGTGCAGGCACCGATGTAGTAACCAATGACAACCTGCTAATGATAATAAATGGGAAAACCATTTCCCCCTTTGAACTATCCCATGTTGGTTCAGCATAGTGCCTGAACCTTTCATTCTCCAATTTCATATGACCCATTTGGTACTCTATTTTTAATGCTCACAACAAACATCTGCCTTGTGTCACATTGTGACATTTTGAATACATTTAGCAACATAATACCATACATAACATGTTCCGCCTGCTTCTTTTGCACACTTTTGCTTCTTTTGTGACTTTTGAGGCCAGGAATCTTTCAATCACATTGTTTTCTTTTAGCCAATAATCTTTCAATCATCTTTTCTCCATCAGCCAAAAACCTTTCAGTATTCTCTTACAGCAAAATATAGCCCTTTTGTATCACCTTTGTATCACCTTTGTAGCCTTATTGCAGCACTGTGCATCAAGCCGCAACACCAAAACATCCGACCTGTATGAAAGACTGCAAATCATTTTTTATTTTAAGGAGAAACTCTATAAGTCAGTCTTGTTTTGTTCAGGTATATATGAGCACTAACAATAAAACCTGTGAAATAAAGCTTTAATGAGAAGTTCAAAAACATATGAACATCTTAATATTAAAGTGCAATAGAAACGATGCACTGTGATTTCTAATGCTGCGTACACACGATCAGAATTTCGCTCAAACTGTCTTGCCTACACACAGTCGCACCAAATTCCAACGGTCAATAACACCGTGACATACAACACATTCGACAGCACTATAAAAGGGAAGTTTAATGCTTCCGAGCATGCGTCAAATTGTTTCCGAGCATGCGTCGGAATTTTGCGCGTCGGAATTGCATACACACGATAGAAAGGTTTTCCGTTGGAAAAATTAAGAACATGCTCTCAATCTAAAGTCCGTCGGACATGCCGACAGAAAAAGACCGATGGGCATACACACGGTCGGAAAATCAGATGAAACGCTCCCATCGGACTGTTTCCATCGGAAATTCCAGCCGTTTGTACGCGGCATAACAGTTAATAAGAAATCATTAACTACCTGCTAGAAGTTACAGAGATTTGACTTCTGATTTTTCTGTCACAAAGTATGCCCAGCACAGTCCCAACACAAGACAAGGCAAAAAAGCCTTCTTCCTTGTAAATAGTAAATAAAGGCACACTTTTTGACAAGTCCTATATTAAAAAATATCGATGCCCACAGACTCATAAAGAGAGAAAAATACAACTGGCCAAAATTATTGATCCCATCTCTCACTTGCCACAAATAGCAGCTCACAGGCTCCACCATTGTATGTAATTAAAGGGACAAATTACATTTATTGACTAAATATGGACATGACCATATGGTCAGTAATGTCACAGGGGATCACTTATCAAGTAATAGGGTCTGTTATGTATTTTTAGGGGGATCTCAATGCTAGTTTTTTTTGTGAGAGGGCCCCAGTAACATTTAAACCAGACCCTCATCTAGGATAAGGGTCTGGTATAGATGAAGAGAACCCCCGGCTGCTTTGTTTTTTAAATAGAAGTAAGTGGCCATTGGTACATATTCCTTATGGCAGTGCCCAGCCTCACGGATCATTTGTTTGACCATCTCCTGGCTATTAACCTGGAAAATGTATATTAAGGTCTTTTAACAATTGTCTCCTATTGACTTCAGTGTGGTTCAGATTTGGCACTCGAACTAATGCTGGCTTACTTAAATCAGATGGAATATGGAAAAAGCCTTTTTCCCTACAACTATATTTTTATTGAAAAGAGAAATCCAGAACACTCAGTAAAACCTCAGAACATTAAAAAGTCATACAGAATCTTCTAGGACATTGAACTCAGGACCCCAGTACAACAAGCTAATTTTATCACTGAGGCAAGTCCTGTTCAGAATTTGAATCTTGTTCAATGTATATCTATGCCTTGTTCACAAACAGTGTGGGGACCTGCGATTTCCCACACTAGAAGAATGCAGGTCACCACTAGGAAACAATTGTTTTATATTTGTCCCATTCGCACTGCAATGCACCCACGAGGCGAGGTGCAGTGAGCTATGATAGAATGCAGATATGCTGCATTTCATTGCAGTGCACAGGAAGGGATTGCATGTACCTGTACAGCAGTGCAACACACTGTGCTGCTGTACAGTAACATGTATAAAGTGTCACTTATGTGGACTTCAAATAAAGCTTGTACAGTAAAAAGGAAAAAGGAGCAATGTGTTAAAATGCGTATCATACCACCCCCTACCTCCGGTTTAATGCAGTCAGAATGATGAGCTGCCACTCTAAACCACTGTGGTGAACAGGTCCTAAAACCAGTATAATATTTTGTACTAATTTGCCTCTATTCACTAGCAAGGCTAAAGCTGTCCATACTTCGAAAATGTGGCCAGTTCAGCAGGGACTGTCCGAATTTAGATCTATGTATGGGCTATATACAGTTATACAGAAGTTGAGACGATTGATTTCTGTGCAACCGCCCTATCAGATTTTCCTGCTCAAAGGCCTCCCCGCTGTCAGAATACTATAGCACAGCACAAGGATTTCCGCCATCCACGTTGAGTTTGTGGATAGGGCAATCAAGTCATTTTTTTTTTTTATTCGACCTGCTGGTTGATCGGAAATAAATTACACATCTATGGGCTGGCTAAAGCCTCGTACACACGATCGGACTTTCCGACAACAAAACCGTGGAATTTTGTTCGAAGGGTGTTGGCTCCAACTTGTCTTGCATACACACGGCCACACAATTGTTGGCCAACAATTACGAACGTAGTGACGTACAAGACGTATGTGATATCTCCATTACGAACGCTAGTTTTACAAGACCGAGCGATTCGTCCTTGATTCCGAGCATGCGTGTTGCTTGTGTACACACAATCAGAAACTCAGACAACAAACATTTGTTGGCGGAAAATTTGAGAACATGCTAGCCAACATTTGTTGGCGTAAAGTCCGACAACAAATGTCCGATTTAGCATACACACGGTCAGACTTACCTGCTGGTTGATCGGAAAAAAAATTACACATCTATGGGCTGGCTAAAGCCTCGTACACACAATCGGACTTTCCGACAACAAAACCGTGGAATTTTGTTCGAAGGGTGTTGGCTTCAACTTGTCTTGCATACACACGGCCACACAATTGTTGGCCAACAATTACGAACGTAGTGACGTAGAAGACGTATGTGATATCTCCATTACGAACGCTAGTTTTACAAGACCGAGCACTTCGTCCTTGATTCCGAGCATGTGTGTTGCTTGTGTACACACGATCAGAAACTCAGACAACAAACATTTGTTGGCGGAAAATTTGAGAACATGCTAGCCAACATTTCCTGTCAGAAAATCCGATCGTGTATACACGGCAGAAGAAACAGATAAGTATGTATCTTCTAACAGCGTGGTACTGTGGATATAACACTAATAGTAATGTCCCACATCCTAAACAATATGAAATTAAATATAAGGGGGGGACTAGGGACTTTTTAGGCACCGTAAGACAGTATTTTTAACAAAATATTTTATTAAATGTTCTAAAAATTCATATAAAAAGCTTTAAAAATCTGCCAACATTAATTAGAGCCATATATGTTACCGCTACTGAGTCCTAATACACATAACAATTGGACAACATGAACCAACTACAACAGTTGAGTTTCCATAGTAGATTAAATATCCAATGATGAGGTAGGAATACAGTAGTAGCAGTGAAGTCATGGTGTTTCAAGAAGGGTAGCTTGTAAGTAGCGGTAACATATATGGCTATAATTAATGTTGGCGGATTTTTAAAGCTTTTTGTATGAATTTTTAGAACATTTAATACTTGAAGTAATTGTAGCCGTATTAGTGCAATTGTGACAGAGAAAATTGAGTACTGTCCGTGATACTTTTTTTATTTGCACTAACATATCATTTTTCATTGACGAGGTTTTGGGGTGTGTCCCCTTCTTCAAGGAGTACTGCTTAGACCTTGAAGAAGGGGACACACCCCGAAAGCTCGTCCATGAAAAATGATATGATAGTGCAAATAAAAAAAGTATCACGGACAGTGCTCATTTTTCTCTAGAACATTTAATAAAATATTTTGGTAAAAATACTGTCTTACGGTGCCTAAAAAGTCCCTAGTCCCCCCCTTATATTTAATTTCATACACGGCATAAGAGTTGAGAAAAAAAAGAATAACACTCAAGTAGAAAGTAAAGGAAACACATTTATGAATGACTCGTAAATAATTACACTGAATATAGAAACCACCCAGTGCCATGATTACATTTATTTGCAGGCTACTTTTTCATGCTCTTGACCTGGCTTTTTAGAACAATATATTTTACATCAAGGGAGTTTTTGGAAGGTTTCAGGTACAAAGAAGAAAAGGGCACAAGTGATCAATGAATAAGATACAAAGTATTATGGGAAAAAGAGCCTGGACAGGCCAAGGTGGGAGTGAAAATCACAGATATGTGAAGAAAGGCAGCAGCACAGAAAATATATCACAAGCTCAGCCACACATCCAGCACTTAACCTTTCAGATGTCAGTGATGATAAGTGTGAGGAAAAAACACAGATGTGTAATTATGAAGCTTCAAAATGCTGATTGAAATTCCTTCTTTGCCAAGCCAGAGCAACATGTGCTGTAGAGAGAGAATCGCAAGCAATTCAGTTTTTGGGTGAATCCACTGCTCGTCCCTTTCTGTTTTAGCATTAATGCTGGCTGAAGAATATTACAGAATATGTCTGTATGACACCCACATTTTAAACAGTAATCCTATCACTTTTAATTTTTCATTCTATAACCACTTTAGCACCGGACCATTTTGCTGGCCAAAGACCAGAGCACTTTTTGCGATTCGGCACTGCGTCGCTTTAACTGACAATTGCGCGGTCGTGCGATGTTGCACCCAAACAAAATTGATGTCCTTTTTTTCCCACAAATAGAGCTTTCTTTTGGTGGTATTTGATCACCTCTGTGGTTTTTCCTTTTTTGCGCTATACATTTTTTTGGGAAAAAAACGCATTCTTTTTTACTTTTTGCTATAATATATATACCCAAAAAACATATAAAAAAGTATTTTTCCTTCAGTTTAGGCCGATACATATTCTTCTACATATTTTTGGTTAAAAAAATCGCAATAAGCGTTTATTGATTGGTTTGCACAAAAGTTATAGCGTTTACAAAATAAGGGATAGTTTTATGGCATTTTTATTGATAATTTTTTTTTATTAGTGATGGTGGCGATCAGCGATTTTTATCGTGACTGCGACATTATGGCGGACACATCCGAAATTTTTGACACATTTTTGGGACCATTGTCATTTATACAGCAGTACAGCAATGCTATACAAATGCACTAATTCCTGTGTAAATGACACTGGCAGTGAAGGGGTTAACCAATAGGTGGCAGTGTAGGGGTTAAGTGTGTCCTGGGGCGTGTTTCTAACTGTGGGGGGGGCGTGGCTGTGTGTGACAGTCACTGATCTCTGCTCTGATCACAGGGAGCTATGATCAGCGACAGTGTCACTAGGCAGAATGGGGAGATGCTTGTTTACATTAGCATCTCCCCGTTTCCTCTCCGAGAGACGATTGCGGGTATCCCTGCGGCGATCGAGTCCGCGGGACCCGCAACCCGACTCACGGAGCTCCCGGCCGGCGGTGCGCAGTGGCACGGCGACAAATTTAAAGGGACGTAGAGGTACGCCCATTTGCCTGTCTGTGCCATTCTGCTGACATACATCGTCGTGCGTCAGTCGGGAACCGGTTAACTAAAGGCAAAACTTTTTTTTTCTTCTCTTTAGGTCTTATTTGGAAAGAGTGGTGGGAGGTTTAAAACTTGAGTTGTCACCAGAACAGGAATAGTGGGGACATCCTCCAATGAGCACGCTTGTTCCCATGACAACTTAAGAGGGGATTTCACTCGCATTGGAAAGATATCCTCTCACTTCCTGTTGATTCTGCATGACAGGAAGTGATGGGAAGTATCCCTAATGAGACAGAGATTGCAGGAAAAAAAACAGTAGTGTTAACCCTCTCCTAATCTATCAAAAATTAATATTGGTAAAGACGGTGCCCAATTATTGCCATGGCCATATTTTGGCAATGTATTACGTAAATGTGGCTTTATGGCTGGGGATTCCTGCCCACGTAAGTAAATAGGCTGGGTGATGTCAGTAGTTGGTAAGGATGCAGTGGATGGAACTTGAAATCACCTGCTGCTTTATTAACAACCATTGGAAGCCGTAAGCTATCATGTTTGTCCATGCTAAACACCCTAAACCACAGGTGTCAAACTGGCGGCCCTCCAGCTGTTGCAGAACTACCAGTTCCATGAGGCATTGCAATGCTTACAGTTATAAGCGTGACTCCCACAGGCAGAGGTATGATGGGACTTGTAGTTCCGCAGTAGCTGGAGGGCCGCCAGTTTGACACCTCTTCACAAAAGTCCCAACAGCCAGTGTTTGGTCCAATTGTATTTGACTGAATACTGAGCTTATACCTTGTGCAGAACAGTTCATGTCAAATGTACTATTGCACCCTGTGATGAATTTCCTCAATGTGGACTCAAGCTTTACATTATGACAGAAAAATCTCCTTAATGGGATGTAGAAATCATTTCAAATCTGACAGAAGTGCTTCCCCTTCTTCTCCTTATTCAAAACTAACTTTGAAGTTGGGCTTTCATTTTGGACTGTCCTTGCATTTACCTTCAATAAAACATGTGTTAATAATACCAGAAAATGCAGAGTTGGAAAGAAGCTGTAAAAAGATATTTCAATGTGGAAACATTAAATACTAAATGTACACAATAATGGAAATTCAGCGTGCAATGTAAAGGATGCTGTTTATGGAACCTATTCGGAAAGAATAATGGAGGCTAAACGATTACCGCTTTTTAATGAACAATTCAATATTTAGCCCAGTAATGCGTGTGTAGTAATATTCGATAATCAGTGTAATATTTCCCAAGACATCTGTAAGCTGCGGTCTTTTTCGGTCTCCTTTGATGCTTTTTATCTTAGAAGAATGACAGTGTGTAATAATAGAAGCATTTATGGATCATGCCGCATTAGCATTTTTGGTCAATTTTCTGTAGAAATACCCCATACAAACCTTTTTAATGTGGGATGTGGTAAGAAATCACTAAAACAACTTTGAGCAATATTGTGTGCACACTGAATGAAAACTGCTGATGGACTTTTATGTTCCCGGAGTAGCATTGATTGCTGTATTTTTGGAGAAGACATTTTTGTTTTATTGCTGGGCTATTTATTGTTGATGATAGACAAAAGTTTCCAGACTTACCCAATTTTAAGCAAACGTGTTCTTTGATAAAAGTAAGACTCATCTGTCTGTGTGGAGATGCAATTTATCTCCCAGAATAGAGGAATAAAACATTAAAACGTAGACAGGAGATGGTATATTGTTCCTTTTTGACTTCTTTATAGTGCAGGAGTCACATTATAATATTGTAAAACAGCTCAAATTTTTACAGTGTTTTTTAGCATGTTTTGCTGAGCCTAAAGTGCACGTGATCGCTAAAAATGTACTTTCATTACTTTACTATAAACTTAACTTCCCCTTATTAGTCTGATAAATATGCCGTTTTCTCCTCAACTAAGGCCGCTTTCACCCTGAGATGCTTTACAGGCGCTATACTGCCTCTAAAGCATCTCTAAAGCATCTCTAAAGCACCTCTAAAGCATCTCTAAAGCGCCTCTCCTCTCACTCCAGTGTGAAAAAAAAGTCCTGCAAGCCGCATCTTTGCAGCACTTAGGAGGTGTATACACCGCTCCTAAAGCGCCCCTGCCCATTGAAATCAATGGGCAGCGGGGCTTTGCAGGCGGTTTTAACCCTTTTTCATCCGCTGGCGGGGGTTAAAAGCATCCCGCTAGCGGCTGAATAGCGGGCTGGTAAAATGACGGTAAATCGCCGCTAATATGGCTTTACCGCCGACGCCCCCCGGCGCCCCAGTGTGAAAGCACACTAATGCCGCACACACACGATCCGCCAGCAAAAGTTCGATGAGAGCTTTTGGTTGGAAAATGCGACCGTGTGTATGCTCCATCTGACTTTTGCTGGCGGAATTCCAGCCAGCAAAAGATTGAGATCAGGTTCTCAATTTTTCGGAAAAAGTTTTGATCGAAAGTTCTGAACGTCTGTACCAATTCCGACACGCAAAATTCCTACGCATGCTCGGAAACAATTTGACGTATGCTTGGAAGTATTGAACTTAATTTTTTTGGCTCGTTGTAGTGTTGTACGTCACCGCGTTCTTGACCGTCGAAAGTTCAGCGAACTTTTGTGTGACCGTGTGTATGCAAGCCAAGCTTGAGCGGAATTCTGTCTGAGAAACCATCCAAGATTTTTCCTACGGAAAATCCGCCCGTGTGTATGCGGCATAAGTTTTATTGTGTGAAATGCGTTAAGGGGCGGGTCTGGGGCGGGGACTGTTAATGTCGTGCTTGTGTATTTCCTAGACAAATAAACACGGATACTAATGATCCTTTTGGTGTGCAGCAGCTTCTCATTCTGCATTTAGTCTGTGAACATGGACGGCTCTTTTAGCCCCCAGCGCCTGGGGTTCGAGTGGAGGGGGGGGGGGGAGTGAAGCTTGGAGTGGCGGATCTCTGTATTTAATCCTCTCAGTCCTTTAAAAGTTCTTAAAGCCGGGAGGCAGAGGTGGGCATTTGGGTTATGTGACCACTGTGATTGGCTGTCACAGCGGTCACGTGATTCGAAAGCTCCTGATCGCAAGTACGCATCAGGAGCTTACCAATCCCCTCCGGCTACCATGCTGGGATCGTGGCCGGCGTCAAGAGGTTATGCATTCATGCCGTTGAAGGTGTTTTGTTATTTCTTTGATAAGTGCAAAAAATACCTGTTGATCCTGCCAAATCTTGTGAGCTGATCCTTCATGTGCTTTGTCCATGCTGCACTCTTATTAGTTAGCTCCTAGTTTACCTACAGTGGACTACAGGACCCTTCCCTCCTATGTTACGGAGATGAGAAGAGGGAAAGGTGCTCTGTAGTCCTAACATGTGTCCTGTCCTAAGGTGAAAATGCTGCTCCTACATAGATACAGTACAGTGAGTGATTGCAGTCAACCAAAGGCAGGAAGGATCTTCTTGGCAGTATCAAAAATGAAGATGTAAAAAAAAAAAGAAAACACATCTATAGTCTGGTTATCTGCAGTATATTACAGTTTTGTTCTTTGGTTTAGATACATATACTTTCGTTTTAAAAATGTTATTATGGGCGTTTATTATTTTTATTATAATTTTTTTTTAAAAGGACACATTTATTATATTGCAGCTTACCAATTCTTAGATGGGATGGCTGCATTCATGTTCTTTTTTTGGCCTTTTCTTTCACCCAGTGATCCAGCCAGTAAGTCTGTTGTTTTTAAACAGAACAAGCTCTCCTGGAAACGTAGCAGTTAGAGCCCTTTCACACCAAGGGCGTATTGCAGGCGCTATAGTGTTAGAAATGGCGCCTGCAATCAGCCCTCAAACTGCTGTACCATTGTCTGCAGTGTGAAAGCCCGAGGGCTTTCACACTGCAGCGGTGCGCTGGCAGGGCGTCACAAAAAGTCCTGCCAGCAGCTTCTTTGAAGTGGTGAAGGAGCGGTCCTGCAGTGAAATTTGATTGAAATCAATGGGGCAGCGATGTAATACCGCCGGGCAATAGCGGTGTTTTGCCGGGAGTTTTAACCCTTTCTCGGCCGCCAGCGGGGGTAAAAGCGCCCCGCTAGCGGCCGAAATGCGCCGCAAATCCGACGGTAAAACGCAGCTAAAAATAGCGCTATTGGCGTTGTGGTGTGAAAGGGGTCTTAGTGTTTTCTGATAAACCATTTTCCACTGACAGGGAGGCTTACAATAATCAACTTTTATTTATTCATGTAAAACCTTTACCCCCTCCTAAAAAAAAAAACTGATGTTGTAACTGCCTTTGTAACTGCAGCGTGAACTGGAGTTTGGCTTCAATTATTAGTGTATTTACATCTACTAGTACATCTAACACCCCCAAAATGACTATGCTGCTGTCCAATATATATCTCTGTTGCTCCTTCATCCAGAGTGGGGCCACTTTAATACAGGTGGTGTGTTGCTGGCCAGCTCACCAGGTGAAAACAGAGAGAGAAAAGACAAAAAAAAAGAAAGAAAACTAATACAACCACCACACCTAATGATTTGTAAGCTGCAGTATATAAAATGTTTGGTTTTGGGTTTAAAGTGGATGTAAATCCGTAAATTTAAAAAAAAAAATTGTCTGGCACAATATAGAGTATGGGATTTCAGATCAGCTGTGCCCAGTCTTGCCACAAAGAGTTAATTCTGAGCAATCCTCATATCTTTTTTCAGTGAAATAAAACGGACAAACTGTAAAAACTTTGTCCGTTCTTCCCCCTTGCTGTGATTGACACTAAAACATTGCACCTGTTTTGCTGTGCACTGCAACCCAAGGTTATGCACTACCATGCGTTGCTGTGTGCAATTTGTGTCTGTGTTGGCGCATTGGTACCACACATTATCATGTGACATAACGCATGTTAGCTTGCATGCATCAACACACTGCACATGTGTGAATGGGGTCTAAAGCATAACTGCACATGATTATTAAACCCTTCAGCATGCCCATCTTTCCCACATTTCTCCGCAGCTTTCCGAGCTCACCTCTATTAGCCCCGGCCCCTAGACCCCATTCTACCCCCCCCCCCCCCAGTAAACCCAGACTCAATGCTCTCTGCATAAGAATAAAGTGAAGGAAAATGAGTAAGTGGTGCTGGTGGGGATGCCATGAGGTTAGTCTATTGCTGTGCCCTCCATTGGCCAAGTACAGTGGTTTGCTTTAAAGAGTATTTGGCATCAGCAGAAATGAGGCTGTGTGACGTGATCAGTACACAATATAAAGCACAGGAATAAAAGCTCATATTGGCTCATGGGTAAAAAGCACAATTTTATTGCTGATTCAGACTTTCCTAGCTGTGCCATTTTACGAATGTAAAGTAACCACCTTGAATTATGTTGTTTTAAATTGTCTTTAGGCGATACCTGAAAGCTAATTTATTCAGGGAAACCTACCCCAACTCCACCTAAGAACTGTCCCTGAGTCCTCTCCATCAGATCATCCCCTGCAGCTATTACCTTTTGTACCACCTCCCCCTCCCCTTAGATTGTAAGCTCCACGAGCAGGGCCCTCCTGTACCTTCTGTATTGGACTGTATAGTAATCATACTGTCTCCCCCCTCCACATTATAAAGTGCTGTGCAAACTGTATAAATCCTGTATAATAATAATAATAATAATAGAAGTATATGACTGTTAGGCTTCATGTACACAGAGACTACTTTGACCGCCGGCCATGGGAAAATTCAAAACATAGCAAAATAGCAGAAAAATGCACCACGATTTTGCCGCAGTTTGCATTTTCTGGCATGCGGGCAGTTAAAACATTATGCGATTCTTCCACGTTCAGGATAGGGAAATTGAAGCTCCCCTAACAGCAGCAGCTGCGAAACTCCGGTAAAAGCCTATGGGGTTGATTTACTAAAGGTAAATCCACTGTGAACTACAGGTGCACTTGGAAGTGCAATCGCTGTAGATCTGAGGGTAAGCTCTGCTGATTTCTATCATCCAATCATGTGCAAGCAAAAATGCTGTTTTTTATTTTCCTTCCATGTCCCCCTCAGATCTACAGAAAATGCACTTCCAAGTGCATTTGTAGTGCAAATTGGATTTGCCTTTAGTAAATAAACCCCCTTGTGTACATTGGGGTTGATTTACTAAAGCCAAATAGACTGTGCACATGAATGAATGAATAACTTATATAGCGCTACAATGCGAACTGAATCGCCTCAAGGCGCTGTATTAGTACTGTACAGCACTGCAGTACAGTAGTACTGCAGTGCTTAGACCTTGAAGAAGGGGACACACCCCAAAAGCTCGTCCATGAAAAATGATATGTTAGTGCAAATAAAAAAAGTATCATGGACAGTACTCAATTTTCAAGGAAAATTAAAAAAACTGAATTTTTGCTTGCACGTGATTGGATGATAAAAGTCAGCAGGGCTCCATCTCATTTACTAAGCTCTGGTGCAATTGCACTTTTCAAAGTGCACAGTCTATTTACCAACCAACCCCCTGAGGCTTTTATGGAGTCCAGTTTAGGTGCATTGGCAAAAGAACTTAGAAGCTGTAGTATACATGAAGCCTTAGAGGCATTGGGACCTCTTAAAGCGGTAGTAAATTGCAGTTAGTGAAAAAAAAAACATTTCCCTGCAAGGCAATGTCATAATGTGCTAGTATGCATCACATACTGGCACATTATGAGACTTACCCTAGAACGAAGCCCTCCAGCGCCACGCTGTCACCGCTGAGAGTACTGACATTTCCACCCAGTCTTCTTCCGGGTTTGTGGCCTCCGGCTACATGAGTGTAGGGGCACAATGACGTCACTCCTTCACTCCTGTGCATGTGCGTGGGAGACGCTGATTACAGCATGGGCTCTGAAGGTCTGGTACGGTAAGTCGGACCTTCAGAGTGCATGCGCCGGTGATGTCACTGCCTGCATGCACTCTGAATATCTCCTAAACAGTGCAAGTTTAGGAGGTATTCACAATACCTACAGGTATGCCTTATTATAGGCTTGCCTGTAGATATAATTTGTGTAACAGAGTTTACCACCACTTTAAACAATTTTTTTCAAAGAAAAAGTGTAGTTTTCCTGAAATAGTTTTGGTGTTGTCTAATGTAACAGTTTAAAATGAGGAGATTTCTCTTTTTAACATGCAAACAGAAATGCAATAAAAGCGGTTACAGTAAATAATATATTACATTTCGCACATTTCCTTCTTGTATCAATGTTAGAAGCTTGGAGCCTACATTAGAAGACTGTCCCTTTATGTGTGTCTGATTTATTATCACTCAGATATGAGTCATCTAATAAAGGGAGGTAAAGTAAGAGAATATCTGTTTATTGTCACCACTTCACCCCTGGTGACAGCTATTATTGGGTGATGAGAACCAGGTCTGATTACTCCCCAAACAAAGACACCCTTTTTTTTTCTTTTATATTCTATATCAGAGAGGGAATCCACTAATGTTAAGATTGCTAGACTGAAAGGACTGAAAGGACAATTCAAGTGGTGGGGATATTATGCAGCCACAGGACCAGCTTTCAGCACGTAATGTAGAACTTACATCTCCATCCACCCTCACGCACCTCTCAAAGCATGCCCATTGTATCTCTATTTAGAAGAGAACATGCATGCCTACTGTGCCCGTCTCAGGAATCATGAAGGTCAAAACTGGCATGGAAATTGTTACATGGGGTGCATAGCATATTCACAGGGCCATGAACAGCTATGGCAGGTATTGATGGACAATTAGCTACCTGTTATCATAAAGGAACTGAATATCCTCAACATTAAAATTATGAACAGCAGGTATTTTTTGGATTTTCACAGTTCAGCCTTCAGGCAAAGGAGAGATGGAGATTCGTATAGATGGAGATTCATATAGATGGAGATTCATATAGAAATGATTGATCACCATGCAAAAAGTTTTAAAATGTGCCTGTCATTACAAAGTAAAAATGGGAGCATGAATGTTATTCTTTTGCTTAATCTCACACCACAAAAAGTATTTGTTCATTACAATAACTGCAATTTATGATTTATTATATAACCAACAACCCCAGTATGGCCATAGTGGTTATAATAAAGCAGCAATATAAACTATATTTCCCAGAAAAATCAACATAATATTTTAAGGTTGTATTCCATTTAATGGTAAATAATGGCCTTGATTACTGGCTTGTTTTATAATTTTCTACCATGAAGCATTTTTGTAGACTGTTATTTCAGTAATATTGGCTGTCAAAAATGGTTCTAGCTGTGACTGTCCCCACTATATCTTTTTCATTAGAAGCTTTTAGATTAGAACCATTTCCTTAATCTATAGATCGTGACAAACTGGTTTTCATTGATTTACCCTAATTTTAACACAGGTTTGTTATTGTTGGTTTACTATATTTATTTTTTTTTTTTTTTGTTTCTTCTATGGTACAAAAAGTAAAAAAAATAGATGAATGCCTATTGATCGATCTTCCATCAGTATTTTCTCTGATGCTCAGATATGTAGGGAAGATGCTTTGATGTGTATTACCTAAATCACATAGCCATTGATGGTAAAGAGCTCAAAGCTGTTCAATAATATGCATGTAACAGGATTAAAAACGTTGTTTCTGATTTCTGTGTTCCAGGCCTCATCTTCATTAAAGGAGAAACAAAAGTACGAGCCTCAGGCACCCAGGCAGGGGGTGTCACTGCCTGGATCGTATGGAGGTGCCCTGCCTGTTTCTTCAGCTCATGCATCCCTGGAGAGCAAGACTAACAGCAGCCACCAGGCCTTACTGCAGCACTTACTGCTAAAAGAACAGTTGCGACAACAAAAGATTTTAGCTACAGGTATCCAAGATTCGCCAAATGATTCAAAACATAAAACTGTTTCTTCTTTATGCAATCAATGTACCCATCTGAACAATGCAACCTGCAGACCTTTATAGAACAACCTACTATACCTTGTAAGAAACATGCTTACAATCCATTCTGTGATTTAAGTTTCTTTAACTAAACCTACAATCATATGGGTGCAGCCATAGCTGGTTGTATCTGCAAATGAAAGTTATGTTGATCCTCTAAATTCTGTACTTTTTAAGTCGTTGACCTGGAATAATGCTGATCAGGATAACCACAGAAAAGTCCTTATCTGCACTGTTCTTCTGTTACAGTGACTTAAGCTGGCCATAGACGGAGCGATTTACCCGTGGTTGCAGTATATATATATATATATATATATATATATATATATATATATGCCGTGTTTCCCCGAAAATAAGACCGAGTCCATTTTGGCTACAAAAAACACACTAGGGCTTATTTTCAGGGGATGTCTTATTTATTTACAGTATGTATAAAAAAAGTTCCTCCCCCTGTTAACTCAGGAGCCAGCATTCTGAAATTCTGTCATCCCCAAAATAAACCTTGTCAATTATGTAATCCGTTCTTTAAAAAGATGATATAATGTGCAGTGTGTCTCCTTGTGTATTGTGGAAAATACCTTATTTACAGTGCCGCTGGACGCTCATGTGACCCACCAGAGCTCTTCTTCCCGCTACGAATACTGCAGAAGGCGTGGCAGAGATCCCTGCTGATGTCAGCCCGCTTTGTGCGCTGCAGAGGAAGGGGCTGCTGACTTCAGCCGGTAGGATAAGAGAAGAGCGCCGGCGTGTCACATGAGTGCCCAACGGCGCTGCAAATAAGGTTCTTTTCACAATAAAGTTACACAAGGAGACACACTGCACATTATTATAATCTTTTTACAGAATGTATTACATGATTTCACAAGGACTTTAACTAGGGCTTATTTTCATGGTAGGGTTATATTGCAGTCATCCCAGAAACTCCCGCTAGGTCTTATTTTCGTTGTAGGGCTTATTTTCGGGGAAACACAGTATATAAACACAAGGAACATTACTTGCCTTCAGTGAGATTTGTCCCTTGTGCTGCTGTGTCCTCCTTTTTGCCAAAATCTCAGCCAGGCCACACCCCATACGCTCCACTCTTCGAAGCTTAACCATGGGGATTCATAGAAGCCATATTACAGTTTCTGTGAATGAAACAGGATCTATGAATCAAGGGGATGGACCTATCAATCACCCATCCGCTCTCCATTCTTAGATTGTGTTTCATTCATAGAAGCTGTGAGGCAAATACAGCTGCCAGAATACAATATCCCAGCGAGGACATATGTTTGTGTGAATGAAGGAATCTGTTCCCACTGGCTGAATGAAAAATACTAACCATTTATGGGCTGCTTAACTGGCTTTTGACAGGCTTGACTCTAGAGTATGTTCTTTATAGGTTCTCCCTATATAACCTGAGGCTATACACTCTGCAAAGCACTGCCTAATATTGGAACAATTTAAATATGGAAAATAAAAAAAGGTTCAAAGCTAAAAAAGCTTTTACCTAGTTTCAGTTGCATCCTGTCTTGGAAAACCAAGGGAGAAATCCTAAACATTGTGAGACTCCTTTTTGGTAAACCACATCCGATGATTCTACTCTAAGCAGTCTTCCTCTGTTCTCATAATTTATTACCAAGTACAGTAAACTGTTTTTGAAACACTTAAACTGTTCCTGAAAGGAAGGGTCTTTATCTTAAATATTTTAATCCTAGTGTGCAATTATGTACTTTCTTAGTTTTATCATTACCGCTCCAAAATGATTGAGCAAAATGCCTTGAATGAATACGACAGTGACTGTGTGAGAGAGACGCTGCGTCATGGAGTTCCTGCCAGCTTCCATATTAAACGTGTCCTTTCTATTATGTTAGGTTCACGGTGTAGGTCACATGTTTATAGCAGATCTGTTCAGAGACCACTTTGGTTCTCACATTGTCCTCTCATATTAAAAGATGTCCGTTTACACATACTATCCTGAAAATGTGTTTTGACACCTCCTAATGTCTGGTAATGTGTGATGAGCCTAAAGGGAATCTGTTAGGAAACAAAAATGGAACTTGCCATAGATATCTTGATTATATTCCTTGCTTCAATGCTTCAGTCACTAAACTTTTGAACCTGTTAGTATGACTTGGGGTTAAGGCTAAGAAATACTTCTCTAGAATATAAAAATATTTATATTATATAATATAATATAATATATTATAAATGTATCTTGTATTTAGTTGTATAAACCTCTGCTGCCCAGAAGAGGATTTCAGTTTCGTAGAGCTTAAAGTGGTATTAAAAACAAACACAAAAATGTAATGTATTACAGTTTGCCAGTTCTTTAAGGAGAAGTAGTATGTATATATATCTGTTGATTTCCTACACTCTTCCTTTAATTGTGTTTATTTTTTGTAACCTTTATTTTTTACCTGGTGATCCAGCCAGTGACACTTGTCTTAGGCCCCTTTCACACTGGGGCGGGAGCCGCGGTGACGGTAAAGCAGCGCTATATTTAGCGCTGCTTTACCGTCGTTTTGCCCGCAGGATTCGGCCGTTCGCAGTGCGATTTTACCCCCGCGAGCAGCCGAAAAAGGGTTAAAATCCCCCGCAGAGCGCCGCCGTAGCGGCGCTTTGTGGCGGTGTTGCCGCAGTATTACCGCGGTGTCCCATTCAAATCAATAGGAAGGAGCGGTATAAGAGCGGTGAATACACCGCTCCTATCCCGCTCCAAAGATGCTGCTAGCAGGACTTTTTTTGCCGTCCTGCTAGCGCACTGCTCCAGTGTGAAAGCCCGCCGTCTTTCACACTGGAGTGAATGGGGCGGTTTTTTTCAGGTGGTGTACAGGCGCTATTTTTAGTGATGTACCGCCTGAAAACCGCCCCAGTGTGAAAGGGGCCTTAGGGTGTCTTCACTTTGGATGGAGGAGCAACAGACACCATTGGACAGGAGCATTGCTAGTTGGGGAAGGTAGTGTTAGACTAGCAGATTTAGGTGGATTTAACAAACAAGTTGACACTGAACTCTAGCTAACAATTTTAAAGATGTTTTTTCTTTTTGGCATACAAGTTTTTGGAATATGGGAAATTACATTTCTACACACACATACCTACACAGGTTGAACTGGATGGACTGATGTCTTTATTCAACCTTACCAACTATGTTACTATCTTAACAATAAAAATCAACTAACTAGTGTTGAAAAATGATGGACTTTTTAGGCGTACAATCTAAATAAAAGTTTTTTATTAAAAACATAAGTACACAGTTTATTCAAAAATCTTAGACAGATCTTTGGCAATCTGAAATATAGAAACAATTACAGGCTGATGGACAATTATGCTCAGATAGCATCAATATGGTTCAGATATAGTCACTGAATTCAAATGCAATTATTCAAATTTCATTGTAAAAATGTGACATCAGATAAATAGTTAGAGACCATATGAGAGCAATTAAGTCATATAAAAGCTTGTTTATAGTTGCCCTACATGTTACGCGTCATGTAACGCTTCTTCAGGAGCTTTCTATATTTTCTAAGAATAAAGAGAAAAATACAATAAATAAAAATGATATTTTTTAGTATCATTACATGCGACATGAGCTCAGAGGGAGTTGGAGGCAGGAAATCGTCAACCACCACCATGATGGGAAAGAAAGTGGAAAAAGAGAGAGAATATAGGGAGAAGAGAGAGAAGAGGGGAAAAATATATAGGTAGAGTGTGAATTGAAAGGGGAAAAAAGGGGAGAGAAAAAGCATGTAATGGAGTGAGAGGGGGTGTGCTTCATGGGAACGAGTGCAATATAATTGTCATAGGGTTGCTACAGTTTACTATTGTTACTTACATTCCCTATAGTGAGGGAGAGTTCAATGGAGCGGGGAATCGAGAACTAGTTGCCTTAGGACGACGTCGGTTAGCGTGCTCTTAGAATGTATTTACATCTCTGATTGTGAATATTCTGCATAGAATGTTATGATAGTAGACTATTTAAATGCTTATATCTATCCACATAGTCTATACATAGTTATCATATAAAACGAGTAAAAAGAGGGGGGGGGGGCATTGCATTGTGCGATTATAGGATATATTTTTGAAAAAAGATAATCTTTTACAAATAATAAGTGAATATGTAGTTATACATTATTTTGAAGGTATATTTATTTTTTCTTTACATACATAGTGCATATACATGTGTATATATTAGGTCATCTGTGTGTTCCCCCACATGTACATATATAGACCATGCACATATGTAGGTGCCCATATATTTCTACGTGTATCAATTTATATAAAAAAGGAAGGGATAATTTATGGTGCAAAATTGTATATATTAATGATAACATAGTGAAAAGCCTAGTGTGAGATAGAGGATAAATAGTGATACTCACCCTGTTTAAAAGAAGATTATTTTCCAGTTTTATAGGACAAGGTTCCCATGAAAATGGGATTGCCTTAAACTGGTGGGTGAATACAATGAAATACTCAGAGAGAGCAGGCCTTCGGCTCGTCTATGGAGAGGGTGTATGTGGGGAGGTAGAAAGACGCTCTCTAATTAGTCCCAAGCATATCCTATTAGAGGAATTTGGTAGAATGGGGAACAGGTATAAATAGTTAGTGTTGGGCTGGCATATATTCTCCACAAAGTAATCATATTGGGTGCTCCCCTTCTTTCATACCTGGTAATCGGCGAGTTGCGTGTACTTGCCAGCTCTGACAGCTGATTGAGAAAGGCTGCTGTGTCTGACGGCAGCCTGGGCCATCTTTTTGAATGCAGCCGTCCCGGTAGTGACGTCACCGCGTTGGGGCGGGAGGTCAGAGTACCCGGCCAGGTCCTATTGCGCATGCGCAATCATATGGGGAACGCAGCGTCGGCTAAATTATCCGGCGGAGCAATCCCACACAGTGCGAATGCGTTGGACACGGCACCCGGAAGAGAGAGGATGATATCGCTCTCCTCCGCGGCCGAAAGCGTCACTGTGGCTGTATGAATACAGCCAGTGACGCTTTGTGGCCGCATGATGCACTACACCAGATTCGCTCCGAATACCGAGAAAAAGGCTGAGAATAGTCATGGACAGTGGGAAAAGAAAAGAGACTACAGTGATACAGAGTACGTGATAGGTGACAACTCCTGTATCAAAAAATCCCTCCAGACAGAAATCGCATGTATCATTAAAACAATATTAATTAGAAGGTATCCAGAGTATATTAGATATTAATCCAGTACAAATAGTACTGGAGTATAGGCTTATAGTAAATTAAAAAAATATATACAGGAAAAAAATGTAATATAAAAATAAAGGATATAAACAAAAGATAGATTATAAGAGGTATATAACATTACATTGTTATTCAATGAGAATTACATTTTTATTTGATCATTATATAAGCTTGATGTAGATTTAGCACATATACTTTATTAATTAGGGCTAGGTATTTTAAACATAGCCCCAGATATATTAGGGGTTATTCAGTGCAAATGTTCAGTATTTGGTTGATCTGTAAAATGCATATACCTTAAGTATTATTTATATATTCATTTAAAGACCAACAAAGACAGAAAAGACTATGTGTGTTACATAAATGTTACATAAATAAAAAAAAACTGACCATTGTAAGCAGTGTTAAAGTGGTTGTAAAGCCTTAGAGTTTTTTTACATTAATGCAATAAAAAACCTTCTGTACTGCATGTGTCCCCTCTCACTCCCCGTTTACTTACATGGCCCAATCCCGATCCAGCGCTGTGCATGAGATCTCCTGACTCTGTCCTTCCTTACTGCACAGATTGATAACAGTGGAAGCCATTGGCTCCTGCTGCCGTCAATCAAATTCTGTGACCAGGAAGTGGAGGGGGTGGCGAGACAACAGAGACAACACAAATGTCCCCATAGGAAGCAGCTTCTTATAAGGGTACTCGCCGAAGAGGAGGAGCCCAGAGTGCCAGCGGGGAACCTGAGAAGAGAGGGATTGGGGCCGCTCTGTGCAATACCATTGCACAGAGCAGGCAAGTACAACATGTTTTTTTATTTTAAGGGAAACAAAATAGCCTTTAATGTTACTTTAAGTGGTTCATCTCAACCCTCTAACTTCTGCTTTGTCTGGACAGTTTGGTCTGTTAAAGGAGTTTGAAAAATACCAAACTAGTGCTCCATGCACTCTGGCTTTTGTGTTTAGCCTATAGAAGCAGCTAATGTTAACCTATGTGTCCATGCACATTAAGACTATTATAGGCATATTTTGAGGTCAGTATTTAGAGGCAGGAAAAAAAAACCTTCTGGTTTGTGTTTGTGAGTAGAGGCAGAAAAAATGCTAAACTCTTGTAAACTCACCTACACTCTGTACAAAAACGCTCTATTTGAGCGTTTTTTTTCTGCCAAGGTAACGTTTTTTTTAAGCCCAGTGTGCATGGAGCCTTACTGGCCAGATCAATGGAAAAATTAAGGGAAAAAAAGACCCAAAAAAAAAAAACTTTTACAGATTAACATCTAAGAATTTGTAAACTGTAATATCATAAATTTAGTTTTTGTGTTTAATACCACTTTAGACCACTTTGATTGTGTTGCCCCTATGACTGCAAATATTTGTGATCACACTGTTCTTTCTGTGCACTACATATAATATAATTCTGTATAATCTATTCTCATCTAATCACATTTGGTATGTATATGGTATTTATAATAACATTTTTGGGGGACATAACCAGGAGCTTTTTTTTTTCTAAAACCCAAATGTATCTTGATATCTGTTTATTTCTTAATATCTCTTCCCTTTATTAAATTGCAGTTTTTAATTTCATTTTAGGTAGTGCTGCAATTCTTCATCAGTCTCCACTTACAGCAAAAGAGCGGGTTTCTCCGGCGGGCAGGGTGGCTCACAAACTGCCTCGGCACCGGCCCCTGCACAGAACACAGTCGGCTCCGCTGCCTCACAGCACTTTGGCCCAGCTTGTCATTCAGCAGCAGCACCAGCAGTTTTTGGAGAAGCAGAAACAATATCAGCAACAAATCCAAATGAACAAAGTGAGCCCACTTTAACACACATACCTTTACGTGCATGCTAAGAACCCCTCGTAATGCAGTGCACTATTTACTTGTTACTGTGGCTCTTAATGGACTAATATACCTAACAAACATGTACCTGCGTACAAAATAACAACTAATATTCACCAGTGCTAATGCAGACATTTCCATCTCTGTACAAAACCTTCTGATATTTGGTGCTGTATTTAAGAGAGTCTGGACAATATCAACTCAACTCATTAATTGACATTATGTACTAAAATATTGCTTATAGTAGTACACTGGACAAATACATAGATCAATACTAAATGAACCTGTATTTGCCATTAGTAGGCTTAGTGCTCAGTTCATACTAACATTAAATTAAGTCAATACGTAGTTATTCGGGTATCTTCTCAAATTATTAATGGCTGATAAGGCGTGATCAAGTGATAAATACGCAGTGCACCTTGCTCCCAGTAATTAGTATAGGACATTCTAACTATGTGCTGCTTTGTTTTTTATATTTTGTATATGGTATATGAGGGTTATTTGTTTAGATATAATATTTTTACTTAAATGTCTGTTTATGTAGTCTTTTGAAACATTTCTACTGCCATGCTATGGTTTTAATAAATGAAATGATACCGCTTACTGAGAGATGTGAAGGCTGGAGTTTCTGACTTCCTTCTGAAAACGAAGCTTGGGTGTCGTTCTAATCCAATGGCTTTTAATATTTCTGAGTCCCTGACCCAGCACAGGAAAAATAAAATTAAAGCAGAGGTTTCAGTGACAGCCACCATACTCCCTTACACATTCCCTTTAACCCAGGCTGTGCAGTGAAGAACAGTCCCCAGATTTGCCAATAAAAGATCAATTTTCTCTCGGTTAGCCCTTGGGTGAACCACAGAAAATCAATTCCCCCAACCATGCCCCTCAAAGGCAGGGATACCAACTATTGTATTCTGCAGCCTAGATACAGTGGCACTGCTGAATAGTGACTGCCTCTAGTAGAGTGCAGTCACTTTTTGGATGATATTTTCTACTTGGTCGATTTTTTTAATTTACTTTTCTGGAGACCTGTGGTGCTTGCAGGGCCTCCAATGGATTCAGTAGAAATTGGACAACATTTGGGCCATCCTTACCCAGCCTTATCTTCTACTTTAGACTGGACCTATTTCTTATCACTAGCAATAGAGATGAGAAAGGTGATTTACTGTACTAAAAGGAGCTTAGGATCTTCAAATAATTAGATGCATGAATGTGTGACTATAGACTTCAGTTATCCAATCATGATTGGGCATTCAAAGTGAGCAAGATTTGCTTTTCACGTGATGGACAATTGGAGTGAATGTTCACATGATTTAACATGAAGACTCCCTTAGTAAATCAGCCGAATTAGGTAGCATTCTTCTTGAAAACCTCACCCTGCCTGATGCAATGATGAGAACCAACTTAAACACATTGAAAGATTGTTCTAATTTCTATGGAGAAATGCAATTAATCCTTCACTGAATATATATTTTCCAACATCCAGTACATCACTCAGCACAAAATGCTATTTGTTTTATTTATAAATGGTACAGATACTTTAGCTAAGTTTTTTCATACGGGCATTACATACATATATCAATTTAAACTGCACTTGCTGGTTACAATTCTAGATTTTCTTTTATTTTTAAAGCTTTGTAATATATATATTATTTATCATTTTTAATGTAGATAATTCTTAAGTTGCATGTCCTTGTAAACAAACAAGCATGACATTTTTTTTTTACCTTGAACTAATAGTTACATAGTTAATGATATTGAAATACTTAAGCTGAATAAATGAATGCAGCATGTATATGATTCTTATTGATGATTCTTCTTTCCCTGGATTTGATGTATAGTGCAGCTAAAATAAGTGATATATGTTGGCCACTAGAGGGAGCTTGAAAATTCAACATTTAGATCATTAGAGATCTCAAAACTGCTTGTAATTTTCTTAAACCCTGAATAGCCAGCATTGTTATTTCACATTGCTTGCCACAGAAAATTATTAAAAGAAATTCAGCTGTATACAAATGTACAAGTGTGTGATGATATTGATATCTAGTGCATTGTTTTTTAACTTATGAATGCTAGCAGCATTTTTGGTGTAGCAGCACTGGCATTAAAGATTTTGCACCATGAAGTTTTGTAACCAATAAATTCTACATGAGTGAGTTTTCGTTTCATATTTGTATATTGCAGTGACAATGCCATCACTTATGACATTTTGGGGTAACAGAGGAGGTTATTTACTAAAACTGGAGAGTGCAAAATCTGACAAGAAAACAAGCTGAAGTTAGAAGCTGATTGGCTACCATGCACAGCTGCACCAGATTCTGAGTGCACCAGCTTTAGTAAATCTCCCCCAGTATTTATACTTGCAGGCAGTCCGTTTACTTCTGACCACCAGTAGAGGAGAGCAGGCTGAAAAATCAGTATTCTATCAGCGCAACCCTCTAATGTATGATGTGGAAAATTATAATGTGTAAAATAACGCGTTATTAATGATATAAAAATACTGATAATTATAAATAACAATTGGGAAATACAATAATGTGCAAAAATGCAAAGTGCAAAATGTATAAAATAATTTCAACCTAGTTGCTGCTAGCACTGAAAAAACGTGTTCACTTCACAATAATTAAATATAATACCAACACAGTGCTGCACTACTAGTATATAATCACTCATCAATATAATAATGTGACACAATGAAAACGTCCATGTGTATAGTCTCAGTATCAAATGATAGCAGTATCAACAGGTGACATTCAAACTTCACCCAAAAATGTGCACAAATAATATCCAAAAGTGCTAGTGCTCTCCTCCACCAGTGTGCTCTGGCTGCTCACCTCACAATCTGACCCATGTTTTACCAATGGGTCAGAAACAGCAGGTCTTCTTTAAGGGGTAATCAATAAATCGACCCGGCATGCTGCTAGCATGTTATTCCTCTGTATCACCCTCTTCCTCCTTAATGGCTTACCCAGCCTTGATTCTTCCTCAAAGAAATCGGGTATATATGGGGACAAAAACATGGGATCTAGCACTCTCTGCGCACTGATAGTCCATGTAATGTAATATTTTTATAAATTTGTATTCATTTTATTATTAAATGTTTCAAATGATAATGTATCCCCCCTTCCAAATATTAATAAGGTCATCTTTAAACCTTTTATACCGAATAAATTATTTTGGTTGCTGGTTAAGAATCTCCTCATTCTCCCAACATGCCATGAAGAGATTTGCCACGTTCAGGGCAAACCTAGCCCCCATGGCAATACACCTGGTCTGTAAATAATAATATTCCCTGTACCAAAAATAGTTATGGTTTAAACAAAACTTAAGACACTTTAATAGATATTTTTTATGTTTCCTGGCCAGGTCTGAACCTTCCAGGGCCCACTCCACTGATGTTAAAGCTTCTTCATGCCCAATAATAGTATATAGAGATCCTACATCCGCGGTGGCCAAGATGCATTGGTCTAATCCATCTAAGGATTCAAGACGCTGAATCACATGCTTGTTATCTTTAATTTATGCTTTCGTTTTGACCACCAGTGGCTGTAGGAACGTATCTATATGATGACCCAATCTCGAACAAACCGATTCTATCCCATTAATAATTGGCCTGCCTTGCGGTTATGTCATACTCATGAATTTTTGGCAGAAAATAAATAATAGGCGTTCTACATGCTACAGGGTTTAAATAATTAGCTTCCTTTACCGTCAGTATATCCCTCTTTTTTCCTTTATTAATTAATCTCTCTAACTTCATTTTATAACCAAAGGGTTTTGATTAAGCCTATAGTAAGTTTTCGAGTCTGCTAGTTGTCTCTCCATTTCCATCTGATAATATTGTTTACTTATAATCACTAGCCCTCCACCCTTATCGGCGGGGCTTAGGACTACATCTTTATTTACCTCAATGCTTTCAATACCTTTCAGAATCCAATGAGGATAATTAAGCTTCTTAACCTGTAAAGAATGAGTGTAACTACTAATGCCTGTCCCTAGGTACACCCTTCCGTGCTGATTGGATATATTTCTTCTCAATAAGTTGGATAAATAAAATAAATAAATAAATATACCAATATATAAGAATATATAAAAATATAAATATATAAAAAATTAGTATAAATATTAAACACCACAGTCGGTAATAGCAGCTGCTTAAAATGTGCAAAGTATGAAAATATGGCAATTTTATAAAAACAGTCCTTCCTATATAAAGTCTCTATAATATTGCAGCAGCGCTTATGTCCTTATTCGCACCGAGGACTATACGGTAAATCACAGATGAAAGAAGATGAGTGAATATTTCAATCGCTACTGTAAAAGTTCTTTCCGTGCAAAATAATCAGTATCCACCGAGAATTCCACCAGGTATTCACCACGTGCGATATAAATTCCCCGCATGGGGATGCACTCACCAGACCCAAGTTAAAAATACGCCCATCAAATAGGTTTATCCAGCATCAGCGTTTCTCCACTCCTTATCTCCTTATGCAGCAGACATAGCAGGAACATACACCAATTCCCCTCATATAAAAAGAAGGTTGCATATAGTGTGATACTGTATAAAAGATTTTATTGGGTATAAAACTTCCCCCCTTAGTACATAAATGCGTACCCTGCATCAATAAAAATCAAGCGTTGGGGCAGTGACCGACGACCGGAAGTGACGTTCTGCGCCTCAAACGTGCGCTCCAGGGACTAGGCAGCAGGAAGCTGAGCGCTGTTCTATACAGCCGAGTGATAACACCAGTTCCGGCGGGGCTAAAGCACCTTAACAGGCACAGTACTAATACAACGCTTGATTTTTATTGATGCAGGGTACGCATTTATGTACTAAGGGGGGGAAGTTTTATACCCAATAAAATCTTTTATACAGTATCACACTATATGCAACCTTCTTTTTATATGAGGGGAATTGGTGTATGTTCCTGCTATGTCTGCTGCATAAGGAGATAAGGAGTGGAGAAACGCTGATGCTGGATAAACCTATTTGATGGGCGTATTTTTAACTTGGGTCTGGTGAGTGCATCCCCATGCGGGGAATTTATATCGCACGTGGTGAATACCTGGTGGAATTCTCGGTGGATACTGATTATTTTGCACGGAAAGAACTTTTACAGTAGCGATTGAAATATTCACTCATCTTCTTTCATCTGTGATTTACCGTATAGTCCTCGGTGCGAATAAGGACATAAGCGCTGCTGCAATATTATAGAGACTTTATATAGGAAGGACTGTTTTTATAAAATTGCCATATTTTCAAGCTTCTTAACCTGTAAATTTTTTTTAGTGACCATGTTCCTAAATACATCTAGAAATTTATTGTCAACATTCTGGGGGGTTAAAAACATATTTATTCCGCAACATTGAATGGTGACCATTCTCTGTTTGTGGAGGTCTAGTATCTTGCTTAGACAGAAAATATTTTTTTTTTAAATTTAGTGTACGTACATATTTCTGAATATAATCGTAAATATTAAATTTATTAAGATTTTTTATAGGTGCATACTTTAAACCTTTATCTAAAACTCTAATCTCCTCTTTATTCAAATCAATATCACTTAAATTATAGATACCAGTCCCTATTGGTGTTTGCTTTTTTTGAGTCCTTCTTCCTGATCTTCTCCCTCTCTTTCTCTCCCCCCCTCTTATATTTCCAGTGGGCAATTGGTTGGTCAATGGGGCTGGGGGTCTCCCTAAAAAAACACCATATTGATTACCCACTGGTTGATTGGCTAGGGGTGTGAATCTATTATCCACAGGTACATTAATCATGTTCTTATTATGAGCATAGTTGTGTTGGTTGATTAAATCCTTTCTGAATACGGTTCCTGTGGTCTCATTGATCATTCCCTAGCAGGATGAAACCTAGATTAAAATTAGGATTAAAATTCCCCCTCCCTCTCCAGGGCCCTCCTCTTGCAAATCCCCATCCTCTCCAGTTACCCCTATATGGGGGTCCTGCCTGATAGGAATAAACCATATTCCCCTGCCCTACTCTATTTGCTCCCTGGGTTTCTGCTCGATTGAACTGGGGTGCTGGTTTCACCTCTGGTCGTACAGCCTCCCTTACTGACGGAGTACTTTCCCAGGAGGGTATTTGGGTATCCTTATTCGTAATGTGCTGCTATTTAAAAACATCTTTACTTTTAACCCTAAATGTCTTTCTTTTATTTTCTTGCATATCTTTATTCAGTTTGTCTAATCTCTTCATTAATTCCCCAGACAGTTTAACAAATTCAGGGTCATTTTTTAACAACTCTAATTTAGCTTTAATGTGTAAAATATTCCATTTGTAAAGATATAAAAATACTGATATTTATAAATAACAAGTGTCTCTATGTCTACTCTACATAAGTGGAGCGGACACAGACCTGCCATCCGCCTGCTTAGTGGGGATCAGCGGACAGATTCCCTACTAAGCAGGCGGACTCCAACGGAGACCTCCCCATGTGGAAGGGGCCTATCTGAACCAAATATAGCTGATCTGTTTCATATTTTTCAAAACTATCCAGATCTTCCAATAACTAATGTTAAAGCCAAACAATATCTAATAGAAGATAGTCACATTCAGCATGTTGTATAATGTTGAAGACATTTCGTAGCTCATCCAAGCCACTTCAGTTCTAATGTGCATAAGTAACATAGTCAAGCATGTATATCCACACAGATCCAATCACCATGGAATGTGTCAAGGCAGATGTTGGTTGTCCAAGAACAGGATGGGAAGTGCAAACATGGTGGATGGTTAAGAGTTCAAACAAACATCTTTCTTTGTTGAAATTTTCATCACTGCACATGGAAATTCCTTGCCACCATTTTCTTACTTTCAGTGTACTTGGCTTGGATGCACACTCTGAACCAGTGACATAGAAAACTGGCATACACTCTAACATTTCTTCTGTGTGTTGGCCGGTGTTATTTCTGCTGGCTGGGCCTTCAGGGCCACAGCTCTTCACACTGAGCAAATTACTCCTTCTGTCCTTCACATTAAAATAAAAGATGTCTATCACAGAGGGAATGAACAGTGCTAAAGGAGTGAGAGCCTCATTTTGTTAATATGAAAGGTCTAACACACCTTGTGGTTGATTTACTAAAACTGGATAGTGCAAAATCTGATCCAGCTCTCCATAGAAACCAATTAGCTTCCAGTTTTTTGTCAAAACTTAATTGAAGAAGCTGAAGTTAGAAGCTTATTGGCTACCATGCACATCTGCACCAGATTTTGCACTCTCCAGTTTTAGTAAATCAACCCCTGTGCATGGGCTTGTAGTACCCAGAAGGAATGCACATTCAAAGTGTGACAACACTACTCCTATATGGGAAGCTGCTTGAGTAACCTTGCCACCTTTACAAAGGAAGATGAAAAAGAGGTTGAAAGAAGCATTATTGGGCAAATACTTAAAAAAACGGGGCTTCCTGCAACAAGTGCATGGTAGGTAAACATTTAAAGACTTTAATTAAGATTTAAATCCAATTTGAGGCACCCCTAAAGATAAATTGACTGTCACCTGATCTGGTTAACTTTGGCTGAATTGTATGATGATCACCTTGTCTATGATTTCTTTTAGACTGCATTAGACACACCAGGCTCACTAATCTCAGGGGGAATGGATATTTTCAGCTGTCCACTTTTTTGCCCGCTTTAAGGCATATCTGTCACGTGCATGGTTAGATAACAGTGCTGTGAAGTTTAAGAAACTTGTCAAAAATGGAAGAACATCTGATCAATTTCTTTTCTTGGAGAGAGACCTATTTATATGCACAGATCCAGACTTTCTTATTCATTTTTTCCATGTATTTCTGTCCAGCAGTCCCATCAGTAAGCAGTGTTGATGGTCTCTTTTATTCTAGTTACACATATACAGTCCGAAGTACTCTCTACTAATGTGCCACACATTTACATTGTTTCTATATGATCCAAAAAACAAGTGTAAATACTATCAAGTTATAACTATTCCCATTGTCCAAAGAAAACCAATTGAGTCGATTTACTAAAAATAGAGAGTGCCAAATCTGGTGCAGCTCTGCATAGAAACCAATCAGCTTCCATTTTTTTTATTTGTCAGAGCCTAATTAAACAAGATGAAATTAGAAGCTGATTGGCTACTATGCAGAGCTGCTTCAGTTTCAGTAAATCAACCCCAATGTTCTATAAAGCATACACACCCACTTTGTTTGCCCAATCGTTATTTTTTTTAATTTTTTTATCAAGCTGACCTAAACAAATTTAAAGAAATTGAAAAATGCCTATATACAGATTTCCCCAAAACATGATCAGAATAATAACAAACAATTGAACAATGTGTAGAGTCCATTTAAGCTAAGTGTGGCCATACAAATTCTGTATCAGTGAATGGTACTATAACCAGAAAATATCTACCTTCCTTTGGGGGTAGGGATGGGCGAACCAAGCAAAGTCTTGTTCACAGAGGTTTGGAAAACCCAGCAGGAACTCTTCATACTGATGAACCCTGTTAAGGTCTATGGCAGCTGAATCTTACTATATTTTTCTGGCCTTCTTTAAAACATTTGTAAAGGAAATGTTTTCTTTTTTTTAAAATAGCAAACATGTCATACTTACCTGCTCTGTGTGGTTTTACACAGAGCAACCCAATTCTCCTCTACTTGGGTCGCCACTAGCACTCTGTGCCCCTCCCCCTTCCTGAGTGCCCCCATAGCTAGCCACTTTCTATGGGGGCACTCATGTGGGCTCACTCCCGAGCCGGCTCTGTGTGTCCATAAAACACAGAAAGGGCAACTCAGCCCTGCCGCCCCGCCTCACTGACTTTCAATGGCTCCTGCTGCATTTCAGCCAATGAGGAAGACCCGGACCCAGGAGAGCCTCGGATCTTGTGCACATTGCTGGATCATGATTGGGTAAAAAGGTCAAAAACCTTCAGTCTTTACAACCACTTTAAGGCTAATTTGCTATTGCAAGCTAAAAAAAAAAGGGAATGGGTAGCTGCACACTGCTAAAAATACCATTCAGCAGGAAGTAGGTGTTTTAATGTTGGCTTAAATAGCAACATTGAAAATGCACAAATCATTAAAATACCATGCTTAGTAGATTTCCTTAAAGCTACATGTGAATTTAGGGAACAGTACAATGTAGTCCTTGGTGGTCAGACACAATGAGGCTGATTTACTAAAGGAGTTTGGAATCTTCACTAAATTGAGTGAATATTTACTTCAATTATCCAAAATTGAAACAGATTCCGGTTCACTTTGAATACCCAATCATGTGCAGATGTAAACAGGAACTTTCTTTTTATGAATGGATAATTGATACAAGCTTGTATATTGCAACAGGTCAACATTTTAAAACCACATCTTTCTTTTCCCTTAGACAGCAGTCCTTTTTTAACTATATTTATTACAAAAAATTAACCTTGCAAATGTCTTCATAAAGTTTGATGGTTTTGTCAGTTTTATTTTCAAACTAGCAGCCCCTTATTTTCAAGATCAGCTTTCTAAGGACCTGACATTACATGTCAGATTTTCTATAGCTATTCTTAAGTTCTTATGCACAGAAGCCATTTGTCTGGGCTGCTACATAAAGGTTATGGATTTTCTAATAGTGGACAGCTCCAGTGACAGCTTTTGAAATGCCAACAGTATTCATTGGAAGTGACTGCAGTATCTCCAGAAGAGAGTTTGGAAACTTCTTACTTCTTACTATATTTTTTTTTCTGGAAGTGTTCTTCATTTTTTAGTCTGAACTCATAGCGTGTCACTTAAAGAAAAAACTTGACACTTGGCATATACTGTATATATTGCCAGTTGATGTTTTTACCTATGGGAGCTAGACTATGTAAAACACCTTGAAAATTGTGCTGGGAATGCAAATTGTGACATTCCATCTAAGTGTGGGTGGAAGGAGCTTGCCTGACTTTTTTTAAATATTAATGTTTGGAAATCTGACCTGTTCTGTTCTATTTGGAAGGCAGATTCCTGTCAGATTGAATTGGCTTATGTGCTGGGGACAGCTGCCTTTCTCTTCAAAAGAGTACTGATAGCTTTTCTTCTAAACTTTACTTTGTAACAGACTGCTTTAACCACTTACCCACTGGGCACTTAAACCCCCTTCCTAACCAGACCAATTTTCAGCTTTCGGTGCTCTCACACTTTGAATGACAATTACTCAGTCATGCAACACTGTACCCAAATGAATTTTGTGTCCTTTTTTTCACACAAATAAAGCTTTCTTTTGGTGGTATTTAATCACCGCTGGGTTTTTTTTTATTTTTGCGCTATAAATCAAAAAATACAGAAAATTCGGTAAAAAATATAAAAATAAATTCTTTGTTTCTATTAAAATTTATTGCGAGTATTGGCGAGTATTGGCGAGTATTGGCAGAGTATTGGCAGAGTATTGGCAGAGTATGGCGAGTATTGGCAGAGTATTGCAGTGTTGCACAGTATTGATAGAGTATTGCACAGTGGTGGCAAAGTATTGCACAGTGGTGGCAGAGTATTGCACAGTGGGCAGAGTATTGCACAGTGGTGGCAGAGTATTGCACAGTGGTGGCAGAGTATTGCACAGTGGTGACAGAGCATTGCACAGTGGTGGCAGAGCATTGCACAGTGGTGGCAGAGCATTGCACAGTGGTGGCAGAGTAGGCAGTGTATTGCGCAGTGGTGGCAGAGTATTGCACAGTGGTGGCAGTGTATTGCTGTCACTGACCAGCGCTGTGGGCACTACACATCCAGCCCACGTCCCATCTCATCCCTTTCCAATTCTCCCCTCTCACTGTATCGATCGGTACAGAGAGGGGAGGGAGGAACCGGTGTCATGACGTGACGCCGGTTTGTGTACATGTGATCGCTCCATCATTTGGCGGGGCGATCACGTCGTAAACGGCCGCTATCAGCGGCCGTTTACCATGATGCGCCGGGTCCTCGGGCGGTCATGGATGTTCCCGAGTGCGCGCCCCAGGGGGCGCGCGGGAGCAATTTTCTGGGAGGACGTCTGTAGGACTTCCACCCAGGATAAGCCGACCACGCTGTAGCCGTCTTTCGGCTATGGCCCGGTCGGCATGTTGGTAAGTGACTTCATAATTATTATTATACAGGATTTATAGTAAGAGGGGAACAGTAAATATACAATACAATTCACTATTAGAGGAATCAGAGGGCCAATATGTCTTTATTTTTTTATTAGCAGACATTGAAGATACACCCTAGTCAAAATTAAAGTGGTTCTAAAGCCTAAACATTATTTACTTTAATGCATCCCCTTCATTAAGGTAAAAAAATGTTTCAGTATATGTATCGCACCCTCACCCCCTCTTATTCTTACCTGAGCCATCATTCGATTCAGCGCTGGGCCCATCTGTAGTGGCTCTCCCCATTCCCACATGGGAGCAGGGGGCTGGGCCGAGCCATGCTGTCTGTTTCTATGGATGCAAGCTGCCAATGGCTCATGCTGTTGTCAGTCAAATCCTGTGATGAGGGAGCAGGGCTGAGCCATGCTGTCTGTGTTTATGGATGCAGGCAGTGTGGCTCTGGGTCCAGCCCGCAGGTGTGCCACAATAAGAAGCAGCTTCCTATGGAGACACAACAAGAAGAGGAACAGGGGCACCAGTGGGGGACCCAAAAAGAGGAGGCTCTGTACTATTTTATTGCACAGAGCAGGTAAGTATAACGTGTTTGTTAATTAAAGTAGTTGTAAAGCCTCAATGTTTTTCACCTTAAAGCATTCTATGCATTAAGGTAAAAAACGTTCTTCTGCTGCAGCTCCCCCCAGACCCCCTCCCCTCTTTTTCTTACCTGAGCCTGATCCCATCCAGCAATGTGCATCAGTGCAGCGGCTCCAGCCGCTGGCTCTTTCCTCATTGGACAGATTGTCAGTCAAATCCAGTGACAGGGGAGTGGGGGGCAGGGCCGAGTCCTACTGTCTGTGTCAATGAACACAGCAGTGGGTCTCAGGAGTGAGTCCGCACGAGTGCCCCTAGGGAAAGGGGCTTTCCCTGGGGGCACACCGATGAAGAGGAGGGGCCTGGGGCGCCGGTGGGGCACCCCAGAAGAAGAGGATCGGGGCTGCTATGTGCAAAACAATTGCACTAGGCAGGTAAGTATAGGCCTGTTTGTTTTGTTTTTTATATTTATAAAAAAAATAGTTTACAACCCCTTTAGGAAAACAATATGACTTTACAATAATTTTAAAGTGTATATACAGTAAATATATTTTTAGATAGTGTTTTGAGTGGTTAGATTTCTCTTTTTTATGCAATGAGTTGAATTCAGTGTATTTGCACAAGGATTTTTGATGTAATGTTAGTGCAAATAAAAAAAGTTACACCGACAGTACTCAATTTTCTCTTTTTTATGCAAAAAACTACCTTGGTTATAGTTCCTCAGGCAGACCAGTTACTGCTAAGCTGTTGTTCCATGAACCCCAGTTGTGGAGACATGTGAAACATCAGCTCAGGTATTTCCAAAAAAGCAAACATTAGCTCCATGCTATCTCTTTAAAGGTGGATGTTGCACAGTCTTGTGATCTAAGGAAGCTGACCCATCTAGAAGTAAACAAGGTGGTTGGTTCCTGAATCTGGTTGTGCTGAAGTGACAGTCAACCTAAAGTGATATTGCAGTTATGTGTACTGTACTGTCAGAGTCTCCAAAAGAAATAAGAAACTCTTGGTTGACATCTCTTTTCAGCATCTACCAAAATCAGTTTTGTGTAGAGCAAACTTTAAGGATAAGACCCAGATTGTTCTAAGGTCTGAGAGATTAGAGTGGACACCAAATGCAATCCAGGAGGAAAAATCATGTTGATTTGAGATCGCAATAAAATTGCAAAATTACTTACAAAGATCTGTGCTTTGTGAAGTTCAGTAAATACAACTAAACATAAAAGGGACACAGGTTGCAATTATATTCAGATGTGGCTATTGTCCTATAGACCATACATGTATACATCATATTTCCATTTCTTACATATCTATAAATAAAACAATCACAACACATTCAGCTAGTCAGTTATTATGTGTGAGTGTGTGCTATTTTCTTAGGCGCAATCAGTACAATGTATTCATTCGTCAGAACAAAAACATAGATCATTCCCAAACTATAGCCGGGCAGTGTCTGCTCTGAGCTGTAACATTAACTTCAAAGCTGTGTCAGAAATGAGCAGATAACCCTTTGCCATGGCTGTTTCCTATTAAAGGATCTTAGTTCAGGTCCTAAGACTTCTCCTTTAACACTTTAATTAGGTTCAACTTTAAAAAAGTTATGTGCACAGAGATATATAGGGTTATTTTCTAAAAAAAAGTAAAAAATCCCACTTGTGTAGATTCCCATGAGCACGAGGATGTTAACATAACTACTCTTTATACTAAGGAGTGCACTCAAGTTCATGATGCGATCACCCTTTACAGTGTGCATTAAACACCCACATTATGCTTTTTGGTGCCCTAAATACAGATAAGGTGCACTAAGTACAGCATGTGTTCACATTCTGCATTAACATTTAAAAACAATTATAATGTTATGAGTATCACAGATGCTCACAAAGGTAAGAAAAGTACCGTACTTATCGGCGTAGAACACCCGCCTGCGTAGAACACGCACCCTAAGTTTAGGAGGGAATTTTAAGGAAAAAAACTTTTAGGAGGGAAGTTTAAGGAAAAAAACTTACATTTAAATGCCCATCAATGAAGCCTTATCAGTGTCCATCTGCAGCCTTGTCCATCATTGCAGAATGACCAGTGTCCATCTGCAGCCTTGCCCAGTCTGATTGCAGCCTTGCCCAGTCTGATTGCAGCCTTGCCCAGTCTGATTGCAGCCTTGCCCTATGTCATTGCAGCCTTGCCCAGCCCTGCCCAGTCTGGTTGTAGCCTTGCACGTTAAAAATTTAGCGTCGCCGAGATACACAGAGCCAGATGTCCTGTGTACTTGGCTACGCTTGGCTCATCTCGGCTCTTCTCGGCTCCTCTCGCAGTCTCGCCCAGTCCCACCCCTTGGCCTAGCTCCTCCGATGGACATAACACAGGTACAATGGCGGGACTGGGCGTGACTGCGAGCGGAGCCAAGAGGAGCCGAGCCTAGCCGAGTACACTCGGCTATGTGTATATCTGCGGCACTCGCTCATCTTCCCTCACAATCAGCTGTTAATGGCTGTGTTGAGTTATTTTGAGGGGACAGCAAATTTACACTAGTATACAAGCTGTACACTCACTACTTTACATTGTAGCAAAATGTAATTTCTTCAGTGTTGTCACATGAAAAGTTATAATAACATATTTACAAAAATGTGAGGGGTGTACTCACTTTTGTGAGATACTGTATATACTCTGCATTTAGCATAGACTCTATATTCAGTCAGTGCAGGCAGTGTATTATTATATATATACAGTGGCGGCTGGTGAAGTTTTAGGATTGGGGGCGCAAGACCCGCCCCTCCACAGCTGGCCCCATCCCACTTCTCTTAAGCCACACCCCTTATATAATCCATCATATACCAGGCTGCACATTATACACAGGGCTCTACACATCATATACCAGGCTGCACATTATACACAGGGCTCTACTAAAGCAGATGAATCATGCCTATCTTGTGTATAACAACATCAGGCACCTTTTCTGCAACCTGTAAATCGCACATATGTGCATTCTGCAACCTGTAAATTGCATATAACTGCATTCTCCAACCTGTAAATCATACATATCTGCATTCTGCAACCTGTAAATCGCACAGATCTGCATTCAGCAACCTGTAAATCGCACATATCTGCATTCTGCAACCTGTAAATCACACATATCTGCATTCTGCAACCTGTAAATTGCACATAACTGCATTCTGCAACCTGTAAATTGCACCTATCTGCTTTCTGCAACCTGTAAATTGCACATATCTGCATTCTGTAAATCGCACATAACTGCATTCTGCAACCTGTAAATCGCACATAACTGCATTCTGCAACCTGTATAGTGCACATATCTGCATTCTGCAACCTGTACATCGCACATATCTGCATTCTGCAACCTGTAAATTGCACATATCTGCATTCTGCAACCTGTAAATTGCACATATCTGCATTCTGCAACCTGTAAATCACACATATCTGCAACCTGTAAATCAGTCATATCTGCAACCTGTAAATCACTCATAAAGTTAATAACTGGGGCGGGGGGGTTGCTGCCGCCGACCACCGAAAGTTTAATAAAGTTGATGGGGGGGTGTGGGTGCTGCTGCCAACCCCCAAAAATTTTAAAGTTGATAAGCCGGGGGGGGGTGAGTTTTTGGGGTGCTGGCGCCGACCACCAAAAATTGTATAAAGTTCTTAAGCGGGATGGGGGGACATGTGCTGCCGCCGACCACCACAGTTGTTAAGCGGGGAGTGTTCTGCCGCCGATCATCGAAAATTACAAATCTAGTTGTTAAAGTGGGGTGCCCCCTAAAAAAAAATGTTAAAAGTCAGCAGCTACAAATACTGCAGCTGCTGACTTTTAATAATAGGACACTTACCTGTCCCAGGGTCCAGCGATGCGGGGGAACGAAGCCCCCCCTTGTTCCCCGCTCCGCTCGTGGCGCCGGCATTCTTACTGTGGGCACTGTGAAGCCACAGCCGGGCACCCACTGCGCATGCGCAAGCGCGCCACGTGCTGTGATATGCCGCACAGTCATCTGGGACCTGTCCTGTGTCCAAGATGACTGACTGCGCCAAGCGGAAGTGATGTCAGTGCACGGGCACTGAAGGAGGCAGACTACGAGGGACCCCCTAGCAACAGGCATTTAGAGGTGAGTTAAAAAAATTGTTTTTATTATTATTATTTTTTAATTTTTAGGAATTTTAAGCAATTTTACATTTTTTGGGGTAAACACCACTTTAAGCGCAGGGTGGTGCGGGTACTGCCGCCGACCAATGAAAATAATAAATCAAGTTGATAAGCAGGGGGGAAATAAGTAGTTTAGCGGTGGGGGGGGGGGGTTGGGGCTTTCCATAGACCACCGAAAAAGAAAAATCGAGTTGTTGAGCGGGGACATATGGACATTTTTTTTAACATTAACCACTGCCACTGATACATAATGGTTTTAAAGAAGTTGCATATACACCTAGGCCCCTTTTAAATGTTAAAACCTGTTGTTAAACGGGGGGGGGGGGGTTAGGTGTTGCAGACACCCGAACATGTAAAAACAATTTGATAGGCGGGGGGTGTCCTGCCTCCGACCAGCGAAAGTGTGAAAGACTGCTGTTAAGAGGGGAGGGTTTTGGCGCCGACCAACGAAAATTTTTAACCACGCGTTGAGAAGCATGGATTACTTGATCACTGAGCAGCAGCAGCAGAGTGCCAACGTCACTTCCTTGAGTGATGTCGGAAGCGCCGCCCATGTTAACTCAAAGTGCAGGGTCTATCTATGCACTCGCCCGGCCAGTCCATCGCACCGGAAGCTGTGGCGCGATCGACCTCGCCACAGAACAAGTTTTTTGGGGAAAATTAATCGCCGTGTCTGCAATCTCGTGATTGCATAGACGTGGCCCTTCCCACATTGCACTGCGCCCGGTGCCCGGCACCCGGCGCCAGGACACAGTGCACATAAGGACATTTAAAAAAAAAATTTTTAAACAGGCAATTTTTTTTTTACATTTATTTTTTTTGGACTGCATAGGGGGGGGGGGGGTTCGGCGCCTGTGCGCCCCCTATGGACAATTTTTGTTGCCCCTATTTAACAGGAGGATGTATTTACAATTTTTGATATAATATTTCACAGCAGGGCCCGTTCCTGCACCCAACAAGAGTATCTGTGAGGGGTTACAGTGTTGTGGCAATGCCCAATTTTTCTGCCCCTGTTTAACAAGGGCATGTAATTACAATTCTTGATATATTATTTCACAGCAGGGTCCATTCCTGCACCCAACAAGAGTCACTGTGAGGGCTTACAGTGTTCTGTTACCACTGCCACCACCACCAAAGGCCCAATTTTTCTGCCCCTGTTTAATAGGGGCATGTAATTAAGATTTTTGATATAATATTTCACAGCAGGGCCCGTTCCTGCGCCCCACCAAGAGTAACTGTGAGGACTTACAGTGTTTTGGTACCACCAACACCTAAGGCCCAATTTTCTGCAGAGTATATAGGGCAGACCATATAGTATATATACTGCTGTTCAGAGTATATAGTGCCTGGGGGACCCCCACGCCAATTTTTTTTAAATTTGGGTGCGGGGTACACCTTAATATCCATACCAGACCCAAAGGTAATGGACTGGGGGGAACCCATGTCAATTTTTTTAAATGATTTTCATCTATATTGCCGGGACCCGACAATACATTACAGCCGCGGGTTTTAAATTACATTTTTTCCTTTAGAAATGTAATTTTGCTGTAGTATTGTTCTAAACACGGGAAAAATTTGCTACTTTACAGGCATACTAAGGACACCCCCCAGACACAATATTTAAAGGAATATTTCATTTTTCTTTTCCATAAAGAATTGATTAGAATTTTCAAACAGGTAATACAGGTAATACAAAAGGAATCTGAAAAGAGATATCTTCATAGCAGAACAGGGTATAAATAACATTGCAATATACATCTGCATAATACTAAAAGTACACTTAATTGTAATTCCTGCATTAAATGCATTCTAAGTGCCTGGCAGATATAGGTGCGAATTTTCCCCTGAGATTGTCAAAGCGTAACCATAATTGGTCTTGGTATCTCTTATGACTATATTCCTTTCAGGGTAATCAAGAGGACTAGGTCCCCCTGGTCACCCCGACTTGCTTTCTATTTATTGGACTGGGTATGGGGAGGGTGGGGAGAGGAGCAGACCAACCAGCTCGTCCCTCCCCACCCCCCACCTTAGGAGGAGAGGGAAAAGAAAAGAAAGAGTAGTAAAGGAAAGAAGAAAAAGGGGGGATGAGTATGAGAGCCTGATAGGAGGGGGGGTGGGAGACCACCAGCTACCCCCTCCACTCACCACTGTGTGTGCCACCAGAGACCCCCAATCCAGAGCATTTTGGGTTGTACCATCAAAGTGTGTCCATACTATTTGGACACAGGTTAGGTAGTGTTTTGTATTAGCTCTTGGTATTGCTGAGAGGTTCGAAATTCAAACCAATTGGCCCACGTTGCTGTAAACTTAGAGATTCTGTCTTGAGTGGTGTATATCAGCTCCTCCATCGTTGCTATTCGATTAATGCGTGATGTCCATTCTTTCATTGAGGGGGGGATTTAGACCGCCAGTGTGAACCGGCAGACAGAGTCTGGCTGCATTGATCATATGCATGGCCAATGACTTATGATATCTTTTTGGAACAATTTTGGAGAGGTGAAGGAGGTACTGTGCTGGTGAAAATTCCAAAGGGAGAGAGGAGATCGCAGGCATAAAGTCATGCACCCTTCGCCAGTAAGGCTGGATCATAGGGCATTTCCACCATATGTGGAGAAAGGTGCCCAGTTCTTGTTCGCATCTCCAGCATCGGTCTGAGACCGACAAAATAAATTTGTGAAGAATTTCCGGGGTCCTATACCATCTTGTTTTAAATATTTCATTTTTATTGTTTCACTTTAAGCATTATTAAAATCACTGCTCCCGAAAAAAAAAAAAAAATAAAAAACTTTCTTTTGCATTGATACATGTCCCGTGAGGCAGGACCCGGGTCCCCAATCACTTTTTATGGCAATAACTTGCATTTGAAATTATCACTTTTGATTTTTCATGTTCGTGTCCCATAGACTTTAACGGTGTTCGCGTGTTCTGCTGCGAACCGAACAGGGGGGTGTTCAGCTCATCCCTACTGCCAAATAAGTACATTGTTACATAGGTGTTTGATAGCTTAAGATTAATATTCATGTGTACAGTATTTATTGAAGATCAGTACAGATAGATAGATAGATAGATAGATAGATAGATAGATAGATAGATAGATAGATAGATAGATAGATAGATACAGACAGTTTTATAAAAAATGTACAATCCCACCTAGCTTATTCATTAAAGCAGTTCACAGAGTTTAGTAATCTATAGCAGTGTTTTTTCCACTTGATGTATACCTGCCCCTTCTTGTCTGCTGAAACTCAGTATAATAGTTTAAACATTTAGGAAATTCTAAACAGTATACAAAATAACCAAGTTTTGTGATATTTGGTTATCTTCAAGGCATAAGAGAAGAATGTTTCGCAATTCGCAGAAAGCATACAGTTAAAAGGCAATAAATGCATCTTTACAGAGGAGTACTATACATAAACTAGCATACAATGGGAGGTACTTGCCAAATATGTGTTGTAATAAAGGGGTACATAATATAAAAAAGAGAAGCACTGATCTATGACATCCAATCACTTTCCAAAGCTTGCCGCCTCAACCTCCGCAACATCTCCAAAATACGCCCCTTCTTAACCAATGACACCACAAAGTTCCTAATTCACTCCCTGGTTATCTCTCGTCTTGACTACTGCAACTCCCTCCTCATTGACTTACCTTTAAATAGGCTATCCCCTATTCAGTCCATCATGAATTCTGTTGTCAGACTCATCCACCTTACAAACCGCTCAGTGTCTGCTACCCCTCTCTGACAATTCCTTCATTGGCTATCACTCACCCAACGGATTACATTTAAAATACTAACAATAACTTACAAAGCCATCCACAACTCAGCCCCAGCTACATCACTAACTTAATCTCAAAATACCAACCAAATTGTTCTCTTCGTTCCTCCCAAGACCTCCTGCTCTCTAGACCTCCTGCTCTCACTTGTCATCTCCTCCCATGCTCACCTCCAGGACTTCTCCCTAGCCTCACCCATCCTTTGGAAACGGTCACAGACAGTGAAACTTGGAGCCTTTACCTCTGAATCTCGCACAGTCTCCTATGGGGTCCCTCAAGGATCACCTTTGTCACCCATGCTCTTCAACATTTACATCTGTCCACTCCTCAAAATCATCAGCAAATCAGACCTATGCTTCCACTTATACGCGGATGATACTCAACTCTACCTTCGGATCCCCGGACAAAAAGACCAATATCAGGAATTAGAAAAATGCCTCACATCAATAGATGACTGAATGTCCACGAGCTCCCTCAAACTTAATGGATCCAAAACAGAACTCCTTCTCCTAAATGCAAACCGAAATATTAAATCTACAACACTATGGACTCCACCCACCATCCTTGGACAGACCATCCCCCTAAGCATAAAAGCCAAAAGTCTTGGAGTCATCTTCGATTCAGAAATGTCAATGGATGCACAAATAAGATCAGTAGTCAGCGGATCCTACCACCTTCTACGCCTGCTACGTAGACTCATCCCCTTCATTCCAGAAAAGGAAAAAGCAAAAGTGGTAGGAACAATCATCAACTCTCGACTTGACATAGCACTACCTAAATTCCAGATTGCACGCCTACAAGTCGTTTAAAACACGGCAGCAAGACTAGTCACGGGAAAAAAAAACATGGGAATCCATCTCCCCTCCCTGAGGATCCTACACTGGCTAACCGTAAAGGATTGAATCACATTCAAGACCCTCTGCCTGACCCACAAATGCACACAAGGAGATGCTCCTCAATACTTATGCGAAAAAATAAAACACTACACTCCCAATCGCAACCTCCGATCAACCAACCAAAACCTCCTCCTCATCCCCAAGTCCCAGTACAAATCAAGGGGAGAATGAAGATTTGCAGTCCAAGGACCACGGCTATGGAACGCTCTACCTACGAACATCCGATTGAAAGGAAACCATCGGGCCTAAAGGAAAAAATTCAAGACCCACCTCTTCTAAGAAGGAATCAACGCAGGTTGGATCAAGCGCCTCGAGGCGATTCAGTTCGCAGTTGCAGCGCTATACAAATCATTCATTCATTCTTTCAATTCCCTACCCCAATCTGTCTGACTATCTTCTACTCTATCCACTTTTAGGCAATACCTAAGAACTTTTCTTTTCAGAGAAGCCTATCCTGACTTCTCCTAATAACTGTGATTTTATTTTCTCCATCAGCTCATCCCCACAGTTATTACCTTTTGTATCACTTCACCCTCCCTTTTAGATTGTAAGCTCCAACGAGCAGGGCCCTCTGATTCCTCCTGTATTGAATTGTATTGTAATTGTACTGTTTGCCCTCATGTTGTACAGAGCTGCACAAACTGTTGGCACTATACAAATCCTGTATAATAATAATAACAAGAACAGATCCAGGGTAGTTGAATGAAGCTTCTGTAAACCTCAGGAAACATATAAAGCCTACAGCACCCTTAAAAGTCACCAAAAAACGCCATAATTTCCCCTTTCCCATTGACTTCAATGCATTTTATGAAATAGGTGAAATGTGCAGAAGTCACTCAGTTTTGCCTTTATTATGTTAGGGATCAGGATTCTCAATTTGCCTCATTCATAGTCTTTAGCGGTAAAGAGTTGTTTCTGTGGAAGATGTTTCATATGTAACTGACCAACTAGCAGAGTTGAGATGACAGTCAACATGATATATAGGGCGGCACAGTGGTGTAGTGGTTAGCACTCTCACCTAGCAGTAAAAAGCGTCGCTGGTTCGAATACCAACCATGACTTTACCTGCCTGGAGTTTGCATCTTCTCCCTGTGCCTGCATGGGTTTCCTCCCACACTCCAAAGACATGCTGGTAGGGTAATTGGCTTCTGTCCAATATTGGCCCTAGTATATGAATGGGGACCTTGGATTGTGGGCTCCTTGAGGGTAGGGACCGATGTGAGTGTGTGATGTACAGGGATAGGGACAATTGTAGACACTCACTCAGGTTGAACTGGATGGACTGGTGTGTTTATTCAATCTTACTAACTATGTAACTATAGGCGGGTGACACAGCTTGTCATATTGTGGGCTACAACTTACCTAATTTCAAGTAAATTGGGTAGAAAAGTTATTTGTTTAGTGACTTTCATATCTCTTTTTTTAATTATCCAAGTTTTTTTTAATTTTAATTTTTTTTATAATTGATCCAGATTTTTATTCATGTAAAGTTCCTAGGTTAGTTCCCTAAAGTGCTAAGTATGTGCGTGCATTTTCTGATTTTTTAAATTGGAGATATCAGCTTACTGAAAAGGTGATCACTAGGGCAAACTACGTAGGCAGTCACCTGAAAGCTACAAGTTAAACAATCTAACTGTGGCATGCCTTAGATAGACTTAATTTTCTATTTCTGTAAGCTAGAGTGCCAGGAGAATAACTCCCTCAAAAAAATAATTATGCATTCATTTTCCTAATACAAAACTTGTCTTGCATGCAATATCTCCCATGGCACCTTAAATATAGGTCTCAAAGGCATATTTGCAACTTCAATTTAGGTAGATATAAACAATAAAGATGAATGCATCTCTGCATTTATTAATACATTGTTACGGTACATTTTTTTTAAATGCAAGCAGTGTTCTGCAATTCCCTATACAGCAGCACACAGCTCAGACTGGCAGAAGGAGGGACAGAACTGGCCAATTAGGAGTGTGGCATACAAAGGTTTTGACAAAGGAGGAGAGAGCAAAGTGAGTAGAAAGATGACCTTGCCAGTCTGTCCAATTAGCAGGCTGGAGTTGGAGAGGGATTGTATTATTTGTGGTTGTAAACCTCTGAAAAGATAAATTAAAGCATATCCTTCTATGTTGTGTACTTTCCTAAATCCAAAGCTCCTAGTGAGATTTATGTCTGCTGTCTTCCTCCTCTGCCATATGCAAGAGTCATTTCTGACAGATAATGCTGACTCCAAGCAATCATGGGTGATGAAGGAGGGGGGCTTAAGCACAAAGCCTGTGATTGACAGTCTTAGATTTGCATGTTTCTCTATGTTCATTCCCTCTACTCAGGTCTCAACTTACACTCAGCTCCCTGCTCTATGCTGTGCAGTGCGTGAGATCAGATTCCCACCCCTTCCTCCGGAAGCTCAAAAATGCTGTATAAACTGTACACTTTGCACAACTCCAGAGAATAGAGGGATGTAGATAAACAGGTACAACTGATGTAGGAGGATTTGTTTCATCTCTGTGTATCACCTGAGGCTAGTCATTTCACTGGGTATATGGAAGGGTTTACAACCACTTTAGCTGTAAGGGGTGTCATCTGCCTGATTATGTGGTGTGCCAGAGCTTTATAAATCTCAGGACTAGATGGACAGAAATCCAAACAATTGGCAGTAATGATAGCTCCCACATAAATAAGGCATTCTCGCTGGACAGCTGTCCCTTTGTTTATGGCCTCATGTTTGTCTTTAACCTATAACATTTTAGCAATATCATAAATTATAAAATTTTTATCTCTTAAAGATGCTTTCAAAATCAATCGAACAACTCCGCCAGCCTGGAAGCCATCTAGAGGAATCTGAGGAAGAACAACATAGTGATTATCTGATGCAAGAAGAGAAGGTGTCCTCCTCGGCTTACATAAGAAGTTACAGCAGTACTGACATCAGAACTGACCACCTCAGACCTGTGAAGGTGAAAGAGGAGCCACCGGACAGTGACGATGAAAGCCAAACACCACATGAATCTATTCACAAAATGGCTTTTGTGCAACAGGTAATAGGCAAAGAAATAGCTCCAGGATTTGTTATTAAAGTTGTCCTTTGAACTTAAGGACTGACTAAGAAAAAGTAAGACCCCTATATTATGTAAATAGACATTTTTATTTTAATATGTTAATACAGGTTCTTTTTTTTTAATGTTAGTAAAGCTGGTCATATACTAGATTTTTAAATAACAGTCCGCGCAAACATTTGCAATGAAATTCTCAGTACATTAGATGACTGGACAAATTGAATTTGATTTTGGAGTGAATGGAATTTCCTACAAAAAACTACATACACTGTTGAGAAAAAAAATTCATCCTGCACCTTCAAGCTTTCTCATCACTATGGTTGAAAACAAATGTTGATTTGACCCCACTAACAATTAAAAAGTCGAATGAATGTCAACAAAATTCTATTAGTGTATGGCCAGCTTGAGATCACTTTTAGCTATAGTGCTAATAGAAATCACAGCTAAGGAGATACTTACATATTTAAAAAGGGAATTACAGGTATGGTATTCTTTTTTTTTTCTGGACACCTGCTATCCAGAAATATTTATTTTTAGAAAACCATATTATCTGAACTTTAGACAGATATAAAAACCCTGCTTTCAGTTTAATGCTGTGAACATGCTTATGGGACAGAAGAACACAGGCATGATCTTATCTGCGTGCTGCTGTTTCTCCATTGTCCATTCTGCAGGTTGGAGGTAGGTCCCTGACCAAACTGTATTTTTTAGCTGAAGTACAGAAAGGGGAGATGACTGGCTTGGCTGGGCCATCTGGTAGGGGTACTTGGTTAAGAAGACTGACTGAACAGATTTACAAATTCAATGGTAGACATTTTTGTGAGAACCTTTTAATGAGTTTACAGACATGCTTAATATGCCTCCTTTTTTTGGCGCTATAAATTTATGAACAGTTGACAGCCCTGCTCAGGTGTATCTATCCCAGGGACAGCATGATGCATTTTTCAGCTGGTTTCCTGCATCAGGTGGGCTAAAGAGTAAAGTTTATATAATAGGGGTGAGACCTAGCAGTAGAGAGAGGATCATATGTACTTCTAAGTGTGAAGAACTCCAAGTTCCCTTGTCTAGAAAACTCCAGATGTTAAACATTCTGGATTACATCTCTTAGCTGTATACTGTATATTTCTGTATAATGATTGTAAATGGTTTGGTTTGAAGAATACAAGCTAATCAAGGCTAATTTTACCAAGGTATGTATGACATATCTTTTTCTTATAAATATTTTGATCAATTATGTTTTAGAATTTTTTTTAAATGAACACAAGAGTTCAAAAAAATCCTGTGAGGTCAAAGAGGCTTCCCATCATTTTAAACTTTGAACACATCGATTTTGGGACAGTTTTTTTGCATGCTTGTTTCAGCAGGAATTTTTGTTTTTTTCAGGAAAAAAAAACATCATTATGGGAAAATACTATGCTAACTTATTTCACTCCTGGGTTTACATATATATTCTTTTTTTTTTTTTACTATTTGGTGAGGTGCTAAACTTGAACTAGAGAGTTTATATTGGGTGCCCTGAAACATGATCCTCCACAAGCTTGGTGTAGGTGAGTGACTCACCAAGTAGTGAAGGGAACCTAAGGACAGCCCTAAAATCAAGTCAGCTATGGCAACTCTTATCTGTCCTGGCAGATTCTTTCAGACAAATATATGAACAATTTTAGAATCTCTTGATTCCATTTTGGCAGGCAGTTGACACAGAATGCATGAATATGAACTTTGCAGCTGTTCAATAATAGTAACACACCAATTTGAGAAAGATGAGAATTGGAAAGGAGACAGTTCCCCTTACAGTCTCCAAAAAAAGAGAAATGGACTATCTCGGTACCTCAGATACAATACACATTGAATAAAATGAAAGGTTTTTTATTTATACAAAGGGTAAAAAACTAAACATCCAGATACACAAAAGAAGACATGGTTTAAAATACAAAAAAGTGTGTTGAAATATAGTCTGTCTATACATTAGTTCCACTAATACTTGGTGTGCTCCAATTAGGAGACAAGAGGTTTAGTGGGTCCTCAATGGACATAGTCCATTTCTCTTTTTTTGGGGACCGTTAGGGGAACTGTCTACTTTCCAATTTCTCATTTTGTTAGTTGGATGATGGCACCCCCATTTAGTATTTGAGTGTTTGAGGCTTGCCCTTGATATTTAAAGGAAGATGTTATACTAATGGGGAAAAAAATTTCATAACCTGTCTTGCATTTAAAGGAATGTTTGGAAAATTCGCAATTGGGGATAGAGTCAGCAGTACGAACCTGGCAGAGGTTTAACCTTTTCCCATCTCTCCAAAAAGAAAGATAACGTTTTGTCTTTATTAAATTTTGCCTTTAACCAACTGGGTAAATTAAATAGACAGCTTTAAAGTGTTTGTTCCTCTAAAAAAAATGGATCGTGTTCCCTCAAAGCAGTGCTTGTGCTGTGTAATTTGGCCCTCCTGTATAACCTAAAAAACCTGGCTGATCCCGCCTGGTTCTGCCTCCCCCCTGTAAACTGACCATGGTTTATTATGGCTGCTGAGCCCTGACACTGTGGTCAGTTTATATGCCTCCAGCATCCATAGCTCTGCTCTTAACACCCCCCCGGTATGATTATGTCAGATTTTTGCATCTCAAAGCGGTACATTGTTTTGCATGGAAATTTGGCGTTTTATATTGTAGGCCTGTAATTCTTATGCCCCATACACACGGTCGGATTTTCCGACGGAAAATGTCCTGTCGGACAATGTTGTCGGAAATTCTGACCGTGTGTAGGCTCCATCGGACTTTTTCCGTCTGATTTTCTGACGGACAAAGTTTTATTTCCTGCTCTCAAATTTTCCGACAACAAAGTCCTATCGGACTTTTTCCGATCGTGTGTAGCGAATTCCGACGAACAAAGTGCCACGCATGCTCAGATCACATTACAAGACCAAAGCTATTGGCTACTAGCCTCTACGTAGTCCCGTCATAGGCAACAAACGTCACCACGTTCAGAATGATCAGATTTTCCGACAACTTTGTCCGACCGTGTGTATGCAACACCAGTGTCGGACAAAATCCGTCGGAAAAAATCCGATGGATTTTGTGGTCGGATTTTCCGACCGTGTGTATGGGGCATTAGGAATAACTCACTTAAATCTGTCCAAAAAAGAATCTAGTAGACATCCCGGGTATGATAAAGTTTGAAACACAAAATCATAAATTATAATGTAATAAATAACTATAAATAATTATAACAAATAGTAATATATTAAAATGTATTTAATAATGTAATCAAATCAAAAACACTGAAATTTGCTCAGTTACAGAATTGTCGCTGTCGTTACTTTCAGTATTTGATGACGAATATCCCCACGAATCACTATTGATCAATCTAAGTGATTCTAATTTACTATCGCTGTTTTCTAGCTGCCTAAATCAACTTTTGACGTAAAGGGATGCTTTTTGGTTGCCATGGACATTCTCAGGTTTCCAGGCAGAAAGAACAGTATATATAATATAAAACTGCATGCAGGGTACTGGACAAAGCATTAGGGACAAAAGAGGTGTGATATGATTTGATACAGTAATGTAAGATTGTATGTGTTTTGTTTTTTGCACTTTTTGAATTTTCCGCCGGGCTCCGTCCCCGTGCATCACGATGATCACAGGGAACAGAGTACAGAGCCCGCAGACACAGCGGGGGGGACATCGCAGGATCCTGGGGACAGGGTAAGTAAATTTCCCAGGATACTGCCATGCAATCCCGAGTGTGGCTCTGGGCTACCACTTTTGGTAATGAAAATTCACCCTGAGCCACACTCAGCATTATCGCCAGGGAGGTTAAATAATGTGTATGTGTTTTTAAATTTTTTTTAGCTGTGTACCTCATTTCATAGTGCCGCTCGGCGCTCACATGACCGGCCGTATCTCTCCTCCTTCTGACTGATGTTAGTGGGCTTCCTCAGACAGTCACATGAGCGCCGAGCTGCACTATGAAATGAGGTAATCAGGGGCATTTTTTTTTAAACGCATACACTGGGGACAATTTTTTAGATATTATTAGGGGATTGTAGGAATGTCATTGAGTGGCTTGACAAACACTTTAAAGGTTTGGCAGAATACTGAGATTTTTTAAAAAAAATATTAAATGCACAAAACAACAGAAATTCACAATTCAGTATCCATTAAACATATTTTAACCACTTAAGGACCGAAAGGATTTGCCCCCTTAATGACCAGGCCATTTTTTGCGATAAGGCACTGCGTAGCTTTAACTGACAATTGCACGGTCATGCAACGCTGTACCCAAACAAAATTGACGTGCTTTTTTTCCCACAAATAGAGCTTTCTTTTGGTGGTATTTGATCTCCTCTGTGGTTTTTATTTTTTGCGCTGTAAACAAACAAAGAGCGACAATTTTGAAAAAAAAAACATAAAAAAACTAATGTATTCATCAGTTTAGGCCGATATATAATCTTCTACATATTTTTGGTAAAGAAAACTGCAATAGGCATATATTGATTGGTATGCACAAAAGTTATCGCGTCTACAAACTACGGGATAGATTTAGGGACTTTTTTTATTGTTTCTACTGGTTATGGCAGCGCTCTGCGATTTTTAGCAGGACTGCGACATTGCGGTGGACAAATATGACCACAAATGACACTTTTTAGGGACCAGTGACATTATTACATTGATCAGTGCTATAAAAAATGCCCTGATCAATGTAAAAATTACACTTGCCGGGAAGGGGTTAACACTGGGGGTGATCAAGGGGTTAAGCGTGTTCCCTTGGTGTGTTTTAACTGTAGGGGGATGGGCTGCCTGGGAAATCACTGTTCCAGATCACTGGGAACAGTAGATCTCTGTCATGTCATCTGCCAGAATGGGGATCCGCCTTGTTTACAAAGGCAGATCCCCATTCTGCCTTTGTACTAGGCGATCGCGGGTCGCCGACAGACATCGGGTCTGCCCGACCAGCAGGCACGCACCTGCACGAACCAGAACACTGGGCAATGTGGTAATTGGTTCATGGACAATGGTAAGAATGTTGTCTTGGCCATTTCTTGGAGGCAGCCACAGCTCCTCGTGGGAGGAACTCTCCTCTAAACCCCACATCACTCAATATTATCAGGATAGTCAGTTTAAATTTAATCTTATAATGGCTAGATTGTAACTATAAGCCTTTAACAACATTTAAGAGGGGTTATGTGAGAAAACATGGCTGTTTGTGATAAGTCCATCCCATTGCACACCTTTCTAAAGCGTAATATTGCCATCACAACAATCTACACAATTGTGTAAATAATATCATGCTAAACAGTCTATTTTATATGTGAAGGTGTCTTAAATATTATTCTGCCATTTTTTTTTATGTTCCCCAGTCATGTGCATGCTTACACATTTTCTATTTGATTTCTAGGTAATGGAAATATACAGTTTGCCTAATTTCTAATTAGGTGTTACTTTTTATAGCTATAATTTATTTTCTGTAGAGAATCATGTTGTATGACATATTTACATTTTATTTAAAGAAATGTTTATGTTAATGGAAGCTGCTGTGTTGGAAATAGATCTGGAAGCCTAATAGATGTTCACTGTAGACAGATGTGTGAATAAGATCAGAAAACAATGAATAGGGGAATTAGACATATTTACATGAAATAGCTGCTATTCACAAATATATTGTAAATATGAATGCATTTATAGGAATGTATTTTAACTAAACATATGTAAAATACCTTTTTGTTCTTTGGAAAAAATGTACTTCTTTAAATGCCCTGCCATCTGTGTGAAAGAAATGATGGGTATGCTTAATAGGAACACATCTATAGCAACAAATTGCATTTAGCCACAGAAGCCAATCACAGACTCAGTCATTGGACTGAATATGCCTAAGTGCTGAAAGCCAATTTTTGATTGGTTGCTATACAGTACTGCACATCTTGGCCCTTTGGGCTTTATCAATTAAATCATCCCTTTTAATGGAATAGACAGTCGTTTTTTTCTAACATATTATTAGTTATTGAGAAGCTATCACAATTGCAAAAATGTTCATAATGTAAATTGAAACTGTTTCTGAAATAACTATAAATGCCTTGAAGCAAATATAAATATTAAGAGACATTTTTTCCATATGTATGTTTCCATTTATTTTTCTTTGGAGAGGTCAATTCCTGCCAACAGTTTGCCAACCACAAAATATTAAAATATGTAGAGGAGTACAGAAACATTTTGCTTATTCTTAATTAAGGTGTATATATTTTTTAACACACTTGAATTTGGGGTTTACTGTATGTACTGGGAATTTCATGCCATACTGATATAAGTGATATTGAAATGGATCATTATCCATAAATAAATATTTTTATGTAATTAATTTTCACACTGCATTTTGACAAAAGAAACAGGTAAAACGAATCACTGGTTGCATCAAATTAAATAATATATTTCCCACTATGTATATTACATTTATTCTATTGTATTTATTTTCACCATTAGTGGTGATTTTGTGTTTTATGTTTTGTAAATAGATTATGTTTATGTTATTTTTACTTTATGTTATTTTGTTAATTTTAAAATAAAGTTGTACCTTGTTTTTTAATGTCTTTTTGTTCTGATGTTTGTTTATTCTTTTAATTTCACACTCCAAACATAGAATATTCTTAGGGTTATGTTCACACTTGTGCAGGCGGTTGCGGGTGTGCGACAGTGGCTAAATTGCACCTCTTTCCGCACCCGACATCACCTGCAGCCACACGCGCTGATCCTTTGCAATTGCACAGGGCTGCCAATCATTCTTAATGGCACCCCAATGACAATGCAGTGCTTTTAGAAAAGCACCATGCAACTTCCCTCTGGGTGCATTTTAAAAATGGTGCAGGAACTTTTTTCTGCATGAAATGCAGACACAGCAGCCCATTCAGCTGAATAAGCTGCTGTGCCCGTGCAAACACAGGTGGCAGAGCCGCATAGATGTGAACCAGGCCTAATGTATGGATTTTTAATCAAGTACCTATAATTCTCATCAATGTGATAATATCATACTCTTTGCCTCTTACCAGACTATTTAAAAACATTATTGTCTAATTTTTGTTTAACCACCTGAGACCCAGGCCAATTCTGACATTTCTCTCCTACATGTAAAATTCCAAATTTTTTTGCTAGAAAATTACATAGAACCCCCAAACATTATATATGTTTTTTTAGCAAAGACCCTAAAGAATACAATGGCGGTCGTTGCAACTTTTTATCTCGCACGGTATTTGCGCAGCAATTTTTCGAACGCGTTTTTTTCCTGCTTTAAAAAAAAACAAAACAGTAAAGTTAGCCCAATTTTTTTGCATAATGTGAAAGATGAAGATACGCCGAGTAAATAGATACCCAACATGTCACGCTTCAAAAAAGCATGCGCTTGTGGAATGGCGCCAAACTTTGGTATTTAAAAATCCCCATAGTCGACGCTTTAACATTTTTTACTGGTTACATATTTTGAGTTACAGAGGAGGTCTAGGGCTAGAATTATTGCTCTCGCTCTAACGTTCGCGGCGATACCTCACATGTGTGGTTTGAACACCGTTTTCATATGTGGGCGGGACTTACGTATGCGTTCGCTTCTGCGTACGAGCTCGCGGGACAGGGCGCTTTAAAAAATTTTTTTTTTTCTTTTTATTGTTCATTTTACTTTATTTTTTTAGTTCAAAAAAAGTTAAAATTTGATTACTTTTATTCCTATTACAAGGAATGTAAACATCCCTTGTAATAGGAATATTACATGATCGGACCTATTTACAGTGAGATATGGGGTCAATAAGAACCCACATCTCACCTCTAGGCTGGGAAGCCTAAAATAAAAAAAAATAAAAACGCTCACCGCTTCCCAGTGGAGGCGGCGCCGTTTTTTGAATGCAGAGGCCGGGCGTGACGTCATAACATTGCGCCCGGCCTCCGAACGATCATAGAGACTCCGGCGACCATCTGGTCCGCCGGAAATCTCTATGATCATCATCCGGTGCCGGCGGATCCCGAGTCCGACTCACCGATGGAAGCGGTGAGTCGGTAGAAGCACCGGAGGGCGGCGGGAGGGGGGGGCGTCCCCTCCCGCCGCCCGTAAGAACGATCAAGCGGCGGAACAGCCGCTATGATCGTTCTTATGGTGCAGGGAATCGCCGGCTGAAACCGGCAATATCTGAATGATGTCTGTAGCTACAGGCATCATTCAGATATACCCCTGAGACCAAAAAGACGTCATATGACGTATACTGGGTCTCAGGTGGTTAAACTCATTTTTTATATCACATTCTTGTTTGCTTTACCTCATTTTCAATGTTTTACAAATTCTTTCTTTAGTTGTGATTTGTATACCAGATAGTGAAATTAGTTTACTAAGATAGTAAAGGTAGTAGTTTCCCTCCCTAATTAGTGTCTAATGACACTTTTGTTTTCTGTAGTAGTTTCCCTTCTCAAGGCCTTGGGAGAGTACTGAGTGTTCACAATGCAAAGTAAGTGTTCACCTAGCTTAGTAAATATTTTTTTATTACGCAGTCACATGCCAGGAACTAAAAAAAAAAAAAAAAACACAGGATTTTGCTTGCATGTGATTGGATGAATCACACGAACACAACTTCAACTTATTGACTAAGCTTAGTTTACATGCCTTTGCATTCTGAACACACAATGTTTACTTTGTAAATGTAAATCTTCACTTCCTGGTTTCAAGGCATGCTTTCTATCCCCGGAGTCTTCATAAGGGAGAAAAGGTTTTCTCAGATAAGCTCACCCTCCTGTCTGCATGCCTGAACTATGGTCAGATGGATTCCAATAAGTAAATGCTAAATTAATCATTTGCCCTTACTTAAGATGGCCACGGCCAGCAATGTTAGGTGGTGTTTTTCAAAGTGATTTCTCTGCAAAAAGTAAGTAAATTAAAGTAAAGTATGGAGACATGGATGGATGGGGAGTTTGCCTAGTGCACTACATAACATATATAAAAACACCACTCACTATAGGCAAACTGTCTAAGTGTATCTAAAAAAAAATGTATATTTTTCTAGTTTTGGATAGTTTGGATAGTTTAGGTAAGGGCAAAACCATGCCAGTTTATTTTTTGCCCGTATCCCACTGGAGAGTTTTCCTCTCACTTCTTGTCCTGCAGACAACATAGGAAAAGAGAGGAAATCTATAAAAAGGGAGGATAATCCCCTTTTAGACAGTTGTCACCACAACACGTATTCCCATTGAAACACTTTCCCTCTATTCTGTTGACAACTCATGCTTTTGGATTATCCCTCACTTTCAGTTCTTGTAACAATATTTACTAGGACAAAAAGAGATTGTGACTATTCCCAGTGGGGACACAGGCAGCAATAGAGACCTAAGAGAAGTCTTAAATATTTCACTGTTTTGGCTTTAGATATACTGTAAAATGGAATTCTAGGAAAAAAAACATATATGCACATTTGCTTTAAAATATAAGAAAGAAGTATGACCAACACTTTTTTGGTTCTATTTCTTCTTCAACTTCTTACTTTTGCTCTTCTGTGACCCAGAGTCACATAGCAGTTCCAGGCTCTGGAAGGATCACAACCATATCGGTAGGATTCAACCAGCTGTCTGATTGACAGCTGGCTCCAGCTCTCAGCATGCATCTGAGAGCCCGAAGCCAGCTGCACCCGCAACCTATCTAGCCTGTGGTTCCAGTGAGCACTGGAGGGGCAGAGCAGAGAGCGCTGACTGACTCTGAGAACTGAGTGATCAGCAATCAATCAGGACATTTTTAGGTCAGATGGACTTAAACTTTTGTGTACTGGGAGCCCATATGTCACTAGGCACTTTTTGGAAAGTCCGTTTTTTATTTTGTCAGTTACCTATGACCCTAAAGGCATATGCATCTTGAAGTGTATGTCCAACCAACACATTTTTAGTCCATCCAGTTCAACCTGTGAGGGTGCATGTGTATCAGTGTCTATAATGATTTCCCATATCCCTGTATGTCGTGTCCTTTAAGATGTATATCTAAGAGTCTTTTAAAAATATCCATACTCCTTGCATCCACCATTAATTGTGGGAGAGAGTTCCATATCCTTATTGCCCTGACAATGAAGACCCTACACAGTCTGAGGTTAAACCGCTTCTCCTCCAGTCTCATTGTGTGGACCTGTGTCCTTTTACACTCCCTAGGACTGATTAGTTTATTTCCTATGCTGGGATCCCCATTGAGATATTTGTAAATGGTTATGTTCCTTCTCAAGCGTTTTTTCTCCAGCGAAAATAAATTTAGTGTTTGCAGCCATTCCTCGTAATTGAGGTCATCCAGTCCCTTTATCAGTTTTGTTGCCCTTCTTTGGACTCTCTCCAGCTCCAGCACATCCCTTCGGAAGAATGGTGACCAAAACTGAACGGAAAACTCCAAATGAGGTCTGACCAGAGCTTTATGAAGTGGCAGAATTATAGTTTTGTCCCTGGAGTGTATCCCCTTTTTTATGCATGCTAATATTCTGCCTGCTTTGGTAGCTGCAGCTTGGCACTGCATGCTGTTGCTCAACCTGTCATCTATTAGCACCCCTAGATCCTTCTCCATCCTTGATTCTCCCAGCTGTTCTCCATGTTTTTTGACTCCAAGTGAATTACTTTAAATTTTTCCACATTAAACCTCATTTGCAATTTGCCTGCCCACTCTTTTATTATGTTCAGGTCGTTCTGCAAAATTTCCTGATGCAAGTTTATTACTCTGCTTATCTTTGTGTCATCTGCAAAGACTGAGACTGAACTAGTTATCCCATACTCTATATCATTTATGACTATGTTGTAATAGAATTGGTCCCAAGACAGAACCTTGGGTTGCCCCACTCCAGACCAGTCTGAGTACATGTTATTATCACTACCCTTTGGACCCGTCCCTGTAACCATTTTATTACCCAAGCACCCTATGGTCCAAGTCTGGGGACCTCAGTTTGTAAATTAAGCGTTTATGGGGGACTGAATCAAATTTTTTTGCAAAGTCCAAATATATCACATCCACAGGCCTCCCTCTATCCAGATTGCTGCTTACTTCCTCGTAGAATGTTAGCAGATTGGTCTGGCAGGAATGTCCTCTCATAAACCCATGTTGATTACCACTAATAACCCATGTTGATTGCCACTCCATTTTAGATGAAGTGGGGAAGGGTTGGAAATTCTGTCTGTTTTTAATTTCTATATTTGGCTTTCTTTCGTTCACTTCCTGCCCTGCTGATAATGTTTTACTAGACAGGAAGTGAGGGGAACTCTCAAAAAACTACACGGAGGGGGCAACATGTAACATGTTCAGCCTCAGACCCATCTCCCTCTGATCCCCCTTCCTTGTGGTAGCAACCTAAGAATCTTCTACCCGTATTGGCTGCCACAATTCAAAGAGAGCACAGCCATGTGGGGCTGCGCCAATACGGCTGCATCATTGACTCACAGATCCCTGTGAATCATTGAAGCACAAGTACCGACAGCCTTTGGTGGCTAGTGTATATGTAAATGCAGCGCTAGCGCTGCATTTACATATACACTAACCTTTTCCTACCGATAGTCTTTCGGCAATGCTAGCTGCTTTATCCATTTAATATTTTATATACAGCGCAGTATTTATCCTTTCTTTTTACTATTAGCCTTTGGTGGCTGTCTGGTCTGTAGTTCTCAATGAGCTACCATGGTGCTGTTGAGCACTCTGATAGTTCATTGATTCTTCCTGTCAGTGTCAAACTGCCTGCCTGTACGGGCAAACAGCTTATAATGACAGTCTGTAGGAGACCTGGCATCAGCTTTCCAGGCTCCTAAAAAATAGAAAATGCACATTTTTTTACCTGCAAAAAAAATGTGCATTTATTATTTTTTGTTAAAAGGTAATTGGTAATGCTATCAAGAATATGAGGACATGACTTTAAACTGGCAGGAGGAAAGTTCAAAACTAATCTTAGAAAGTATTATTTTACTGAAAGAGACCTCAATACTTGGCATGGACTTCCACCAGAGGTAGTGAGTCAGTCAATAGTTGTAAGTGAGTGGATTTAAATATGCTTGGGACAAACATAAATCTATACACAAATATTAAAAAAAAACATATTTAACTAAAAAAAAAAGGGGGGCAGACTCGATGTACCACTTAGTCTTTTTTCTGCAGTCACTCTTCTGTGTTTCTGTCCTAAAGTAGTGATGTTGATGTAAGTGATCTGGTTCTTGGACAGGCAGCTTTTACATCCCAGAGGATCTCTACAGCCCTCTTGGCTTGTAGTGTAAAGTAACAAGAATGTAAATTGTAGCACCATACTACTGCTAATATGTCCAGATACAACTTTATTCCATTGAATGTCAAGGCTGCCAAAACGTATTCTGATAAGACCTGCACTTGCAAACACACTAGAAGAAATTCCAGAAAAGGTCCAGTTCATATCTAGTCTATTCACATTGTTCTCAATCTCAATCCCTGGTGGAGTGGAGTTTTTGAACCCATGAAACACATTGGCTACTATTTGGGATGTCCTCCTAAGTTTTGTTTGCACCTTTTTAGCAGTGAAACGTTCCAATTTACATTTGTGTTATATTTCTAAGTATGTCTGTGTCACATTTGTAGATTGTCTTTCACTCCCTGCCTAGTAAAAATGTAGTCAACAGGACAGGAAATGAGGGAATTTCTATAACCAAGCCCAAGATAGCAGTAATACTCCAACAGGGATTTAAATTTTTACCTAGCCTATCAAAAACTAGAAAACAATTTGGCTTATCAAACACATGTCTTTTACACACAAAAATGACTTGTCTTTGTAATGTACCTGGTGGTGGAGCATGAAGCTTTGAGGAAGGCCTCTCTTACAGCCCTGGCTCTGGAGTCCCTGGTAAGGTGACAGGGAACACCGGAGCTCAGCGTGGCACTAGTGCCTGGAAAATCTTTTACTGAAAGGTGCTGGCTTGCGTCTGGAATGCAGAAATAACAGGACATACTGGTGGAGCAACAGGAGCCAGTGAAGGATGCAGAAGGAGCATCCAGAAGTTTATACCAGGGGCAAGTCAGGGGTTGGTACAGGCAGTTTTCAGGCAGAGTCAGAGGCAGGATAAGGTAGGCAATAGAGGAACAGTAGGAATGGATAACAGGAACACAGGAAACGTAATAGACCAAACGGCACTGAGACACTGCACTAGTGTAGCTTAAATAGCCCTTTTGGCACCAATGCGTGTTCGCGCATGCACGCGCAGCTGTTCGTGCACGCATGCTGACACCCGCTATCCGGCCACAGGCATGGTTTCTGAGGCTCATTTGTCTGTGTACACGAATGTTTCTTTCCTGACAGTTTTACTGGTGCTTATAATCTTATATAAGAGGACTATTTGCACTGATAATGGAAAAATAATATGGGCCAAAAACTATACTATTAGACACATGCCTACTTTGGCTAATGGTAAATATGAACCTGGTTACACACCTATGGTTTAGGGTAAAGAGCATTCAGATCCAAATGTGCTTAGCAGTAATGTAAGGACCATCTAGCCCTTGCCGCCAACACCCTTTCTAATTTTTTTTTTATTCTTCTTACGGCACAGGTGACTCAAAATCATTTAGTTTAAACTGCTAACAGTTGTAATAGCAAAAATAAACAACATAACTAATCTTAGTTTCCTTAAAATTTGGAAACCATTTGTCCAGTGTTGAAAGAGTTGTATTTAATAAGCCCAGGAGGCATAAACAAATTAAAACTGCATGTAATTTAGGTAGCCTTATGCAATGTCAAAAGTTAGTGTACTTACTACTTTTTATGTGCACTATATAAACACAAACTTTGGCACATTTCTTAAGCCTGGGACTTCTCACTGGACCAATTTAACATAAAAGATTTACTGTTACAGTTTGTGTGTGGCCAGGGAATGTCATATGGAAAACATGTTTCCTGTTATTTAATTTAATTACTGGAATCACGTGCCAGCCTCAGGCATGTCAGTCCGAGCCTCTAAAGCTCTTTGTCTCACAAAGGGATGGACAACATCGAGGCTTTGTTTTGTTGCCCGCAATCCTCGTATAAAGCCTTTTATTTCTTGCCTGTTTGTTTTACCAAAACAGCAGATTTTTTAATTATTTGGCTAACGACTTTGACCTTTGGAAGCTCCATGTGAAAAAAAATTGTAAAAAATATAGTAGATTGCATTGATGTCCGCACAAATTGAGCCACATATCCCCCTTATCATTTTTTTAATTGACTCTGAGATGACCCTGAATTCTTAGCACTTAGTAGCTTTTTTTAACTAAGCTAACCGTAGTTTATTTGCAAAAGTAGATGTAAATAAATTACAAGATAAAGGTCATTATATACCATTATAACTGGTACAGAAAGGGTTGGGAAATCCAAAATAATGACATTAATCAGAAACAGCAATAGAGGTGAAATCTTCCAATGGGGACACCTGTTCTAGTTACAACTAAGAAGGGATTTTTTCCTCACTTTGGAAAGCTTTTCACTTACTTCCTGTTTTAGAAATACAGGAAGTGAAGGAAAATCTATGCATTAGGACACAGACAGCAAACATAAATAAATATAATAAGGGGTTTAATACATCCTATACTATAGGGTGCTGTCTCTTTAAATATTGCAGCAGCGCTAAGAGTCTTTAGTCAAAAAGTTCATAAAGGCACATGAAACCCTGAATACAATCTGGATTGGTGCGGTTAAACAGTTCTTTCTGTGACAAAGTGATGAAACTTCCACCCGATAATTATTCTTATCACCATGTGCTGGTCAAACTCCCCTTTGGGGATGCACTCACCAGACCAAAGATAAAAATGGGCATTTCAATGAAAGAATCCCTGCTAACAGCCATCTCCTTAGCACGTCCACATCTCCTCCGCCTGCAGGCACCAGAGCAGATCCTCTCCAAATACCAAGCATAAAGCAAACAAATAGTGCGGATAGCGTAGTACAGTTTTGATAAAAGGTTTATTTAAACATCCAGTATTCCCCCCAATAAAACATGCGTACCAGAATAAATAAGATAAACAGCTTTGTATAGTAATTAGAATGCACTCTGCCTGTATAGTTTCCGTCCACCGGAAACTAGCGCCAAAGACCGCCGTGTAGAGCTCTCCCTTACACTTCCTGGTGCGTCTGGCCCGGCTGGAGCGCACTCTGTAAGGGAGAGCTCTACACGGCGGTCTTTGGCGCTAGTTTCCGGTGGACGGAAACTATACAGGCAGAGTGCATTCTAATTACTATACAAAGCTGTTTATCTTATTTATTCTGGTACGCATGTTTTATTGGGGGGAATACTGGATGTTTAAATAAACCTTTTATCAAAACTGTACTACGCTATCCGCACTATTTGTTTCCTTTATGCTTGGAATTTGGAGAGGATCTGCTCTGGTGCCTGCAGGCGGAGGAGATGTGGACGTGCTAAGGAGATGGCTGTTAGCAGGGATTCTTTCATTGAAATGCCCATTTTTATCTTTGGTCTGGTGAGTGCATCCCCAAAGGGGAGTTTGACCAGCACGTGGTGATAAGAATAATTATCGGGTGGAAGTTTCATCACTTTGTCACAGAAAGAACTGTTTAACCGCACCAATCCAGATTGTATTCAGGGTTTCATGTGCCTTTATGAACTTTTTGACTAAAGACTCTTAGCGCTGCTGCAATATTTAAAGAGACAGCACCCTATTTTAAAAGGGAGGCTTGGGACTCAGATTTTAATATTGCCTTATCACCAATTCTATTTTACCCCATAGTAGCTGCTTTTATAAGATCATTAATCACTGTGTGTTCTTATAATTTTTATAATTTTTATATTTATTTTTTATATATTTATATATTTATTGATTATCCTAACTTAAAAAAACGAGATCCAGGAGCGCAGAGTGGTAGACCCAAAGGGGCGGCAATTTTTTGGCTCTATCCTCACACAGCATACATCCTATACTATATCCCCCAAAATATCAGCTTTAGGTATTAAATTATTTTAAAAATCTATGTGGAAAAATGCTGTAGACAGATATGTCATGCTCAAATGCTCATTAACACTTACTTCCAAAGCCAAACGTTAATATTTATGTTGGAAAGAGTTGGAAACGTCCTCACTTCCTATTCTAGTCAGTCAATAGGAAACAAGAACTTGTAAAGTAAGACCCCAGCCAATTAGATGTTTTGATTTAGAAGGTTTAGCGCCCATGGAAATGCCTGCAATCTGGCACAGGTAGTGGCACATAATGGGTTCGTAGAGGAAAGAACTTCAGTATACCATTTTCTCATACAACATGCAGCCCAATTAGTCTGTTTACCTTGCAAAGTGACCACTGATCAATTAAAATGAGCCTGTGGACAGGCTATGAACATTAAAGTGATATTGAAGTGTTTTTTATTGCTCTGTGTAATGCTTTTGCATAAACCAGCGGAATCCTCTTCTTTTTGGGCCCCCGCCAGTGCTCCTGGCTCATCCCTCTTGACCAGTGCCCTCAACTGCTATGAGGGCACTGATGCATGCTCACTCTCGAGCCTCAAGCTTTGATAAGACACAGAGAGCCGCTGCTTGACCTCACCCCCGCTCTCTCCTCATTGGCTCACTGACTGTTATTGCCAATGGCTCCCACTGCTGTGTCTCAGCCAATGGATCGGGAAAGAGATCAGGTGAGTATTGGGGAGGGGGGGCTGTTGGGGGAGCAGCACACAGAAGGTTTTTTACCTTCATGCATAGAATAAAAAACCTTCAGCCTTTACAACCACTTTAAGGTCTCCTTTACACTAGATACACACACTCTGAACGCTTTTCAAAAGCATTTGACAGGCAGTGAGGAGGCGATATGTCACCACTCGTTTTAACCCCCAAAATGTTGTACTACTACACTTCAATCACACGCATTACATGCAGTTGTGGGGCAGTTGTAACATGGCCCCATTTAGTTGAATGACTTGCGTTCAGTGGGTTGTATTTCCCACCGCATGCAACAGACAGGGCTGTCTTTAAGGCAGGGCAAAAGGGGTAGCTGCCCTGGGCACTGTCATTGTTGCGGTGCCCAAAGCAGCTGCCTCATACTTGCCAACTATGCTGGTGTAAATTCCCATGTCTCTTTAGTTTTAGTCCTGTGTCCCAATATCTCAGTGTGAAGTGCTGCTACTAATGGTGCCCAGCTCTGCCCTATTGTTGTGTACAGATGACTCATCTGCAGACCCTGTGCTTACATGTAAATAAGTGTCATTCATATGTAAATAGCAGCGGCCGGCGGCATTCATATGTAAATAAAGGCGGCATTCATAAGTATATCATGCCCCCCTGAGGTCGTATCCACCATCACCTATACTGAATGCTGTCCACTGGGGAGATAAACGGGCATGCTTGAAAGTCCTGCTTGCAACTGTGGTCATTAAGCCTACCATTAGCCTTTTCTGCAAAGGTAGTAAAGCAAATTAGTGGGGGGGAGGATAGTGTGGGGTGTGCAGAGGTAGGCAGAGAAGGAATTTGTTTGGGGTACACAAGTGAGCAAGGAGGGGATGTAAAGGAGGTAAGGAAGGTGGGAGCAAAGATGAGCAGAGGAGGCAGGTAGAGTTAAAGGGGGGAGGGTTGGAGTGGAGAAGATGGGGGAGGTTTGGGGTGCAGAGGTTAAAATGCAAAGGTGTACTGACAGGGTGGATAAAGATGTAGGCAGCGTGTAGGGCAGCGTGTAGGGCAGCCCATTCATTTCAATGGGCTGCTCTATGTGCTAGAAATGCAGAAGAAAGTTCCTAACCATTTTTCAAAATCACATGGTGCACAGCACATGTCAGCAGATGCGTAAGGGTGTCATTAACAATTGATGGCACTGCTGTGTATCTGCTAAAGGGCAGCACATTTCTGTGGTGTCAGGAAAGTGATTTTGCATGCGTTCCCGACACACACATGTGGATGCAGGCTAAATGTCTCAGTTACATTGGTGGTCAGTGTAAATCTTCTCATTACATTGGGGCTTGGTGTAGAATCCTTTCATTCACACTAGCGGCCAGTGTAAAGGTCCCCTTACATTGGTGGTTACTGTGAATGCTTCTTTTACATTAGTGGTCAGTGTAAATCCCTATTACATTAGTGGTCAGTGTAAACACCTATTACATTGGGGACCAGTGTTGAAACTTCTCTTTATATTGGTAAAATAAATCAGCATTGCCATTGATCACACCCTCCCCTCCCTCCGGCACCTCCACTGATCCCAGGAGTTTTAGGAGCCCTAGGAGTTTTCTGTCTATTGATGGGCCTGCTCACCTCCCTAGTCCATGGTGTGCAGGCAGTGAGTAAATTATGTGCTGTAACTTCTAGCAACCAATCAGTGACCAATAGTAATATAGTAATCTCTAGAAACCAATCAACAAGCAGAAATCATGTGCTGTAACCTCTAGCAACTAATCAGTGAGCCATAATGTGAGCTTTAGCCTCTAGCAACCAGTCAGTAAGCTGTAATGATATGCTGTTACCTCTGGCAACCAATCGCAATCGCTGCCTGATCTGATACAGTAAACAGATTTTGAGTCTAGTTGCTATTTATTGTATGTCTCAGAGCAGGAGGAGAGCGAAATTATGTGGGGGGTGGGGTTGGGGGCCCAAGAACATTTTTGCCCAGGGTCCAATCAATATTAAAGACGGCCCTGGCAACAGGGGGTAAAATTTCTGCCACACCCATGAAGCAAAGCATCAAGGCCACAGCATGTTTACACCCTTGGTGGCAGCCTTTGCAGCTAAAGGGGGAGCAGTTAAAATGCAACTGCAAGTGTAAACAAGCCCTAATACATCAACATATTCTTAAGCACTAAATGAGCTTGATAACAAGTCCTCCCTGATCTCTGTAGCTTCAGACTGCAATTCATCCTCAAACTTCATAGAAGAGGCATTGAAATCACAACACATTTCATATTGCTTCCTCTGGCAGCCTACCAGCCTTCCAATGTAAACAAACAGCAGGTGCGCCAAACTGTTCAGGAACTGATTGCAACCCAGGGTCAGAGTCTCTGTTGTGATCTTAGAGGGTAAATTGCTCCACAGCACCTGCAGCTACAGAGGTCAGGGTTAGCTTGTTAACAATATGTGAATCTTTTCATTTTCAAAACTGGCCAATGGTTTTCTTGAAGAAGAATGGGCATGTAACTCAAAAATGTCCCCTAAGTGCTGGTGAGAAAATGGTAACACAAAGGATAGGTCAACATATAAGTCAAAAGAAAGTAATTTATTTGAAGCCTGAGAACATCTGCATATTAGTAACTTTAACATCAGAATTAAAGTTGCCCCCTTCCCTTTCTCTACAGACTCTGATAGGTTGACTATGACTTTTTATCGTAGTACCACATTAGACAGAATGGTGACTGCAATAATGCATTCTGGAATTTTAATTTTCTTTGGTAAAAATATTATAATATATTTGCAGACAAAATGACTAGAGCAGCCTTTCTCTACTTTTAACATGGAGGAATCTTTGAAATAACTCGGTGTGATGGTCTCTCAAAATAATGCTCCTTACATTTGTGGTCATTGGGAAGTAGAGATGGGCCGAACACCCCCCGATTTGGTTCACGCCAGAACTCTTGAACATCAAGAGTTCAGACCTGAATCGTGAACACTATTAAAGTCTATGGGACCCAAACTTAAAAAATAAATGGACCCTATTTTGAAGGCTTATATGCAAGTTATTGGCCATAAAAAATGTATGGGGGCCCAGGTACTGCCCTCGGGGGACATGTACCAATGCAAAACTTTAAATAAAATAACAATAAAAAAAAAAAAAGTTTTTAAAGGAGCAGCGAATTTTAATGATGCTTAAAGTGAAACAATATAAATGTAAAATTCCTTTAAATATAGTTCCTGGGGGGGGGGCACTCCTTAGTCTGCTAGTAAAGTGACACATCTGTACCACCTGAACCTGCTCCAGCGAAACTGACATTTATAAAGAAAAAAAAAAGACATTTAAATAGATTTTCCCTGTAAGCTTTCTTCATTTAGTAAAAACCGGCTAGGGCCACAATTTGGTGCACTCAGAACAAGGTTAGAGATTTCTTGGATAAATTCTGATGTCTCTTTGGCAGACTTTGGATGGAAATAACAAAGTTTTGCACCACAGTAAGCAAGCCTTATGTAAAAAGAAGCCCAATTATAGTACACTCAGATTATAGATTATAAATATGACCCTCATCACAAAAGTCATATATGCACATTCAAAAAAATCAAATCCCAGGTGGGTAGTAGTAGACAAAGTCAGTATTGGTAAGCCATCAATAATGCAGTTCACAAGGAGACTGAAATCAACAAGCCTTCAAAGAATTTACCCAGCAAGCCCAGGTACTTAGTATAAGTGTCACAATATAATCTAAAAGGAGACAAAGAAGAGACATAGTGCTTACTGCCATTACTATTATAAAATAAATGAAACATAGCTCTCACATAAGTAACTGTATCTTCTTGGTCAGTATCCCTTTTTTTAGCAGGATCTGTTTTTCCTGACTAAGGAGATACAGCCCTTTATAGTATAGAAGGGCCACTCTTCTCAGAGTTTTTTTATATGTGGGTTTGCATCTGTTTCTTGTGTGAGTGCTATATTTTTTCTTTTATAATAAAATGATGGCTGTGAGCACTATGTCTCTTCTTTGTTTCCTTTGAGCTTGGATTGTGATACTTATCCTGAGTGCTTGGGTTTTGTGACCAGCTTGTGTTGCTGGGTTATTTCTCTGAAGGCTTGTAAGCTGCAATATTGATGAGTTACCAATACTAACTTCTTCCACCACCACCTGCCTGGGATTTCACTAATTTCAATGCACATATATGACCTTTGGGATAAGGGTCATATAGTAAAGGTGAGAGAAAGGGTGGAGGTCTTCTGCAGGTGCACATGTTTAATTGGTTGAAATATTTGACTTTTTGGGTTGCTTCATGGACTTGCAGGGTCTTTCTCACTGTTTCACTTTGCGCTCATGTTATTGTATTTGATATTGAAGTATTGAACAATTTTTACGTTGTAATCCATACTCTAATATTACAACACACACACACAAGCATGTAAAATACTTAATTTTTTGTACTTTCAGTGTAATTTTTCAAGTTGGGGTTGTGTTTTATTTTTTTATTTTTAACTTGAACCTCTGTTTTGCCAATGCAGAGCAAAGCCCAGGTTCGCTTTAATGTTCTTTTCCCTAGCTGCAGCTACTCATCTTACCTTTACTCACCAGCTGTTCTTTTCAGCCTGAATGAGCATAGCAAATGTTTGTTTTACAGTGAAATATAGCTGTGTATGCATGGACCAAGATTAGAACATATAGCGATATCCATTATACTTTACATTAGGATAATGCACAAATGATGATAATCAGCCAGCCATTCACAAACATGATTCTGGACTTACTCGTAGGAAATGCTCATATTTATTTGAGTGCAATCATTGCTTAGATCTCAAAATAAGATGCATTCCCTGTGAAAAAAAGCAGATATCAAGATTAAAGAGGTAATGCCAACTACTTGGATGTTTGCAATATGAATAGTACCTTTTATTATGGCTCGTTCCAGTTTTTCTCTGGGGCAGTTTCAAGGCTTTTAAAGTGCAGAACAAATGAGACAACAGACAAGTAGCTCATACAATAACAGAACCAGCAAAAAAATAAAATTCTCACAACCTAATCTATGAAGAAAACCTGTATTATGGTGATAAGACTGCCCAGTGGCTGTCATGTCGTTGACAGGCTCATCTCCTACACATTAAAATGGTAATCTTTAGGGTTTTATATGTTTTCTTAACCTTTTAGAAACTATTTTTTAATTATAGTTAAGCAAATATGGAAGATCAACATTAAATATCAATTATTTGCACCTAGTGGTATGGGAAAGAGAGGTAAATGGAGGTTTGGAGGGGGTTTCTGCTGACTGCAGGTTGCATGCAGTGTTTTGCATCAGGCCTATTAACTGTGCTTACATTTCTCCCATCTCATATAAGATTATTTACACATTCAGTCACCTTAGGATCAGTAAAATAGGGATATTTTCTGTGTAAAGAGGTATACCTAGTAGGGACGTGTTTTACCAGAGGTTGTTAACAAAAAAACACACACACCTGAATTAATCAGAGGAGATACACCCTACTCCCTCAGTTCGCTCAAATGGAACCTTGCAGATAAAGTTTGAAATAAGCAGTAAGGGCTGATTCACACCTATGTATTTTTAGTGCTGTTTGCATTTTGCAGATTTGCACTACAGTCTACTTATCATGGTTCCATATGGAAAATGTTCTGTAGTGCAAATGGGCAAAATGCAAAAAGCACTAAAAATGCATAGGTGTGAATCAAGCCTTAATGAGTAGGCAGCTGCTGTTCGGCTTTTTGATTAGAAAGCCCAGCATGTTCTCCAAAACAAACATTGTTAACCACTTGAAGACCAGGTCTTTTCTAGAACTTTTTGTTTGAAAGTTTAAATTAGTATTTTTTGCTAGAAAATTATTTAGAATCCCCAAACATTATATACATTTTATATATATATATATATATATATATATATATATATATATATATATATAGGGAAAAGATTATTGGGTCTGATAGGATCCAAAAAAATGTTTTGCCTTAGCATGAACCACTATGCATGGTGGAAAGCCAACCCTGACTATCACATTGAGGACACCTTGCCCACATTGAAGCATGGTGGTCATAGCATCATGTTCTAGGGATACTTTTTATTGGTAGAGACTAGAGGAATCTGTATTGGTGGCTGATGTATTTTTGATATTGAAAAAGATCCTGTGAATTCACCTTGAAGTTTTCTCTTTACAGGGCCAAGGGATTCCCCAAAACTGTTCTTTAAACTCTGGCCTCATATTCCATAATCACTATATTTATTGTTTATCCTGGCAAGCAAATGTTATCAGCCAAAAGAAAGGTGTAGGGTGTAAGGGGGTGGGTCAGAGCTTAGCAACAAAATCTGTGGTCAATATTTGCATAATGGAGCACTTTTACAGAATCTCCAAATACTCGGAGATGCCTTCTTTATAGATTTAAAGCAGCTTTATAAAGTTAGGTGAGACCACAAGAAAGAAAAAATGAAGGCTGCAGTCTTCTCACTCTTGCAACTGCTAGTTGCCTGGCTGTCATGCTAACTGTCCATATATCCATAATTGATATACATTAAAGTGGTTGTACACCCTGTACAACTACTTTTACCTACAGGTAAGCCCATATTAAGACTTACCTGTAGGTGCTGGAAATATTTCCTAAACCTCCACGGTTTAGGATATATTTACGAAAAAGCCGAGCGCCAATGACTACGGTGCATGTGCCGTCACTGTCAATGTCACTTCAATGTCACATTAGAAAGGGCACATCGTGCCGTTTCTAATAGGGGTCATGCCGTTACTGGCAGCTCCCGCGCGTATGTGCGGGAGTGACGTCACACGACTCCAGCCAGTCACAGAGCCAGAGTTTGCAACCCCAGAAGGAAGACGGGTGAAGATTGACGCTCCCTGCTAGTAGGGGCAACGGTGGCATTGCGTGCTTCAGTTTCAGGTAAGTGACACATAATGGGCTACTCTGCGATGCATAGTAGCCCATTATGCTTTACCTTTGCAGGAAAGTAAAACCCACCAGGTTACATGTCCTTGGATATAGGATCTGCATTGGTTTTATTTTTTAGGCTAAGAACATTTTCTGCAAGTACATGCAAAATGGTTAATCCTGCCAAAAGTCCACTGTCCTTATAACTTCCTATGTGCTGAACTGCAATGTTATTCCCAGCCTTAAAAATGAAAACTAATGCAGACATCTCATCATATTTAGTAAACTACACTATATTTGTCTTAGGTTTAAAGACACTTTATGTATTTATGCTTTTTATCAAAGCAGTCAAAAGAACAGTAGTGGGGTTTAAAGTACAAGGGGCAACCAATTGGAATTCATATCAGTGCAGGAAGTACATTACATATGTTGGCTGTTTGGTTTTTTTTTTTTTTTTTTACATTTTTTCCCCTTTAAATAAGCTCTCATGTATTGTACATAAATAATGCACATAAATGATATCCTGGGAGGAACTTCAAATTGTAGTTGCAGAATAATCCACATTGTCTTTATGGCTTTTTTTATGACTGAGAATTTCTTTGACCGGATCTGCAAACGACTCTGGTGACCAAATTAGTTAGCAGCTGATTGCTAGGTAAGTTAGCAGCTGAGAATACTAGTGAGGCATGGCAAATCTCTCGAGGATGTACAGCCTATAAGCATAGCACATTAATCACATATATCTACTGTATCGTATTGCTTAATTAGCATAGTGCTCCCAGAAAACACAAAACTAAGTGTTTAAACAGGTGTATGACATGCTACTAAATGTTTCAGGGGCTATATGTTAGCACATTGTTTCTTTCTTTATTCCCCAGAATTATACATTTTTATATTTTTTGCTCAAGTCATTAATCTTAGGAAGAAACAACTGCGAAACCTAATGCAGTTGTAATGTTCTTAAGTTGGTAATGGCTCTATGTGGAAGTATATTTTTAAACTTCCTTGTCAGATGGAATAGTTATACTCGGTATCACACCATTAAAATGCTGCATACTGGATGTCTGTGTATCTGTACAAACTGTTTTCTGAATATGTAGAATGTGCTGAAGCCTATAACAGATTGATAAATAGATAGTAAAACAGGGTATTCTGTTCTTTTATGTTGTAACTGCTTTTTGCCTAAACATTCTACTTAGACACTTAGGGGCTAATTTATTAAAAATTTGCTTGCAAATGTCTCAACATGTGTGCATGCGTAACAAACAATTACAGAAATGTTTGTAATATGTGTGTAATTATTTGCTTTTGCCTTTCATCGGGTGAATGTAACAACATTTGATCCGAAGAAAAAAACAGTTTAAGCCCTTTCACACGGGGGCGGACTCCGTCAAGCAGATCTGCTTGCTCAGCGGTGAATCCGCCGATCCCCCAATGAGCAAGCAGATGACAGGTCCCTTTGCACTTCGCTATGCAGAGCAGACACGGACACAGCCCACTGTTTGTATTGGGGCTGTTGGATGAAAATGGACCGCCTGTTCATTTTCATCTGACTGTCATCCAATCCGATATGCCAGACGGATGGAGAATGGATCGACATCCGTCTGTTTTTAGTGGACAGGATCGGATTGGATGCTGGCAGATGTCTGCAGACACATGTCCGCTGACATCCGCCGCTCCATAGAGAGCAAGGGATTGTCCCATCGGGTCCGCCCTGAAAAACAACAGGTGGACCCAAAAACGATTTAAAGTCAAATGAAAGCCTGCCCACATAAACCCTGCCTCTAACCAGCATGTCTCTATGTTTTGACTGAGCAAACAGTTCATAAGTCTATAATACAGAGGGGCAGGACTGTCCTGTGAAGACCTGTGTCCTGCGTGGAAAGAAAATAATTTATGGTAAGTACAAAAATCGTATTTTCTTTATTGTCAAAGGGACAAAGGATGAGAGTAATTTTTAGACAATTAGGATGCCTAAAAGCAGCCAGGCTGAAGAATTGGCCACAGCCACCTAAGAAGCCCAAAAAGTGGTATCTAGTATCTAGTATCTAGTACAAAGAGGTCAGACACTACCAATGCCCAATGAACGCTAATCAAAAAAGGGGACAGAGGCAAATGCTTTGACATGATCAAGAAAAAAAAATCCCTGAGGACCAACTTGGTGTTGCAGAACAAGACAGGTATACAGGGAATTGCTACCTGAAATGCATGACCACAATAATGTGGAATAGGCTGAAGCTTAGGATAACATACTTTTGATTGTAGGGAAAGGAAGGTAGGACAAACAAGGTATGTTCAAGTTGAAAAGATCACATAGTAGGTGAGGTTGAAAAAAGACAAAACAAATTGCACTCCTATGACCCATAGGAGAAGCCCAGCCAAACAAGCTCAGGCTGGACTTCTCCTTTAAAATTCATCATAATGCGTGTTCTATAGAGTTCAATGGTAGCATACCTATAACTCATGTAAATGTGCCAGAATGCACCACACAGATGTGAACCGGCCCTAACACTGCACAGAGTAGGGAGTCAGTTATTCAGTCAGTTGCAAGAGGAGCACTGAAATATTTTTTGAAGGAGAAAAAATATGTAGCCTTCAGATGAAGGTTAGCAGGTATAGTTTCTAGACATGTGCACAACAAAAAAATTTGTTTATTTTCATTTCGTTTTTTTCGTTTCCGAAAAAAATTCGTTTTTTTTCGTTTCGTTTTTTTTGTTTCCGTCGATTCGTAACGATTCGTACATTCGTAAGTCGTCGTTGTTCGGATTCGTAACGATTCGTACATTCGTAAGTCGTCGGTGTTCGTATTCGTAACGATTCGTACATTCGTAAGAGTTATTTTTTCGTTGATTCGTTTTTTCGTTAGTTTAATTTTCGGACGCATTCGTATTTATTCGTACATTCGTAACATTCGTAACATTCGTAACATTCGTAGATTCGTAATCGGAGCATAATTCATAATTTGATGTAATGTGTATGCTATTATTACATTTTAATCATTTACGAATCGAAAAAAAAGTTACGAATCGAAAAAAAAAGTTACGAATCGAAAAAAAAAAGTTACGAATGTACGAATTTTTTTGTTCAATAGAGACACGGAAAATCACAAATCGAAAAAAAAAAAAAAAAAGGTACGAATTGAAAAAAAAGTTACGAATCGAAAAAAAAAAAGTTACGAATCGAAAAAAAAGTTACGAATGTACGAATTTTTTGGTTCAATAGAGACACGGAAAATTACAGATCGAAAAAAAAAAAAAAAAAAAAAGTTACGAATTGAACAAAAAGTAACGAATCGGAAAAAAAAAAGTTACGAATCGAAAAAAAAGTTACGAATGTACTAATTTTTTGGTTCAATAGAGACACGGAAAATTACAGATCGAAAAAAAAAAGTTACGAATTGAAAAAAAAGTTACGAATCGAAAAAAAAAAGTTACGAATTGAAAAAAAAGTTACGAATGTACGAATTTTTTGGTTCAATAGAGATACGGAAAATTACAAATCGAAAAAAAAAAAAAAGTTACGAATCGAAAAAAAAGTTACGAATGTACGAATTTTTTTGTTCAATCCATTCGAAGCACGTTTAGCAGCACCATTGTAAGGGACATGGAAAATTACCATTTCAACAAAAAAAAAAGTTACGAATGTACGAATTTTTTCGTTCGTTTTCGTTTTTCTGATTTTTTTTATTAGTACATTCGTTGTTTCTAATTTGTTTTTTTCGAATTTTCATTGTTTTTCGGATTCGTTCGGTTCGAATGATTCGTTACGATTCGTTATTCGGATTCGTATGATTCGAATGATTCGTTCATTCGTACGAAAACAAACGAACGAAAATAACGAAAAAAAACGAAAAACGAAAAAAACGAAACGAATTGCACATGTCTAATAGTTTCCCAGAAATTTACTTACAGAGAGTCTTGAACATGGCACACTGACTAGACTACAAGAGTAAGACCTCTTTCACGCGGACGATCTGTTCAGGTCCACCTGTCAGTTTTTTAGGCGGACCTGAACGGATGCTCAATAGACCTCTATGGAGGGACTGATGTCAGCGGTGACATGTCCGTTGACATCCGACCCGCTCCGATCTGAAAAAAAGTGTGACGGAGGAAAAACCTACTTTTCCATCCATCTGGGGATCGGATCGGGTGATGACGGGCTCTATGGTCCGTCTTCATCCAATACCCCATAGGGGAGAGCGGCGCTCTGACAGGTCTGTCCCTGCACAGAGTGCAGAGACAGACCTGTCATTTGCCTGCTCAGTGGGGATCGGGCGGAGCCAACCCTTTGCGGGCTCCGTACATGGACACGTCCGTGTGAAATAGCCCTTAGAGAATGGATACAACTATAAGGAAAATTCCCCCAGGATGAGCTAAAGATATAAAGCATAAAATCCACATTGATCAGATTCTTGCTAAAAGTGTGCTGAACTAATTGACACCATGGATCAGCTTTTGACATTGTCTAAATTCCAGATTCATTTATACAGGAAAAGAATAAAAATTACAGAGTAACAACATGGCAAAAAAGAATATTAGAAAATGAGAACCCCCACAATTTAGCAGTTACATAAAGAAGTAAAAGGGAAAAGATCCAATATATCCACAGAGGGTATACAACAGGGTTTTAAGATTATGTCACGGAGCTGGTCCAGGCACTGAAAAGACCCCACCGATATGGTTGGGATCCATCCAGAAACCTGGACTGGCACTTGGCTCAGCCTCTCAGCGATCCGTCGAGAGCCTGAGTCATCCCTCCGCCCCCTCCACAGCGCAGCTCTCCAGTGAGCACTGGAGGGGCAGGGAAGAGAGCCGCTGACTGACAGTCACGGAATTCTTCTCAGAGCGGAGGGAGAGAACTGAACGGCCGCGGTCTTTGATCACTTAGTTCTCTGTGCAGAGCCGGCGGGGACAGATGCAGCATCGGATCGATATTGCATCCACCTAGGTTTTTTTTTCCCCCATAGCCCATACTTCTCTTTGAATTACTATCAACTTGTGTCCGTCAATGGCTGATAAAGAAAAAGGCTTTACTTCATTTTTTTTCACCACCGATACTGTTTGAAATCATTTTGGGATTTCATGTCCTCCAGACATTTTCTACTACAGTCACATAGGGGAAGAGGTTTTATTCATTAAAGTTGGACTTCAGGCAGAAATCAAGGCAGCTCTGTTTTCATGAATACCTACATATGTATTTTGTTCTGTTTATAAATGTGTGTAATGTAAGTAACTGACTTTGGCTTTGTATCAGTCCCTATACAGCAGCACTCACAATGGGAGCTGCAGAACTGGGAACCAATCAGGTGCCCTGCATTCAAATATGCTGAAAGAAACTTTCCTGAGGGAAGAGAGAAGGAAGAATGAGCAGAGAGATGACCTCATCAGTCACTGCTGCTGGGGGCTGGGAGTTTTCAGAAGTGTATTTCTTAAGGAGGAACTTTTGTTTTTTTTTTTCTTAAAGACAGCAGCTACCAACTCTGTAGCGATTTGTTTTCTTTTAAAAAACAGGCCATTACCAGTACCTGGGGTCCAGTACTGTCTTTCCACAGCTGGTCCTTCTTACCACTGTGGGTCCCTGTGCTGTCATCTTGGATATGGGAGACAATTGTGGCTTCCTTAGGTACCACAGCCAGCTCCATACTATGCATGTGCAAGCTAGTACAGAGCTATATGAATGGTCTTGCAGCCTCCTGTGACATGTGATGTATCCCAGGGGGTTGTTGGAGTAGGGGGCAGGGAAAGAGATGCCACCTAGGAAGGTTTGCAGGAGTGGAAGTGGGTACTATGTGAACCTGGAAGTAACTCCGGTGGAAGATGTCTGCACTGTAGTCAGAGGGCCGACACCGATCAGGGCATCGTTCTAAGGTAAGTATTTCATAATGAGCTAGTATGCAATGCATACTAGTTCATTATGCCTTTTGTCTTGCAGGTTTTTTTTTTTTTCACAAGTTTTACAACCTTTTAAAGAGGTAGTAAAGCCTCTTAAGAAAAAAAAAATACACCCTGCAAGGCAAAGGCATAAGGATCTAGTATGCATAGAATACTAGCTCATTATGAATTACTTACCTGAGATCAAAGCCCCCGCATCGGTCCTCGTCACCTCCTCCGTCACCGCCATGATACCCGGAGTGACTTCCACTGCGCTGTGACTGGCCAGAGCCGTGATTACGTCACTGCCGCGCATGCGTGCTTGTGCCGACACTAACGGCATGATCAGTGTTAGAAACGGCATGCTCAGTGCGTCTGATGTCTACGGCATGCGCTGTAGACATTTGTCCCGCTATTCTTTTTTAGGTTTGGGAGATATTTCTTGCACCTACAGGTAAGACCTTAATCTAGGCTTACCTGTAGGTTAAAGTGGTTGTAAGGGGTTTACAACCACTTTAAGGCTTGGTTCACACCTATGCATTTTTTAGTGCATTTTCAGTTTTGCAGAAACACACTACGGTCCATGTAACATAGTTTACGATGGATGTAGTTCACATCTATACATTTTATGGAAAGGGCCAGGGACTTTTTTCTGGTTCCATAGACTTCAATGGATCAAAATGTGTGTTAGTGGATGAGATAGCTTCCTTGGATATTTTTCTTTGATTATTTAGATGTTAGTCTGATGATGATCATACATTTGAATTACTTTTAGGAATTATATAACTAGCTGAATAACATGGTTGATTGATTTTATCATCACATAACATGAACAAGATCTTAATGAATAACCCTTAATATCAATGGCCCCTTCACATATGCATCTTCATCGGACGTCATTAACGTGCATCGTCATCGAACTAATGAATGTTTCCAGAAAGCTCAATCAATCACTTACCCCGTCATGCTTCAAAACAGCTGGAATCCCCTATTCCAGTCACCCTTCCTATCATTGTAGAGGTCTATTATATACTGTGCACCTAGCTTGTAGCAGATACACTATAAAATAACACACAAATATACAACACACTTTGCACACACTTCCTTCCATTTTTCCACACTTAGTTGCTCAGGTTTTTTAGAATGACTACTTATGAATAGTGGAAAAATGAATGATCTGATTTGAGTAGAGTATTGTAGAATGTTTTATCATGACAGAATGAAATAAGAATGAATCATTTCTTTAGCGTGCAAGAAACGGTGTAGAGCGAGACAGGAATTAGCCAGTGACGGATATATCTACCTAGCGAAGGTCAATTATGCAGCTGTGCTTGAAGGCATTTCAGTGGGGGGTTTAAACAGGATGTCAGGAGTCAGGGGCACTCAGAGAGTCATACATTTTGGGAAAAAGATTGTTTTCTAAAATACTAATGTGTCTTACAAAAAATGCTTAGAAACGTTTTGCATATTACACAGAATATTTTAATCGCTCTTAAGCAATTTCTACGTAACACAATGAAAATGCAAATGCATTTTCTTTTTTTCTTTTTTCTTATTTGTTTTCTCTGATGATTTTTTAAAAGTATTATGAAACTTTATTTATTAGCTTTTTCTATTTTAATGTAAAAAAATATGCAGCATATGACATTTACACAAGACTGCATTGGTGCCCAACCTGTGGGCCTTTGGTACTAATCCTGTGGATCTTGGACCCCAGAAGCTAGTAGTTGATCATTTCCCTGCCAAGGTACTTACTGAAAGAAACATATATACAGTTATGCTCATAAGTTTATATGCCCTGGCAGAATTTATGATTTCTTGGCCATTTTTCAGAGAATATGAATGATAACACAAAAACTTTTCTTTCACTTATGGTTAGTGTTTGTCTGAAGCCATTTTTTATGAATCAACTGTGTTTACTTTTTTAAAATCATAATGACAACAGAAACTACCCAAATGACCCTGATCAAAAGTTTACATACCCCAGTTCTTAATACCGTGTATTGCCCCTTTAACATCAATGACAGTTTGAAGTCTTTTGTGGTATTTGTGGATGAGGCTCTTTATCTTATCAGATGGTAAAGCTGTCCATTCCTCTTGGCAAAAAAGCCTCCAGTTCCTGTAAATTATTAGGCTGTGAGATCTCCCCAGAGTGGCTCAATGATATTGAGGTCAGGGGACGGTCAGGATGGCCACTCCAGAACCTTCACTTTATTCTGCTGTAGCTCATGACAGGTCAACTTGGCCTTGTGTTTTGGATCATTGTCATGTTGGAATGTCCAAGTATGTCCCATGTGCAGCTTCCTGGCTGATGAATGCAAATGTTTCTCCAGTATTTTTTGATAACATACTGCATTCATCTTGCCATGAATTTTGACCAAATTTCCTGTGCCTTTATAGCTCACACAACCCCAAAACATCAGTGATCCACCTCTGTGTTTCACAGTAGGAAAGGTGTATCTTTCATCATAGGCGTTGTTGACTCCTCTCCAAATGTAGCATTTATGGTTGTGGCCAAAAAGCTTTTGGTCTTATCACCCCAAATGAATTTGGGGCAGAAGGTTTGAGGCTGGTCTCTGTGTTGTTTGGCGTATTGTAAGTGGGATACTTTGTGGCATTTGCGTAGTAATGGATTTCTTCTGGTGACTCGACCATGCAACCCATCTTTGTTCAAGTGCCTCTTTATTGTGCATCTTGAAACAGCCACACCACATGTTTTCAGAGAGTCCTGTATTTCACCTGAAGTTATTTGTGGGTTTTTCTTTGCATCCCGAACAATTTTCCTGGCAGTTGTGTCTGAAATTTTAGTTTTTCTACCTGACCGCGGTTTGGTTTCAACAGAACCCCTCATTTTCCACTTCTTTATTAGATTTTGAACACTGCCGATTGGCATTCTAAATTCCTTTCCTGTTTTATACAGTTCAACTACCTTTTCCTGCAGATCCTTTGACAATTATGTTGCTTTCCCCATGACTCAGAATCCAGAAACGTCAGTGCAGCACTGGATGAAAGATGCAAGGGTCTGTCAGGAGTCCAGAAACTCATTGACCTTTTATACACACACACTAATTACAAGCAAACAGATCATAGGTGAGGATGGTTACCTTTAATAGCCATTCAAACCCCTTTGTGTCAACTTGTGTGCATGTTATCAAGCCAAAATCACCAGGGTATGTAAACTTTTGATCAGGGTAATTTGGGTAGTTTCTGTTGCCATTATGATTTAAAAAGAGTAAACACCGTTGATTGATAATAAATGGCTTCAGCCAAACACTAACCATGAGTGAAAGAAAAGTTTTTGTGTTATCATTCATATTGTCTGAAAAATGGGCAAGAAGTCATAAATTCTGTATGTAAACTTATGAGCACAACTGTATACTGTATTAGTTTGGCTTCTTCAAGTTTAATGATTTCATTTATTTTTTTCTCACTTTTTTTCACTTTTTCCATGTCATTCATTCCCATCTCTCTTTTTATACATTGTTAAGGTTTTTTTTTTTTTTTTAAATAAATCCATTTAGTATGGCACAAAAAATCTTCTATTTGTTCAATATTGTTTTTTGAAACAGACAGGTTATAATCTTTCTTATGCAATATTGATGATACATAAGGATAGTTATGATGTTTAGTCTATTACATGTGTTCTTGTAACAATATGACACGTTGAAGAAAATATACAGCTAGAGGCATAATTGCTTGAACCTATGAAACTTTTTAAAAACACAGAGAAGAGGGGGCAAAAGATGGTTAGGGTACAGGTTGGGGTAGATGGTGTTTAGGGCTTGGCCAGAAATTATTAAAGTGATATTATAACAATAAAAAAAAAAAACATGTTATACTTACCTGCTCTACTTCCTCCTGCCGAGTGCCCCCAGAACAAGCAGCTTGCAATAGGGGCATCCAAGCAGGCATGCTCCTGAGCCGCTGGTCTGCGTGTCCATTCACACACAGAGCTGTGGCATGGTCCCGCCCCTCTCTCTCCTTTTTGGCTCACTCACTGTGAGACATCAGCGGGAGACAATGGCTTAGCCAATGAGGAGGCAGAGTCTCTGAAGAGTTGAATCTCTCGTGCACATCGCTGGATCGAGATAGGGCTCAGGTAAGTATTGGGGGGGGGGGGGCACAGAGAAGGTTTTTATACCTTCATGCATAAAATGCATGAAGGTAGAAAACCTTGAGAGTCAGTAAAGGCACTGCAACTTTGTTTAGGCTTTTTTTTATTGTGGCCTCTATCAACCATGTGGGGTGAATAGCTGGGAAAAGACAGCAGCTTTCAGTCTGCTGGAGCTGCCCTGCATGCTGATGGAAAGGGTCATTTGGGGTGGTTTTAGAGAAGAAAGAAAGAAATAAACAGCTTCACAGGGGTATGGAAATGAATGAGCACTGAGAGTGGCAATGCAGCAGACACCAGCTGTAATAGTGTTGCCACTTAGCATAAGGACGTTTATTGAAACGGTAGGATCAACAAGGTATTCACGGTCAATGAAAATATACATGATAAAAATGTTATGCACACAAGCAAAAAATGTGAGTCTACTGATAATTTAGGGGTTGTTCACATTTGTGGCTAGGAGGGTGGTAAAATCGGTCATTGTCAGATGTTCTAACCCTAACTTGCGCTACTAAAAAATGTATATATTTTTTTGTCTTGTTCTTGTGAGAAATTTCCCCATAATTCCTTTCCTGACAATAGGTGGGGAAATCTCCCAAGCAGGCATACAGAGGGCTATAATATAAAACAGAGGCTCTAGCTTAGTTTTTTCCTGTTTCAATATGTTTATTGGGTTTTTTGAGTAAACAAGAGAATTATAACAAGCTGGTTGATAACCCATGCAGGGCGTTCACAATTATCCTATGACATAGTGAAAATAGGGGATGCTATCAAAAATGACTACTGCATAAAATGCCATGTCCCCAAATTCGTCGCCCAAGGGGAGGTTCTTCTCCAGCAACCCCCCTCCAGCAACGGTAGGAGTCAGAATAGTGAGAAACCAGAAAGAAAGTGAGAAGAGCAAAAAGGCAGAGAGAAGGGGTCATAGATAGGAGAGGGGGGAAAGGGAACGGGAGAACTCGGACGTGGGAGCCTCACATAAGGGAGTCAGATAGCTTAGTCTTTTTCAACCAGAGTTCCTCCTGAATGTACTAGAGGTTCCTCGAGCTGTGGCAAATTTATCTTCAACCTCCATTGACCATCAGTACAAGGGGGCAATTTTCCAATGACTACACTGACCATGCTGGGGGAACCACAGTTTTCACTACATGTGTCTCTGTTTTTATGATTTATTTATGATTTATTTATTTATTTCAAGATTATTACTGAAAATACATTTGTTGTAAAATAGCAAGGGGGTGTTAAAATGATTGGTAAATACTCATGATATTTCACAGTCTTTCTGCTTTTATTTAAAACTTTCTACAACTTACTAATCACATGTACCATGAGCTGTGAGCATAATCATTTTTTGCTGGGGTTCCCTGAGACCTGAAAATTATTTGAAGGATTCTACCAGGATAAAAAGATTCAGAACAGCTGCTCATACCATTCCCTGCTATAGCCGAAGCTAAATAAAAATTTGGTCTGAAGTTGGAAGTTACATTATTATACCAGGTCTAAAAAAAAAAATTGCACTTTCAAAGTAGCGACTTGATCAGACTATGTAACCAGATAAGTCAACTCCTATTGGATCTCAGGCCTGACACCCATTTTACCTGGTAAAATGTTTAATATGTCAGACTGATAATAATTCTTGCTTAGTGGAAACAGTATATTCTATCTCAGTAGTGCACTTCTGCATATCCAAGCACTTCCTTCGTGCAAGATCTTTTTTAATATTCCCTATACTTACAGGGTCAGGGATCAGATGGCTTTATGGAACAAAATAATATTTAATAGTGATGATGATTATACTACTACTACTACTACTAATAATAATAATAATAATAATAATATTAATAACAAGAATTCCTTCTTTTATGCCTACCGGTAATTTTGGTTATGGCCACTAGGTGGTGCTCTTATTGATATATAGATAGAGAACTGACTTACTGTGTGAAAACAGAGACAAAAGAATGCAAAATACGTTGGGATTGCTTGGCATACATAAGAATATTTCACTTTTTTTAAATATTATTAACAACAACAAGACAAAGAGAGGAGCAGGACTCCTCCATGGGTGAAAAAGTCTACAATTTCCCAGTGCTAAGATCTGTAACAATGAATTGATAAATGGCTTTATATGAGTTATTTATGTGAACTATGGCTAGAACAGGGGCTCATTTAATGGTTAGGCCTCAAGCTAACGCTTGGATTATTCTTGGGTTAGAGCTATGGTTATGCTAAGGTTAGAACCTGGTTTAAGGTGAAGGTTTATAGTTTTTCATGATCTTTTTGTCATTTAAAGTGTATGTAAATCCTAACAATGAATTTCTATTATTTGCTGTCGTTTGGTCTGTTAACCACTTTACAACCGGCCCATAGCCGAATGACGGCTACAGGGAGGTTGCTTAACTCTGGGAGGGCGTCATATGACGTCCTCCCGGAATTCCCCTCTTGCGCGCCCCCCGGGGCGCGCACTCGAGAACATCCGTGATCTGGACCCGGCGGATCACGGATCACGGTAAACGGCCGCTCGTCGCGGCCGTTTACCACGTGATCGCTCCGTCAAATGACGGAGCGATCACATGTAAGCAAACCGGCGTCATTTGATGACGCCGGTTCCTATCCCCTCCTCTCTCTGTACCGATCGGTACAGTGTGAGAGGAGAGGGGGAGGGATCGGTGGCAGCAGTGCTGTGGGCGGGATCTGTAGTGCCCACAGCCTGCTCTGCCACCACCGATCCATCCATCCATGCTCAGCCATCCCTCCATACCCTGCAATACACAGCAATAGCCTGCAGTGTATTGCTGGGTATTGCAGGGTATGGAGGGATGGCTGAGCATGGATGGATGGATACCCAGCAGTAATCTGCCATACCCTCCAATACTGTGCCTTACCCTGCTATATTCTGCCATTCCCTGCGATACTCTGCCATTACCTGCCATACTCTGCCATTACCCTGCCATACTCTGCCATTACCCTGCCATACTCTGCCATTACCCTGCCATACTCTGCCATTACCCTGCCATTACCCTGCCATACTCTGCCATACTCTGCGATACCCTGCCATACCCTGCGATACGATGCAACACCCTGCGATACTCTGCCATGCGATACCCTGCGATACTCTGCCATACCCTGCGATACTCTGCCATACCCTGCGATACTCTGCCATACCCTGCCATACCCTGCCATACCCTGCCCATACCCTGCCATACCCTGCCATACCCTGCCATTACCCTGCGATACTCTGCCATTACCCTGCGATACTCTGCCATTACCCTGCGATACTCTGCCATTACCCTGCCATACCCTGCGATACCCTGCCATACTCTGCCATACCCTGCGATACTCTGCCATACTCTGCCATACCCTGCGATACTCTGCCATACCCTGCCATACCCTGCGATACTCTGCCATACCCTGCCATGCCATACCCTGCCATACTCTGCCATACCCTGCCATACCCTGCGATACTCTGCCATACCCTGCGATACTCTGCCATACCCTGCGATACTCTGCCATACCCTGCGATACCCTGCCATACCCTGCGATACCCTGCCATACTCTGCGATACTCTGCCATACCCTGCGATACTCTGCCATTACCCTGCGATACTCTGCCATTACCCTGCGATACTCTGCCATTACCCTGCGATACTCTGCCATTACCCTGCCATACCCTGCGATACTCTGCCATACCCTGCCATGCCATACCCTGCCATACTCTGCCATACCCTGCGATACTCTGCCATACCCTGCGATACTCTGCCATACCCTGCGATACTCTGCCATACCCTGCGATACCCTGCCATACCCTGCGATACCCTGCCATACTCTGCGATACTCTGCCATACCCTGCGATACTCTGCCATTACCCTGCGATACTCTGCCATTACCCTGCGATACTCCGCCATTACCCTGCGATACTCTGCCATTACCCTGCCATACCCTGCCATACTCTGCCATACCCTGCCATACTCTGCCATACTCTGCCATACCCTGCCATACCCTGCCATACCCTGCCATACCCAGCCATACCCTGCGATATTCTGCGATACCCTGCAATGCTCGCTACGATCAAAGCCAGGATTGTTTTTTTATTTTTTTTCAGGCTTTCCAGCCTAGAGGTGAGATGTGGGGTCTTATTGACCCCATATCTCACTGTAAAGAGGACCTGTCATGCCATATTCCTATTACAAGGGATGTTTACATTCCTTGTAATAGGAATAAAAGTGATCAAAAAAATTTTTGGGGGGAAAAAAAGTGTCAAACTAAAATAAATAAAGTAAAATGAACAATAAAAAAAATAAAAAAAATGTAAAAGCGCCCCTGTCCCCGTGCGCTCGCATGCAGAAGCGAACGCATACGTAAGTCCCGCCCACATATGAAAACGGTGTTCAAACCACACATGTGAGGTATCACTGCGAACGTTGGAGCGAGAACAATAATTTTGGCCCTAGACCTCCTCTGTAACTCAAAACATGTAGCCAGTAAAAAGTTTTAAAGTGCCGCCTATGGGGATTTTTAAGTAGCGAAGTTTGGCGCCATTCCACGAGCGCGTGCAATTTTGAAGGGTGACATGTTATGTATCTATTTACTCGGCGTAACTTCATCTTTCACATTATGCAAAAACATTGGGCTAAATTTACAGTTTTGTTTTTTGTAAAGCACAAAACTTTTTTTTCCCCAAAAAAAACGCGTTCGAAAAATTGCTGCGCAAGTACCGTGCTAGATAAAAAGTTTGCAACGACCGCCATTGTATTCTCTAGGGTCTTTTCTAAAAAACATATATAATGTTTTGGGGTTCTATGTAATTTTCTAGCAAATAAATGATGATTTTTACATGTAGGAGAGAAATGTCAGAATTGTCCTGGGTGCTCCAGTACGCCTGAAGGTGCTCCCTGCATGTTGGGCCTCTGTATGTGGCCACGCTGTGTAAAAGTCTCACACATGTGGTATCGCCGTACTCGGGAGTAATAGCAGAATGTGTTTTTTGGGTGTAATTTGTGGTATGCATATGCTGTGTGTGAGAAATAACCTGCTAATATGACAATTTTGTGAAAAAAAAAAAAAAAAAGAAAAAAAAATCTTGATTTTGCAAAGAATTGTGGGAAAAAATTACAACTTCAAAAAAACTCACCATGCCTCTTTCCAAATACCTTGGAATGTCTTCTTTCCAAAAAAGGGGTCATTTGGGGGGTATTTGTACTTTTATGGCATGTTATGACTCAAGAAATGAGATAGGCCGTCAGTACTTCAGGTGTGATCAATTTTCAGATATTGGCACCATAGCTTGTGGACTCTAAAACTTTCACAACGACCAAATAATATACCCCAATTTGTACTTATTTTTACCAAGGATATGTAGCAGTATAAATTTTGGCCAAAATTTATCAAGAAAAATTACAAAATTTGCTAAATTTTATAACAGAAACGAAGAAAAATTCATTTTTTTTACAGAATTTTCAGTCTTTTTCTTTTATAGCGCAAAAAATAAAAAAACCCAACGGTGATTAAATACCACCAAAAGAAAGCTCTATTTGTGTGAAAAAAAGGACAAAAATTTCATTTGGGTACAGTGTTGTATGACTGAGTAATTGTCATTCAAAATGTGAGAGCACCGAAAGCTGAAAATTGGTCTGGTTATTAAGGGTGTTTAAGTGCCCAGTGGTGAAGTGGTTAAAGAGAAACTTCATTTTTCCACACAATTTATTTTTTCTCTATCCCCTCTTACCTGTTATACAGTATCATCCCCAATTCACAGACTTGCCTGCCAAGAGAATCCTGTCCTGCTGTGATCATCTGATGTGATGCCATGCCTTATACCCCCCCGGGGCTCATTCTCAATTTCTGACATCATCGGGAACCAGTTGTCTCTTTTGGGTTTTGCAACTGGCCACAAAGACATGCGATAGGGGCACTGTGAGTAGCCCTGCTCCTTTGGCTTCCTGGGATATGTAATGTGGATACCCCAAGAGGTTGCTGGACAGTTAAAAAACAAAAAATACACAAACCAAAAACTAAAAAAATACAACTGCCGTTTTATATTGAGAAAGAGGGGGGAAGAGGGGGAAGTGCAGGGTGGATCTAGAAGCTGCACCAAATGTTGCACTCTCCAGGTTTAGTAAATCACTCACTGTTCATTAACTAACCTCATGCAAATGTACTTGCAATTTTTGACTGAACATCTCCTTTAAACTCAATCTAACATTCTTTAACTGCTTTATTACTGTAGAATTATATTTAACAAATACTGCATACAGTTTTATTCTCTTCAGGGATGAATCAGTGCACCCAACACCCTAAAATATCTTAAATAAAGCTGGTAGATACAAATTAATAAAATATCCTTTTTTTTCAGCTCCCTAGAAATTGCAAGATAATTTGTATGACATAGGGGATTTATTAAATTTGTCTATGGAGAAATCTGCTATGTAAGACTCATGCACACTGGTAACAGGTGCGTGGCCACATTTCTGTCCTCTCTAATCCATCTAATCTTTTACTAAATCTAGAAGATAGTTTGCCCAGGTGCTTTTCTTGCAACTTAATAACTGATTCCGTCATTCTATGATCATACATTATACTCTGTTATTATAGCAACTTAGTACATAATGCACTTGCAGACCATATTAATGTTGGATAAAGAAGGCTCCTCCATACAACTAAAGCTGGTCATTCAAATACTGATATGCCAATCTGGACAACAGTGTGACTGTAGCATTAGCAATCACTTGGACTGTTATGGTTAAAGCTTGAAAACAAGTTCAAGAGACCAATATTAGACGTGTGCAATTCGTTTCGTTTTTTTTTTGTTTTTCGTTTTTTTTTCGTTATTTTCGTTCATTCGTTTACGTACGAATGAACGAACCATTCGCTAAAAATTTTAACGAATAACGAATCGTTCGAATCGAACGAATCAGAAAATAATGAAAATCAGAAAAAAACAAATTAGAAACAACGAATGTACGAATGAAGAAAATCCGAAAAACGAAAACAGGAACAACGAAAATGAAAATGAACGAAAAAATTCGTACATTTGTAACTTTTTTTTTTTTGTTGAATTGGTAATTTTCCGTGACCCTTACAATGGTGCTGCTTAACGTGCTTCGAATGGATTGAATGAAAAAATTCGTACATTCGTAACTTTTTTTTTTCGATTCGTAATTTTCCGTGTCTCTTACAATGGCGTTGCTTAGTGTGCTTCGAATGGATTGAACGAAAAAATTCGTAAATTCGTAACTTTTTTAAAATTTTTTTCGATTCGTAATTTTCCGTGTCTCTTACAATGGCGTTGCTTAACGTGCTTCGAATGGATTGAACGAAAAAATTCGTACATTCGTATCTTTTTTTTTCGATTCGTAATTTTCCGTGTCTCTTAAAATGTAATAATAGCATACACATTACATAAAATTATGAATTATGCTCCGATTACAAATCTACGAATGTTACGAATGTACGAATAACTACGAATGCGTCCGAATTTCGAATAAACGAAAATTAAACTTTGCCTAAATTAAACGGAAAAACTAATCAACGAAAAAATTACTCTTACGAATGTACGAATCGTTACGAATACGAACACCGACGACTTACGAATGTACGAATCGTTGCGAATACGAACACCGACGACTTACGAATTTACGAATTGTTACGAATCAACGGAAACGAAAAAAAAACAAACGAAAATAAACAAATTTTTTTGTTGTGCACATGTCTAACCAATATAGTTGTAGTTATACTGGCAGTGAAACCATTTAGGATATGGTGGTTGAAAATCAGGGGACTTAAGGGGTAATTCTTCTATTAGGCACACCAAAACTATAGTTGTGGGTTAACCAATGCATGAGTGCAATCAGTGATGTTTCCTAATGTATACACTCTTTGTAATCCCGTTTCAAGATGACCATATTTGCATGCATCATTGTGCATAAGTTTTCACTACATTATTATTATTATGCAGAAATTATATGACACCAACAGTTTGCACAGCACTTTACAACAGTACCTTAACAATACAATTCAATACAGGAGGAATCATAGGGCCCTGCTCGTTAAAGAGCTTACAATCTAGGAGGCAGGGTCAAGAGATCTGATGGAGAAAATAAAAGTACTATAGTCCTGATATTAAAGCCCAACAGCAGCCTAGGAGGGAGGGTCAAAAGATCTGATGGAGAAAATAAAAGTACTATAGTCCTGATGTTAAAGCCCAACAGCAGCCTAAATGTTTTATATTGCTTTGGATAGAGTAGGGATGGGGTAAGAGACTATGCCTGTTGTTGAGATTATCCTTACTTCTCGTCAATACAGGAAGTGACAGGAAATTCCAATAGGGACACAAACTAAACCAAAGGAGCATTTTTTGAGTGAGGAATAGTTAGAACTTTTGACAAAGTTTTTACTCTTGTCTGTGCCATCCTGTACTGACAATCACAACACCCAATCACCTATGGGCATCACAGAGACTGAAAGTAAAGGCAAATCTTGCCAATTGGGTCACAGACAGAAATTAAAACTTAATACAGAAATTGTGACTCGTCCCAACTCTATCCAAAGGTTAAAAAAAATTGCCTAAAGTTAGTCTTTAACCACTTCAGGACCGCCTCCTGCCCATTTACGTCGGCAGAATGGCACGGCTGGGCAAAAGCACGTACCGGTACGTCCCCTTTTAATTGCCCAGCCGTGGGGGGCGCGTGCCGCCGCCAGCGCGCTCGCGACCCGGTCCTGAGCTCCGTGACCGCGGCCGTGATCGCCGCTGGTGTCCCGCGATCGGGTCACAGAGCTGAAGAACGGGGAGAGTCTGTGTAAACAAACCTCTCCCCATGCTTCCTACACTGCCTGTCACTGATCGGCTGTTCCCTGTCATAGGGAAAGCCGATCAGTGACGTCAGACGTAAAGCCACGCCTCCTACTGTAAAAAAACACACACGTCACAGACCTAACCCCTCCCCGCCCCCTAGTGGTTAACTCTTTCACTGCCAGTGTCATTTATACAGGAATCAATGCATTTAAATTGCATTGATTGCTGTATAAATGACAATGGTCCCAAAAATGTGTCAAAAATGTCCGATGTGTCCGCTATAATGTCGCAGTCACAATAAAAATCGCTGACTGCCGCCATTACTAGTAAAAAAAAAAATATATTAATAAAAATGCTATAAAACTATCCCCTATTTTGTAAACGCTATAACTTTTGCCCAAACCAATCAATAATCGCTAATTGCGATTTTTTTTTACCAAAAATATGTAGAAGAATACGTATTAGCCTAAACTGAGGGAAAAATTTTTTTTTTTTATATTTTTTGGGGATATTTATTATAGCAAAAAGTAAAAAATATTGCATTTTTTTCAAAATGGTCGCTCTATTTTTGTTTATAGCGCAAAAAATAAAAACCGCATAGGCGATCAAATAACACCAAAAGAAAGCTCTATTTGTGGGAAAAAAAGGACGCCAATTTTGTTTGGGAGCCACGTTGCACGACCACGCAATTGTCAGTTAAAGCGACGCAGTGCCGAATCGCAAAAAGGGGCCTGGTCCTTTGGCTGCAAATTGGTCCGGGGCATAAGTGGTTAAGAAAAAAGACAAACAAACATTCACCTGCTGAACACAGTTGTTGTAAGGAAAGATATTCTAACAGCTCTGGCTTGAAATGTGTTAAGTTTATTTATTTTTGGTCATCTGGCAAACTAGTAAAAAAGATTCCCTACAGTGTAACACACAATATTTTAATGTATGAATGTGTACCTTCTACCCTACAGACCAAAATGTATTTATTTTCACCCAGTCATGCCCATATGTATGTGTAATCCAACCCTCATACATCTTCCAATCTAATTTAAAATACATTTCTACCTACAGCTCATCTAAAAAGGTCAGTTTGACCATATAGAGGCAAAACAACTTCTAATTAAAGTAGAACTATAGGTAAACCCCCTGTCAGGTTTATTTTTGCCATCTGTGTCCCATTTGGGAGATTTCCTTTCACTTCCTGTCCCATAGCCAAACAGGAAGTGAGAGGAAATCCCTGAAAATTGGGGAATTCATTGGGGCCCCTCAGGTCACCAGAACTGTCCCAATTTGAAAATTTCCCCTCTATTACTTTTCTGGGGACAACCCAAAATATGGGATTCTCTTTTACTTTCACTTTCAATGATAATGGTAAACAGGACAAATAAAGAGGGTGAATCTCCCTACCAGGGGCACAAACAGCAATAAAACCTGATCCTCCACTCTATCCAAAACTAAAAAAAAAGGTTTTGCCTTTAGTTATACTTTAAATAAACCAACAACCATATGTGGTCTGACAAGTAACATGGCTAAATCCAAAACCAAGGCTACTGGCAGGTATGCATCACTTTGGGAGTTAAAAAAAAAAAAAAAAAAAATGAATGTACTATTAAAATCTAAACACTTAAAATATACACTGTGCAGCCCTCCAAGTCTGATGAACATAATTAGGGATATCATTTTATATTTAAAGTTACAATTTCACTTTGCTTAAATTCTCAGTATCTCCAAACACTGTTTAGTAATTACATGGCATTCTGCAGTATTTTATGCAAACAATCAAATATGTAATTAAAAGACTCCGTCTTCTACTCTAATCTGCTTTGCTCTCTGGGGAATAGATTATTTTTTTCCCGTTTAAATAAAATATGATTGAAACTGCCTTTGAAGATAATTTGTATGAAAAAGTGCTCTCCACCCTCTCCGTGGCTAACCACAACCTCTGAAAGGTTAGCAAGAGTACGTCTGAGCCACAGATGGAGGTAAATATTTATACCTAGGGAACGATGGACCTTTCAGGAAACCTGGAATGTAAATGGGCCACTATGTGCTGGACAGTGAAGTAATCTTGAAGCAATGAAATTATATTTACTTGCAAAAGAACCTGTTTCTAATTTAGAATGCTGATATTTATAATTTACATTCCAGTGGGGATGTAATAAACTTTTTCCAATAGCAAACCCACATTTGCCTCCTAACCACCATCCTAAACTGATTAAAACTGATTTTTGGGCTCCCCCTATCCCCTCATTCCACCCCAAACCCCTCTAACTGACCTGGCATGCAAAAAATATATATATTTTTTTCATACCTAAAGCTGCGGTCACATAGTGCTCTAGTCCCAAGTCTTCTGACTCCTTCTGTTTAAAGGGGTTCCTTTTTAGGTATCCATGTCACTGTTGATGATGTGATCCTGCACTGCTTGGTGATTAGGTAATTTCAGAATGACTGTCTAGTGGCAGGGACCTCTTAGTATCCAGAAGACAAGTCTTGATATTGACTGCAGTGATAACATCAGTATGAGGGACCAGCCATCATAGGCATTACTGAAACGCTATATAAGCCCCCCCCCCCCCCCCCCACACTGGGAAATTGTGCTGGCAAGGGATCCAGAGCAAGGACTTAGGTGAGTATATCTTAGTATAGAAAAAAAAAAAAACCCTGCAGGATTGATTTAGAAAGAAAGGGGTTAATATTCGCCTGGAAATGAGCTTTGATGAGTGAATGCTGTGATGAATACCTTGACATAAAGAAAGAGTTTATATTGCCTAAAACAACCATTTCATGTCCAGTTGTACTTTTTATACTGTGGAAAAATAAATCCAGGCAATGAATTGGTTTCCTTGGAAAATATGGGATTTTTCTTTTTTCAAGAATCATACTTACCTAGGTGGATGCAGCATCGGTCCAATGCTGCATCTGTCCCCTGGTGCCTCTAAGACTGAGAACCGAGCGATCAAACACTGCCGATAGCTCGGTTGCCAGAACTCCCCGAGCAGAGAGCTTGTGACTGTCAGTCCTCGCCTCTCTGTGCTGCCCCCCCACACTCACTGGAGTGCTGGGCTGTGGAGGGGGCGGGAGCAGCGGGCTGAGGCTCTCAGCGGCTTGCTGAGAGGCTGAGCCAGTTGCCGATCCAGGCATGTGGGTGGATCCTAACCATATGGTCATGATTTTGGGACAACCTGTATAAGAGTATGTTAGGGCATGCTCCATGCAACGTCTGACATCCCCCTCTGGGTTCTACTGGAGGTGCCTAACTGCACCCTGGTCCCGATCTCTGCCTTACTGTGGCTACCACCTAAAATGCGACCTCCTACTGTCAGATCCCTCACGATACACAGTCTGAAATTATGGGACTCCATACGGTACTCAGGCAAACTTATGTCCCCTTTCCTGCCTCTACTCCCCCCTCCTGAATAACCCTATGTTCCCAACTGGCTCAGAACAACCTCACATTTTCTCGTAGTGGCCTGCCCATGGGTTTTCACAGGTCCATCACTTTCTTGGTTCCTGTACTTTCCCCACATGGTCCTCGATCCAAGAGACCTACGAAGCTCTGTCAGCCAAAATGTATCCGTTACATTCAGCTGAGACACTGGATAACTTTCCTCTGGCGTCTTGACTCCTTCCTCTATCAAATAGACAAAAATGCAGCGCTCGATGGGTTCCAGCAATAAGAGATTGTTATGAGTCATATGAACAATCAAATATGTTTATTGCATGCACATGGGATAGAGTTTAAAATGAAAAATTCCTTAATGTTAAAATCCAACATAAAACATAAAATCCCACTGTGGGATAAACGCTGGTTAAAAACAATGTCAGAATTGAAGTACTCCGATATCTTAGTGTGTGTGATCCGCCAGGAATCCTATATCAAATCACTGCCTTTGAACACACCTGCCAGCATTGCCCAGGCGCTTGCAGCACCATCTCTATGATCTACTCATTACTAAACACCGGCGGCACTTCCACTACCCTTTTATATGTGCTTAAAGTGGAAAATGACCTGTCCCCAATAGATCTTGCAGACTGGAGTAAAGCCTGGTCAAGTATAGCAAAGTGATCTTTTGACATTGCCACAATGGAGGCAGCCTATCAGGTTCTCCTACACTGGTACTGGGTCCCAAGTCAAACCCATCATGATGCTTCCAGTGATGTGGTCAGCAAGGAGATGAACTGCATACATGGTGGTCTTGCCCCCTCTTGTAAGATTCTGGTCAAGGGTCTTTAGCCTACTATCTTCCCTTTTTCATGCACCCTTTCGCAAGGATCCCAAATTTGCATTACTTCATTGCCCGATCCCGGGCCTCTTCCCTCAGCAGCAGAAACTAGCCACATACCTATTTATCGCAGCTAAACGAACAATAAAAAGGGCCAGGAAAAAAACGGCTGTTTAATTTTCAGAGGTAAAGAATACCTTGATGACCCTTATGATTCATGAAAGAATGTAAAGTGTCCTCCACGACTCCCATGCCAAATTTCTTAAGGTGTGAGGCCCGTGGTGGTCCTACGCATTACCTACTTTGCACCTGACCAGTCTAGTACTCTAAAATTAATTTGATCCCATCTCCAGCATGGGGGACCTTTCTTTCTCTTCCCCACTCCCTCTCTGACTCATTTCACCACTATAGGATTTCATTGTAGAGGGACGTGGCATATGGGAGGAGATTGAGCTAAAGCCAATTCTTACACTAGCACCATTAGATTACAATGGAACGGGGTGGGCCTCACTTCTTCATTTGGTGTGGGAGCAAAACCTACATATGCTACAAGCAAATATATCTTAAAATATTTTAAAAATATTGTCACATATTGACACCAATTGTTGGTTACTTTTATATTCCAGTATGTCTACATAAAATAAAATGTATTTTACATTGCATAATTACATATTCGTTGCCCTAGTCTGAACTCTTTAGTATAAAGTACACAGGATCTGCACTCTCCAAGTAGGAGTATATTCTGGATCTGTTGAATTTCAGTAGTGTTATATTGTAAAAACAGAGAGATTACTTGCTGGCTTCACCTTGTCTGTATTGCCTCTGAAGCCTTGTTAAACTTCACCAAGATATGTAGTCAGGGAGAAGAATTGTAGACATATCATAGTAGACGGGCAGGTGTCAGTATGGAATAAAACCAAATTTCAATCAACATCGTAGAGTGGGCATGGCCAAGCTCTCAGTACCAAAACATAAAACAGGTGATATATTTACACAGTGGTTTCAGAATGTATTTTTTTTCTTGCAAAGTCTGCTTTAGTTGGTAATACAGAGTGTTCAAATAAAGTTTTGGCTATCATGTAACAGTCTTAAAAAAGTATGATTCTTTATAAGTGCCTTGTTACTATGCTGACTCACAGATTCTGTATTGCTTAATAACTTTATTTTTAATAGATATATTAAAAAGTAGCCTTACCGGCCAAGACTGCACCTCTGCTTTAGTGGGTGGCTTATGTGCTCTATGGCCACAGATATAAAAAAAAAAGCTTTTGATAGAATAGCCAACTATTTGAGGTGAGAGAAGCCTTAAAAGATTCCCGGTAATTGCTCAAGTCTTGACTTAAGTATTTGCATAAGATGAAAAAAATAAGGAGAATTGCATGAGGAAGTGAAACAGATCAATTCATGAACAAATTTTGAGGTTTGTCACCTTGAAATCTAGATTTACTGACACAAAGCTGTGGTAATTTTAGTGTTTAGCTGGGCTTTTTTGAGGACATGGAGGAGCAGAAAAACATAAAACATTTACTAAGAACATGGGTTTGGCTGCAAACATGCTGGGTTTGGCTGAGCATGCAATATTGTTGCTTACCCCTAAATCTTTTCAACAAGGCATTTTCTTTAGTCTGCAGTGCAGGACAATATTTATATTACACTGTAGTTATATAAAGGTAGGGTATAGCTCCTTACTTAAATCAGCATCATATTTACCAGTCTTTCCATAACCGCTTGAGTCTCCAGGCCTTTTTCTCCCTAAATCCCCTTGAGTCCTGTTGCATTTTTTTTGTGTTGGTGATTTCTTGGCTCATTAACTCTTTTAGGTTTTGTAGTCTACCCTAAGGTATAAGGCTTTCATTTGATATAAAATTTGTATACATTCATTTTTATTTACTTAGTTTGTAATGGGAATAAATCATAAAAAAGTTGAAAAAATGCATTTTCATAAATTTTTTCCCAACCCAATGTTTACGTAATTTGCCCCCCCCCCCCCCATATATTTACCCCAAAAAATAGGTAACAAAGTCAGCTGAATAAGATTACATCACATTAGCGTGACTTAAATGTAATATATTGGAATGGTAAAGCTTAAAGTGAATGCATGTTTTTTACCGCAGGAGAGATTTTACTACCCTGTGCCTTTTATTATGTTCTAATGCAGCAAATGGCAGGCATATATATATATATATATATATATATATATATATATATATATATATATATATATATATATATATATATATATATATATATTATTTTTTTTAGGCCAGAATTAATGTTAGGTAACAGCATAAATGCACACTGTGTCAAAGCACATAAAAAACATGAAACTGCATGCATTGTCACAATGTAAAGTGTGAACCAGCCTCTTAAAATTCAATCACAAGTACATCGGTTGAGCAAACATCTACAGCCTAGGAACCCCTCATTAGTAAAAGCAAACACACTAGTAGCATTGGATTTCAATGACGTTGCCCCCCGGGCTAATATACCATGCCTTTCCCATGACTACAAAAGTTTGTAGCTAACATTTCTCAACATGTTGTATAAAATAGGGTGGAAATGTATTTTGATTTACGTTTACATGTATTAAAAAAATGCTGTATATTAAAGTCCAACTGAAGTCACAAAAAAAAGATTTTTAGTCAGATTCATGGTACTTACAACCACCATTTATATAGTCTTTAGTCAATCTTCTTTTAAAAACAGTGCATTGTAACTATATATTATTGCTGAATCCAGAGGATACCATAGTTTTCTATGCTGCCTAGTGCACCCCATAATGTAAGATGTCCCCACTCAACAGAAGATGTCTGATTGACACATGAGATTTGAGGTATTCCTGTTATTCATCCATGTCAGCATAATGCACTAGGGTGTATAAGCAATGGGCATTTTTTATTAAGAGAAAAAATGTGTTTTTTTATTTTTAAAGTGGTTCTGCACTCTGAAAAAAAAATTTTTTTTTTAGGATGTAATATAAAGTGTGCTTACCTTTATTAGGGGACTCACCTGTTCCATCTTCCATCTCGATCGCCGCCGGTTTTCGTCCGATGAAGTTCCTCGTCTTCTTCTTTAGTGCTGGGGGCCATCTTGCCTGTGGGCATGTGAAACACCCACAGGGACTTTAGATGGCCCAGCATGCACTGCCGTTACTCGCGCGTGCGCAGTAACGGCTCATCTGCCGAGATCTCACGAGATTTCGGCAGATGCGGCCGAAATCTCGGGAGATTTCGGAAGATGTGGCCGAAATCTCGCGAGATTTCGGAAGATGCCCGCACTGGCTCCTGGGATCAATGACACCAGATCCCAGGAGACAGTGCGGCGTGACGACGATCGACGCAAGACCCCGCCCGCCGCCGCAGAGGGAGAAGACCGGAAGTCTTCAATTACAAGGTAAGTAAAAAAAAAAAAAAAAAAAAAATTTCATTTAGTACTCTTTGCCTGATTTGGAAGGCAAAGAGATTTACTAAATGAAATGAGTGCAGAACCGCTTTAAGAAGAACTGTGGCCAGTCAATGGATATTCCAATAGTCACATATTCTTCTAAATCTGTAGATAAACTATGAAATTAAACCCTCAATGACCCCTGTAGCTGCATCCACCCTGGGGCTTCATCCTTGAAGTTTTCATTATTTCAAATGTAAGCACAGAGTAGGTGCACAGTAAGAGGGGAGTGAGAAAAGTGCTTCTTCGCTGCTTCTATTGTGAACTTTGAGGATGAAGTGGTTGCAACTACAAAGGTTAGTGGGGACTTGTTTTAAAAGTTAATTAGTTTTTTAATGGAGTTATTTAAGTAGTAAAGTGTTGTAAATGATGTACTTTACTTACTTGCTGCTCATTCATAATATCAAATGTGCTTTGAGATTAGATATGTGCCGTTTGTTTCTGTCCGAATGTAAATTAGGACACATTTTTGGTTATTTGGAGATACCAATGTATCCGAATCTCCGAATGAAATAGTGACAAATTTCATTGAAATTCATTAAAATTTGTTTTGTTTATTCTTTTTCTAACTACAGTAATTCCAAATTAACAGGGTTGTGGGGAAGAGGCCCTTGTCCCCATCAATATGGGGCCCTTGTTTCCATCAATATGGAGCATGTGGCCTGGTATGGTTCATGAGGGGGGAGCACTCGCTCGTCCCCCCCTTTCCTGACCCAGCTACATGCTCGGATAAGGGTCTGGTATAGATTTGGAGGGGACCTCACACCATTTTTTTTATTTTGGTGTGGGGTTCCCCTTAGAATCCATACCTGACCTGAAGGGCCTATTACGGATGGGGGGGACCCCGTACATTTTTTTCTGACTTTTCTATTGCCGGCATTCTTTCATTTACATTTCAGTTCTCAGCAGGGAAGCCGCTGAAAGCTGATGAGTCATTGGTTGTTAAGGATGCGTTGGCTGGCTTCCAGGCTGCTCCTTAACAACCAGTTATTCTTCACACAGAATTCGAATCGGTCAAGAATTTGATCCAAATTCGAATCATTCTGAAAATTTGTAATTCATTAGAAAATTAAAAAAACAACTAAATTAAATGAAATTAATGGATTCTGAAAGAATCTACGTACCTAAATTAGTAACATAGAGAATTTATCCGAAACAAAACTAAACACATTTTTCCATTCTGCACATGTCTATTTGAGATAATGAAGCAGAAAATAGCTTGTGGAAGAATCAGTAATTCCCATATTTTGTATTTGCTTGAATGACTCTATAGAGCTTTCTTTACTGGCGAGAATGACACTATTCAGGAATCTGGTTGTTAAAATTTGTAGTTGAGTTGGGCTGGGATGGGCCAAACGGACCCCTGTTCGGTTCGCACTTTCGAACATGGGGAAAGTTTGGACCCGAATAACGAACCCCATTATAGTCAATGGGACCCGAACATCAAAAATCAAAAGTGCCCATTTTGAAGGCTTATATGCAAGTAATTGGACATACAATGGTTATAGGGGTCTTGGTCCTGCCCTGGGGGACATGTATCAATAAAAAAAAGTTTGTGAAAAATGTCATTTTTAAATAAGCAGTGATATTTTGATTTTTAAAGTGAAAGCATAAAAATGAAACAAATCCTTCCGAAATAGTGCCTGGGCAGCCCCCTTAGTCTACCTGTTAAGTGGAAGATCTGTACCATGTCTAGAATCTGCTACAGCAATAATTGCATTTATAAAGCCAAAAAAATTTCCCCTGCAAGCTGTCTTTATTTTGCTCAGCAACAGCTGGGGAGCCAGTGTGTATGATGAGGCCACAATGTGGCACTGGGAACAAGATTAGAGAATTTTGGATACATTCTGGTGTCACTTTGACTTTGTATAGAAGTAACGGGTGCGTAAAAATTGGTATTTGGGTGTCGCCTTCCCACCGTCACCCTATAGAGGTACTCTTGATGAAAGCAAGAATTGGCCTTGCTGTAAAAAATTGCAATGATATGCACCTGTCAAACAGGTGCTGAAAAATTGTTCTTTGGGTGTTGGTGGCGCCTTCCCACCGTAACCCTATAGAGGTACTCTTGATGAAAGCATGAATTGGCCTTGCTGTAAAAAATTGCAATGATATGCACCTGTCAAACAGGTGCTGAAAAAATGGTCTTTGGGTGTTAATTGTGCCCATGAAATCTATACCAAAAACATTCTTTCAGATGAAATGATTGAACACCCTCAAAGCTAGGCAGCCTCAAAGTCCTGCAGAGATTCCACATCCCAAATAGACTTAATCAGTGATATCAGCATCAGGGGCTTCATAGCTGGTAATCCAGGACTAATTCATTTTTATAAAAGTCAAATGGTGTACGGAGTCTGTGGACAGATGCGTTCTATGATCAGTAACGAAACCTCCTGCAGCACCGAATGCCCGTTCTGAAAGCACGCTGGATGCAGGGCAGCCCAACAACTCAATAGCATACTGGGTAAGTTCTGGCCAGTGGTCTATTCTCATGACCCAGTAAGTCAGTGGATCGTCAGCTGGAAAGCTCTCCATCTCTGTTCTGGCCCCGAGGTAATCGTCCACCATGTGATGCAGACGCTGCCGATGGGATGTGGAAGCTGACAGCCCTGGGCGGCGAGGACTAAAAAATTCAGAAATGCCTCACTTAGGCGGACGCCTTCTCCAACGCTCCTCTCTTGACTAACAGAAGACTCAAAATTACACTTTCCACGACACTGTAACCTACTAGAGTCAGGAAAAATGTTCAATAAAATCCTCTAACGTGTCCACAAGAAATGTTATCTTCTGCACTCTATGTGGGGACAGGATGAGTTCTGAGACCTTCCCCTTCAAACGGTCAGTTAGAGATTTAAAGTGGTCAAGGAGGGTTTGCCAACCAGTAATCATCCTTCTCCTGTATGCCACGTATTCTTAGGTCCTTTTGCAGGCTTTGAAGCATGAGGTTGCCCATGCACCTCCAATTTGCAGAGGCTTGAGAAGCATACTCCTCGGGGTCACTCAGGATGACAGCATCTGGAACTTCCTTTTCCCAGCCACGTACTACTCCCAAGGGTCCTGGGGTTGGAAAGCCATCGCTTACAGATTGAGGCATGTCTTTCTCTTCTTCGAAGCGTATGAAAGTGCCGGAATCCTCCTCCTCATCCTCCTCCCCTCTCTCTTCCTGTGAGTTCTGTGACATAGGAATGATGGTGTCTGGATAAAGTGGGCCTTGAGAGGAAAGGAAGTCCTCCTCTTCCTCCTGCTGCTCTGCCTCCAGTGCCCTGTCCATAATGCCACACAGAGTCTGCTTCAGCAGGAACACAGCAGGGATTGTGTCACTGTTACTGCTCACCCTCCTTGTGGCCTCCTCAAATGGTCACAATACAGTGCATGCATTTTTAATGATCAGCCATTGGCGTGGGGAAAAAAAGTTGAGGCGGCCTGAGCCAGTCGTCATGCCGTACTGGCACAGGTATTTGTTGACGGCCCTCTGCTGCATGTTTAGCCACTGCAGCATTCCCAAAGTTGAGGTTCACCTGGTGGGCATGTCACAAATCGGGCGGTCTACGGGCAGGTGGAATTCCCGCTGAATTTCAGCGAACCGAGCACTGGCTGTGTATGACCGCCTGAAATGGAAACAGACTCCTCTGGCCTGCTTTAGTAAATCTTGCAACCTTGGGTACGTACTTAGGAAATGCTGCATCATCAAATTGAGGACATGTGCCATGCCTGGCACATGTGTCAACTTTCCCTGTCTAAGGGCAGACAGGAGGTTTGAGCCATTATCGGACACTACCATTTCTGGCTCCAGTTGGCGTGGTGTGAACCACCTCTGGGCCTGTCCCTGCAGAGCTGCAAGAATCTATGCTCCGGTGTGGTTTCTGTCCCCTAGACACACCAGCTGAAGCACTGCATGGCACCTTTTAGCCTGACTCTGGGAATAGCCCTTTGGGGGGTACCTGATGTTCATAGGACAATTCTGCAGAGAAGGGCATGGAGTTGGCAGAGGAGGAGGGGGGAAGAGCTCACAGGTCTGGCATCATCACCAACAGCTGTATTTAGACATGGGGGCACAACAAGCTGCAGCACCGAGCCCTGCCTTGCATCCTTTTGAGTTGCAAGCAGCGTTACCCAGTGTGCTGTGAACAAAATAGTAGTAGCAACTGGGAACCTGGCATTCTGGTACAGCACATTATGCAAATTCACGGAAGGGGGCAGAATCCACCAGGCAGAAAGGCAGAATTGGGAGAGCCTTTGACAAGCTTGCATTCAGACGCTGGGCATGTGGGTGGCAGGGACTGTATTTTTTTTCCACTGCAGCAGATGGGGCAGAGAAATTTGCCGGCTACAGTCTACAGCTGGTGGTGTGCTGCTGGCAGATGTGCTGCTAGGACCTGGGACAGCCTGTGCTATACCATCATCCCTGCCAGTGGAGGCTGCTGAAAGGTAATGACTTGGTATCGCACAGGCAGACTGAAGTGGGTAAGGAGGAGGGACAGATTTGTGCACTTTTGTGTGGATTTTAGGTGCTCTTGCCAATGGGCTGAGTGGTTGGACGTTAAATGCCTTATTAATCATGTTGTACTCAAATGGTTGGTGTTTTTGCCACGTTTGATGTGCCTAAGACACAGTTTGCAGATAGCAACAGTGCGATCTGCTGCAGATGTGCTGAAAAAAGCCCAGACAGCTGAGCTTTGGAGAGTGGGCCGGGAGATCACAGCTACAGAATGTGATGGAATAGGGTGGCTGCTCTATACTCATTCTTGATGTTGGCCTCCTTGGGGTTGTGCCGCCTCACCTTCAGTTACCTCCTCTGCTCTATCTGGCAACCAAGTTGCATCAGTGACCTTATCGTCATCATCATCATCATCATCAATCATCTCCATCATCTCCATCATCTCCATCATCTCCATCATCTCCATCATCATCTCCTTCTCCATCTCCATCTCCTCCATCTTCATCATTACCACTGGAGACAACTTGGCAATATGCTGCGGCTTGGGGAACAGGAATGCCAATTTGTCTACCAGTGTCCCTCCCTCTCTAGGCTCATGTTCCTGTCATCCTCAAACTCAGACCCAACATTTGAATTCAGTAATGGCCGGGCATCATCAAGGAGAAAGTGGCTGAAGCTGTGGTCAAATAACTCAGCTGACTCCTCAATGGCTGATGCTGGGGCTATGGCAGGAATAGATGTGGACAAGGAGGCAGGTATATCCACTCTGGCAACTGGGTCATTTGATGTGATTGATGAAGCAGCAACAGGAAGATCCTTACACTGCAGGTCCTCAGTGCAGCTTTCTCTCCAGCATGCAGAACAGTGAGCAGCAAGGTAGTGACATCAACAAATTTCACTACAAGTTTTTACTTTTTGTGCTCAGGTTCACTTTAGGCTTTTATTTATAGGTGAAATAGTCTTTCCAGTGTCAGCACACTACAACTGGTAATTTATAATACAATTGCAATGGGTACCAAGATTAGTGCACGGTATATACATTTCAGGCAATACTCTCTCGAAGTTGGTCATGAGGTTCTTAATAAAATAATCAGTTCCAAAAGATGCACTTAACCCACTTCAAATACATTATTTATAATGGTGTTTTGTCTGACTCTGTTTTTTTTGTAGCACACTAAAACTTATTGAAAAGACTTTATTTTACAAGTATAATAGAATTGATTAAACTCTTTTGCTTCCCAGCCATATTTTTTTATTTATTTGTTTTGTGCCAGCATAGTAGATGAATAATGATTATGAACATGAAGATCTGGTTTACTCACCCTACTAACGGCTTTCCAAAAATCTATTTTTATTTTTTTTTGAGTTATACAGCGTCTTAACAAGAAGAACACACAACTGCTTCTAAAACAAAATCAAAGTGTTGTTAAACTGTTTTTAAACACAGATTTAGAGAATCAAATTGAGGGTAATAGCCTAGTAGCCAATGAAAGCAAAAAGTTCTGGAATGTTGCTAACCAACTGCTTGCAAATCATCCAAGCATAACATCTTGAATTGCTGGCGCTGTAATAAATTACAGAGGTTTTGCTTTTGCATTTTCAAGAAAAAACATCAGAATAGTCAAACTGCAGGATTGAAACAGAAATATGGCATTTCTAATACGTGATGTGTTGGGAATTTCTGACTGTGGTGTAGTCAGTGAGAAAAAAAAATCAGAGCAGGAGTTATGTTATATAACACTGACTGATTGCATCAAGTTCACTGTGATTTGAGAGGTGAGAGATAAACTGACAATAGACCATATAGGAAAATCTCTTGTTTACCAGGAACACATGATATGCTGCAGTAAATAAATAATGTAATGTATTGCAGCTTACCAGTCCTGGCTGTGACATGGCTGCATTAGTTCTCTTTTTTCGGGCAATTCAGCCAGTAACACCTCTTGTCCTAGAGTAACAATGCTCACTTGTTTTACTGTATCAGGACACACAAACAGAACAAAACTACAGACACCTCCCTCTTTCCTTATCTCCATAACATGGAGGAGCATGGTTTTATAGTCCTCAGAGATAGCTGAGAACAATACATTTAAAGTCAACAGAGGCAAAGAGCACAGGTTGTTATCAGCTCCCCAGATTTCTGGCATGACCATGTAGCCCTGCGTGGCGGCCTCTTTACACCGCACAAGCAGCTCAGACCAGGCTATTTTGAAGTATGGGTTTCCTCTGCACCGCTGATAGGAAAGTGTTGCAGAGAGAGAGGAGAAGAGGAACCTGACTGGCCACAGCCTTGGCCTTGAACTGTAAGCCCACCCACAAGACACAAGGAGAGTTACAGCTGGGCTCAGGGAGCGGGAGAGAGTGCTCAATGGCAGGATTCCATAACTGGGGCTGGAAAGCCTGGGAATAAAGAAGGTCTGACACACAAATTTCCTCACCTCAAATATCAAGAAGGGACACCAGGAGCAAAGAAGAGAGGGTGGTTGTGTTTTGCAGGGAACCAAAGGAAGAGAGGAAGGAAGAGCTTCAAAGCAACTCCGGAGCTGCTGTGCTGTTTCATGTGCATCACTTCAGAGACTTTAAATCATCCCTCAAGCTTGTTATTTTAACGAATTCTGCATTATTTTGTTTGCAAACTTTTATTGAATAAATCCAAAACAGGACATATAAAAAAATTACAGCAGACATCAAGTGTATACAAAGAAGAGGCAATATAAAGACACAGAATATCAGTGTACTGTATATCTGCTATAACTTAACCCCTTGCCGACCAGCGCACGACGATATACGTCGGCAGAATGGCGCGTACAGGCAGGAGGGCGTATATATAAGTCCCTCCTTAATGCCTGACCATGCCATCGGGAGCGCGCCGGGAGCGCGTCGGGAGCGGCGCGCTCCCGCGCCGGTCGGGACCCCCCGTGAGTCCGGTCTCGGTCCCCGCAGACTCGATCGCCGCGGGGACCCCCGCGATCGTCTCTCGGGAAGGCTGAACTGGGAGATGCCGAGATAAACAGCATCTCCCCGTTCTGCCTAGCAACTAGTGACGCCGATCTCTGCTCCCTGTGATTGGAGCAGAGATCAGCATTCACTAGCTGACAGCCACGCCCCCCACAGTAAGAAACACACCCCTAGGCATACTTAACCCCTACACTTCCCCCTTGTGGTTAACCCCTTCACTGCCAGTGTCATTTATACAGGAATCAATGCATTTAAATAGCATTGATTGCTGTATAAATGACAATGGTCCCAAAAATGTGTCAAAAATGTCCGATGTGTCCGCCATAATGTCGCAGTCACAAAAAAAATCGCAGATAGCCGCCATTACTAATAAAAAAAAATTATTAATAAAAATGCTCTAAAACTATCCCCTATCTTGTAAACGCTATAACTTCTGCGCAAACCGATCAATAATCGCTTATTGCGATTTTTTTTACCAAAAATATGTAGAAGAATACGTATCGGCCTAAACTGAGGAAAAAAAAAAGTTTTTTTTATATATTTTTGGGGGATATTTATTATACCAAAAAATAATGTGTTTTTTTTCAAAATTGTCGCTCTTTTTTGTTTATAGCGCAAAAAATAAAAACCGCAGGGGTGATGAAATACCACCAAAAGAAAGCTCTATTTGTGGGGAAAAAAGGACGTCAATTCTGTTTGGGAGCCACGTCGCATGACCGCGCAATTGTCAGTTAAAGCGACGCAGTGCCGAATCGCAAAAAGGGGCCTGGTCCTTTGGCTGCAAATTGGTCCGGTCTGAAAGTGGTTAAGAGAGAAAACAGTCACAATACAGAAAAACTGTAAAAGGACACAATCATTGCCATCAATGAAACCAACCAAGAAAAAGGAGTATAAAAGTATCGTATATCGTAAAAAGGCATCTTTCAAAAAAGTGTCTGACAAAGTCGAAAAGGACTGTAACTATCAAATCGTTCCACAGGTCTTTATTTAAAGTTTATTTAAAGTTAGTGTACTTGCAATAATCAATATCAAAAACACAAATTGCATTTAGCATTAATTGGCTAAATGCGACTAATTGCAGCATGTAAACGTGGCTAAATGGCCGCTTTTAGATGCTGGTTTCTAGCTATCAATTTAAATCGTTCAGGAGAAGTTGAATAACGTCAGTGTACATGAAGCCTTAAGTGTAAAGTGCACTGCAAAAAAATAAGTGTATAAGTTCATAGACCTATATACAAATACCAAATGTGTATAAACAATTCATACAAAATGACAAAAAATGAAAAAAAAACAGTCTGAAAAACAAGAGTCATAAAATTAAATAAAAAAATATAATATATTGGTGCAAAAAAACTCTAATAAGTGAGTTTAAAATGATGGTTATGTTAAAAACTACCTTAAAGCGGAGTTCCACCCATATAAAAGTCAGCAGCTACAAAAAGTGTAGCTGCTGACTTTTAATAATCGGACATTCACCTGTCCCACAGTCCAGCAATGTGGGCGTACGAACCCCTGCTCCTCTCCCCCTCCTCTCCATGACACCGGCATTCTGACTTGGGGGCCTGGCTGTGGCTTCACAGCTGGACACGCACTGCACATGCGTGAGCCGCACTGTGATTGGCCGGGCAATATTCTGGGACCTGAGACATGTCCCAGAAGATTGCACCAAGGGAGGGGGGAGAGGTGAACTTCCTTCTGATGCCGCCAAATGTGGCATGTCAAGGAGTCACCTTCAGTTAAAGCGGAAGTTCCAATTTTTAGTGGAACTCTGCTTTAATAACAAAAAAATATGTGTATAAAAAAAATAGTCTATCTGTGAATCAATTGTTAGATCCAGTGAAAATGTCGATCCAAAGCAATACAAGAGTAAAGGTTCAGTACAAACATATCCAAAAATACTTGACCATCATGCTGAGCAATAAATAGATGGCAGCTTACCAGATCCAAAAAGGATCTATATGCACGTGTCTCCACACTGGAAAATCAGATGTTGATGATCACTTGCTGAACATGACTCCACCTGCTGCTGAAGATATCCAAACAGGATCCTTATTTTTATTTATTTTTATTTATTACATGATTTATATAGCGCCAACAGTTTACGCAGCGCTTTACAATATAAAAGGGAGACAATACAGTTATAATACAATAAAATACAAGAGGATTAAGGGGGCCCTGCTCAGAAGAGTTTACAATCTAATAGGGTGGGGAGGTGATACAAAAGGTTGTAACTGTGGGGAATGAGCTGATGGAAGTGGTAGAAGATTAGTTGGAGACATGATAGGCTTCCCTGAAGAGATGAGTTTTCAGGGATCGCCTGAAGGTAGCTAGAGTAGGGGATAGCCGGACAGGTTGAGGTAGCGAGTTCCAGAGGATAGGAGAGGCTCTGGAGAAATCCTGGAGACGAGCATGGGAGGAGGAAACAAGAGAGCTTGACAGGAGGAGATCTTGAGAAGAGCGGAGAGGACGGTTTGGGATATGTTTGGAGACAAGATTGGTGATGTAGCTCGGGGCAGAGCTGTGGATGGCTTTGTAAGTTGTGGTTAGTATTTTGAATTTAATTCGCTGGGTGATTGGGAGCCAGTGTAGGGATTGGAGGAGAGGGTTGGCAGACACTGAACGGTTGGTAAGGTTGGTTGGTAAGGTGGATAAGTCTGGCAGCAGCATTCATGACAGACTGAAGAGGGTAGAGCCTATGGAGAGGCAGGCCAATGAGAAGGGAGTTGCAATAGTCAAGGCGAGAGATAACAAGGGAGTGAATGAGGAGCTTGGTGGTGTCATTTGTTAAAAAGGGGCGAATTTTAGAGATGTTACGGAGGTGAAGTCTACAAACTTTTGACAGCGATTGGACTTGAGGCTGAAATGACAAGTCCGAGTCTAGGATTACACCGAGTACCCTGGCGTGAGGGGAGGGACTGATGGTTGCATTGTTGATTTTGACGGAAAAGTCAGGGAGGGGGGCACGGGCAGGGGGGAATAATAATAGCTCAGTTTTAGAGAGATTTAATCCTTATGTGCGTGTCCCCACGAGGGAATTCAGCTAGTTATGATCAGTCACTGGGATTCACGTTAGACACCGGCTTGAAGGGTTCAAAAATAAGCCTGTTGGAGAGGTAGAAAAAAGCTCATAGTGCATTAACTTTTTAAACAGATAAAAGTTTAATAAAAAGTTACACTTTCAAAAAATAAGATAAAATAGCACAATAGTGTGGGCATGAGCACCTGCAGTACGGTCTGTTCTCTAAAACGCCAAACTGCTAGCTCCTTTCCCTATGCGTTCCCCCTGAATAGTCTTCAACCGGGATTGGAGGCTACAGTGTTGCATGACCCAGCAATTGGCAGTTAAAGTAGCACAGTGCTGAATAGCAAAAAAGGCCCTTGGGGTAAAACCTTCCAGAGGTCAAGTGATTCATTTTTCATTTTAAGCCTTATAAAAAACCTGCTCTCTGCTTAATGGTATTTTTTTTTCTTGCATTGATTGAAGGAAATTGATTTTCAAGATTCACCTTCCATTGACTTTAGTGGGGTTTGCAATATAGATTGTAATTTACATATTTTATATTAAGCTCATTAAACAACCCACAAACTGAGGATGGTGTTAAGATTTTCTTTACTGCTATTGTTACTGTTCACGTTAACATAGTTGCTCCCTTCTTTTAACCTAGTGTGTTCTGACTGAGCCCTCTACAGTCAATATGAGAGAACTTTTACTTATTGTGTTTTTACTATTCTGGTATTACATATCATGCCATACTGTGTTATTATTGCTCTAGCTGCAGGACGTGTCCTAGCCCTAATAAAACCCCTGTTTTTGCATTGTTGCTGGTATGTCAGTTCAGGGTTGCTCACCACTGGGATTGGCAGGAGAACCCAACAATCCAAAAGCTCCTTAGGGAGTCAGTGCTACAATATTTTAACAAATAATAGATTTACCAATACACTTTCAATAGTAAGGCTCCTTTCACACTGGGGCGGGGAGCCGCGGTGACGGTAAAGCAGCGCTATATTTAGCGCTGCTTTACCGTCGTTTTAGCCGCGGTATTCGGCCACTCGCGGTGCGGTTTTACCCCCCGCGAGTGGCCGAAAAAGGGTTAAAGACCCCCGCAGAGCGCCGCCGAAGCGGCGCTTTGCGGCGGTATTGCCGCGGTTTTACCGCGGTGTCCCATTCAAATCAATGGGAAGGAGCGGTATAGGAGCGGTGAATACACCGCTCCTATACCACTCCAAAGATGCTGCTAGCAGGACTTTTTTTACCGTCCTGCTAGCGCACCGCTCCAGTGTGAAAGCCCGCCGGCTTTCACACTGGAGTGAATGGGGCCGGATTTTTTCAGGCGGTATATAGGCGCTATTTATAGCGCTGTACCGCCTGAAAAAACGCCCCAGTGTGAAAGGGGCCTAAATGTAAAATGAAGTAACAGGAGGCGCTGTTACAAGCAGAAGCTGGTTAGGTCCTTTGTCAAGTTTTTATTGCTCTCTGTACCCTGCTGGAAAGATTCACAATATCTGTTTATCTTGGTGACTATCATTAAATGTTGTGTTTGTCCCTTCGGATTATTATTATATTATTATACAGCATTTATGCAGCGCCAACAATTTACGCAGCGCTTTACAACATAAAGGCAGACAGTACAATTACAATTCAATTGAATACAGTAGGAATCAGAGAGCCTTGCTCGTTAGAGCTTACAATATGGATAATTGAAAGCTGTGAACTAACGATAAGATTATCATACGATCGATTTAAAAGTGGTATTTTTTTTTTGTATGATTTTCTGAACATGCGTATAGGGGCTTTAGACTGATAGTGATGGAAAGCCCAAATTTCACACTGGGGCACTTTGCAGGCATTACAGCGCTAAAAATAGCACCTGCAAAGTGCCCTGAAAGAGCCGCTTCTGTCTCTCCAATGTGAAAGCCTGAGGGAGCGGTACACTGGCAGGACGCTAAAAAAAGTCCTGCTAGCAGCATATTTTGAGCGGTGGAGGAGCGGTGTGTATAGCGCTCCTCCACCGCTCCTGCCCATTGAAATCAATGGGCAGCACGGCTATACCGTCGGAAAAGTGCTGCTTTGTGGGTGGTTTTAAGCCTTTCTGAGACACTAGCAGGGGTAAAAGTGCCCCGCTAGCGTCCAAATAGCGCAGCAAAATTGACAGTAAAGCGCCGCTAAAAATAGCGGCGCTTTACCACCGATGCACCCACCACCCCAGTGTGAAAGGGGCCGAATAGAGGGGACATTTTCCAAATTGGGACACTTGTTAAAGTGAATATAGGGGATTTTCCTTACATCCTGTTGTGTCTACACACATAACACACAAACAAAAAAAACATGATAAGGATTTTAACTATCACCTAATCCATCCAAAATGAAAAAAAAAAGTGTTGGCTGTGGATATACATTAGCTCTAGATTCTAGATGAAGTGCTTCAATTCTACATCACTAAAACAATTGCGTTGTTTGTACAATGATAGTTTTTATTTCTGACCTCATCTTTCTATTAAATGTAATTTAAATTGTACTGTATGTTTATTGCATTTGTCAACAAAAGCAAAAGAGACAAGAGGTACAAAACGGTTTAGTCGCTGTCATCTAGTTCATTTAAACACTTGTCCATTTTCGTTGTGCTGCGATGTATTTTTTCCCCTCTGTATCATTTTTCTTTGAATCCTTAATGAGATGAAAGACAGAGGAGAAAGGTGCTCTTAGAGCTTACAGGGGTCAAGATGTGGTCAAGAGCTGGTTTATATCAAATTCTGATGGTTGCACTTGATAAGATGTGTTAAGAGGCACGTGACATACACTCTTAAAGGAGGAATAAGCTGGAAAGCGGAGCTCGGCAAATCTCCCTACCAAGCAGTTTGTGAGACTTGGCATATTGGGAGGGAAGAGGTGATTTATTTTTCTGCCTGTCCTGGAGTTCATCTGCTACGGTAGACTCCCTTCATCTTGATATACATAAATTAATTAAAAGAAAAAGTAATAGAGGAAACTACATTAGAGGGGATCTTAGTGTTCACATAAACAGGGCTTGGCCTTCAAAGCCTTCTTATCTTTTAATAATAAAGATAAATGACTTGAGATTAGTGGCAAATCTGAGCCATGTATAAGTGTGTTTAACTGCCATACTCCTGTGTCAGTCTGTGTACTGATGTTTTCCCTGGCGCTTTTCTGTTCCATTAAAGTTGGAACCTGGGCAGTAATGTGATTAGTATGCATAGATAAATAGCTAGGTCAGTGTTAAAATGTCATTAGAGAATAACTACAGTTTGACAAAAAATAAATACATTTATTTATTTTTAACTGCCAAAATAATTCAATACACAGAGCCATCAACAGTGCATCTAAATTGTGTTTGCCCAGAAAGCTTTTAAAAAGCTTGAAGTTGAATTCCTTGCAATCTTTTAGATTTATTGGCATGACAGTTTCTTCTTTTGTGAGATATTTTCTCGGGATTCTGCACATCTACAGGGTATGCAATTATAGATTAACGAAGACCTTCCATCTGTAGCGCTTACCCACACAGGAGCCGCTGATGATGGGTTCTCTTTTCTGTCACAACTCTCTTAACTGCTTGGTCCCCACTGACACACTTGGTCATACACTAAAGCACTTTAGGTTTTTAGGTTTTAGGCTACGACTCTAATGCCCCATACACATAGTCGGATTTTACGATGAAAAATGTTTGATGGGAGCTTGTTGTCGGAAATTCCGACCGTGTGTAGGCTCCATCAGACATTCTTCATCGGAAATATTCCGACAACAAAATCTGTATCTCGTAAATTCCGATCGTGTGTAGACAATTCCGACGCACAAAGTTCCACGCATGCTCGGAATCAAGCAGAAGAGCCCCACTGGCTATTGAACTTCATTTTTCTCAGCTCGTCATACGTGTTGTATGTTACCGCGTTCTTGGCGATTAAAATTTCCGACAAGATTTGTGTGACCGTATGTATGCAAGACAAGTTTGAGCCAGCAAATCTATGGATTTTGTTGTCGGAATGTCCGATCTCGTGTGTACGCAGCATAAGAATGCACAAGAATAAGACCACAAACAGCTTGGAGATAATTAATTAAAAGTAGTAAGGTAATGCAAACAGAGGGTAATTAAATATATACCTGTACGTAATTACACAGACTTAAGGACACCACGAAGAGTAAAAGGGTTAATTACCCACTAGCTGGCACTCAAATGTTATTGTGACTAAATTAAACTACTACCGGGTAACTAGAGTCCAAAGGGGTCCTGGTGTATACCTTGTATATAAAACCCCAGCAGCGGGGGTGTATGCATTTTCCAGTATAGGGGATTCCCCTGGAGATGGTAGAAAGTACCTGGTGTCTAGTAGTTTACATTGGTTGGCTTTCGGTGGGGCCTTTCTTTAGATGGTGCACTGTCCCTATAAGAGTGGTAATGAGTAAGGCATGGCAGGTGGGTGACTAACTAGGAGCAGTCTCTACCTGGGCTTAACAGTGTGTTCCGGGCATTTAGGATGTGTAGCTCAGCTCACCACTTCCTTGCAGGTGGTTATTCTGGTCTCAATAGCTAGGAGCAGTCCCCAGCAATCAGGTCTTGGTCCCTCGCACAGGGATCCAGCCCTGAAGATGCAGTGACTCTCTCTCAAACTTAGTCTCTAGCAGGCTCGGGTGCAAGTCCCTCAGAATTGAGGCACAGACCCTCACAACAAATCTGTTCCCGTCGCTCTCTTCCCTGGACTGCCCAGATCTCGATCAGTTTTCTCGGGAAAACTGTGAAGCTCTCCTCTTCTAGGTGCAGCCACTTGTGGGAATGGAAGTCCAGTAGCCATAGTCTCAAATAGCAAGTATGTTGCAGCGCCCCCTCTAAGAACTACGCTTCCCATCATCCATAGCTTCTGCCAAGCAAGTTCTCTCTGAGGCTTCCATTGGCTCCTTCTCTTCCTCCCCCTGATAATTGGATACACACTGCACTGCCAGGAGGGAGGGGGAGCAGGAGTGAGCAGACAACACACACAACCACAGCACAGCTAGCAGTGAGAAAGAAAAAAACTGCATTCCCTCTGTCACTGTGCAGCAAGGGGCTAGCGGAGGAAGCGTTTGCACAGACATGCTCCTACGCAGATCCTGTTGGGGGGGGGGGGGGACACACAGAGCTGGTTGCAACCGGGTACACATCTAAAGTCAAAACATAATTTTTGTTTTGGTTAGATAGGGGTAGTCTTGATAAGTTTTTATTGCTTTCTGTGTCCCTGTTGGGTAGAGGATAAGCTCAGACACTGCTGCCAATCACATGCAGTGAGAAAGGAGCAAGGGACGGGGCTGAGCCATGCTCTGTGTGTCTATGGACACACAGGGCCAGCTCAGGAGCGAGCCCTCATGAGTGCTTCCCCCATAGCAAGCAGCTTGCTGTAGTGGATCCTCACATGGTGATTCCTTGAGTCAGTGAGCGAAAGCAACACTTGGATGACAGTCTTGAAGCTCAAAGCAGATAAGTCATGCGCTTTTGCGTCTTTTAGTTTGTAAGTTGCCATTTGTCTTGTGGATAAATTAAATGTAATTCTCACTGCTCTTAGATTGAGCCCTCTGGTATCTGGAAGAAATACACAAAGCACACCAAGATTCAAGTTAGAATACACATAGCTCTTGTTTTAGACATTATTTGCTTATCCTGTAATTTAGATTTAAAGTGACTCCCTTTCGAAGGGGAGTTCAGCATTAGCAATCTTCATGTTTCAGTCATTAAAATTTACGTTTAACGTGTGTTGATAGCCCTTTTTCAGTTTTGAATAGCAGAGGGAAGGATATTTTATTGATGTCCCATCTTCCTTAGGGATAATTTACCTTTTCTATTTGTTATAAAGACTGTTGTCACCAGGACTAAAGTGAAATTGTATTGGTTGACACCAGAACAACAGGTAAGAGGAAGCCTTCTAACCTGTCTAAGAGAGAATTTACTCACAGTTTATAAACTTGCTGTTCTGAGAGAAGGTGAATGTAAATCTCCCGGAGGGAGATATATAGCGATATGCATCGATCAGCGATAACATTATGACCACCCACCGTAACCTGTTGAGGCACAGACTCCACCCGCTAAAGGTATGCTGTGGTATCTGGCACCGAATCATCAGTAGCAGATCCTTTAAGTCTTGTAAGTTGAAAGGTGGGGCTTCCATGGATCAGACTTATTTTTCCAGCACATCCCATCGATGTTTGATTGGATTGAGATCTGGAGAATTTGGAGGCCAAGGCAACACCTCAAACTCGTTTTTATGTTCCCCAAACCATTCTTGAATTCTTCAGACCAGGCCATCTACTTCCATTGCTCTATGGTCCATTCCACAAGAACTGTAGTTTTGGAGATTTTTCATTGCAATTTGGCCCTTGTCAAAGTCGATCAAATCTTTACGCTTGCCCATTTTGTTCTGCTTTCAGTACATCAACTTCAGGGATAACATGTTCATTTGCTGCCTAATATAGCCATCAACTTTCAGATGCCATTTTAATGAGAAAATCAATGTTATTCCCCCTGTACCCATCAGTGGTCATAATGTTATAGCCGATTGGTGCATAGCAGACCTTTGCTTCCCATGCATGTAACACAGAGAACAGTCATTCATTGAAAGCCATTCATAAAAAAAAAGTCATTGATAAAAAATAAAAAAGCGTGGGGGTCCCCCCAATTCAATAACCAGGCCCTTCAGGTCTGCTATGGATATTAAGGGGGACCCCAGCCAAAAAAAAAAAAAAAATGGCGTGGGGTCCCCCTCAAAATCCATACCAGACCCCCAAAGCACCTTGTCCCCATGTTGATGAGGACAAGGGCCTCTTTCCCACAACCCTGGCCATTGGTTGTGGGGGTCTGCGGGCGGGGGGCTTGTCGGAATCTGGAAGCCCCCTTTAACAAGGGGACCCCCAGATCCCGCCCCCCCCCTGTGTGAAATGGTAAGGGGGTACAAAAGTACCCCTACCGTTTCACCAAAAAAGTGTCAAAAATTGTAAAAATGACAGGAGACGGTCTTTGACAATTCCTTTATTTAAATCTTCTTTCTTCTTTCTTCTTTCTTCTGGTCTTCCTTTTTCATCCTTCGGTTTCTTCATCTTCTCCTTCCGGCATCTTCTTCCATCTTCTTTTTCCATCATCTTCTTCCTCCGATCCGCTTCTTCTTGCGCTGGTCTTCTCATCCTTCTCGTCTGGCATCTTCTTCCGTGGCGTTGGCGTCTCTTCTGGGCCGCTCCGCGCAATGGGAGGCTCCCGCTGTGTGAGGCTTCGCTCCTTCTGACAGGTCTTTTATAACGGAGGGCACCTGGTGACCCCGCCTCCTCTGACGCACAGGGACGTCATGGGGAATTCCCTATGGCTTTCCCCATGACGTCAGAGGGGGGCGGGGTCACCAGGTGCCCTCCGTTATAAAAGACCTGTCAGACGGGGCGAAGCCTCACACAGCGGGAGCCTCCCATTGCGAGGAGCGGCCCGACAGAAGAACAGACGCCGACGCCATGGAAGAAGATGCCGGACGAGAAGGACGAGAAGACCAGCGCAAGAAGAAGCGGATCGGAGGAAGAAGAAGATGGAAGAAGAAGATGGAAGAAGATGCCTAAAGGAGAAGATGAAGAAACCGAAGGATGAAGAAAGGAAAGCCCAGAAGAAGGAAGAAAGAAGATTTTAATAAAGGAATTGTCAAAGACCGTCTCCTGTCATTTTTACAATTTTTGACACTTTTTTGGTGAAATGGTAGGGGCACTTTTGTACCCCCTTACCATTTCACACAGGGGGGGGCGGGATCTGGGGGTCCCCTTGTTAAAGGGGGCTTCCAGATTCCGATAAGCCCCCCGCCCGCAGACCCCCACAACCAATGGCCAGGGTTGTGGGGAAGAGGCCCTTGTCCTCATCAACATGGGGACAAGGTGCTTTGGGGTGGGCATGTGGCCTGGTACGGTTCAGGAGGGAGGGGGGGCGCTCTCGTCCCCCCTCTTTTCCTGTGGTCTGCCAGGTTGCGTGCTCGGATAAGGGTCTGGTATGGATTTTGAGGGGGACCCCACGCCATTTTTTTTTTCCATAGCAGGCCTGAAGGGCCTGGTTATTGAATTTGGGGGGACCCCCATGCTTTTATATATTTTTTTTTTTTATCAATGACTTTTTTTTTATCAATGACTTTCAATGAATGACTGTTCTTTGTGTTACGGGAGCCGTCAATACATTAGCCGCGAGTCATTTTAAATAGCTTTTTTTCCTGCAAAAATTACACTTTTTGCAGGGACAGTTCTAAGCACAGGAAACATGTGCCCCTTCACAGGCATACTATAGACACCCCCCAGGTACGAAATTTAAAGGAATATTACACTTTTATTGTTTCAATTTAAGCATTATTAAAATCACTGCTCCTAAAAAAACGTCCGTTTAAAAAAAAAAAAATTTGCATTGATACATGTCCCCTGGGGCAGGACCCAGGTCCCCAAACACTTTTTATGACAATAACATGCATATTAGCCTTTACAATTAGCACTTTTGATTTCGAACGTTCGCATCCATTGTAACTAATAGGGTTCTAAAGCTCGCATGGACTTTAGGTCCGTTCGCGGGTTCTGGTGCGAGCCGAACGGGGGTGTTCGGCTCATCCCTAGTATCAATGCAAAAAAATGTTTTAAAAACTTCCATTTTTTCCGGGAGCAGTGATTTTAATATTGCTTAAAGTGAAACAATAAAAGTGTAAAATTCCTTTAAATTTCATACCTGGGGAGTGTCTACAGTTTGCCTGTAAAGTGGCACATGTTTCTCATGTTTAGAACAGTCTGACAGCAAAATTACATTTCTAAAGGAAAAAAAGTCATTTAAAACTACTCGCGGCTATAATGAATTGTCAGTCCGGCAATACATATAAAAGTTCATTGATGAAAACGGCATGGGATTCCCCCACAGGGGAACCCCGCACCAAAATGTAAAAAAAAATGGCGTGGGGGTCCCCCTCAAAATCCATACCAGATCCTTCAGGTCTGGTATGGATTTTAAGGGGAACCCCGTGCCAAAATGTAAAAAAAAATGGCGTGGGGTCCCCCAAAAAATCCATACCAGACCCTTATCTGAGCACGCAAGCTGGCAGGCTGCAGGAAAAAAGGGGGGATGAGAGAGCACCCCCCCTCATGTACCATACCAGGCCACATGCCCTCAACATTGGGAGGGTGCTTTGGGGTAGCCCCAACAAAGCACCTTGTCCCCATGTTGATGGGGAGAAGGGCCTCATCCCCACAACCCTTGCCCGGTGGTTGTGGGGGTTTTGTGGGCGGGGGACTTATCGGAATCCCAAGATCCCAGTCCCCCCTGTGTGAATTGGTTATGGGGTACAAATGTACCCCTACCATTTCACAAAAAAAGTGTAAAAAAAAAAAAGACAATAGACGGTTCCTTTATTAATGTCTTCTACTTTCCCTGCTTCTTCTTCCATCTTATTCTGGTCTTCCTTCGGTCTTCTTCTTCTTCCTCCATCTTGTTATTCCCCCACTTCTTTCTCTATCTTCCTACGCTTCTTCCTCCAGTCTGACCCCGCTCCCCTCTGACAACACGGGAAAAGCCATAGGGATGTCCCCGTGCATCAGAGGGGGCGGGGTCACCGGTGGCATTTTATAAGAGCTGTCACCTGAACAGAAGCGTCACACAGCGGGAGACTCCCATTGAGGCGGATCGGAGGACAAAGCAGAGAAGAAGAAGCTGGAGGAAGATGCTGGACGAGAAGACCGGAGGAAGAAGCGGAGGAAGATAGAGGAAGAAGCGGGGGAAGAACAAGATGGAGGAAGAAGAAGAACAACGAAGGAAGACCAAAAGAAGATGGAAGAAGAAGCGGGGAAAGTTGAAGACATTAATAAAGGAATTGTCAAAAAACATCTATTGTCTTTTTTTAACATTTTTGACACTTTTTTTGTGAAATGGTAGGGGTACATTTGTACCCCATTACCAATTCACACAGGGGGCCTTGATCTGGGGGCCCCTTGTTAAAGGGGGCTTCCAGATTCCGATTAGCCCCCCTCCCACAGACCCCCACAACCACCAGGCAAGGGTTGTGGGGATGAGGCCCTTCTCCCCATCAACATGTGGACAAGGTGCTTTGTGGGGGCTACCCCAAAGCACCCTCCCAATGTTAAGGGCATGTGGCCTGGTATGGTTCTCTCGTCCCCCCTCTTTTTTCCTGCGGCCTGCCAGATTGCGTGCTCGGATAAGGGTCTGGTATGGATTTTTGGCACGTGCCTGTTATTTGGGGGACATTTCATTTCTTAATTTTGGTTCAGGGTTCCCCTGTGGGGGAACCCCATGCTGTTTTCATCAATAAACTTTTATGTGTATTGCCAGGACTGACAATTAATTATAGCCACGAGTAGTTTTAAATGACTTTTTTTCCTTTAGAAATGTCATTTTGCTGTCAGACTGTTCTAAACACGGGAAACATGCACCACTATACAGGCATACTATAGACACCCCCCAGGTATGAAATTTAAAGGAATATTACACTTTTATTGTTTCACTTTAAGCATTATTAAAATCACTGCTCCCGAAAAAAAATGGACGTTTTTAAAACATTTTTTTGCATTGATACATGTCCCCTGGGGCAGGACCCAGGTCCCCAAACATTTTTTATGACAATAACTTGCATATTAACCTTTAAAATTAGCACTTTTGATTGCTCCCATAGACTTTTAAAGGGTGTTCCGCGGCTTTAGAATTTTCTGCAAACACCCCAAATTGTTCACTATTCGGTGAACGGGCGAACAGCCAATGTTCGAGTTGAACTCATGTTCGATCTGAACATAAAGCCCATCCCTAATCAAAGGCTGCTCACCTCACATCTGAGTGAAATCAGCAGTGTTCCCCTCAGGGGATAGTAGAGTAGGCTGGCGTGGTGCTGGTAATCACTTTCCTCCTCCAAATTGCTTATTCACATGGGATAAAACCCTGATCATCTCACCAAATACGATGAATATGCAAAAGAAGGAAGGCAGAATCTAGTGCTCTTCGTTTGAAATGTTTAATAATATATATAAAAAAAGGTAAGGTATAAACTCACAAAGATGGCACTATAAGCCGTGCAAGCTGAAAAGACATTTCAGACACAATGGGTCTCAAGATGGCCACGATGTAATGTCATTACGCAGGCTCCATCCCCTAGACGCATATCGTCAAAGCATTCAATCAAGTCAATGCTTTGACGATACGTGTCTAAGCATTGAAAAAATTTATAAACATTTTATTACATTTATAACAAAAAGTTTGTGCACTGGGGCTGATTTACAAAAGGAGTGAAAAAGGTTCACCTAGCAAAAGGTTCACTGAGCTTAGTAAATACGATGAAGCTATGTTCACTTCATTCAACTAATAAACTCGGTAAAATACTTTTTTTTTTTTTTTCCTCACATTTTTATATGGTATGTAAAATGGACACTGACTTTAACCATGATGTTTGTAATGTTCACCTTGCAACATGAACATGCACTGTGCAAAGTGAACCTTCACTTTACTAACTGAACAGACGGTAACCAGTATTTGTACATATAAAAAAAAAAAAAACTTTATGCACAAGTTAATAATATGTAGTTTTCCAAGTTGAAAGGAACATTTGCCAAATACCTTCCCTTCTTAATTCCTCAAAAATGCACGGGATAATTAAATTAAATTACACCATTTTTATCTGTAGAAAAATCAGAACTGTTTCCTTTCCCTTTGTGTTTACTTTCCTCCAGTAGCTGACATCAAACTGTTTTCTGGAATGCTTGGCCTAAATAAGTTATGCTTAACTCAATATCTAATATAAATAGCCCTGGGGAGATCCAGCCATACAATGATAAAAGCTTGAGTTTCTTTTTCTAGTGCGCCACACTTTACTAATATTGTATTTCTCTAATCACCAATCTTTATATGCCTTCCTGACCCTAAGCTCTCTGTCCAAATAACTGTGTATTGGTATCAAAGGCCCATGTCACTAAAAGAGTGAATGGCTTTCATTTTTTTCTTAGAAATCTTCCGGTGGTTGGCATCTGCAAAGAATTAGCCCAGACCTTTTTTTTCTGTCTCCCGCTGCCTCCTGGTCAGAGCCCCCATCCAGTGGAAGTTGCATTTTCTGGAGTGAGGTCACTGTGGTTACAAATAACTGGACAGTGTAATTTATGTGGATTTCAAACTGTTTTCTTAAATTAGCTCAGTTTTGAAATCAGGGCTTTTATGCCCGACACAACATGACATCGATTAATTTTCCGTAGACGATTCTGTGATTTATTAAGGAAAACAAGGAGTTCCAAGAGATAATAAATAGTAGTAAAATACACATAAATTCTATAATGGATATACCTGGCATGTAGAAGAGTAAAATAAATGTTAGTTAGAAGGCTAACCCTAGGTTAGCAATAAGACATACATTTAAAGCGGCGTTCCACCCAAAAGTGGAACTTCCGCTCATTTGTCTCCTCACCCCCTCTGGTGCCACAGTTGGCCGTGGCCCATGATGTCACCGCGGGGCTCCCTCCTCCTCCCTCTGTCGCCGGGCTATTAGGAGAGAGGAGCGGAGCCTCGCGCATGTGCAGTAGGGTTCCTGGCGTGAAGCCGAAATGCTGCTCTGCTGGGTTCCCTTACACGCAATGGCAGCGGAAGCACCCGACAGCTGATGGAAAATCAGCTGCAATGCCGGCATCGCTGGACTACAGGACAGGTAAGTGTCCTATCATTAAAAGCCAGCAGCTGCAGTATGTGTAGCTGCTGGCTTTTAATTTTTTTATCCTACATATCCCACCACACATTCAGTGTCACTTACAATTCTATTTCCTCCTCTCCTCTTCTCTGTCGGGTCCCTCAATGCTCTGTCCTTGGACGTCTCCTCTTCTTAATCTACACCTCCTCCCTGGGTCTGCCTCCCATGGCTTTCAATATCATTTCTACACTGACAACACCCAAATCTTTCTCTCTTCCCCTCTGCTCACAACATCACTCTCCTCACGCATCACTAATTTACTAAATGATAATAAAAATGCTATAAATCTATCCCCTATTTTGTAGATGCTATAACTTTTGCGCAAATCAATCTATATACGCTTATTGCTATTTTTTTTTTTTTTACCAAAAATATGTAGAAGAATAAATATCAGCCTAAACTGAGGAAAAAAATAGTTTTTTTATATATTTTTTGGGGCATATTTATTATAGCAAAAAGTTCAAAATAATGTGTTTTTTTCATAATTGTCGCTCTTTTTTTGTTTATAGCGCAAAAAATAAAAATTGCAGAGGCGATCAAATACCACCAAAAGAAAGCTCTATTTGTGGGAAAAAGAGGACATCAATTTTGTTTGGGTGCAACGTTGCACGACCGCGTAATTGTCAGTTAAAGTGTTGCAGTGCCGAATTGCAAAAAGTGCTCTGGTCAGGAAGGGGGTAAATTCTTCCAGAGCTGAAGTGGTTAAACCGCTTCTTATCCAACTTTATTGAGTGGCCACATGTCTTCTTAACAGATCTAAGACTAAATAATTCCCTCCCTATGCTAGAATCACCATTTAGATAATTTGTATATTGGAATCATTTATCCTCTTAAGCATCTCTTCTCCAGGGAGAATAAAAGTGATAGTGTTCCTTTAGCCTAGATTCACATTGATGCAATTTGACATGTCAAACCGCATGCCAGATCCTCGGCGCCGCACCGATTCCCAAAAGTAGTTTCTGTACTACTTTTGGCGACTGTGGGTGCAATTTCAAACGACATCTGTACAGGAACCCAAAGTCCTCTGTAATTGCCCCCCCCCCCCGAAGTCGGACTGAGATGCGAGTATGAAATTATGCGACTTCAGCGGAACTCGCACAATTTCAATCCCGCTCTCGGCGTGAACCTGAGCTTAAGCTCCAAGATATACCAGTTTGCAGAGCAATACAGTTCTTTTATTGTTCTTCTTTATAGCTGAGATGGGCTGGGAGGGGAAATCACAACTAAAAGCTGAAATCATAAGGTGCTCCCATGATTGCAGGTGTGGAGTATTATGATAATCCCACAACATATTCATGGTTCTTAACTGCACTTTATCTCGGACTCTCACTTCTCTGACTGCTGTCTGTCTAACAAATTCGATTGATACTCCAAGAACTGATAGGTCACACTCAGGAAATGTCACAACAATATAAGCTTTATCGCAGAATCTTGCTAGCTGTGAAATTATCTGCTGTAGATGCTGCTTCATACTAATGCATTTTACCCCAAAATGGGCCTAATTATAGTGACAATGTTTTTTTGGGGGACAAAACACATTAGAACAAAGCAATATTTACAGTGGATGATTTGACAGTTAGCAAGATTCTGCAATAAAGCTTTTACTGTGGTGAGATTTCTGGAGTGTGTGCTCAATGTAAGGAGCAGGGATGAGCTTGTGGACATACACCAGGAGTCTAGTCTTTTCCCTGTGGGTAGGACGTGCACTTTTGAGCAGTGTTTCCTCAGATCTGCTACTGAATTTGATTGATAGTTATAATGACTGGGCAGTAAAGTCACTCACTCCCCAATCATGTAATTTCAAATGACCAGCTTTGATTGGTAATCAGATTGTAGGTAGCATAAGTGCACATCAAGGGCTGTATTTAATGCCTCTAAGTAAGGACTAGTTGGCCACCAACCTCATTTATATAATAAATATTGTAGTGTAATATTTTACTTTTCTTTTATCTATTTATCTAAAAACTCAGTCTCCAAATATTAATAGGTATTAATAGCATCCAAATGATGCAGCTGAAAGTCATCGGCACCAAGGTAAATAAATAAAATATAAAAATGATGTAATGTACAAAATATAAAACAGATTAGTACATTTAAATAGCAGCATATGTATGTAATGTTATAAAAATTAATAAAGCATTTCATGACTCCTCTATGTTTGCCAGACCTCTCGCACAGGTAGCAAAGTGGTGGTGCCTCATGTAATTTAATTCGCCCTATGGTCCATTACATATTGCTATTAAATTGTATTAAAACTTCATGGGACATTTAGCCCCAGAATACCTGCTTCCGAACGTTTCCTGCTACGAACCTCTACCACAAACTTGCATTTAGCATAAAAGTTTGTAAACCAATAACCTAAATGTTTAACTAAACATGAAGAAATAATGAAAAAATAGAGACAATCCAACCTATATGAACCATAGCAGGTATGATGACAAAAAAAGGAAGCTTAGTTAATTTGCCATATCAAGCACACAAAACATTCTTTGTATGATTCTATATTTAGTAGGCACTGGATTTCCCTTTATTAGTGAAAATCCAGAGGATTTGCTCATGCAGGATCTGGGCACAGTTTATTGCTGCATATTTCAACAATCTAGAAATATCAGAATTTAGGAGTAGTGGCAGATTAAATTAAGGGTATATTGGGCAGCTGCCGGGGGCCCCACACTCCAGGGGACCCATGGGTATGCTAAAAATACTGTATTTATGTATGGTGCTCTACGCAATGGGGTTGATTTACTAAAACAGGAGAGTGCAAAATATGGTGAAGCGCTGTATAGTAGCCAATCACCAGATTTTGCATTCTCAAGTTTAAAAAAAAACAACTCCAATATGTCAGTTATATCTTTGGCAGTATTTGTTATGCTCTCAATAAAATGTCCTTTTATCCTTTTATCTGCAGCTCTGTCATTTTCTGTAAAATGCAATGCAATATGGCTACCTGGAGGTGTTCGGTACACAGAATGTGTAGAGAACGCCCCGCGGAAACATAATTTCCTGCTTGTTTGATTGGCTCACAGATTTTCCCTGAAGTCTACACTAAGATACAAGTCAGATTTTTGGCATTCCCTGCAACAAAAAATTCATTTTTGGTAAGATACTCCTAATAGGAAATCACGCCTAAAGTGATGCAGACCCTGCAATTTTCCTCATTAGAGCCCTGCAGCAGCCGATTGATTATTATAAAACCACTCCCATTACACTCACTTAGCACATGGGCACAGGGAAACAAACAGGGATTTTTTTAGAATAACAAAAGGTAAGAATTGGCAGCAAGTTTGTTAAAATCCTTGCAATGTACAAAAATATTCACCTAGAGGGAAATATTTCTGTCTCAACAAAAGTGTAGTTATGCTTTAAGGTAATCAATTGATCATACAGAAAGCATATGCCCTCTTCCAGTACTGCACAGTTGTTACCATTTGATTCTATCATACAAGTACTGTACATTTCGATGTATACTGTTGTATAAGATCTCATTTGGAATGAAAACACTGTGGGCTAAATTCACTAAAGAATATCTCTTGAAATGCTGAAAATGTCAATTAACTGTCGCCTTATCAGGTACTTACCTCACAAGCCAAAAACACTCTGTAAATAACTCATTAAACAACGTTAAAGTCAATTCATTAAAGGAAATAAACGAATAAATAAATAAATGCATGAGTTCAATAAGTAGTGGTTCAAGGATGAGGTATTTAACCACTTGCTTTCTGGGCACTCAAACCCCCCTCCTGTCCAGACCAATTTTCAGCTTTCAGCGCTGATGCACTTTGAATGACAATTGTGTGGTCATATAACACTGTACACAAATGACATTTTTATCATTTTTTTCCCACAAATAGAGCTTTCTTTTAGTGGTATTTGATCACCTCTGTGGTTTTTATTTTTTGTTAAAAAAATTTTAAAAATGTATTTATTTTTTTAATATTTTGTTATAAAATTATAATTATATAATTGCCTCTTCCTCTTCGGGACCGATGTCCCTTGCAGATAAGCCAGTGTCAGTGTGAGGAGGAAAAAATACGGAATACCGAGATTTTTTTTTACATCATGTGATCAGCTGTCATTGGTTGACAGCTGATCACGTGGTAAGGGGCTGGGACCAGCCCCTTACTCGGATCCGTGATCACCCGAGTCTCAGTGACTTGGTGATCACAGGGCACGTGCAGAGGGCATGCAATGGGGAGGCCGTCGTATGATGGCCTCCCAGAAATTCAGGTCCATGCTGTGACCGTCATTCAGGTATAGTGCAGACAGCAAGTGGTTAAGGAATGGAAAAAATATAAAACCCAATTTAGTAGTCTCTGCCTTTATTTTTATCACTTTCTCACCAGTAATGCATAGAAACCTAAATATGGAAAAACACAGAATCATAGGGGCTGATTTACTTAAGGTATAGCTAAAGGCAAAATGTTTTTGTTTAGTTTTGGATAGAGTAGAGATGAATTAGACCCCCTTTCATGTTTGTATTGCTATCTATGTCCCCTTTAGGGGGATTCACCCTCTCTAATTGTCCTGTTTACCTTTATCATTAAAAGTGAAAGAAAATACCAAATTTTGGGAAAAGTAATAGAGAGGAAATCTTCCAATGTGGGCACTAGTTCTGATGACCTGGGGGTCTCCAAGGGATTCTTTTCATCTCACTTCCTGTTTTAGCTTTGGGACAGAAGTGAAGGGAAATCTCCCCAATGCCAACATTGTCTTTGTTATTGGTAGAAGATGGGTATTTATATATGTGTGTGATTTTTTTAATACTATTTTCATTCAATATTTTACATATATAAAGATATTTTGTATTTACCTAATTGAACTTACCGTAGTTGTTTTTGATGCACCATGTGTGTCTTGTGAAAGCAGCTTCCCTTGCACTGGTATTCCAGTCATCCTTTTTTTTTTGTCTATTAATACATATGATGCAGGAAGAGCACTGACTTAGTGAGTTGCCATATTTCTACAGTTTAAACCATTGTACCTCTTTATTAGCAAAAGAAACTGACAGGGGTTCTAATCCTTTTTAACTCTATCCCCTTCTCCAGTGACATCACATCATGAGAACATAAGATAAAATACCACATTGTTTCATGAGTAAAATACCACACATTTGAATAAATAAATCATGCGTTAATTGCAATAAATCATGCGTTAATTGCAAAAAAAAGTTTGAAAAAAGCTATGATTATTTTTTTCTGTGATTTTAAGAGATAAATAACTCTGTGAATTGAGCCCTGTGTCCCAAATCATACAGAAATGTTTCACAAAGCCAAGTCAGAAGCATGAGCACACCATCTTTGGGCACACCATCTTGTATGTAATATTGAACACACACTAGGGCCTACAATTAATCTACCACTGCTTAGAAGATTCCTTTATTCTCCTCCATGCACTGATTGGTTGCATGAACACCCTTCATATTCTGTCAAATGTCAAAGGTTTGCCCTTCTACACTGACTTTACTAATACAATATAAGTACTAGCTGTACATGATAAAATGTGCCAAAGGAGGCAGCTGGACTATTCTATTGTATTGTCAGAATTCCTCTATTTTGCATCTCAGGAGCGTGCATAACTATTAGCTTGCAATCTGCAAAATGTCTGCGTTAATGTCAGCATATATTCACCTTTCCTTCACTCCAATCAGCCGCAGGGAGCTAAGACACTACCTGTCATTTCTGGGTATGGAGGAGATGTTACTCTTTATCCCAGAGACAATACTGAGACGTGGTGATTGGCTTAGCACTGTCACATTAGGGTGCAGAGAGATATTTGTGCCCTGTGTAAGCTCCAGCTAGAGCAACTCTGACCTTACGTAGGACTTCCTTTCCTCACTCCTGTCAACAAAATAGAGTGGGTTGAAGCACAAAAAAGGCGAATATGTGCAGCGAGGTGGGAAAGCAAACATGTTGCTTTGCCCTGAAACACAATTGTCTACTCAAGCCTGAGCACCGTCACTTGGAGGAGGTCACGTACTACCAATACCTGGAAGACTTGCTCTGTTAGAGTAATGTATAAAAGTTACATAGATGGTAACATTGGATAAAGACACCATTCTATCCAGTTCAACCTGAGTGTGGAAGTGTGTCTATATGTATGTGTGTCATTATTATTTTCCATATCCCCATATCTTAGTGGAAGGGAGTTCCACATTATCGCTTTAACAGTAAAGAAATTTTTAAGTAGTTTTAACTGCTTCTTATCCAACTTTATTAAGTGGTTGTGTGTCTTCTTAACAAACCTGTGAATAAATAGTTTTTAGGATGGCAAAAACATGCATAGATTGCAGAATATTGAGAGCTGTACAAACATATGAAAGCTGTACAAACATGGACTCTTCTTCTTACCCTGATTGAGCTGTGGCTCAATCAGGGTAACATATGGCTGCATGGAACCTTCTCTATAAACCTCTACAATAAGAGAGAATCACACTAAGAATCTTATCCTCCTAAAAGCATCCCTCTCAGTGAAATCAAGGATAACACTAATAAAACAGGTGTCTGATGACAGAAAGCCAACCCATTAGTACTCTACTAGCAATCGAGATGGGGCTTCCTACAGTAGCTGGGTCTTCTGGGAGAAGACCTCCTTGCCCTGCTGCTCACATGCCAGTTCTGAGAGTGGAGAACCCCTCACCTGAATGCAGATCACTTGCCCAGCTACCTCTCCCCCATCATATCTTACTGCCCTGGGCTGCAGGAAAGATGAGGAATCTATCTTCCCCAGGCATATCCTGGAGCCCAGGGAGTTGTTAAAAATTGAGTTAAGGGGTCCTCATCTGAGGATGGTGAGTAAATTGTTACCCTTCCACACCTCAGAACAAAAATAAGGTATAAATAGAGTCCTCACTGCTCAATTAAAAAAATCTTTGGCTTTAGATACACTTAAATTAGGTGTATGTAGATAGAAGAGGAAGAGTAGCAGTACCAGGGAGACTAAACAAGTTATTTTGCTGCAGCCCTTCAAGTGTATATAGCCATAATTTTGTCTGTTTGGATAAGCCTGAAAAAGATTTATGGACTGAAATGTTACTATGTACTCACTATGTGCACATGTTGAGATGTAATCAAACACTTATTAAGTTATCATGGTAATGCTCTTTCTTAGTTTGGTATGGGTGCTTTCTGCTGTTGCTTCTACATGGCTTGCAGTACTGTGCATAGTGACTACAGTTAAAGATGAGCGATTTTCTATGCTTGAGATTCAAATCAGTCTGCAGTGATTTGCTTGAGATGGTTTTTCCAAACTGTTGACATCTTACATTGTTATTACATCCTGTAATGTTTCCAGACTTCTCAATTCCGCCGTTCCTTCCTTCTCTGTGCCTTATCAACTTTTTCCACCACCAGTCAGGAGAAGGTATGTTTCAAACATAAATTAATTATAGAGGCTTTTATTCACAATTTTCGGAGTGCATTTAGGGTTGGATACCTTTATTGGTGCTGCTAAGCCCATCAAAAGGCTTCTCAATCACAGTGTATACCGGGACTGCTCGCTATGATTATCATCACATCGGTTACACCAGGTCTGTATTGACCAAATTTGACCCATCATAAAGGTTTTTTTTTTTACATTAGGCCCTAATCTCCCCAACCAGGGTATTTATAACCCTTGGGTCTATGGAAACAAAACTTTGGAGGTATTGGACTAGATCACTGACTAATTAATCTGAAATTAAATTTGGTTATCTGCTTTGTTAAGACAAACAAAGATAAAAGTAGAAAAATCTGCTTGATTTTTCAGATTACACACAAGTAACATTGTGGGTAAAATGACATTCCATATTTTGATGAGCATGAAAACAACGAAATGACAAAAGCACGAAAACAAAATCTGCAGTTTTTTTTTGCAGTAGATGATCAAATTCTATAATTTTTTTTTTTTTACTGTCTTGTCCTGAGCTATCCATGTATATAGTAAGATCAAGCTATTAAAATCTTTTGAAGTCATACTGGTACCTAAAAGGACAAGTGATGATAATAATGTTTTAAACCAGGGGTAAGCAACCTTAAAGAGGTGGAGATCTACCTGAACAACATAGGAAAAGTCAAAGATCACCAGGCAGTGCCGCCTCCTTACACCTAATTTAAACCTCTAATTGCCGTACTACTGTGTCACAATTGTGTGCATTGCATGGCAATCATGGGTTTAAATCAGGTGGTGAGGAGGCAATATATCATCTCCTCACCACCTGTCAAACACACTTGGATTCCTTTTCAGAGGAGCAGCAGTGCCTGCTGCACTTTTGAATGAGCCCTTAGTTGTATTCAGCAATGGCACCCTTAGGGTCGTTCACAAGTACAGTTGGGAGGTAGTAATTCCCTGCGATTGAGTCATAGTTTTACCACCCCCAATCCCTACCCCCCCCTTTTAGCTCCTGAGGCACATGCTGCAACAGAAATTAAGCCCCCTGTTGCTTTTGATGGGTGCTACCGCCTGCCAATCCTGACCCATTCACATAAGTGGGGCTATTCTGCAAGTGCCCCACAACTGCATGCTTCTGCAGGGTCCAAGGCGTTAAAGCAGGTGGTGAGAAAGCAACACAACACTGCTTTAACCCCTTGTCTGCTGTTCTGCACAAGGTTGCAGGGCACTTGCAAAGTGGCCTCATTCACTTGAATGGGTCATGCTTGGCAGGTAATACAATATATAGAATTAGACCACACTGAGGTGATAATACTTAATTAGTCCTTTCTAGCTGCTGTCTAATTGAGAAATCTCAACATCAAAGAAATAAATAAAAAATAAAAATAAATAAAGACAGCGCTTAACCAAGTGTGTGTAAAGGTGATCTGTCCTAGAAAAGTGTATATATATAAATGTATATATGTAAATGTATATATGTAAATGTATAGTGATCCAAATACTATAATCTCTATAAAAAGCAAATGATAATAATATTATAATCTCTATCAGATTAAGTGATAAAACATAAATTGTGCTTGGCAGGTGATTCACTCACCAACCATGATGTGGCGTATAGCTCCTGTTGTGGCTGTGACATGTGTACACCCCTGGAGCTAAAGGAGTGCAGCTAAAAGAGTGGCAGTTGGAGTAGGGCTGATAAAAACACTTAAAAAAAAAATACTATATTAACTATAGGATTTTACCACCCCCCTAACTGCAAATATAAATTAACCCTTACTGTTCTGAGCCCCCTATAAGGCTGCTTTCACACTGATGTGCTGTGCTTTACCTTCACCACACTTTCCTGGGTTAGCTGCGCTTTGCCATAGACATCTATTATATCCTGCAGGTTTTGTGCACCTGCATTCAGAAAGAGCATCACATTCTCAGGATATAATAGAAGTCTATGTCTAAGCACAGGAAAGCTGCAGGTACATTGCACTGCACCCACTGTGTGGGTAAACCGCAGCACATCAGTGTGAAAGCAGCCCTATATTATTATGCCTAGTGTATTTTTTCACACTGACCTGAAGATCTCTTTTTTCCTGCTGCTGGTACCACTATGGAGACCGCTAGCTGGGATAAGAGGTGGAGTGCAGTTGGTATCACTCCGCCTGGGACAGGAGGCAGCACTACAAAAGAGGCACTGGCTTATGCAGCTCTTTCTCCTTACTACAGCTCCAACTTTTCAAGTAGTCCCTCAGTATTGCACTCTGTTTGATGCCCTGGAATGGCGGGTCAGCAAGCCCAGACCGTGATCTAACAATCACCTGTCCGCAATCTACTGGTTGCTGACCCCTGGTTTAAACAATCTGAAATGTCGGCACTAAAACGGGACCAGGCTTCTCGCTCTCAAAGTGTCAAACCTAGCTTATGGCTCTGGAAATTTGGGAAGCAGTGGTACTGTTACATATAGAACTCTTGTCTGGTGATGTTTGGAGAAATTCCATGACCACATATCCAATACCAGCTTTACTGCAGTTAAGAAAAGGCTATGCCATTGGCATGGAGGCACATCTTTGAACACTCCAGCTCCCATACAACATATAAAATGGTATCTCACTGTCATATGAGAGAGTGCAGTGAACAACACAAGGCCATTGTTCCTCCATGTGATAATTTTAGTCTCCAGTCAAAATATCAAGATACATAAATGACATCTGCTGCTGTTTCCCATCGTGTCTAGCGTTTTTTTTTTGGCTAAGGATTCCCCTTCTATGCTACATAGGAATTCCCCTTCTATGCTGCCATGATGAAGAGATGGGTGTGAGAGGGGAAGTACAGAAGGAAACTGGAGAACTGCTGCCTGTTTGCTATGTGCCATCAACCTCAACTTCTCCAGAAAAAGCTTTTATGCAGAAATGACCAGAGTGCATTCATCCCTATGGAGCAGCCACTTATTCTTTAATAAGGTTTCTCCAACATAGTAACCTCACGTCAGTAGGAATGTATCATGCTCCCTGAACCCTGTAAAGCAAACTGTATGCCTGTACTGTCATCTGGAGCAACAGTAATGGCCAGGGACAATACTTATCCTTTAAAGTCAGTTGGTTCAGCTTGATAACCAGGAATGTTATAGTGCCATTCTTACAGACCTGAAGGTGCTGAACTCACAACATTGCAAAGAATAGCCAGCTCAAGTGGCAGGACTGGACATTTGTCCTTCATAGTTTTTTTTTTACAAGAGTACTTCCTGTCCCCAACAGTTCTTCCTTCTCGCTATCATACTTATAAGCTAAAGCACCTTCATGCTGTATGGTACCTTATGATCCTGAAGGTCAGAAGCCATACAGTGAATGATTTGCAAACATGAATCCACCAGCAAATGAGCAGATGTTTTTGCAACCAGCTGTAATAGCAAAAACATCACAGCTTCACTGAGTTTGAGAAAACGAAAACATGCTGTAGAGGAGCTCATGAAATTATATGCCGCTAAAAATGCTCTTTTTGTATTGCAAAGACAGAACGGCATTCCCTTTTTACAAGTTGATCTTAGATGTTCCCATCTGGTAGAATATCTCCAGAGTGCCTAAGCAGGAAACTTTTTCTTCTTGAAACCCAGCCAGTGACAGCTGACTAGGGATACATTTAGTCTATTGTGACCTTTTTAAGAACTGTGATTTACCAGTGAGGACAAAAAAAGAACTCTATGCAAAGAAAAAAAAAAAGCAGATTTTGTTTTCAAGCACTTTTTGCCCAATCAGCTTAGTGAGCAATATTGAGAGATGTTAATTCTGTACATTTCTTAACAGTGTTTTTTTTTTTTGCCTAATTCAACCTGCTCATCCCTAGAAGGATGTGCCAACATTTTACCCAATAATGTAAGGAGAGATATCACCAGTGGTGTATCTTTGCGATAGAACAAATCTAGCAGGTGTGCCAGAGGCAAATTTTAACCTTTAAAAAACATATTGGGAACATGTGTCATATTTTAAAATTCAATTGTTACAATCCAGTTGTTACATTCTGAGTGTGCTTTCGGTCCACCATTATTCTTTAGATATTTTTCTCTATTTCTCTATGCAAGGATGACATTTCAGTTAAGCTAGCTACACATTATACACATTTCTTGTTTACCAAAACCATATAATATGAGGTCAAACCTAAACACTTTCAAATTGTGTGCAATCAGGCAGGCCCTTGCACTACATATAGTTGAAGGTAAATATAAAGGAAATTAAACAAAAAACCTGTATAATGTGTAGCTAGTAAGGATGAGCCAAACACCCCCCAATTCGGTTCGTACCAGAACATGCAAACAGGCAAATAATTTGAACGAACACTGGAACACCGTTAAAGTCTATGGGACACGAACATAAAAAATCAAAAGTGCTAATTTTAAAGGCTTATATGCAAGTTATTGTCATAAAAAAGTGTTTGGGGACCTGGGTCCTGCCCCAGGGGACATGTATCAATGCAAAAAAAAGTTTTAAAAACAGACTTTTTTTGGGAGTAGTGATTTTAACCACATCAATACTGGGCACTTTCGCCACCTTCCTTCCCAGACCAATTTTAACCACTTGCCGACCGGTGCACGACGATATACGTCGACAGAATGGCACGTACAGGCAGGAGGGCGTATATATACGTCCCTCCTTTAGCCTGTCCGTGCCATCGGGAGCGCGCCGGGAGCGGCGCGCTCCCGCGCCGGTCGGGACCCCCGTGAGTCCGGCCGCGGTCCCCGCGGACTCGATCGCCGCGGGGACTCCCGCGATCGTCTCACGGAGCGGCTGAACGGGGAGATGCCGAGATAAACAGCATCTCCCCGTTCTGCCTAGCAACTAGTGACGCCGATCTCTGCTCCCTGTGATTGGAGCAGAGATCAGCATTCACTAGCTGACAGCCACGCCCCCCCACAGTAAAAAAAACACCCCTAGGCATACTTAACCCCTACACTGCCACCTTGTGGTTAACCCCTAAACTGCCAGTGTCATTTATACAGAAATCAATGCATTTAAATGCATTAATTGCTGTAAAAATGACAATGGTCCCAAAAATGTGTCAAAAATGTCCGATGTGTCCGCCATAATGTCGCAGTCACAAAAAAAATCGCAGATCTCCGCCATTAATAATAAAAAAAAAAATTATTAATAAAAATGCTATAAAACTATCCCTATCTTGTAAACGCTATAACTTCTGCGCAAACCGATCAATAATCGCTTATTGCGATTTTTTTTACCAAAAATATGTAGAAGAATACGTATCGGCCTAAACTGAGGAAAAAAAATGTTTTTTTTATATATTTTTGGGGGATATTTATTATAGCAAAAAATAAAAAATAATGCATTTTTTTCAAATTGTCGCTCTATTTTTGTTTTATAGCGCAAAAAATAAAAACCGCAGGGGCGATCAAATACCACCAAAAGAAAGCTCTATTTGTGGGAAAAAAAGGACGTCAATTTTGTTTGGGAGCCACGTCGCACGACCGCGCAATTGTCAGTTAAAGCGACGCAGTGCCGAATCGCAAAAAGGGGCCTGGTCCTTTGGCTGCAAATTGGTCCGGTCTGAAAGTGGTTAAGCTTTCAGCGCTCTCGCACTTTCAAAAAGAATTGTGCGGTCATGCAATGCTGTACCCAAATTAAATTTTTATCATTTTGTTCGCACAAATAGAGATTTCTTTTGATGGTATTTATTCACGATTCCCTTTTTTATTTGTTGCGATATAAGCGAAAAAAGAGTGGAAATTTGGAAAAAAATATATATTTTCTTTATTCTATTTTAAAAGAAATCCAATAAAATCTAATTTTGTCATACATTTAAGCCAAAATGGATTCTGCTACATGTTTTTGGTGAAAAAAATCCTGTTAAGTGTATAATGATTGGTTTGTGTGATCACGGACATATGTACGCAAATTTTCATGTACAGATGTGTGCAGGTGATCACGGACATATATGTGCAAATGATCATTGGGACATGTGATTTTACTGTTATATATGTGGGGGACATGTGTTTTGGGGATCATTACTATGTGGGGACATCACCAGCCGGCTGCAGAGATCCGCTCTCCTCTCCTCAGCGACAACTTCTGTGTGAGGAGAGGAGAGCCGATCGCCTAGCAACCGGCTGTTTGTTTATATTACATGACGGCCGTGATTGGACGCGGCCGTCATGTGATCAGGAGAGCCAATCACAGAGCCCTCCTGCTGATCTAAGATGCACCGTGTCCGGGTGACACGAGTGCATCGGGATCGCGCCGCTGCACGGGAACACACGCGCGGGAACGCACTTGCGTGATCCCGCTCCTTCTGAGGGACGTTCCTGAACGTCCACTCAGAATGAGGAAGCTCCCACCCGGCTGTACATATGCAATGGCCGGGTGGGAAGTGGTTAATAATGCGTTCAGATTCTGACAAGCCCCCCACTTGCAGACCCCCACAACCACCGAGCACGGGTTGTGGGGATGAGGCCCTTGTCCTCAACATGGGGACAAGGTGCTTTAGGGGGCTACTCCAAAGCACCCTCCCCATTTTGAGGGCATGTGGCCTGGTTTGGTTCAGGAGGGGGGGGCGCTCTCTCGTCCCCCCCTTTTCCTGCGGCCTGCCAGGTGCATGCTCGGATAAGGGTCTGGTATGGATTTTGGGGGGATCCCTACAGCATTTTTAAAAAAAATTGGCGCAGGGTTCCCCTTAATTTCCATATCAGACCTGAAGGGATTTTTGAAGCCTGGATTTTGGGGGGACCCCATGCATTTTTTTTTTTTTTTTTGGTTCTGGGTTCCTCTTAATATTCATTCCAGACCCAAAGGGGTTTATTTACTAATGATGGAAAGTGCAAAATCAGGCTCACTTCTGCATAGAAACCAAAGGGACTGGTGGGGGGCATGACGTTTTTTTCAATGAGTTTTATCTACAGTATATTGCCAAGACCCAACAATTCATTACAGCCGTGATCAGTTTTAAATTACTTTTTTCCTTTAGAAATTTCATTTTGCCATGGTATTGTTCTAAACAGGGAAAAACTTGCCACTTTATAGGAATGCTATAGATATCCCCCAGGCACGATATTTAGAGGAATATTTCATTTTTATTGTTTCACTTTAAACATTATTAAAAATCACTGCTCCTGAAAAAACGGCCGTTTTTAAAACTTTTTTTTGCATTGATACATGTTCCCTTGGGCAGGACCCAGGTCCCCAAACACTTTTTATGACAATAACTTGCATATAAGCCTTTAAAATGGGCACTTTTGTTTTTTCATGTTAGTGCCCCATCGACTTTAATGGTGTTAAACGGCTTTCAAATTTGCCACGGACACTGCATAATGTTCGTTGTTCGCAGAATGTCTGAACAACCAAAGTTTGGCCCGAACTTATGCTCGAGCCAAACCATTCGCCCATCCCTACTAGCTAGCTTTACTATTAAAAAAGAACACATAGGGGTTAATTCACAAAAACAGTGCAAAATCTGATGCAGCTCTGTTCAGAAACCAACCAGCTTCCGATTTTTTATTGTCAAAGCTTAATTAAACAAGCTGATGTTAGAAGCTGATTGACTACCATGCACAGCTGCACCAGATTTTGCATTCTCCAGTTTTTGTAAATCAACCCCTTTGAGTATAGTATAATATTAGCCTGGGAGAACAGATGGATGGGAAAATTATGAATGTAGAGGGTCTGGGGGTAGAGAGCTTCATCTGTACAGCTTCAAATAGTGAAGCATTCACATAAGAGGTGGCAGACAGGAAACCTGTATCTTACCAAACCTGTCTGGATCAAGGATGTCAGGATAATTTTATTAAATTGGCATTGTCTGCTTTTTTTTTATTTGTGTATCTTTCATTTCCAAAGGGTAACTCCTGTTTAATAAAACATGTCATGTTTGTGTGAATGCATCATTAAATCACAGCACTGCCTAGAAGCAAAATCATTTTTGATGTATTATTCTAGAAAAAAAGGCTTTTTAATGCTGTAATTTGTCATATCTGCTGGCATTATCAAATTCAATGTAAACCCATCCATTGTTATAGCCAAACTTTTCGTGATCCACTAAATACATCTATGTTTATGCAAACTATTCCTGTTTGTCAGTCAGCTCTTTTTTAGGTAGCTGAATATGGGAACTGGCCTGCAAAAATCATGGCAATTAGCAAAAATCCATTTACAGTAGTTAGTGTTGTGCCATCCCCAGTAAAGGTAGTGTAAATGGACAGTACATGGTCCATAAAAATCTTTATAAGGCTCCAAGGCTGTCTGCCTCACACGTTTCTACCACTATCGGGACTACTGCCCATTCTAAAATGCAAATTGACGCTGGTGCTTACTATTTGCTTTATATATATTAAATATGTATATAAAATAATTCAAAGTCATCTTAAAAATATAATTGCCTTCTGCTATACAGCCACACAACGCTTTCCACCGTGTGCTGCTGTGCCATATGGCCTGCTATGGCTATAGTTACCTACTTATTGGTCTAATTCAAAAAAGGTGCAAATTACTGGTATAGTATCCATGAATAACTAGTTAGCATTCAACTTAGCAAAGCCAGACCAATACACAGTGGATGCAGACTGGTTGTTTTGGTGTACGGGGCTTTTCTACTTTCACTGTTTTATCATATTAACAGATTGATATTTTTTAACATGACAGCTGGGAAATGACTAGATGCTGTACTGTAGAAATATTTTATTCTCCTCTAGTCTATACAACCCCCTACACCCTAATTTGAGGAGAACAGGCAGCACTGCTGTAGAATTGTTGTACATATGATCTGTATGTAAGCCTTAGGGCATGCCGTGGTATTATGAGCTAGAAAGTGGATCATCAGACAATGATAAATGAGAACTCTTTGAAGTCTCGAAATTGCTGTTAATAAGATACCGAATAGTACATTTAAAAGAAGCTATTATTGACTTTAATGCAAATGAGGTGGTGATGATGCCCATTTTGCTAATCGTACATGTAAACCTTGATAAGAATTTTGTAGTGATAGTGATGTTAGTAGACCAAAATTATCTTCACATGGGCCAAAGTGAAGTAGCAAAGAGGAGAACATTGAATGTCTTTGTTCCCTAGCCATAAATACTCTTAAAAAGCTAATATAACTGTATATCAGCCTTACAGTACTGTGTACTGTTATGTGCAATATAACATGGATAACCAGCTCTGTCACTACACTATAATCTACCCATTTGATGTTGTTTCAGTTCATAGGTCTGACAGAAGTTCTGTTTGATCACCAAATGCTGTTTTTAATGCAAGGTTTCAGTGGTAAGAACTGTCACTATTGACCCATTGCCATTGATCAGATTTAAAACTGTAATGGAAAATGTCCAGAATTTTAAAAATGAAGTTAGTATAGTGGCTTGGAGGAATTATCATTTACTAAATACATTTTATGTATGTGGTCCTTTGTAAAGTACATACTGACAACGAGTTGATTGTGCATTTGATACACACATTTTATTGCTTTGCCTTGCTGTTATGTCTTTAATTTGTTTACTTAGAATGCTAGAGGATTTCCACCCTTAGATCAAATACAAGTTGAACGGGACTAATTGAACATTTTTTGCATGATAAAATACTCTTTCTGAACTTTCTGAAATCAATCAGGAAAGAAGTTATGAAGCTGTAAACTAGGGATGGGCATCGAGTTTGGGTCAACCATGAGTGTGACCTGAACTCTAGCTGGTTTACCATTTCAGGGAGATGGTAAAATTATGGGATTATGGGATTGTTTACTAAAAGCAATCGATTGCCAATCACGCAATTCCTGACCTCCTAGTGTTTTCTGGTATGCAGTTCTAGGGCAGCCATCAGGAATTTTGGGGTCCCTTACACAGCTTTAGGCCTGGGCCCCCCGGGGCCTGACCACCAACATTCCCTAGGGCCCGTCCCTCCAAATCCGCCCACTGGCCATCCCACGAGTCCCCATCTACGCCCAGAATCATCCATCCCTCTCCACAATGTATCCCCATCCACACCCAGCATCATCAATCCCTCTCCACAATGTATCCTCATCCACTCCCAGATTGCTGGCGAGGGATGGATGATGCTGGGCATGGATGGGGATACATTGTGGAGAGGGATGGATGACTCAACAAGAGGCTCTGCACAATGTAACTCTCATCCCCACCCAGAGTCATCCTCATCAATTTTCACAATGCAATCTACAGCACAGGGGGCACAGCAGCAAACACTAACTCTCTGTGACCTACCCTCCACGCTGCTCTCTCGTATTCTGCATGCACCTGAAAGGGCTGGGTCCACTTTTGACACTAACAAAACTGACCACACCCCCTCCTTAACTCCTGGCCAATCAGATTGCAAACTAACCTAGCAGCAGCAGCCAGCAGGCTTTTCCTCAGCAGGGAAGGAAGCAGAGTGAGTGCTGGTGTCGATCACCAGGGGGGGGGGGGTCTGTTGTTGTGAAAGGCGGCGGAGGCAGAGGCAGAGACTCAAGCTTGTATGCTTCTTTCTCCTTCTCTATTGTGGGCACCGCGTGGGCTAGTGGCTGCCTGCAGATAACAGTTTACTTTCCTGTGCTGCTGTAAGGGGAATGGGCCCAGCCAGCAGGGCCCCTTGGAACGCTCTGGCACCTTACAAGGGCATTGCCTGTACCCCCTGATGGCGGCCCTGTGCAGTTCTATATAGAATTATATAGTGCTGTATACAGAGTTATACAGAGCTTTATACAATGTTGTATTGTGCTATGTAGCAGAGAATTGCAGCGTGTTGTGCTACAAAGTGTCTAGTGTGCCACCCCTGTATTCACTGTTCTGTATCAGGCCACATTACTGTAAGTTATGTACATTGCAGTGGGTTACATTTCATTTTGTACCACCGAAAAAGTGAATAGACTCAACAGTCCTTTTTTTTAAATTATAAAAATAAAGTTTTGGGTTTCAATATTAGGGTTGGTGTTTGGAGTTTAGTGTTTTAAGTATAATTATTTTTGGAGGGAGGCATATCATTTTTTTTAATATAGTTTTGCTAGGGTATTACATTTTTTTGTCAGCAATGTTTACTTGTTGCTGACACAGGCAAATATAAATGAATACAAATAAATGAATAGTGTGTACCAGGCTTTAGGAGCAAGAAGGACAAAGCAGTGCTCAAGCAACACATTTGAGAGGCAGAGCACATCTGCCTCTTCTTTCTGGGAGTGCTACATAGCCAAAGCCAAAGCCAATCAGTTAATCAGTTCAGCAGGCGATTTTGTGACCGAGATAAAAAAACATGTATCCTCCGACACAGTGGACTGGCTCACTTTTAACTAAATTAACCAGTCATTGATCAGTAATGAGTACAACTCCCCTGTAGCTAATGGTAATGAATATATTTATTCTTATTATTAAAATGAATTTCTATAGCGCCAGCAGTTTGCGCAGCGCTTTACAACATCAGGGGAGACAGTACAATTACAATACAATTCAATACAGGAGGGATCAGAGGGCCCTGCTCGTTAAAGCTTACAATCTAGAAGTGAGGGTCAAGTGGAAACAAAAGGTAATAACTGTAGGGGATGATCAGATGAAAAAAATGAAAATACAGTTGTTAGGTGTGGGTAGGATAGGCTTCCCTGAAGAGGAGAGTTTTCAGGGATCGTCTAAAAGCCAATAGAGTAGGAGATAGACGGACTGACTGGGGTAAGGAGTTCCATAGGCTTGGAGAGGCTCTGGAAAAGTCCTGGAGACGAGCATGGGAGGAAGTGATGAGAGCAAGAGGTCTTGAGAAGAATGAAGAGAACGATTAGGTTGGTATTTTGAGACTAGGTCAGTAATGTAGCTGGGTGCAGACTTGTGGATTGCTTTGTAGGTGGTGGTTAGTATTTTAAATTTAATTTGTTGGGTGAGCGGAAGCCAGTGGAGGGATTGACAGAGAGTAGCAGAGAGAGAGCGGTTGGTAAGGTGGATAAGTCTGGCAGCAGCATTTATGACGGACTGAAGGGGAGTTAGAGTATGCAGAGGTAGGCCAATGAGGAGGGAGTTGCAGTAATCGAGGCGGGAGATGACCAGGGAGTGAATCAAGAGCTTTGTTGCATCATTGGTTAGAAAGGAGCATATTTTGGAGATGTTTCGGAGGTTGAGGCGGCAAGATTTGGACAGTAATTGGACATGGGGCTTAAAGGAGAGTTCAGAGTCCAGGACTACTCCTAGTACCTTGGCATGTGGGGATGGGCTGATAGTTGTGCCATCAATTTTGACAGAGAGATCAGGGGAAGAGGCATGAGGGGGAGGAAAAATTATAAGCTCGGTTTTGGATAGATTAAGTTTGAGGAAGTGGTGTGACATCCAGACTGATATATCCGATAGTAAAATAGTGATACGTGAGGAGACTGAAGGAGTGAGTTGAGGGGTAGAGAAATAGATTTGGGTGTCGTCAGCGTAGAGATGGTATTGGAAGCCGTGGGAGGCTATCAGCTGACCCAGGGAGGAGGTGTAGATTGAAAATAGGAGAGGTCCAAGAACAGAACCTTGGGGGACCCCAACAGAGAAAGGAAGAGGAGAGGAGGCAGTGGAATTGCAGGTAACACTGAAGGTGCGTTTAAATAAGTAGGTAGAAAACCAGCGAAGGGTACAGTCACGGTGACCAAAGGCATGCCGTATCTAAGGCAGCAGTGAGGTCCAGAAGTAGGAGTACAGAATAGTGTCCCTTAGTTTTGGCAGTTAGTAGATCGTTTGTTAATTTTAAAAGAGCAGTTTCTGTGGAATGTTGAGGACGAAATCCAGACTGAAGGGAATCAAGAAGGCCATTATCAGCGAGGTGGATGCTCAGTCGGTTTGTAGTTGTTATCCTTTGAATCTGGCCCCAAAACATTATTATACCTTTCCGCATTGCAAAATTCTGCTACAGCTGCAGGCCTGCCCCTGTTACCAACTTCTGCCACTATTACCATTTTCAGCCATCATTACAAGATACTTCTATCACTGCTGGTCTGACACCCTAATTATCTCTTGCCACCATTACTGGCTTGCCACCATTATCATCTCATACTGCCTCTACTGCCCTATTCTGTTGCTTTGGCACTGCAAAGGTGCCATACATAATTTTTCTTCAGCTGGGCTTCAGCTGAAGATTCAATAATTGTTTCTGCAGGGGCAATCCTGAATTGAACGTCAGTGTCTGTAGTGTATCTGCTGGTCATGCACTGTCAAGGTGACACAAATAATGTTTGCAGGGTAAATCATGCTCTGTGTCTTCTAGTTTTTGACCTATTCCACTACTTCACATGCAAAAACATTTGTGGCTTTGTCTCTATGAAATAATGTTATCTAATAGTGATTTGTTCATTAAAATTTGCGGGGTCTCTCCCCATTAAACTGCTGTGAAGGGGAAGTGTATACATACTTATCTATTGAAATATTTTTGTGGCATTTTTTGTCAAATAATATACTCTAATGTACTCTAATGTATATATATATATATATATATTTTTTTTTTTAATTTTTTTTTTAAGCTGTTTAAAAGCTTTTAATTACTGTGTATGGTGTCAGTACATTCTAAAGCAGATTTTTGTATTTAAATCTGACGGTTGTCCCTCCTGTTCAAAATGCATCCTTCCAACAGTGCTTAAATATTGTATATGGGGTCACAAAAATATTTCTTCTTTTATGTTTAATATATACAGGGCTTTTTTAAGCGGGAACGTGGGGGGATTGCAGTTCCAGCACCTCCAGCACTGGATGTATATAATGCCAAGGGGTGCTGAGGGATCTCTTGTTGCTGGGGGAACTATTGTTGTTGAGGAGGTCTATTGCTGCCAGTAAGGGGAATCTATTGTTGCTGGGAGGGGGGAGTTGTTGATAGGAGAGACCTACTGTTGAGGGAAGTGTCTATTAATTCTGGCTTCTGGGAGATCTAGTGTTGCTGTTGGGGCCCATGGTTACTGGGGTGGGTCTACAGTATTGTTGCTAGGGGGTATTTTGTTATGGGGGGTCTATTGTTACTAGGGGTTTGTAGATGGGAATTTCTATTGTAGCTGGGAGTTGCTGGGGGGCATAGATGTGCACACAGGGTGCATTAGGGCACACCCTAATCACCCCGTGTGCCACAGATTCCACCTGTTTAAACCCCTGATATTTCACCAAAGCCCCCTAACGGGGCTCCTAAATTGAAAAAAGAATATATAAAAAAAGTAAAATTGTAAAAAGTAAAATAATAAAAATAGGAATTACTGACACTGTCCACTGCTCTACTGACAACGTCCATTGCTCTTTAGAGTGCACACCCTAATGCCATGGGCTGTGCACACCTATGCTGGGGGTATATTGTTTTGCTGGGGGTATATTGTTGCTGGGGAATCTATTGCTGCTGGGATTGGTCTATTGTTGCTGGGTGGATCTATTGTTGCTGGATGCAGAGGACCTATTTTATTGCCTTTTATTAGTAAATTCCATACAAACTACTTAGTACCAAAAAATACTTGGTTCTGTATTCTTTAAAGCCCCATACACACGCGCGGATTATCTGAGGACCAGGTCCGTCGGACCATGTCCGTCATACTTTGTCTGATGTTGGTTTTGCGTACACACGGTCAGACAAAGTTGTCGGAAAATCCGATCATTCTGAACGTGGTGACGTTTGTTGCCTACGACGGGACTACGTAGAGGCTAGTAGCCAATAGCTTTGGTCTTGTAATGTGATCTGAGCATGCGTAGCACTTTGTCCGGTCGGACAACCGTACACACGATCGGATTTGGTGTGATCGGACCGTGTTGTCGGCAAATCTATCCAGCAGGAGATAGGACTTTGTCCGTCGGACAATCCGACGTACACTGTCCGATGGTGCATACACACGTTTTTCAACAACATTGTCCGATCGGACAGAATCCATGCAAAAATCCGACCGTGTGTATGGGGCTTTAAAGGGGTGGTACTGGGAGGTGAGCAGGGGGAGGGAGCAAAGGACATTGCTAGGAGGTGGGCAGGGGGCAGAGACAAAGGGTGACTCAGAAGGGGGGAAAACCTCCACCTATTCTCTGAGAAAGAAACCCTGAATATATATATATATATATATATATATATATATATATATATATATATATATATATAGATTTAAAACGTACTTAAATTTGGATTTTTGGTATGTGCAATATTACTTCCAATTTAATCTCAAAAATATAAACTTTAAACAGTTTTTTGGTTTCCAAAGCTGTGATGGCTGTGATGCTTTTGAACGCTTTATTCTGAATGTTTAACCACTTAAGGACCGGAATATTTTCCTGCTTAATTACCAGGCCATTTTTTGCGATACGGCACTGCGTCCCTTTAACTGACAATTGCGCGGTCATGCAACGCTGTACCCCAACAAAATTGAGGTAATTTTTTTCCCCACAAATAGAGCTTTCTTCTGGTGGTATTTGATCAACTCTGCTTTTTTATCTTTATACTATAAACAAAAAGCGATTTTGAAAAAAAAAATAAATTTTTTACTTTTTGCTATAATAAATATCTCCAAAAATGTTTTTAAAAAACTAATTTTTTCATCAGTTTAGGCCAATATATATTCTTCTAAATATTTTTGGTAAAAAAATCGCAATAAGCGTTTATTGATTGGTTTGTACAAAAGTTATAGCGTCTACAAACAATGGGAAAGATTTGTGGCATTTTTATGGCATTTGGCGATGATCTGCGATTTTTAGCGGTACTGCAACATTGCGGCAAACAGATCGGACACTTTTGACACATTGTTGGGACCATTGACATATAGCGATCAGTGCTATAAAATGCACTGATTACAGTACTGTTTCTAACTGTGAGGGGATAGAACTGACTAGAGGAAGAGCCAGATCATTCTTCCCACTTAGTAGGAACAGACGATCTGTATCTCCTCCCCTGTCAGAACAGAGATTTGTGTGTTTACACACACACAAGTCCCCGCGCTGGCTCTCGTGCCCGCAATTGTGGGTGGCCGGCAGCGATCGCGCCTGCCGGCCATGCGCATCGTGTCCCCTGCCACGCAACCGGTGTGCGCGCACCTGCTATGGGTCTTAAAGGGGACAACGTACCCATACAGGGTTTCGTCGGAACGTGCCACTGCCACTTGAGCTGGTCGGCAAGTGGCTAATGCACATTAATAAGCATGCATGTCTCTAATTGAAATGGACTTATGTGCACATTATTTTTCATCCAGTAAAAATATGTGTTTGTGAAAGGTTAACATTTGCAGATTATACATAAATATACTTCCCGTAGTAGTGTGTACATGTATATATTTTGTTATAGTTTGCACATAGATTGCATTGCACTTTGTTTGTAACAGAATTTCAGTGGGTGGGTGTGGTAACACATGTCAGTGCTGGCAGCAATCAATGAGTATTCTGTTTGTGTGATTCAAATCGAGGTGCGGTAGCGTGGGGAAATACACATTTTTTAGTTTCTAAATGTAGGATCAGGTTTAGCCAATGAGGCCTACAAATATGACTTATACCACAGGAATCCAAATAACCCGCCCCTATTTAGATGCCTCCCACTGCACTCAAGTGATAATAAACTCCTAACTAAAGCTGCCACTTAAAGAATAAAATTATATAGGTGAATTTACGTGAGGAAATCTTAAATTAAAAAGACTTATAGCAAATAGTGGCGCTACAATAAAATATCAAATATCTGTGCAAACAATATTCCAGTGCAAACAATATTCCAGTCTCTCTGGCCGGACCTTCAATTCAAAAAACTTTCCACTCCTTCCTTGGCTCCCTGCGCTAAGGTAACTTTTTTTTTTTTTTCCATAACGTTTTTATTGAGAAAATGGTAAGATAAACAGGTAACAAACACTTTACATGTTTTGAAAATGTACATACATGAGCAGGTATATGGGGATCTCAAGGGTTATTACAAACATCATATAAGCAGGACCATGAAGTCAACGGTACCTCTAATTGGTTCTTGTAGTATATCCGGATGTGGCTGCACTGAACGAGGGCAAGATAAGAGCAGGGGATATATAAAAAAGGGGGTACAGAACCTATGTATTCTTGGGTATTCCAATACACATGAAAGAGGAGTTACGCCAGTGGGGCCATCTTCAACGGGCCCCGTCCTGGCGCCAGTGTGGTTTTAACCTTGTACGGGCTGTGGTCAGGAGATCCCCTATAAAATGTGATCCGGGAAGGCCGAGAATAACCAAGATATTCCCGGTCTTCTGGGAAAGTATGGGAGGGGAAGGGGATAAGAGTAAAGAAGAGGAGAAAGAAGAAGAGGGGAGGGGGAGGGGTATGGGGGGGGGGGGTGGGTGTGGGGAAGGTGGGGGATTAGGGCACGCTGGGGGGCCGTCACCAGTTCCCAGGGTTCCCCCTGATGTGCGGGGGGCATCTAAGGTCTCAGGGGAGCGGTTTATGAGATCTGTTCTGTCACGTGGGAATTATGGATTTGTAGTTTTCTGTTGATTTAAAGTGTATCCAGCACGCCCATGTTGTGGTGAATTTATCTACTCTCTCTTGCGAAATGTGGATCAACTCCTCTATTTCTTCTATCTTAGAGATTCTGTGCAGCCATTCTCTGATGGGAGGGGTGGTGATGGATCGCCAGTGTGCTGGGATGCAGAGTCTAGCTGCACTGACCATGTGCATTGCTAGTGATTTGTAATATGAACGTTTGGAGAGGGAAGAGTGGTGTAGTAAGAATTGTGCAGGACTGAAGTCTAAAGTGTAGGTTGTAACTTTTTCTATTAAGGAATGTACCTCTGTCCAGATCCAGGAAGGCCGAGAATAACCAAGATATTCCCGGTCTTCTGGGAAAGTATGGGAGGGGAAGGGGATAAGAGTAAAGAAGAGGAGAAAGAAGAAGAGGGGAGGGGGAGGGGTATGGGGGGGGGGGGAGGTGGGGGATTAGGGCACGCTGGGGGGCCGTCACCAGTTCCCAGGGTTCCCCCTGATGTGGGGGGGGGGGCATCTAAGGTCTCAGGGGAGCGGTTTATGAGATCCGTTCTGTCACGTGGGAATTATGGATTTGTAGTTTTCTGTTGATTTAAAGTGTATCCAGCACGCCCATGTTGTGGTGAATTTATCTACTCTCTCTTGCGAAATGTGGATCAACTCCTCTATTTCTTCTATCTTAGAGATTCTGTGCAGCCATTCTCTGATGGGAGGGGTGGTGGTGGATCACCAGTGTGCTGGGATGCAGAGTCTAGCTGCACTGACCATGTGCATTGCTAGTGATTTGTAATATGAACGTTTGGAGAGGGAAGAGTGGTGTAGTAAGAATTGTGCAGGACTGAAGTCTAAAGTGTAGGTTGTAACTTTTTCTATTAAGGAATGTACCTCTGTCCAGAAAGATTGAATGAGCGCGCATTCCCACCATATGTGGAGCATCGAGCCAACCGCTGAGTTGCACCTCCAACATTTATTTGTAATTGAGGGAGAGAATTTGTGTAGGCGTTCAGGGGTCCTATACCATTTAGTGATGATTTTATAGCTATTCTCTTGGAGTGCTACATTTAGCGAGCCTTTGTGTGCGTATGTGTAGATTGCTGCCCATTCATCATCAGACAAGGACAGTTGTAGGTCCTTCTCCCATGATGAACGCGCGATGTCGGTAACATGTTTAAAGGTTGGTGCTTCTTGCAACATTGAGTAGAGAAAAGAGATAACGTGTCTCTGTGGGGAGGTCTGGGTGCAGAGGGTTTCGAATTGCGTGAGATTCCTCAGGCATGCGGTCGGGGGGTTTCGTGTCATGAGGAAATTCCTTATCTGTCTGTAGGACCAGAAAGGGAATGATTGGGTCTGTGATATAGCGGCTAAGTCCTCAAGAGGGCGGATTCGGCCTCTCTTGAGTAGTTGGTGGACTAGAATGTCTTCATGTGGCCATTCGTCTTGTAGGAAAAGGTGTGATTCCCCCGGGGGGAATTCTGGGTTGCCTCGCAAGGGTGTTATAGGTCCCGGGTGAGAAGTCAGGTTAGCAGGGCTTGTCAAGTTCTTGAAAGTTGTTAGGGTGGGGGAGATGAGGGGATGCGTTCTGAGGCTTGAAGGCCAGTAAGTGGGTGAAACCCATGGTAGGACATGTAATGGAATGCTCGAGAAGGAGTTCTCGAGGGGGACCAATGTTTTCTCCCGCTTATGAACCTTCCAGTCGACCACTCTTGCTAATTGGCAAGCTAAATAGTATTGATGGATGTCTGGTAAACCGATACCTCCCCTAGTCTTGGATCTCGTAAGGCGGGTATAATTTATGCGTGGGGGTCGGTTTCTCCAAACAAATATTGAACAAGCTTTTTTATATGACTTGAAAAAGGGTGGTGGGAGTTATATAGGGATGGTCTGCATCAGATATAGCAGCTTAGGTAGTATCACCATCTTGATGAGTGCCGACCGTCCGAACCATGAGACGTTAAGATTCGCCCATTCCTTTAAATCAGACTGAATTTTAACTAGGGTCGACTGGAAGTTTCGCGTGTAAAGGTCCGGTTTTTAGTGATTTGGATGCCTAGATATGTTATCTCATCACCCTTCCATATAAAGGGGAAAGAGGCTTTACAGTGTGAGACCTCTTCTGTGGGTAAGGATATATTGAGAGCGTATGATTTAGAGTGATTTATTTTGAGGTTTGACAGCGAACCGTATACTTTCATGTCTTCTAGCAGATTGGGTAGGGAAGTGCGGGGATTTCTAAGTGACAATAGGATGTCGTCGGCAAAGGCCGAGACCTTGAATTCCCTGCTTGCAATTTGGATTCCCTTGATGTCCGGATTTGAACGCAATCTATTGAGAAGGGGTTCGAGTGAAAGGACAAAAATGAGGGGGGAAAGGGGGCAGCCCTGTCGGGTTCCGTTAGATATGGAGAAGGCGTCCGACAGGTGACCGTTGACTCTAACTCTTGCTGAAGGGGAGCGATATAGAGCTTCTATGTGTGAACACATGCGAGGTGGGAGGCCAACCCCCCTCAGGACTTCTCGCATGTAGTCCCAGGCCACTCTGTCGAACGCCTTCTCTGCATCAAGGGAAAGCAAGAAACCCTGAGCCAGTGATGGAGATTAAGCGTTCTAGTGGTGTTATCTCGGGCTTCACGGCCCGGGACAAAGCCGACCTGATCGGGGGAGATAAGAGTGGGAAGAAAGGGGATTATTCTATTTGCAAGGATTTTGGCGTACAATTTTATATCGACGTTTAGGAGGGATATCGGTCTGTAATTGGCTACTTGGGAGGGGTCTTTACCTTCTTTGGGGATGACTGTTATATGAGCTTCCAATAGTCTGCCTGTCTGAGAGTGTGGGTCGGCTAGGTGGTTGAAGATCGTGAGCATTTTAGGGGAAAGCAGATCTAGGAAAGTTTTGTAGTATATGAGGGGTAGTCCATCTGGACCGGGGCTTCTGCCAGGCTTCATCTGTTTCACAGCTAGAGCAAGTTCCTCGGCTGAGATGTCAATGTCTAGGGACTCTGCCTGTTGGGGGGTGATGGGTTTGGGGGAGAAGGAGTTAATATATTCCCTTATTTTAGAGGTACGTCTGTCATGTAGGTTTGAGGGAGAATTTCCTTTGGTTAAGTTATATCATTTAGAATAAAAGGCTTCAAACTGCGTGGCAATGTCTTCGTTTTTGGAATGAGTTGCGCCTTTATTGTCTCTGATGTGATGGACAATAGAGGATGTTTTGGCCGAGTGAACAGTACGGGCCAAAAGTCTCCCGCTTTTATTCCCATGTTCATAAAAAAACGCGTTGTTGTAATACATAGCGCCTTCTAGTGCGTTTTCCCAGCTCATCTAGGAGAAGGGTCCGTGATGATGTGAGCTCTTGGAGTGTCTCTATCGCCATAGATCTCTTGTGTAGGGATTCTAAACGTCTGATTTTAGCAACTAGGGAGTTGATAAGTGCCTGTTGTCTCTTTTTCGCTAGTGTTGCTATCTCTATGAGTTTCCCTCTTACTACACATTTATGGGCTTCCCATAGGGTTGTGGGTGTGATCTGCGCTAAGGTAACTTTACTGATGGTTGCCGCTTAGCCACGCCCCCGACATGTTTCGTCATCAATTAGACTTATTGAACCCCATGAATAAGTCTAATTGATGACGAAACATGTCGGGGCCGCGGCTAAGCGGCAACCATCAGTAAAGTTACCTTAGCGCAGGGAGCCAAGGAAGGAGTGGAAAGTTTTTTGAATTGAAGGTCCGGCCAGAGAGACGTGGGTGAGATACACACAGGCTGAGCCTGACACACCTTGGGTCCGCCGTGACCACATAACAGACAGTGATTTTAAGTTGGATTTGCAGTGCAGTGCGGTGCTGTGTGCTACTACTTTTGCTGGTTTTAATCTGATAAATGTGAGTGGATCTTTTGAAGTGCTTTTTTGTGATTTACAATTAAAATTGTTATACTGATTCACACTATGGAAAGCATCCTCTTTTATTTCATATGTGGAGTGTAACCAGCCAATCAATTAACCAGTTATATTACTGATCTGCGGGAATTCGATTGACCCCCCTTGGAGGGACCCTTATGCGCAGTGGCCCTTCACGAAAGTGTGGGCATACCTTTGTGGTGAGTGTGTTTCTTTTGGGAGAGGAGACACGTGTCACTGTGGTGTGGTGGAAGAGTACAGAAGATTTTGATTGATTTGCTTCACTTCAAACATTTATTTATGGAACTTTTGCACTAACATCACCAGCGGTTTATTTGAACTTTAATTTCCGCTTGATTTTGATTGGCCTATTTTTGCCAATTATTTGATATTACATATATTTTTGTTTGTGTGTTTATATGTATCACTAGACACTTATAGGTTTGTTGAGGTATTATACACATATAGTTTTAGTTTATTATATTCATATATTTCTGCACTAGAATATTGTTTGCACAGATATTTGATATTTTATTGTAGCGCCACTATTTGCTATAAGTCTTTTTAATTTAAGATTTTCTCACGTAAATTCACCTATACAAATATGACTTATTTAATATTTATTAACCACTTTCAGACCGGACCATTTTGCTGGCTATAGACCAGACCACTTTTTGCGATTCGGCACTGCGTCATTTTAACTGACAATTGCGCAGTGGTGCGAAGTGGCTCCCAAACAAAATTTACGTCTTTTTTTCCCACAAATAGAGCTTTCTTTTGGTGGTATTTGATCACACCTGCAGTTTTTATTTTTTGCGCTATAAACAAAAAAAGGACATCAATTTTGAAAAAAACGCATTACTTTTTGCTATAATAAATATCCCCCAAAAATATATAAAAACATTTTTTTTCCTCAGTTTAGGTCGATACATATTCTTCTACATATTTTTGGTAAAAAAATCGCAATAAGCGATTATTGATTGGTTTGCGCAAAAGTTATAGCGTTTACAAAATAGGGGATAGTTTTATGGCATTTTTATTAATAATTGTTTTTTACTAGTAATGGCGGCGATCAGCGATTTTTTTGTGACTGCGACATTATGGCAGACACATCGGACATTTTTGACACATTTTTGGGACTATTGTCATTTATACAGCAATAAAAATGCACTGATTCCTGTGTAAATGACACTGGCAGTGAAGGGGTTAAACAGGGGGTGGCAGTGTAGGGGTTATGTGTGTCCTAGGGGCTAACTGTGGGGGGGGGGGCGTGGCTGCGTTTTACAGATCACTGATCTCTGCTCCAATCACAGGGAGCAGAGATCAGTGTCACTTGTTGCTAGGCAGAATGGGGAGATGCTGTTTACATCGGCATCTCCCCGTTCTTCCTTCCCTGTGAGGTATCCCCGCGGCAATCGAGTCCGCGGGACCCGCGATCAGACTCACAGGGGTTCCGACCGGCACGCGCGTGCTGCTGGTGGCGCACACGCGATGGTATGACGGAAAATTCAAATGGACGTACCTGTATGCCCTTATGCCTGTCCGTGCCATTCTGCCGACGTACATCGCCGTGCGCCAGTCGGGAAGCGGTTAATATCTATGCAGTGTGCACAATACTCCTTCTTGTTTTTAGTGTAAAAAAAAAATACACTTTGTTGTGTACATGTGGTCTAAAGTGTTGCATGTAGTCTAGTGTAGTAGTCTGTATTATACTTCTTCCTTTTTTTCTGTAACAGTGAAAAAAATACTCTTTATTTTGAGTTTTCAAAAGCTGCATGAGGTATGTGTTCATTTGTGTTCCCTACAGACCCCGTTAAAAACTACTGTCCACACATGCAGTTGATATAAAAAGTGTACACACCCCTGTGTGTACACTTTTTTCTGTGATATAAAAAAATGAGACAAACATAAATCATTTCAGAACTTTTTCCACCTTTAATGTGACCTATAAACTGTACAACTCAATTGAAAAACAAACTGAAATCAATTAGTGGGAAAGGGAAAATAAAAAAATAAAATAATATGGTTGCATAAGTGTGCATACCCTCTTATAACTGGGGATGTAGCTGTTTTCAGAATTAAACTTATATTAAATAGGAGTCAGTACCTGCCATCATTTAAAGTACCTTTTATTAACCCCAAATAAAGTTCAGCTGTTCTAGTAGGTCTTTCCTGACATTTTCTTAGTTGCATCCTACAGAAAAAGCCATGGTCCACAGAGAGCTTCCAACGCATCAGAGGGATCTCATTGTTAAAAGGTATCAGGAGAAGGGTACAAAAGAATTTCCATATATATACAATGGAGCACAGTGAAGACAGTCATCATCAAGTGGAGAAAATATGGCACAACAGTGACGTTACCAAGAACGGGATGTCCCTCTAAAATGTATGAAAGACAAGGAGAGAGGCGCCTCTGAATATATATCATATAGACATTTATTAATAAAAAACAATATCCACTCACATCTAGGTAAGGAGTGTTGCATCCAGGAGGATCTCAGTAGATGGAGGGCTGGTAGAACTGCAGGTCACAGGAATTATTCCAGGAGGCAGTCGTCCTTTTCAAGTCATGTTGAAAGGCAATCTTGCATTTAGACACATCTCTGGATAAGGAGGTCCAGCAGGACTACAGGTCTCAGCAGAATCCACTCTAAGCTGTCGTATCTTAAGGAGATGGGCACAGCAGGTGGGTGTTCTTAGGTCCTCCTAAAATGTATGAAATGACAAGAAGAAAAATAGTCAGGGAGGCTGCAAAAAGAGGCCTACAGCAACATTAAAGAAACTGCAGGAATATCTGGCAAGTACCGTGTGGTACATGTGACAACAATCTCCCATATTCTTAATTTGTCTGGGCTATGTGGTAGAGTGGCTAGACAGAAGCATCCAAGCCCGGCTAAATTTAGCAAAAACACATCTAAAGTCTTCCAAAAGCATGTGGGAAAATGTGTTATGGTCTAATAAAACCTAGGTTGAACTTTTTGGCCATTATTTCAAAAGATATGTTTGGCACAAAAACAACACTGCACATTACCAAAATTACACCATTACACCATACCCACAGTGAAGCATGGTGGTGGCAGCATGCTGTTTTTCTTCAGCTGGAACAGGGGCCTTAGTCAAGGTAGAGGGAATTATGAACAGTTCTAAATACCAGTCAATATTGGCACAAAACCTTCAGGCTTCTGCTAGAAAGGCGAACATGAAGAGGAACTTCATCTTTCAGCATGACAACAACCCAAAGCATACATCCAAATCAACAAAGGAATGGCTTCACCAGAAGAAGATTAAAGTTTTGGAATGGCCCAGCCAGAGCCCAGACCTGAATCCGATTGAAAATCTGTGGGGTGATCTGAAGAGGGCTGTGCACAGGAGATGCCCTCGCAATCTGACAGATTTGGAGTGTTTTTGCACAGAAGAGTGAGCAAATATTGCCAAGTCAAGATGTGTCATGCTGATAGACTCATACCCAAAAAGACTGAGTGCTGTAATAAAATCAAAAGGTGCTTCAACAAAGTATCAGTTTAAGGGTATGCACACTTATGCAACCATATTATTTTAGTTTTTCATTTTTACTTCCCTCGACCTTAATTGTATAGTTTATGGGTCACATTAAAGGTGGAAAAAGTTCAGAAATTATTTATCTGTCTAATTTTTTTACATCACAGAAACCTGACATCCTAACAGGGGTGTGTAGACTTTTTATATCCACTGTATGATGCTCCGTAAACCAAGATTTATTATAACAAACCAAGTAAGAAAGTAAGGAAAATATTCATCAAAAACTATTTAACTAGCAAAAGACAATCTGTGACCTAAAGGAAAGTCGCAGTGTGACCTAGAGGAAAGTGAGGGGAAGTTTTCTCAGACTTTTACTATGTCACAGGTAGAGATGGGCGGAACACCCCCTGTTCAGTTTGCAGCAGAACTCCAGAACAGGGAAAAAGTTCTTCTAACCCAAGCAGTGAATCCCATTGAAGTCTATGGGAGCCGAACAGGAAAATTCAAAAGCACCCATTTTGAAGGCTTATATGCAAGTAATTGGCCATAAAAGGGGTATGTTTTTTTTAGGAGCAGTAATTTTAATGATGCTTAACCACTTCAGCCCCAAAGATTTTACCCCCTTCCTGACCAAAGCACTTTTTACAATTTGGCACAGAGTCGCTTTAACTGACAAATGCGTGGTCGTGCGAAGCTATACCCAAACTAAATTTGGGTCCTTTTTATTTTTTGCGCAGTAAACAAAAAAAGAGTGACAATTTTGAAAAAAAATTTATTTTTTACATTTTGCTATAATTAATATCCCCACATTTAAAAAAAAAAAAAAACGAATTTCTTCATCAGTTTAAGCAAATATATATTCTTCTACATATTTTTGGTAAAAATAAAATAATAGTTTGCGAAATGATTGATTGGTTTGCGCAAAAGTTATAACTATGGGAAAGATTTATGGCATTTTTATTATTGTTTTATTTTACTATTAATGGCAGTGATCTGCGACATTGTGATGGACAGATCGGAGACTTTTGACACTTTTTTGGGACCAAAATGCACTGATTACTGTATAAATGTCACTGGCAGGGAAGGTGTTAACACTAGGGGCGATAAAGAGGTTAATTGTGTTTTCTAACTGTATGGGGATAGGATTGACTAGGAGAGGAGACATATCGTTTTTCCTACTTAGTAAAAAGGGTGTTCCCGATCTGCAGGTTGGAAATCACGGGTAACGGATTTCTGAGAAATAGGATACTTTTTTTCTAAATTGTCAGATAGACATTTCTTTCAATAGTGTCTCCTGGTTCAGCTGCTTTGGCCCTAACTTGAAATTGTAGGTTAACTTACAAAGGGTATTTTCAATGTTGCACATTACATGCCTAGTTATTTACGAAAAACAGTTTGCACAGCTTCTTATTGGAATCTAATACTAGCTTTTACAGTTTATTTTCAATTTGACATTTATATCACAAAGTGAAATATAAAATCAAAATCACTTAGGATTCATACAGTAGCTGTCCAAATGACAGCTGTGTTTCTAGGAAATCACAGATTAACACTAATTCTTCACCTGTCAATTAATCTTGTTTTTTCTACAGTGTATATGACTATATGTCTTGTAATATCATACTATCCACTTTAAAGCCAGATTTCTGTAAGTCATTTTTATTAGTATTTGTGAATGAAAGAAAAGAAAGAAGTAATTTGTTGATTTTACCTCTTGTATGTGTATAGTTAGTTTTAGTTATTTCTAAGATTTATATATTTTTGGTAATATAGGCCAAGGAAAAGTTTTCCTCAGACTGTGAGAACTGACAGGCTTCCTGCAATCACCTAGTATTCCACAGGCCCAATGACTCTCTTGTGTCAGTGTAAAAACATCTGTTGAATGAATTTATTGACTGAGGCTCTGATTTTTTTTTACACCGTTTATAACAGGCCTGACCTAATGAACTTAATTTGTTGACATGTTTCTCTCAGTGTCTTTTACTTGATCCCCTCTCATGTTTCTTTTTGCTGTGCTGTTTTCTTGGCAACTACAGTTCTCGGACCATCAGCGTATCAACCAATTTCAAGTCTACCAGGCTCAGATGGATACAGTTGGCATGGCAGGATTAGAAAAACATCGGCCTGTGTCCAGAACCCAGTCTTCCCCTGCTGCTTCATCGTTACCTCAGCCTACTGCAGACCAGCCTGTCAAGCATGTCTATGAGACTGGTAGGACTCCCTGAAGACCTAATTTAATAGGCAGGATAAATTCACTGTTCTTGTAGGATCAACTGATTTAAATGCTTAGAATATCTCCAGTAGCTGAACATTCATCCTCCCTCTCTCTTGGCTGGATATTTTGAGGTTATGTCGGCATTGTGACAGCCAACATGGCTGATAAATCAGAAGCTGTACATTCACATACTCATAAATCACTGCTATCATTGAAGGCTTTTGCCAAAATATCAACAGGTGCACTTATGGGTATTTATAGTTTTATTGTTGATGGCTTGGACTTCCCACGTTCAGCATTTCAGATCACATCACAAAATGCGAATTTCAAAATCGCATTTGAAAGAAAAGATGATGTTCGCAGCAGCTGTGACTTTGACAAGGAATGATCACTTCACCACATTTTAGAGACACACCATGATTACGAAGATATAAAGTCTTAACTTCATATGTAATCCTTTCTTAGGAGCTGTATAAACGGCAGTTTATTTTATAATGAGCAGCATTATAGAAATTTAATCGGTTGCATACATTCTTCTATGTATATACTGAGTTGTTACAATAGGAACCATAGACAGGCTACTATCCACAATACCCCAATTGACAAATAGGAGACAACCACCATTTAATTCTATCAAAGCATTTCATAATTGAGCCAGTTAAAGAACTGGTTATTTTTAATGCCTTAAATCCTGTTATTTTAGGAAAATGTGGAATTCCTAATGACTCACACCTCTAATGCAAGTTTATTAAATTAGATACTTCATATTGGTTTTCCGTTTTTTTTTTTTATTCTTATTTTCTCAAAATTTGTATTTATAATTTTTAACTTATTTACAGATAAAGGATAACTGAGACCTTAAAGCCCGTCCAAAGTCACACATAGATATGCAGTCAGATATAAATTGCAATAAAGAACCTGCATTTCATAGTCTTATCTCCACTTTCCTGTTACAGTAGTTGTGTAGGGTGCAGAATATGCTTGTAAAGTCTAATAAACCACAGAGTTACACCTAGTGCTCAGTTATCAGCACTCAGTAATTGGTTAGAAAGTCTCACACTCCTTGATTAAAGGTATGGCTTTATATCTATATAGGTATGGGTTACTCAGCTATGCCAGTCTAGACCCTTGAACTGAAAGGGCAGGAAGCATCTTTTTCATAAAGACAAAAAATATTTTTGAAGCAAATATCAGTCACAAGTTATAACACAAAGGGTGGGTGACTCTAAAGAGATAAAAAGATGTTAGGCAATTCATCTCTAAAATGATATTATTTTTGAGTGAAAAACAGTGAATTGAATAGTCTATCATTTTGTCACTAGAGTCCATGTGAGCTAGAAGAAGTGAGCATGGGATTCAGGTTTTGGTTGAATTTGGCCTTTACAGGAAACTGATGAGGCCATCCACATTGAGGTTCATTTATTAAGGCGCATAGACTTAACTTGGCAAAATAAATGTTCTCCTAGATAAGTGAATGTGGCGAAAATTCATGTTGCAAAGAATCCCCAATTGCATACAAGGAAAATTAATTTTTAAAAAAATGCATTATTGCTTGCACATGATTGAATAATGGAAGTGATGAACATCACCTCATTCACTAAGCTAAGGGAAAGTTCCCGCAAACAGTTTATTTGCCTTTTGTAAACCAACGGCCAGTGAATCTACTATTACAGACCTAAATTTTAAAAGTGTAGCCTTCAAGGCTATCATAATGATTCTTGCTTCCTGTCCTGTGCCCTCTTCCAGGTCAGCATCTCAATAAGCAGTGAAATCAGAGTTAAAGATATGTCTTTGGAGCTTGTACCTTTACAAATGAAAAGTGATGATTCACCAGTATATTTTGATTCTCTCTCTCATTTCGATTGGTATATTATGGTTTAATAAGACCCTGTTGCCAGACCATGTTATTTACCTGTAAAAGCCTCTCTTGTATAAACATCCAAATGCACCTGAGGCTGCTACTGGGTGCCACCATCTAGGATATGTCAGCAGCCCCAGCAAACTTGAGTTGTCACTCAATCACTCTGTCAAGAACATACACTGTAAGTGAGCATTTAAAATGATTATGTTGATTTTTCCGGGCTCTTTCATTTGGTGACAGGGACTTTTTACAGCATTTTCACATACACAGATAGGTCCCTGTTGCTAAACACCAGCCACTTTTATATATTATATACTTTATATATATATATATATATATATATATATATATATATATATATATATATATATATATATATATATATATATATATATATATATATATATATATATATATATATATATATACACATTGCAAATGTAAACTGCATGTCAAATATATTCAAGTCTATCAAGGCATGGGAACACCTATATTTGTGAATGTATATAACATGTTGCAGGGATTTACATTTTTTTAGACTGTTAACCTGCAGGGAAAATAGATTGGTACTTAATAATCACATCTTCAGAAGGCCATCATTTAACCAACACACATGGGTGAACATCTGCTATTATTTCTAGACATAAGATATCATTCTGACTGGCTTATTTTGAAACTTGGGCAGCATGATAGAAACCTCAGACCCCGAAATTCTGTTTTGTTATGGAAAATTCTACCGTCATATGTAAAGAAGACAGAAAATCAAGAAAGAAAACAAAGAAATCAAAAGGAGGTCAATGTAAGCACCATTCAGGAATATAGAACAAACAACATTTGTAATAAACATTTTTTTTTTAATACATACTCAATAATGAATACATGTATATTTTGTTGAAATAACTGACTTTTACATAATTTATTAATGGTATATACTGTATGTATGCATTTCTTACTTGCCATATCTATATGTAAAGATCTGTCCACAGTCACTCAGCATGTATTAAATGATAAAAAAGAAGGTTAAGAGGGTCTGATTACTAGTTTCATACCATTTGAAAGCCTATGTGTATGGGGCTCTTAAAAAAGAACTGTACTTTTCCTATCCAAATCCATTAAACAACCCAACCCACTCCTCCTGAACTAACCTGCACTAAGATCACTACCATAGTATCTTAAGCAGGCCATACATGGATCGAAACCCGGCAGGTTCAATAAAAAATTCATGAATTTTGATCCATGTACGACCGTTGCCATTCATGAGAAGTCGATCTATCGATTGGCTGCTCATTAACTGGCTTGTTAGAAAATGTTGCTTTCATCAGCACATGCAATGCTAATCAGTGTATTCTGACAGTGGGAGAATCCTGCTGTTTTGGGCACAAATCCTTTTAGGCACTGACCACGCCTGCTCACTGAGACTCGCTAGATTTGTACTCTGGAATTGTGTCCTAGTACAACTCCATACATGTCTGTGAGGTCTGCAGGTACAGAAGGTTTCTATATGAGGGGAAGAGTGAGGACTAGTTAGAGGCTTTTGTGGGAGAAACAAAAAAATGAAAATTCCAACTAAAACTTTATCTTTTAAGTCTTAGAATTAATATAGGGTGGGGCAGGATTTTAGCTTTTGTCAGGTTTTTAATCACTACCATTAAGAACCCAACAAACATTTGCTTCCCAACAGCAAAATGAAATTAGTTGGGACACTTGGGTTATTAACTAGAGTTGAGCGGACACCTGGATGTTCGGGTTCGGCCGAACTTCGGAAAAAAGTCTGGGTTCGGGACCGAACTTGAACCCGAACTCCGAACCCCATTGAAGTCAATGGGGACCCGAACTTTTGAAGACTAAAATGGCTGTAAAAAAGTCATGGAAAGGGCTAGAGGGCTGCAAATGGCAACAAAATGTTGGTAAGAGCATGGCAAGTGCTCTGCAAACAAATGTGGATAGGGAAATAACTTAAAATAACATAAAAAAATAAAAAATAAAAATAATATGCTGGAGGCCCCCTTCTCAGCAGAAGAGGTACAGGAAGTCATTAAGAACCTCAGAAACTCAACGGCACGATGCCCCACATATGGTGGGAATGCTCCAGAATACGCCCTTTCTGGAAAAAATACGTCCTTTCTGGAAAAAATTATTCAATTTAATGGATAAGATAGTGGGAAAATAAAATACTTGGAAATAAAAAAAAAAAAAAATTATAATCTTGCCCTAGGAGGACGAGGTCCATATGGAGTAGGAGGTTGAGGTGGCGGTGTAGGTGGAAGCGGTGGTGGAGGAGAACGAGGTAGCCTACACTGGTTAAAAAATACAACAATGGCTGGGTAAGGCTGGTGGTGATGTGTCGAATTCTGTCCCCCATCGCATAGTGTCCGCCCTGTACTGCGTTTGCTCAGTACGTAGGACAAGGGGATTTTGAAACTCTCCGAAAATGATGCGCGGTGAGTCCAGGTTCAAGCCACATCATCCGAGGTTGAAGCCGTGCCAAGCGAGGCCCTGGCCGAAGCGTGGCGCGCAAAGCGAGCTCGTGAGGGGCCCTGTTACTATGTGCTACCGTATGTCCACTTGGATGGTGGGGCTTGAACCTGCACTTACTGCGCAGGCGCTGTTCATCTTCGGAGATTTTGTGAATCTCCTTGTCCTCCATACTGCACAAGCGCTGCGCCTGCGCAGTAAGTGGCCGGACACTATCCGCTGGCCAGACAGTTTTTGTCAGAACACCGGTATACATGTCTATTCTGCACAAGGTACGGACAAGTCCTGTGGGATCCATGCCTGGTTCATTTTAATGAACGTGAGCTTGTCCACATTGGCTCTGGACAGACGGCTGCGCTTGTCTGTGATAACGCCCCCTGCCGTGCTAAATACACATTCAGATAATACACTGGCTGCAGGGCAGGCCAGCACCTCCAAGGCGTAAAGGGCAAGCTCCACCCATGTGCCCAATTTGGAGACCCAGAAGTTGAAGGGGGCAGACCCGTCATTCAGTACGTGTAGGCGTGTGCACACATACTGCTCCAACATGTTGGTGAAATGCTGCCTCCTGCTAAGACGTTCCATCTCAGCTGGTGGTGCTGGTTGTTGTGGCATGCTGACAAAGCGTTTCCACATTTCGGCCATGCTAACCCTGCCTTCTGAGGTGCACAGAATGTACAGCGTGTATCTCAAAAACTGCAAAACTGCAGAAAATGCTATGAAAATTTTTTTTTTTCACTCAATTTTTTTTTTTTGTAATAGTCCAATAGAAGAAAAATAGATCGATTGAATATGTCACACTCCTGCAAACATGCAGAAAACACTGCAAAATTTTATTTTTTTGCAATGTTTTTGCAATAGCAGAATACACCCACAGTAGGTACAGCGTGTATCTCAAAAACTGCAAAACTGCAGAAAATGCTATGAAAAAAAAAAAAAATCACTCAAATTTTTTTTTGGGATAGCACAACAGAAGAAAAATGGATCGATTGAATATGTCACACACTCCTGCAAACATGCAGAAAACACTGCAAAATTTAAATTTTTTGCAATGTTTTTGCAATAGCAGAATACACCCACAGACAGTATGTACAGGGTGTATCTCTCAGTAACATATGCAGTGATGGTGCACTGAGCTTGCAGATAAAAGTTATATTTTGTCTGGCACTGGGCTCATGGCAGTGTAAAAAGACTGTGCACTGCAACCCAACCAGGTCTTAGAATTGATTTCTGAATCTGGATAATTCTCTCTCCCTAAAAACAGACACAGGAACCTTGACCTACACTCTCTAGTTATGTAGATCGCTTACTAATTAGAAGATATTTCAGGAATGTGGACTGACTCCTAGCATGTAATTCTCTCCCTCACAGCAGCCAAGAAACTTTCCCTACACTGTGTAAAGCAGAGTGAGGTGCTGTGCTGTGTGCCTATAGCTTATATAGAGGCTGGGTCACATGCTGCACTGGCCAATCACAGCCATGCCATTAGTAGGCATGGCTGTGATGGCTTCTAAGGGCACACTAGTGAAACTAACGTGGATTGGCTGCCCTGTGGCTTTTAAAAAGGCGCCAATACATTGCGAACACCGGACCTGAACCCAAACACACAGTCAATTGTTTGGGTTTAGGTCCGGAACCCGGACACCCAAAAGTCTAGTACGGACAAGAATTTTACAGTTCGGGTTCGCTCAACCCTATTATTAACATTTACTTGCCTTCATTCCCCAGTCAACCCCTATTAAAGGTTTGGCTCACTACATTATAAAAGTGCACCAAATCCCATCTTTCACTTACGGGGGTTAATTTACTTTGACTAGAACTTGTTATGTTCAGTTAGAAGATAAAATGAAACTGTGTTCACTTTATTCATCCAATCAGGTGCAAGTGAATTCTGTTCTTCTTAATTATCAGGCACTTGATCAGGTATTCAAAGTGAATACAGCCTAAGCTCAGTTAACATACACTTTTTAAAGTGAACAGCCACTACTTAAGTAAATCAACCCTACTATCTTTTCCCACTTTAAAGTCCCACTGAATCCTAGTTCACCATAGTTCACTTATATTGATTACCAAGATGAAGTTTCCATCTAAAATCTTAATTAATTTACATTCATTAATGTTGTGTTACTCTCAAAGTCTTCTTTCATGCCCACACTTGATGTCCTGTATTTATACTGTATAGATTTTTTGAGATGTAGAAATATACTTTGTTTAAAAAAATACTTATTAAGCTAAAATTTAAATGTTTCTTGATTTTATTTGGTATTTTTATTTACTTTAACTAAAATCATACATTTTTTGGGGGCATCTTCTTAACATGTTTTCTTACATCAATATCATAAAGGATGTAGATAAAATGTATCTAAAGGCATACTTAATTATTTAATTATCCTAATTATTGTATATTCCATCCATTGCTGTAAAAATGTTTAGATTGTTCCTACTGTTTTGAAATATACTGTTACCTGTTCAGTCTAGAATGTAACCTGTTTATTGTGATCATTTCTCCATTCTTTGTATGTCTGCAATTCCTACTTTTATAATGATTTTTTTCTACTCTATTATTGATCAATTCTATATTTCTACTGTACTGTATATTTCTACTGTACAACACCCTATACCTATTATGATGATGTAAATGAAACATGCATTCATAACATAAATAAAAACATGATTTGTGTACTTGTCAGTCACTTGTTTCAATATTTTAAAACATGGTTGTGAGAAAATTGAAATGAAGCTGTTGCACCATAAAAACGTTTTCATAAAGCCTCCCTGTAAAGAAAAGGGTTAATACTAACTTGTCTCACTGCCTGCACCACCAATCTTTAATGTTCTGAAGAGCTATTCTGGCTGAAATGTGCCTTGCAACTGGCATTCTTTAGGAATAGATGGGTGCCTGGTCCCTCACTCTGTGTTGTGGTTCCATCTTTCAATCTCTCTACCACTACTCTGTCCAGCAGAGACATAAGGACTGGTGATTGGATCCACAGGATGCAGAGGGGTTCTGCACAATTGAAAGGATTTTCAATGTAGAAGACTCTTTAGCCATCATAGCACTGCACAGACAGCCAGATAGGTGGGTATTTACTATTACATGTCAATTTTCTTAACAGTTTTAACTAACAATAATGTCTTTTAATATAACTATAACATTTGGCAGAAAAATAAGGTATTTAAAAATCATACCTAAAATAAATTACCGTATTTATCGGCGTATAACACGCACCGGCGTATAACACGCACCCCAAGTTTAGGGAAAAAAAAAAACTTTACATTTAAGCGTCATTTGCAGCCTTGCCCAGCGTCATTTGCAGCCTTGCCCAGCGTCATTTGCAGCCTTGCCCAGCGTCATTGCAGCTTGCCCAGTGTCATTGTAGCTTGCCCAACATCATTTGCAGCCTTGCCCAGTGTCATTGTAGCCTTGCCCAGTGTCATTGCAGCTTGCCCAGCGTCATTGCAGCCTTGCCCAGCGTCATTGCAGCCTTGCCCAGTGTCATTGTAGCTTGCCAGCGTCATTTTCAGTCTTTTCCGGGTTTAAATTTCCCGCCGCCGAGACGCTCTGTCGCGTGCGCCGCCAAAAAAGACCGAAGCGCAGCCGAAAAAACCCGAAGCGGGGCCGGAAAAGGCCGAGCTGACTGTTCGGCTCCGTCTGCGGTCCCGCCTCCCTGCTGTTTCCGGAGCGAGCGCAGGGAGGCGGGACTACGAGCAGAACCGAACAGTCTGCTCAGTCTTTTCCGGCCCCGCTTCGGTTTTTTTCGGCCGCGATTCGGTTTTTTTCGGCAGCGCTGGCTATTTTTCGGCGGCGCTTCCCATTTTTGTCATTTTTTTGGGGGTATCGGCGTATAACACGCACCCACGACTTTCCCCCGATTTTAAGGGGGAAAAAGTGCGTGTTATACGAAGATAAATACGGTAAATCATTATTAAAAAATAATAATCATATAGGTGGTGATTTGATATTCTCAAAAAGAGGGGACAGTGCAAACCTCATTTTGTGTAGTAAATAAAAAACTGAGCAAGAATAAAAAATGCACTCACAAAAGGAGAGGGAGGGTACAAGTAGGCATTCTGTGTTTTATATGTCTCTTTGGTAAGGACCATCACACTAGTACAGGAAGGTTTTGTCTTGTGGCTGATTCCATACCCTGGCCAGGGGGACCTGTGAGTGGAGCTACTAGGTCCGCTGACCACTGTGGAGCTGGTTCAAGTGGAAGCCTCTGTTTATATAAACCTACTGTCTCACTGAGTCCTGTCAGATCCACCCACTGCTGACATCACTCTTTGGATAAGCATAGGAATGGGCTTTGGGGAACCAATCCCCATCCTCGGCCACTTACTTAGCCTCAGAATACTTGCTATCTTTATTTGTAGCATTATCACTTTTATAACCCTTTTGCCATTATGTTGTTGCACCTCATTCCCTTTTTGTTCTTTCTTCTCTTCTGCTCTATGTATTTGCATCCTTATTGTGGTGTTCTGCAACCAAATTGTGGTCAGGCCCATTTAATCTGATTGTGGCTGGAGATCAGTGATGTTAAGTTCTGCCCCTTTGCTCCAAGTAACCAATGCTTGTAGCCTGTAGGCAGGCTGAGTAAGGGGAATGGTTCCCCAAAATACAGAGGCTGAGAAAGATGCGTTCCTGAGCATGTTCAAAGAGTGACACCTGCAGTGGTGGATCTGACAGGACTCAGTGTGATGACGGGTTTATCTGAACAGAGGTTTCCTCTTGAACTAGCTCCACATCGGTTAGGTCCACAGCGGTTGGTGGACCTCAGAGATCCACTCATGGTTCCCTCTGGCCAAGGTAGAGAAGCAGCCACAAGAAGATACGTGGACACCCAGTGTCTTTTAACCCACTCCCTGTAAACTTAGGGAATCAAACTCACACCCCCTGATGGTGCATCATCATACTGGCCTGGGGTCACAGAAGACTTTTACATGGAATGGATCCACATCATTATGTGAGTATGTTCTCTTCAGCATTCAGGGTCACTAGAGGACAAAATAGGACTTGGTACTTAATGTTGAATAAAATACTATAATTTAATACTATAAATAAATGATGGGGGGCCATCATCAGTTTTGTTTGCCATTTAAATTGCACATTGTGGGGTTAACTTACTAATACTGGAGAGTGCAAAATATGGTGCAGCTGAGCATTGAAAGCAATCAGCTTCCAGGTTTATTTTGCCAAAACTTAATTGAACAAGCTGAAGTTAGAAGTTGATTGGCTACCATGCAGAGCTGTAGAGATTTTGTACTCTCCAGTTATAGTAAATCAACCCCTTTGTTTTGTTTTTTGTCAACTTTTAAAATCGACCTCATCCTTTTATGGTTTACCAGTCTGTAGATTGGTGCTTTATGAATATCCTTCAAAATGGTTGAGGGATTCAAACCGATACCAGCAAATCAAAATCTTGTAAACCCAATTACATCTGCAGTGTTTTTAGAAATAAGACCCTAAATTTTACCAAACTAAAATATCTGTTACAGACCAGTTTTTTATATTTGATGTTTGTTCTTTTAGGCACCAGTGATGTTTTTAAAAGTCTCTTACGTGTCAACGAGTGCCCAAATAATTGTTCCAGTCAGTTCCCAGATATAAATTCAAGCTCTACTGACACTAGTGTTTGTTCTGGCTAATAGAGGAAATTTTGATATATTTTTTCTCCCTCTTTAGTCTAAACATAGTTAAACATTTAAATGTATCCTGTCCACCCATAAAAGGTCTTCTTTTCTATTTGCCAAAAAACAAAATGGCTCATTAATATACAGATTTTGTAATTTGCACAGTGATCAGATGTTGGATCCCATCAACGGTACAAATTAAGCAGACATGAGATTTGCCAAAATATCTTGAGTGCCAAATCTGTCTTCTGGGGTTATATTTCTTAAAAATAAATTTATAAGGAAAATATTTCAGATTAATGCCTATTATCCGGTGTACCATTTACTATAAGTTAAATATACAGCTTAGTTTGGTGCAATTAACAGAACAATAATTGCTTGTTTCAATAGTTTATTACTTTAGGGGTCCTATTTATAAATGTTATCACCCATTTTTCTAATGCATTTTATTGGAAAATGTGTAAATTTTGTTTGAATTTTTTTTTTTATAAATAGACTACTTAATGTATGTTCAGACAAATTAAGTGCATCGACATAAGATTTAGTCATCCAAGGGTTGAAACTCCTGTCAGCTTTTTAATGTTTTCTGGGACTCTGTTAAAGAGATTTCCCTTTGCTTATTTCTAGTTGATAATGGTTTCACCAGACAGTGAGCCCGGGTTCACACTATAGCAAACACAGAAATCGCATGGGATTCACACCCGCACTGCTGTGCCGATCACATGTGATGTCTGTGCAATGTGAGTTTAGCCATACAGTTCTATGGCTGAACTCGCATTGGATTAGCAAAAAATGTGCAGGGACTTTTTTCACACCCAATGCGATCTGATTCCTGTTCGAATCCACAGTTCACACTTTGATCTGTGAACTGATCTGGGGGTGTCATTAACATGGTATTAACGCCCACAGTGGTTCACAAAAGGCAGTGTGAACTGCCTGTGAGAGAGATGCAATGCAGTAACTGGCACTGGAATCACGCTGGTTCCCGCATCGCGATAGTGTGAACCCAGGTTAAGTGAGGGAAGAACTCCAATAGCAACAAAGGAATATACAGTGGTGTGAAAAAGTGTTTGCCCCCTTCCTCATTTCCTGTTCCTTTGCATGTTTGTCACACTTAAGTGTTTCGGAACATCAAACCAATTTAAACAATAGTCAAGGACAACACAAGTAAACACAAAATGCAATTTGTAAATGAAGGTGTTTATTATTAAAGGTGAAAAAAAATCCAAACCATCATGGCCCTGTGTGAAAAAGTGATTGCCCCCTAAACCTAATAACTGGTTGGGCCACCCTTAGCAGCAACAACTGCAACCAAGCGTTTGCGATAATGTGCAATGAGGCTTTTACAGCGCCCTGGAGGAATTTTGGCCCACTCATCTTTGCAGAATTGTCCTAATTCAGTTACATTAGAGGGTTTTCGAGCATGAACGGCCTTTTTAAGGTCATATCACAACATCTCAATAGGATTCAGGTCAGGACTTTGGCTAGGCCACTCCAAAGTCTTCATTTTGTTTTTCTTCAGCCATTCGGTGGTGGACTTGCTGGTGTGTTTAGGATCATTGTCCTGCTGCAGAACCCAAGTTCGTTTCAGCTTGAGTACACGAACAGATGGTCGGACATTCTCCTTCAGGATCTCTTGGTAGACAGCAGAATTCATAGTTCCTTTTATCACGGCAAGTTTTCCAGGTCCTGAAGCAGCAAAACAGCCCCAGACCATCACACTACCACCACCATATTTTACTGTTGGTATAATGTTCTTTTTCTGAAATGCAGTGTTCCTTCTACGCCAGATATACTTGGACACACACCTTCCAAAGAGTTCCACTTTTGTCTCATCGGTCCACAGAATGTTGTCCCAAAAGTCTTGGGGATCATCAAGATGTGTTGTGGAGAAATTGAGACGAGCTTTGATGTTCTTTTTGCTCAGCAGTGGTTTTCTCCTTGGAACTCTGCCATGCAGGCCATTTTTGCCCAGTCTTTTCCTGATGGTGGAGGCATGAACGCTGACCTTAACTGAGGCAAGTGAGGCCTGCAGTTCCTTGGACGTTGTTGTGGGGTCTTTTGTGACCTCTTGGATGAGTCGTCGCTGCGCTCTTGGGGTAATTTTGGGCGGCCGGCCACTCCTGGGAAGGTTCACCACTGTTCCATGTCTTTGCCATTTGTGGATAATGGCTCTCACTGTGGTTCGCTGGATTCCCAAAGCTTTGGAAATGGCTTTATAACCCTTTCCAGACTGATAGATCTCAATTACTTTCTTTCTCAATTGTTCCTGAATTTCTTTGGGTCTCGGCATGATGTGTAGCTTTTTAAGGATCTTCTGGTGGACCTTACTGTGTCAAGCAGCTCCTATTTAAGTGATGCCTTGATTGTGAACAGGTGTGGCAATAATCAGGCCTGGGTGTGGCTAGAGAAATTGAACTCAGGTGTGGACAACCACAGTTATAGTATGTTTTAACAAGGGGGGCAATCACTTTTTCACACAGGGCCATGATGGTTTGGATTTTTTTTCACCTTTAATAATAAACACCTTCATTTACAAATTGCATTTTGTGTTTACTTGTGTTGTCCTTGACTATTGTTTAAATTGGTTTGATGTTCCGAAACACTTAAGTGTGACAAACATGCAAAGGAACAGGAAATGAGGAAGGGGGCAAACACTTTTTCACACCACTGTAAGTAAGTTGTTTTAGTAGGGAAGCCCAGAACACCTGTCAGAGTTTTTTTCTTAAAGGGGTTGTAAAGTTTTTTTTTTATCTTAATGCATTCTTTGCATTAAGATAAAAAGCCTTCTGTGTGTAGCAACCTCCCCAGCACCCCCTAACACTTACCTGAGCCCCTCTCTATCCAGCGATGTTCACAAGTCCCTTCACCAGTACTCTTCCTACTGATTGGTTAAGACACAGCAGCGGCGCCATTGGCTCCCACGGCTGTCAAAGTCAGTGAGCCAATCGAGAGAGAATGGGGCGGGCCAAATGACATCTCCATGTCTGAATGGACACAGAGAGCTGCATCTCGGCTCGGGTGCCCCCATAGCAAGCTGCTTGCTGTGGGGGCACTCATCAGGAGGGAGGGGCCAGGAGGACAGAAGAGGGACCCGAGAAGAGGAGGATCCAGGCTGCCTGTGCAAAACCAACTGCATATAGGAGGTAAGTAAAACATGTTTGTTATTTAAAAAAAAAAAGACTTAACACTTATAGGGATACTTTGTGGAAAAGCTTGGGGTATTAACCAAAAAAATAAATAAACAATACAAAAATCTTTCTTGAAAAAGTATTATTATGGCTACAGGACCACCATATAATTAAAGACATTCTGACACATTAAAGTTTTTTATGTTTTTCAGTTTTGTTTTTCAATTTGTTTAGATATTTTGAGGGTAATTTAATATAATTCCATATAAAGCAAGTGTTAGGGTTTATAGTTTTGATTGATAGTTAATTGATTTTTGATCTACCTTATTTTGTACAACAACTAATTTATTAATATATTTTTTATATTTTTTTTTATGTTTTTGTAGTTATTTTACTTTGCCTTTACTGTGGCACTATATGTACTGCTGGAAAGTGACCTTTTGTGTTTAAATCTGGAACAAAATAGCAAAAATGGAAAGCACCTCTACTTTTCTTGATGCGGACACTTTTTCATAACTACTTTGCTTGTGCGGTATCATTTTGATTCATTTCAGAGCTGCTTGATCCCACCATTTGATCCGTTACTTGAGAAACTAATGGACTGTCTATTACTAGTATGGCTGCTTTAATTTTTTTTTATATAATACAAGTACAATAAAATACAAAAGTGATTGTATGTGATTGAATGTTTGAACCCTGCCACAGAAAGTCGCAATTTTTGTTATATTATTATGTTTATACAGGATTTATATAGCGGCAACAGTGTACGCAGCGCTTTACAATGTAGATGGGGGACAGCACAAGTACAATACAGCTCAATACAGAAGGAATAGGAGGTTATATGACCCTATTTGCCCTTACTTCTTTTGTATATTTATTTTTAATAAGTTGAACTTTGCTTATTGGAATTCTCCTCTTAAGGTGACATGGTACAATATCTCTTAGATCGTAAGCTCTAACGAGCAGAGCCCCATGATTCCTCCTGTATTGAATTGTATTGTAATTGTACTGTCTGCCCGAATGTTGTAAAGCGCTGTGCAAACTGTTGGCGCTATATAAATCCTGTATAATAATAATAATAATATATAGAAATATGCGTTTCAGCCAGAGTACACTGGTGCCATTTTAAGTAATGGCTAGGAGGACTCTGGTAACAGGGCTGGTATTTCTTTTAGGCTTTTCCTAAATGTTTTAGTTATATGGTGGTCTTGTGGCCAAGGAAAATCAAACCTGTGGGGAAAATTGCTTTTTGTTTTAGCTTATAATATTTGCTCCTTTGGGCTATGTACACAATTTTTTTTTCTCATATATCACAAATAAGCGAGGTGAAGATGTCTAGATGACAGAATGACCTAGAATCTTGTAGTAAGCAAATCTTATGTGACTTGTATAGTCAACAAGTCAATCTGTTATAAGATGAAATACAAAAAGTTTTATTGGAGATGAAACATTTTAAATAATTTCCTGTGTATATTAAAACATCCAGGACTTAATACTCTATGCAGAAAAAAAAACAAGGACATTTTCTAAACAAACTTTTTTTAAAGAAAAAAAACACTCATAGGCTTACAAAGAAGGGAGTGCTTGTACTTATGCATTCACTTACTGTCACTCATATAGAGAACACAGGGTATGACAACTCATCATACACTTATAGTTCAACACTCTCCAGGAGAACACCTCTAAATATCAGAATGCCCGCTATGAGACTAAGTCACAAGAAGTAGTACTAAAAAAGATAAAGCAAAGAAACACTTTGGCACATGAGCACAGGGTACAGATTTTTTGGAAACACAAGAAACATTTTCTTCTACACAAACAAAATCATCTTCTAACATCTCAGGATGTTTCACACAAAATACACAAGTCTCTTTGTTCTTATACTTTATATTTTACAAATACAAATTTTTCTATTTTACCAACCACTATGATGAATCAATCAGCCCTTACAACAAAATATCCTACACCACAGGCAGTAGGATTAACTACCAATATACACACACACAATTCAAACTTAGGGGTGATACCAAAGAAAGGAAATCTAGAGCATTCTTTATTCCTGAAAAATTGAGAGATTCCTAAAATGTTCACCAGAGAACTGTCAAAAAAAGGTGTAATACAAAAGGCCTTCTATGTAACTGTCAGCCTTGCAATGCCTCATGGGACCTGTAGCTTGGCAACAGCTAGAGGACCACAGTTTAACACCTCTGCCCTAGGAGAATGGACACCTTCACTCTGCTTTGAGAGAACTAAACCATTTCCTATTTCTCTTTTGATTTATATCAAGATTTATCAATTTATCTACTATCAATATTCTTTAGTTTTTTGCAGAGCCACAAAGTAGAGGCAAGGACTCATCCAGCTTCTGGCAGGCTGTCAATGGACTCATCTGGATCTTCTGTCCCAAGGGCCAGTTTACCACAATACTTCTTGATCACTGGCTATAACAAGCTCAGTTCCTGAGGGACAGATACATATTGGGTTTGGTCATCTCTACACTCTTCAAGGTTGAGAAATCAATGGCTCATAAAGTCTATCATTGCACTGGGAAGAAAGTTCAATCCCAGGAACTTCTTGGTGAGACACATCCTGTCTTTTATCCAGTCTGGTCTGGATCAATGTTTGGCTTTGAGTGCCCGCTAGAGCAGGGGTCTCAAACTGGCGGCCCTCCAGCTGTTGCAAAACTACAAGTCCCATGAGGAATTGCAAGGCTGACAGTGACAAGCATGACTCCCACAGGCAGAGGCATGATGGGACTTGTAGTTTTGCAACAGCTAGAGGGCCGCCAGTTTGAGACCTCTGCTCTAGAGTAACATCTTGGCCTTAGCAGTTCACAAAGACTGAGACTTCTTGCCCCTCATTTCTTAGTGAAGCCCTTCATAGAGGTTGTCACTTGCTGTCCCTGTATGTTCCCCAATGTCTCCAAGGGATCTCAGCCTGGCTCTGTCAGTTCTCCATAAACCTTAGAAGATATTAAGGGTGCTCCTTTGTCTTTCCTTACGCACAAAATGCCGTTCTTGTTGCCATCATTTTTTCTCTTGGTTGGTGGCCTTAACCTGTAAAAAAACTTTTCTCGTGACAAGGTTGTTTTGAGGCCCAGGAACTAATTTCTTACCAGGGTTCTATCTTCTACCTTGCCCAGAAAAGTCTTCTACCATCTTCTGTTCTGCTCCAAAACACACCTGATGCCCCAGTTGAAACGCATCGGACCAGCTCATTTGAGACTCCCACATTGCTTTTTATCATTTTATGTGCTGTATTTTATACTGGATTTTCCCTTTCTGTGTCTCCTTTTTTTGTGAAAAATCCAATAAATGTATTGGTTGATGTGCACTATTTGGAGTTTTTTCTCCCATTTTTACATATTTTTCCTGCATTACGTGCCATCCTGGATGAGTTGGAGTATCATCTTGGCTGTCCATCCATGTCTTCAAGGTGTGCTGTTTGGACCAAAGACCCACCTCAACTTTCCAGGTGTCATCTACAGGAGAACCCTAAGCGCAATTGACCCACTGCCGTATGGTATGTGTGTCCACCACCGCTGGTAAGTGTACCCATTATATGTCCTTGGATTAATACTATATATCCTTGTATACATCATATCCTGGGATTTCAGAGATGTCTCTTCATTCACATGGGAGTTTTTGCCACAGAGACTTTCACGTTTTCACGTTTCTTACACCAATTATTTCTCATATATGGGACTAGTTGGGGAACATTATGATATTGCTATATAATTTTTACCTCACCAGTCATTCACATTGCAGTCACCCTTTATGACTTTATTTTTGTTAGCGCTACACATTTATTTTCCGATGTTTGTTTAACTTTGTTTGTTAGAGTGTTAGCTGCTTTCATTTACATATATTTCACATATATTTTGCACTGGTGTTTCTTGGCTGCCCTGTAACAGTAAATCTGCTATAGGGCGGTCCTGAAGTGGTTAAAGCACCCCCGCACACACTCTAATTCAAACAAATAGCATAGGGTGAGCATGTGTATACAAACATAAACCATGTAACACATGTGTGAGAGAACATGTGAAAACAATAATTCTATGGCCATAATGAAAACCCCAAAAGGCATCACCTACAGAGAATTTTAGGTTCCATAATTTTTTTGTGCTTTCACAGGCATGCCCAATTTTAAGGGTTGACATGTTTAGTATCTATTTGTGTAATAGTATCTATTTAGTATAATACTGTGTTTGTTTGCACTAAAATTTATTTTAGTGTATTTTTTTCCTAAAAATATGTGTTTTGATAAATAGCTGGGCCTATATAGGACAACATAAAAAATTGCAACTACCAGAATTTTAATCTCAGGTTCTCTTCTTTTAGAAAATATATAATATAATATAAAACAAGTAATTTCTAGCAAAAAAAAAAAAATCAAATTTTAACATGTGTGCGAAAAGTAAAAAAAATTCCCCAGGTAGTCAAGTGGTTAAAGCACATCTAAACCCAAAACAAAAATGAATTATATTGCAATTTACCAGTTATGGAACTGGTGACTGTGTTAGTTTTATTATTCCAGTCTAAGACCACTTTTAGAATGTACAGAAAATACATGTTCATCTTGCCAGAAATGGGGTGTATTTGCTATTTTTCTTTCCACAAAAGTGGAATACCATTTATGTTTAAAAACGATTAAGCTGCAATATATTAAATTTTAGTTTTGGGGTTTAGATACACTTTCATGTTATAGCACATTTTTTTAGTGTCCTACCGGTGTACTTTCTTAAATAAAAAAAATACTGAAACAACATAAAAAGACATGGTGTGATATCACAAGATAATAATTGACTAGAACAGAACAAAATTTGAGCTATTAGCTACACCCCAGTAATTATCATTGAAAAGTATAATTAATAACCTCATCTTTGGCATAATCATTGTGAGTATGGGTTAATTATATTTCCATTACAAATAGAGTTATCCTTCACAGAGCTTTGGCCTCCCTAGGTGTGGTTCAAAGGAAAAAGAGGGCCAACCATTAATCCCTTAACAGTGAAAGATAATGTCATCAAGTATGTGTTTATTTCTAAACTACACATTACTGAATCAGTCTGTGTGGTTAGTTTGGAAAGCAAACTGAGAAAACTGGTTGGCCAACACCAACAATGATTCAGCCTTTTAACTTGTGCCAGGGCACCTGGACTCCCATCATATGTGCTGATATTTTTTTTAGTATTCCAACATACATCATGTATTTATTTGTGGTAGTTCTATCATGTCAGCTATGTGAAACCTAATGTTTTAGAACTTTTCAGTATAAAGCAGTGTGAGTGGCTTCCATGAAATCCTGGCACCTTATCACCAGAGATGAAGAATTTTGCCTAGACAGGATTTGCATTTCATGCAGCTCTACTCTTTACCTTCCTTCCTTGAAGAGACTTTAACATGATTCTGCCTAAAAAAATTGATTTTTGTACTTACTTGTAAAATCCATTTCTTGGAGTACATCACGGGACACAGGGCAGGCTTAACCACTTGACCACTGGCACTTAAACACCCTTAATAACCAGACCAATTTTCAGCTTTCGGTGCTCTCACACTTTGAATGACAATTTTTTGTCCTTTTTTTCACACAAATAGAGCTTTCTTTTGGTGGTATTTAATCACCTCTGGGTTTTTTATTTTTTGCGCTATAAAAGAAAAATGACTGAAAATTCAGTAAAAAAATGAATTTTTCTTCGTTTTTGTTATAAAATTTAGCAAATTTGTAATTTTTCTTGATAAATTTTGGCCAAAATTTATACTGCTACATATCTTTGGTAAAAATAAGTACAAATTGGGGTATATTATTTGGTCTTTGTGAAAGTTATAGAGTCCACAAGCTCTGGTGCCAATATCTGAAAATTGATCACACCTGAAGTACTGACGGCCTATCTCATTTCTTGAGACCCTAACAAGCCAGAAAAGTACAAATACCCCCCAAATGACCCCTTTTTGGAAAGAAGACATTCCAAGGTATTTAGAAAGAGGCATGGTGAGTTTTTTGAAGTTGTCATTTTTTCCCACAATTCTTTGCAATATCAAGATTTTTTTAAATTTTTTATTTTTTTTTCACAAAATTGTCATATTAGCAGGTTATTTCTCACACACAGCATATGCATACCACAAATTACACCCCAAAACACATTCTGCTATTACTCCTGAGTACGGCGATACCACATGTGTGAGACTTTTACACAGCGTGGCCACATACAGAGGCCCAACATGCAGGGAGCACCTTCAGGCGTTCTGGAGCACCCAGGACAATTCTGACATTTCTCTCCTACATGTAAAAATCATCATTTATTTGCTAGAAAATTACATAGAACCCCAAAACATTATATATGTTTTTTTAGCAAAGACCCTAGAGAATACAATGGCGGTCGTTGCAACTTTTTATCTAGCACGGTACTTGCGCAGCAATTTTTCGAACGTGTTTTATTTGGAAAAAAAAATGTTTTGTGCTTTACAAAAAACAAAACTGTAAATTTAGCCCAATGTTTTTGCATAATGTGAAAGATGAAGTTACGCCGAGTAAATAGATACCCAACATGTCACGCTTCAAAATTGCACACACTCGTGAAATGGCGCCAAACTTCGCTACTTAAAAATCCCCATAGGCTTTAATTTTGTTTACTGGTTACATGTTTTGAGTTACAGAGGAGGTCTAGGACCAAAATTATTGTTCTCGCTCTAACGTTCGCAGTGATACCTCACATGTGTGGTTTGAACACCGTTTTCATATGTGGGCGGGACTTACGTATGCGTTCGCTTCTGCGTGCGAGCACACGGGGACAGGGACGCTTTAAAAAATATATATATATATTTTATTGTTCATTTTACTTTATTTATTTTAGTTTGACCCTTTTTTCCCCCCCAAAAATTTTTTGATCACTTTTATTCCTATTACAAGGAATGTAAACATCCCTTGTAATAGGAATATGGCATGACAGGTCCTCTTTACAGTGAGATATGGGGTCAATAAGACCCCACATCTCACCTCTAGGCTGGAAAGCCTGAAATAAAAAAATAAAAAAAAAAACGATCCTGGCTTTGATCGTAGCGAGTATCGCAGGGTATTGTTGGGTATTGCAGGGTATGGCAGAGTATCGCAGGGTATTGTTGGGTATTGCAGGGTATGGCAGAGTATTGCAGAGTATCGCAGGGTATCGCCGAGTATCGCAGAGTATCGCCGGGTATTGCAGAGTATCGCAGGGTATTGCAGAGTATCGCCGGGTATTGCAGAGTATCGCAGGGTATGGTAGAGTATCGCAGAGTATCGCCGGGTATCGCAGAGTATCGCAGGGTATCGCAGGGTATCACAGGGTATGGCAGAGCATCGCAGGGTATGGCAGAGTATCGCAGGGTATGGCAGAGTATCGCAGGGTATGGCAGAGTATCGCAGGGTATGGCAGAGTATCGCAGGTAATGGCAGGGCATCGTAGGGTATGGCAGAGCATCGCAGGGTATGGCAGAGTATCGCAGGGTATGGCAGGGTATCGCAGGGTATTCGCAGGGTATGGCAGAGCATCGCAGGGTATGGCGGGGTATCGCAGGGTATGGGCCGGTTGTTAACTGGTTAATAAACATGACTACCTGGGATGTCCCAAAGCACTGTTCATAAAGGGAAGAAGACATAGCCACCACTGTCAGGCCCAAAATAATACACAATAGCCTGCAAGACACTGAGCCCAAATGCAGCATCTTCAGCGGCAGAAACATCCACCTTATAAAAACCCATAAAGGTGTTAAATGAAGACAAGGTTGGAGCCTTGGATACCTGTTGCACTAAGGCCTGACGATGGATAGCCAAAGAAATCCATACACTTCTGGTTGAGTGAGCTGTCACACAAAATGGTGGATTCCTTCCCTTCAAGCCATAGGCCTAAGAAATCTGCTGCTGAATCCACTGACAAACAGTTGACTTATTAGCCAGCTGACCCTTTCTTGAACCTTCTGGAAGGGTAAATAGCAAGTCTGATAGCCTTACTATGGCAGTCAATTTTAAACACATCCAATGAGTGAAGGGCCTTATCCCCTGGTGACTCGGGCCTGGGAAAAAAGGAAGGCAAGACAATGGAGTTGATTTACTAAAACTACAAAATCTGGTGCAGCTGTGGATGGTAGCCAATCAGCTTCTAACTTCAGCTTGTTCAATTAAGCTTTGACAAAAAACCTGGAAGCTGATTGGTTTCTATGCAGAGCTGCACCCGATTTTTAGTAAATTAACCCCAATGTCTTGCTTTAGATGAGAAGATGAGAAGATTAAATCACCTTTGGCAAAAAAGACACTTTTGTTTTTATAAAGTACCAGAAACAGCTCCTAAAAGGAAAGAGCTGCCAATTCCAATACTCTGCTTACCAAGGTAGCACCGACCAGGAAAACAACATATCTAGTAGGAAGCACTAATTGAAGACTCAAGATTGGTTCAAATGGTGGCTTCTGCAAGACTGACAAAACCAAATTGAGGTCCCTCAGGGGTAATTGAGACCTAATTGGAGGAACCATATATGTGAATCCTTGAATAAATGCTTGTACCAGAGGATGGGAAGCAATTGGCCTCTGGAAAAAAATGCCAAAGTCAAAACCTGGTACTGCTGAGGAGCTCAAAGGATCTGTGGCCCACGTCGCTTCACCTGCAACATCTTCACCAGTTCCCTCCACTGTTTTACCTGAGAGAGGGAGCTATTACAAGGTCTCCAACCCCTGGAAGACCTGGAGCCATCCTTACATGGAGTCAGAGGAAGAGGAAGGGGAGGAGACCAACAGTGCCCTGGAGACCCCTAACGCCCACCATCCTACCTTCTCCCAGAAGCCAGTGGAGAGTGAGGAAACCTTCAATCAGATTCAGACTTTCAGTGCAGACACACCAACCTTTTATTGATGGACAATACTTTCAACTGATGACATTGAAATATTAGATAAAATTGCCTCAATTCACAAAGCTTCAACATGAGGCGAGGGATCTTTATTTTAGCTTTGTAACTGTAATTCCAAAATCCCATTGTACTCAGCTATCTTTGAAAATATAGATGCTTTTTATGGTGTGTTAGTTTTGTGAAGTGAGCCTTAGGTCTCCAGCCCTGTTAAGTTGTAGGACATTTAACTAAAGCATCTTTTTAATTTAGACTTTATGGCTGTAAATTCTAATAAATGTTTAATCGTGCAAACAACTGGGAATAAACAAACAGACATTCACTGCTGCATGTTAATAAATGAATATATGTCCTAAACTAACCTCTGATCAAATAATATCCTGGACATTATCCATATCAAGACAAATACAACAGATTATTCTGTGTTATATTAATTGTACAACAAAATATGCATAGGGCTAAACATCTCTGACCTTTTTTGCTCGGTATGTATATACTGTCTACTTTCACATACCACATGACAGTATCTTGGCTTAGTCTTGTCACTCTCTCATATGGGGAATGTCTAATGTTTATGATACCCTAAAGTTATTCTTGGCTGTTATATTTGCAAGTTTCTACCTTCATGGAATATTAGGAGAAATACAGATTTAAATGTAGTTTACTAAGAATATGGAAAACTACTATTGTTTGGCAGTGTGTAGTAATGGTATATGTTGTACATTCCCCCTTTATCCGCAGTGGTTTACCAAAACTATTTCTTCTGCTACCTTAAAGTATGTGTAAGATTTCCGAGCTCCAAAAATCATCTCTGGTGTCACATGACTGAATGTGACATAATGAATTCTGATACACCTTCTAGTTTGGGTAGGTAAAACAACGATTTGTTTCCATAAGGCTTCTAGTTGTTTTGAAAGATTAATTTAATTGCTCTCATGATTTTGATGCCTATCCAAAAGCAATGATTGATACAAAACTGTCCAAAAATGAATGCTGACTAAACTAAATCTGCAACAGGATGTATATTCCAAATTACACATATGCATGGATTTTGTACCAGTAATGAGAAAATGGAATCATGGGTTATTGACACTACTAAGCCACTGTTCAAATTTCCCCTTTGGGTTACTGTATTATAAGCCAGTGGTGTCACCATCAGCCTAATTATTGGATATTGTTATGATGTTACTGGCAGCAAAATACATTTTTAGCCACCCACTATAGCACACTGGGAAACATTTTCATTTTACACTGTGTCTTCAACTTGTAACATAACATGCAGTCCATGATTTTGGTGACCTAAATCAGTGATCTCCAAAATGCAGCCTGAGGACCGGATGTGGCCCTTTGATTGCCTTTATCCGGCCCTTGGGCACCACACCATCCACTGACACAATAATGGGGCACCATTCCTCACCCAGACACCAATGATGGGGCACTATTCCTTCTACTAACACCAATGATGGAACACTATTCCTCCCACTGACACCAATGATGGGGCACTATTCCTTCTACTAACCCCAATGATGAAACACTATTCCTCCCACTGACACCAATGATGGTGCACTATTCCTCTGACTGACACCAATGATGGGACACTATTCCTTTCACTTACACAGAATAGAATAGAATAAAATAAAGAATAAATAATAGAATAGAATAAAACAGAGTAGAATAAACTAGAGTATAAAAGAACAGAATAGAATATAATATTATAGGATAAAATATTTTCTATTCTATTCTATATTTTCTATTCTATTCCTTTCTTTTTTATTCAATATTTTCTATCCTAATCTATATATTCTATTCTATCCTATTCTATTTTTACTATTATATTCTATATTTTTTATTCGAAACAATATTTTCTATGCTATATTTTCTATTCTATTCTATACGACATTTTATATTCTATTCAATTCAATATTTTTATTCTATTCCATATTTTCTATTCTATTCTGTACAATATTTGATATTCTATTCAATTCAATATTTTTTTCTATTCTATATTTCTTTTCTATTCTATCATATATTTTCTATTCTGTTCTATTTGATATTTTCTATTCTATTCTTCATTTTCTATTCTATTCTCTTCTATTCTTTTCTATTTTATAAAGCAACCTAAGTAGGAATCATCATCTTTTTTCACTTTTATACCTTACTGTATTTATTGCAATATGTTTTCATTTCAAATTCAAATGCCTTTTTAAATCCAAATTCATCTTCGAATTTGATTAAAAAGGAATGAATTTAAATATATGAAACACATTCCAAAAACTAATCATTCTAACATAACAAATATGACGAAACAAAATTATTAATCTTAATGAACTAATTTGAAATGAAATGAAGAAAATGTTTACATTCTGCGCATCTCTATTAAAGACTTCTATTCTTTGCATCACACCTTAAAGTGGAAGAAAACCCATAGATTTAACAGTTTCATAAACATTTGCTGCATGTGCCGGGAATGTAACTTTTACATTGGTTGTGCTCTCAACCAAACTGTCAAACCATCCAATGGTTGGTGTCATAACTGATTACATGTGCAACACCATGGCAGTGGAAGATTAAACAGAGGCCAAGATGGCTGCTTTCTTGGCTGAAACTGATAGGAGGGTTTACTTACACTTTAATCAGGGTTCCATTAATATATGACTTAGGGGTAGAAACACTGATCTGCATGTTATCTTTTTGAGCGACACCCTATTTTGTCCCTGTTAACCACTTGCCGACCAGCCGCCGTCATTATACAGCGGCAGGTCGGCATGATCCCGCAAACCATCGTAGCTGTACATCGGCTCCTTTAAGCAGGATAGCAGGTGTGTGCGTGTGCCCGCTGCATTGCAGGGGGTGCCAATGCTCATGGCCCGGCGGTCGCAATGACCGTCGGCCAGGCAATCATGGGCACGAGACTCAGAACAGGGACGTGTGTGTGTAAACATACAAATCCCTTTTCTGTGAGGAGAGGAGAGGAAGATTGTGAGTTCCTAATAGCTAGGAACCACGATCTGTCATCTCCTATAGTCAGTCCCCTCCCCTACAGTTAGAACACACAGTCAGGGAACACAGTTAACCCCTTAATCGCCCCCTAGTGTTAACCCCTTCCCTACCAGTGACATTTACACAGTAATCAGTGCATTTGTATAGCACTGATTGCTGTATAATTGTCAATGGTTTCAAAAATGTGTCAAAAGTGTCCGATGGGTCCGCCATAATGTTGCAGTCCTGATAAAAATCGCAGATTGCCACCATTACTAGTAAAAAAAATGATAATAATAAAAATGCCATAAATCTATCCCCTATTTTGTAGACGCTATAACTTTTGTGCAAACCAATCAATATATGCTTTTTGCGATTTTTATTACCAAAAATATGTGGAAGAATACATATCGGCCTAAACTGAGGAAAAAATTAGCTTTTTAAAAAAAAAATTGGGGATATTTATTATAGCAAAAAGTACAAAATATTGTGTTTTTTTCAAAATTGTTGCTCTTTTTTGTTTATAGCGCAAAAAATAAAAACCGAAGAGATGATCAAATACCACCAAAAGAAAGCTCTATTTGTGAGGAAAAAAAGGACATACATTTTGTTTGGGTACAGCATCACATGACCGTGCAATTGTAAGTTAAGTTGATGCAGTGCCAAATTGCAAAAAATTGCCTGGTCATTGAGCAGCCAAAAGTTATAAGCTCACTTAGCTCAATGTGATTTTTTTTCATTGTTGGTTGTTGATTTGCCGTGTGTTCAAACAAATAGTTCTCCCTTTAACCTTGGTGTGTCAGGGTGTGGCATTGCCAGAAAGGTCATTGACAACCAGAGTCAGGGGGCCCAAACATTAGCGGCTTTCAGGCATAGGCACTACATGTTTTTTTATATATTTTTTCAAGGCAGGGCAAGAAGGGGTGTCAAAATTCTAATTCAGAGATTCTTTTGTGTCTGTAAGAGACTTTTCCTAATGAGCCACATAAAGTTCTGAAAAGCTACCTGCCGGAATTCCTTGCCCCTCTCCTGGACTTTCTATTCTACCCATGCCTCCTCACTTTCTGTTTGCCAGATCATTGTTCTTATTCAGGACCTTGCTCTTTGTTGCTACTGCTGCACTGCATCCTAATCTACCATTACTCTGGTATGGATTATTGGATAATTCAGTTATTCACTGACCACTCTTCATTGTTACCATTTCAGACCTGATAATTTGCCAATTGAATTCAGGTCAAGCTCTAACTACACCTTTTCCTTGCTCCAGTACTGCTCCTGGTAAATGTCTGCTTTTTCATCTAATGAACATCCCCACTGATCACAAATTATGATAAATGGTTAAATGGAAAAACATAACATAAACCTTCATGTAGTTAGCTGCATATCACAGGTTTTTAAACTCTGATTCATGAACATGTATGATGGCTGCGACAAACTGGTCTAACCCTTGAATAAGACTGGATTTCTACTACTGGAGCATGTAGGCACACAAACTTTGGCACCCAAAACCAAACCACATTATTAGCATCATCTATAAAGAATAAATCCTGGTCTTACAGGTGCAAGCCTGTGTTTCGCCAATGTGTACATATGTTAATATGGGAAAGTTGTACTATACAAGCTTGACTATACAGAAACAAGATACCCCTTCATATTTGATACCCATAAGCACAGGATAACTGTGCCTAATGGTAATTCAAGGCCTGTCCACCCCACATCATAACTAAAGAAATACAAACTAATATTTGTGCAGAGATGAAATATCTATGGTAGCTAATATTGTAAACCAGGGGTGCCCAACCAGTGGCCCAGGAGCCACATGCGGCCTGTGGAACCCTCTGATGTGAGCCGTGACCTCCTGCTCTGGAATGGCAGGTTGGCAAGCCCATATCGTGGGTTGCCATTCGGCCATCCCAGAGCATCAGTGTTATGAATGAAGGAAATAGAGGAAGCAAGTGCTGCTGAGCAGAGCCACATAAGCCGGTGCTTTCTGTGTAGCGCGGGCTTATGTCACAGGCGGAGTGATACCAAACGCACTCTGCCTGGGACAGCAACAGCGATACCTAAATGGAAGACTGTTATTAAAGATAAGTTTAATAATGTAAATTGATGACAAAATGCGTAAGACAGGACCTGATGCATGACGTAAGCATGCTACAAGCCACGGCCATTTTGATTGTTTAGATCCGATTCACAAAAATAGTGGATGTTTTTTACGCTCGTCGCCTTCAGCGTCGCACCACGGGCGCCCCCTATCGCTCTTAAAGCTGCCGACGTACACCTACCGCGATTCGCGCAGCCAGGCCAACCTACTGCAGTATAATGACCGTGACTGGTCATGAAGCGGTTAAGCGTGTATAATTTGTATATTTATTTTAAGTTTGTTACTAAAATCACAGTGTATAAATGGGCATGTTTTTTCTGCAGTGGTTACTGGGCTGCTTTCAAACTGATCCGCAAGTGCAGCGCTGTGTTACCTGCACTGAGCCATAGACTTCTGTTTTTACCTGCGGGTTTGGTGCCTTTCAGAAAGTGCACCACACCTGCAGGATGAAGAGCCCTGTAGAGTGGGCTGTGTCTGTGTCCGCTCTGCGGATGGGGTGTGGACATGGACCTGTCATCCGTCTGCTCCGCTCATTGTGACCCACGACTGGTGGCCCTTGCGCTTCAAAATGTTGGGCACCCCTGTTATAAACCATCCCTTGAGCACAATAGTTGCTACTAGTTTCAGAGTCAAATGATTTCTAAAAACAATAGAATTTGTGCATCCCTCATTTTCATATCATCATAGTTATACTAGAGGTGTACGAATAACAGAAATACAATACTTGCAAAGAAAGTGTTAATCATTTTTTGATTGTTATCCATGGGATTATAATTACTGATACTGGAGAAAGACACAGTGAGCATAACATCCCTTTCTTTTGGCAGTAATTACTGAAGCAGCTGTTGTTGTGAACAAAAAAAACCACTATGCTAACTTGACTTGAGGTAAATAAAGAATAAAAAAAAAATCTATTTTATTGGCAATCTAAGGTTCCTTCTTTTTTTAGGTTTATACATTCTTTTACCCTACTTTGTATTTTTACTTTATACAAATCATTGTTTTTAGGAATTCAGAATGACATGGCTCAGCTATGAATGATTTGCGCCATTCTGTTAAAAGATAGTGCTATCTTAGCTTCAAAGCCATGGCATCCTTCAGTCTTTGCAGCCTTTTATAACAAAAAGCTCTTGACATTTCCGTTTTGGGCTGAGAAGCGAAGGGTTATAGCCACTTTTCCCTTTTCCATGTGTTAATTTCCTGTCTTGGTGACCATACAGTTAGTGAAAGGAATTTCACCAACAGGGACACAGATAGCAATAAAAAGTGGCAGATGTTCCAATACTTCCCCACTGTATTAAAAAGGAGCCTTAAATGCTGTATATGCCTTCATTTAAGAGACTTCGCTAAGTTCCTGACCCAGTGACCACATAGGAAATTAGTATAAATCTTCCCTATGGAATTATGCTTCTTGAGACAATAGAAAACTAAAGAAAGTTTTGGATGGAATTCTCTGTCTGAAGCCTAGGTTGATGCACACATTTCTGTACATACATGGCTCTATCTATAACACTCCTGCAGCAGGGCAAGTCATCCCTATGCAAAACTGAGATTTCACAGTTGCCTAAAAGTAGTTTGCATGTATGCTTCAGAGCCACCAGTAAGTGGCATTCCCACCAGTCTTTTCATGATAGTAATCTTCAGTAGCCACTGCAAAACTGAATGAAGGTATTACTCTGCCTTGATGGCTTCTTGATTAATTCTTCAGGGTAGGACAAACCAATGGGTGGACAAAACCAGGTGCAGACAAAAGAGATACAGATTACTCCAGAGAGATATCACCACTGGTTCTAACCATGCCCCCTTAATGCTATAACTTTAATTGTGGGTGACACATACCTTTAAACATACAGTAGTAAGATCCATCTGTACCTGATAGTGTCGGTGTATATGTATTATAGCAAAATATGGAGGTTGGGAAATTTTGGGTTAAAAAAAAAAACTAGATTTGTAGGAATAAAGTTTTTTCTTCACTTAAAACAGAATATTGAAATATTTCACTGCTACAGCATGTATAGGGCTTTTTATTTAGTTTTTGACCTATTGTAAGCAATCTCCAATTTACTATAATATGCTATCTCAAAACCATTAATTATGGCATAATAATTCTGTATATGGAGGATATTTTGTCCATTTCAATGTGGTTTTACGTGTATGTAACAATTTTATAGTGAATAGAAAACTAAATGTTATTATAGTAAGCAATATTGAACCCTACGGACTAAAACTGGGATGCCATTAAAGTTCATGTGTGTATAAAGGCAGGTGTCCCAATACTTTTGGTAATATAGTGTATTTCTAACTTTGTAAGTCCAGTCTGGAGACATCACAGATTCACACATTCATTCCTCCATTGGTGGGTAGAGCAAAAATGCTGAAGAGACTGGCAGTGACAATGTGATGATGCTCGCTGCAGCATTCTAATGTGAGTCAAGGGCAAATCTTAAATGCCCTGGGCTCACAGGAAATGGGTTGAATGATGCTGGATCATTCAATGGATGAGTCTGCAAGGGACCAGGACCAGAAAGGCGGTGTGTTCAATGGTTGGAGCTGCATTTTTATCTTTAAGTGCTTCTCGGGTTCCAATGTTATCTTTTAGACTAAGCTGGAACTGGGCTCTAAGAACAACAGGGTTATATGAACTCATATAGAAGATTCTGACAATTACTTTTCCAAGTCCTGGTTAATCACCTCCAGTCAGAACGTTTTTTTTAACCATCATTTAGGATTATTGTTCTTTCTGAAATCACACAATATTCCACTCAAGTCCATTCCATTACCTAATGTACTGTAGTTCTTTCACTTCACTGTCTCAACAAAAATGTCTTTGTGCATAAGCCCAATCCGTATAACAGCTGTTTTTCAGCATTCAGTATTAATTGTTAAGGCAAATCAATCAGAAGCTCGTATGATGCAATTTTAATTCAAGTTATTAATCATTTAAGCATTGTAGCTGTTAAAAAGGGAGATTATTTTCCTTCCAGAATTGTCAGAGGACTACTCAAGCCCTCTGCTGTTTTCTTTCACCGTATCTGAGGTTGTAAAGGCATTCTTTGAGAAATGTAGCTAGTATATTGTGGACTGAATTCAGTACTCTATGGTACGAGCCCTCCAAAGAGGCAGATGAGGGACCCCAGGAATTTGCAGAATCATTGTAAATGGGAAATCCATATAAGACATAACATTCCCAACAGCCTGAGCCTATCTCATCTTGAAATATTTGGCAACCAGCTTCATGCTTTAATTTCTTGAACTTTGTTAGTATAAAGCACATTTGTTGAAAGAGGAAATAATAAAGAAATTACTCTTTAAACAAGTTCATAGACTTTTTAACCACTTCAGCCCCGGAAGGATTTGACCCCTTAATGACCAGGCAATTTTTTGCGATACGACACTGCGTCGCTTTAACTGACAATTGCACGGTTGTTGGACGTTGTATCCAAACAAAATTGATGTCCTTTTTTCCCACAAATAGAGCTTTCTTTTGGTGGTATTTGATCACCTCTGCGTTTTTTTTTTTTTTTTGCGCTATAAACAAAAAAAGAGTGACAATTTTGAAAAAAACTAAAACATTTTTTTACTTTATGCTATAATACATATGCAAAAAAAAATATAAAAAGAAGAATTATTTATCAGTTTAGGCCAATATGTATTCTTCTACATATTTTTGGTTTGCACAAAAGTTATTGCCTCTACAAACTATGGGATAGATTTAGGGACTTTTATTTCTTTTCTATTGTTTTTACTGGTAATGGTGGCGATCTGTGATTTTTAGCAGGGGCTGCGACATTGCGGCAGACAAATCTGACCCCAAATGACACTTTTTGGGGACCAGTGACATTATTACATTGATCAGTGCTATAACAATGCACTGATCAATGTATAAATGACATTGGCAGGGAAGGGGTTAACACTGGGGGGCGATCAAGGGGTTAGATGTGTTCCCTCAGCGTGTACTAACTGTAGGGGGGGATGGTCAGCCTGGGACATGACAGAGATAGCTGTTCCCAATTACTGCCTGGTAACCGCCTGATTTACCATGGCAGATCCCCGTTCTGCCTCTGTATACAGTGATCGTGGGTGCGGCTGGCAGACATTGAGTATGTCGGTTCACGCAGGAGAGCCAACCTGCCGCTGTATAAGTACGGCGGCTGGTCGGCAAGTGGTCAAAGTCCATCTCCACCAAAAATATTTTGCATAGAATGGGGAATAAACTGCTGTAATGCCCCTTACACATGGTTGGATATTCCGATGGAAAAAGTCTGATCGGATTATGTTGTCAGAAAATACGATCGTGTGTGGGCTCTAGTGTGCTTTTTCCGTCTGAATTTCTGGCGGAAAAAATTTGAGAGCAGGAACTAAAATTTTCCGATCTGACTTTTTCCGATTGTGTGTAGAGAATTCCAACGCACAAAGTGCCACGCATGCTCAGAAAAAATTTGGAGACAAAAGCTATTGGCTACTGGCCTCTACGTAGTCCCGTCGTACGTGTTGTACGTCACCTCATTCTGTACGATCAGATTTTCCGACAACTTTGTCCGACCGTGTGTGTGCAACACCAGCTTAGGACAAAATCCGTCTGAAAAAATCAGATGGATTTTGTGGTCGGAATGTCCGTGTGTACGGGGCATTAGACTGTTTTTTTCTGCCTGGGGGCCTACTGTATACCTCCACATCTTAAACATTACAAAGCGAGTATCCAGCTAAATTTCAAACTAGCCAGAAAAAAAAAAAAAAACAATCCGTTTTAACTACTCAGGTTAAAAACAGATGTTTTAGTTTCATACATGTCCAAATACATGTGTAGCAAGGTCCCAGGCCTCCTTTAGTCTAATGAGAACCTCTAGAGCCAAGAGCTTCTGACATCCTTCCGTATAGAGTGTGTTGTTAGGCAGAGTGGGTTTAGTGTACGGTAGATTCATGGGTGCCAGACACTTCTTAAATGCAAAGAGATTTTATTTCTCTTGAACAGAACTGTGGGAAAGTTGCATTATCAATTGGCACACATGCATGTGTAGAAATACTGTCTCCTATGGCAACAGTCTTAGAACAGTTCCTAACACAAGTTGTAATGAACTCCTTCACTTTCTCTACAATCACTTCTTGTAGGTTCGCAACCCACTGAGCTCCCAGTCTCTCTCACTAGACTTGCTGATTCACTGCCACTGAATCCCTCAAGCTCTTCCAATCTTCACTTTAGTATCTTCCTCAAGCGTCACCCCCACTCCTCAGCTGGGTCCTTAGCTTTAAAACTAAAAAACTGGTATGATAAATGTGCACGTCCTCTTCCTTTTTTCACACCACCACTGCGCACAAACAAAACTAGACTGAACCACCTGTGTATAATAACCTAAGCAGCTACTTAAATGAAATATAATATAGAAGTGATTTTAAATGTATAAAACAGCAGCGCTAATAATCACAGTGTTGTAAATAAACTAAATAATCAACCTGTAAAAACAGTGCTTGAAAATCACCTAAATGAATCACCTATAAACACAATACTAACAAATAGTGAATAATGTGATTAACAATAATTAATACAAGTGTTCATAATATAAAGAAAAAATCCAAACTAAAGTCCATAAACTGTTAATTAAAGTGATTGTGTTTCAAAGTGAAAAAATCTTGAAGCAAACAAAATCTTGAAGTGACTTGAGATAAAACTCTTGAAGTGACTTGAAACAAACTCTTCCACCACACCACCTGTGTTCAGTGCTACCGCACCCTTAAGAAACGCACTCACCAGAAGCATATGCCTTGCACTCTCATGCTCAGCGAATTTGCTTAATAGCCCCACACGGGTATCAAATGGATCCAAAGAAGATTGTTAGATACTTGCACTCCACATAAAAGAAAAAAGATGCTTCCAATAGTGAAGTACAATAAAACCATTTGGGCCCAATGATTAAGTCACTTCGACGAAACATGTCTGGGCATGGTTACATGGCAACTGTGAGGAGCATCTGACATTCTATGTTCCAGTTACTGGATGTGCTGTGCCATTTGAAGTGAAAGGGAGTGAAGTGAAAAGGAGATGAAGCAGCGTGGAGGGTGAGACTATTGGTATTAACTCCGGGTCCGCCGAGACCGTAATACAACAGGTCACCACTGCAGGTTCCCCACTCCTTGTTGAAAAGTTTACGCTGAAGTGCCTTGATTTTACATGAAGGATGTGAGTGCAATAGTTGAAGGTTTTATATGCTGTTTTTAATAAATGGTTTTATTGTACTTCACTATTGGAAGCATCTTTTTTCTTTTATGTGGAGTGCAAGTATCTAATAATCTTCTTTGGATCCGTTTGATACCCGTGTGGGGCTATTAAGCAAATTCGGCGAGCATGAGAGTGCAAGGCATATGCTTCTGGTGAGTGCGTTTCTTAAGGGTGCGTTAGCACTGAACACAGGTGGTGTGGTGGAAGAGTTTTATTTCAAGTCACTTCAAGATTTTGTTTGCTTCAAGATTTTTTCACTTTGAAACACAATCACTTTAATTAACAGTTTATGGACTTTAGTTTGGATTTGTTTCTTTATATTATGGACACTTGTATTAATTATTGTTAATCACATTATTCACTATTTGTTAGTATTGTGTTTATAGGTGATTCATTTGGGTCCTTAGCTTGGCACTCCGATACTTTTCAAGTTTGACCCCACTGGTCTGCTCATTCCCTGGCTTGACACACAAGGCTGCTCTGCAAGCGTCACCTACACTGGCTAGGTCCCTGGTTGATAAGAATACTTCTTCGGTACTTGCCTCAGCTACTCACTGTGGTCCCTGGTAACAAGGTGGTTGGTCCCTTAGTGGCGACCGCTTCCCCTCTACCTCCGACCATGACAGGTTCTCCGGCCTCCACCCAAATATATAGGTTCTCCCAGCAGGCCAAGGTATTTAAGAAAACCCCTGCCCATTGGCTGAGACACCCCATATACTCCTAATCTGTCCTTGTTTTGCCCTTGTCTTCTTCTAATGCCACCAGATACCCAGCCACCTTGCGGCAGAAGAGAGAAGTGCAGCAATTCTAGACTTAGGGTGAAATCAATTGATCCCTAACAATGAGCCAAGGTAACTACACCCGGCAGGTAAATTTAGGAGCAACCCTGCCTAAATATCAGGGTGCAACTCTGATAAGTGTGGTGCATAAAGCCTGGTACACACTAATGCCCCATACACACAGTCGGATTTTCCGATGGAAAATGTTCGATGGGAGCTTGTTGTCGGAAATTCCGACCGCGTGTAGGCTCCGCATGTAGGCTCCATCGGAATTTCCGTCACACAAAATTTGAGATCTGGATCTTAAATTTTCCATCAACAAAATCCGTTGTTGTAAATTCCAATCGTGTGTACACAATTCCGACGCACAAAGTTCCACGCATGCTCGGAATCATGCAGTAGAGCCATACTGGCTATTGAACTTAATTTTTCTTGGCTCGTCATACGTGATGTACATTACCGCGTTCTTGACGTTCGGAATTTCCAACAAGATTTGTCTGACCGTGTGTAGGCAAGACAAGTTTGAGCCAACGTCCGTCGGAAAAAATCCATGGATTTTGTTGTCGGGAATGTCCGATCGTGTGTACGGGGCATATGAGTTTTTTTCCGTTCAACCCAGCGGGTTCAACAAAAAAAAACTGTCAGCTCCGCTTGGAGCCCCTGTACTAATGATTCGCCGAGAGTGATGATTTTCCAGCATTCTCGTACGACAGAAGCTGGCCAAACGGCCGTTTTTTGTCGTACTGCCTGCCATACACATGACCCGAATGTCAGCCATTTTCAGCCATTTTCTTTTGAACTGGCTGATGTCGTCTGGCATTCGGCCCGTGTGTACGGGGCTTAACTCTAAACCGTATAAGATAAATATAGCAATGCAGAAACACAGAGTTAGCTCGCCTGGAGGCAGCCCTTATCTCCTTAAAGGTACAGCAGGACACCACAAGCCCAGCCATCTCCTTTAAAAAGCAATTGAAGACTACCAGTGTGTGTCTGCCCTAAATTAAGTCAAGCAACAATGGCAGTCACTCTCATCTTTTTTAAATTTCCAAAAAGGGAAAGGTGCACATGGGCAGGGAAATATACAAAAGAGTACAAAGGGGGTGCCCAGCACACTCTCAAGCTAGACAGCAAAAGAAAAAAAAATGCTATTAGTTATAAGGGTTTTTGTTGCAAACATTTTTAAATATATGATGAAGCCACACTGCTGCATCAAAATACCTCTGATGAATGGTTTTGCATAAAATGGGGAAGAGTTAGAACTTCTGCCTAGTTGTTGTTTCTGCCTGAGTATGTTTCCCCTTGCATCCCATTTAAAAGTTGCTACTGGAACAGGAAGTGAGGAGAGGTCTCTAACAGGGACATCTCAGCAATATAGAACACATTGTTATTTGAGTGAAGGGATGTGTATGAGGGGAGTTGAGGAGTCGAGGGTGGGGGAGGTGGATGGGGTCAGCTTTTTTATTACTGTAGATGGCCCCATTGGAGAGATTTCCAAAATAAGAGCATGTCAGAAAAAAGTTTACCTGTCAGTTTAAGTATAAAGGATCTATCAATGTAAACAACTGTAAGAAGAGCGTTCCTCTGCACTCATCAGCACATGAGACCACATGAGACCATGGATCGCTCTTACTGTATATCACATTGCACTGTATACACACAGCGGCCCCCCTATCCACATTTCCTGCTGCCGGAAGAAGAGCAACCTTTTGAGGAGATAGGGGGCGGTGTCGGTGTGTATATACAGTGCAATGCGATATACAGTGAGAGTGTAGAGGAACGCTCTTCTGACAGGAGGGGAGAGCAGAACACAGCGCACCTCCTGCTGGCTTTGTGGTGGTTTCCCCCTGTAAGTTGGGGGGGGTGGCTATTTGTGTTGGGAAAAGTAATGGGGATTTGGGGAGGGGGAGTATGTGCTAGGAGGAGAGTTTTTTTTTTTTTTGGGGGGGGGGGGGGTGTTTGTCCTAGGAGGGGGTAGGGGATTAGTGTTGAGGGGGATTTGGGTAGGGAGGAAGAATATGTGCTGGGAAGGGTAATTTAGAGGGGGTTGTGCTAGGAGGAGAGATTTGTGGGAATTGTTCCTAGGAGGGGGATTGAAGTAAGAAGATTTGTGCTGGGAGGGGAGTTGGGAGGATTTTGTGCAAGAAGGGTGTGGAGGAATTTGGGGCTAATAGGAGGGATTAGGGGGGATTTGGGGGGGATAAGATTTGTGCTAGGATAAAAAGGTAGAGAAGAAAGAGGATGCGTGCTAGGCAGGTGATTTTTTGGGGTATGTGAGATTTGTGCTAGGAGGGGGAATTCGCGTGGTATTTGAGATGGGGTACAGGATGGAAGGGGAAAAGATTTGTGCTCGGAGGGGGGATTTATGGGAGAAGATCTGTTTTAGGTTAGAAAGTTTGATGTGTGCTAGGCGGGTGATTTTTTGGCAGAATGTTTGTGTCCACTAATGATGATTTTCATGTATTTTTTGTGAAAATATCAATATATTTGATATTTTCACATGGGGGGGTTAAGCTTTATGGGGTAGGGTTGCCACATCATCCCTTTAATCCAGGACACATATTAATTATACAGGTTCTGTGGCTGATTGAGGTGGTAATTAAACTCACTTGGTGCCTTATCTGCATTAAATCAGCCTCAGAACCCGTGTAATTAATGTGTGTCCTGGATTAAATTGATCATGTGGCAACCCTAGTATGGGGCCCCGTGATTCCTAACAGCAGCCCTGCCTGTGACATCACTATTTACTTTAGTATCAGTACATACCTCCCAACTTTTTGAGATGGGAATGAGGGACACCTATCAGCAAAAGCATGCAGGCATAGAGCACACCCCTTGCTACGCCCCCTTAAAGGAGAATTGTCCAAAAAAAACAAGATTGGTTAAACCCACAAGTCCTTTTTTCCCACTACTATTCCTTTATATTGGCTTTTGAAATTTACAAATGACGCAATTTAGAAATCAGATGAAAGGTTTAGTGCTGGAAAACACTTTTTGATAGATAGAAAGTGCATTTTTTATACATCTATATAGATCAGACCAAAATGAGGAACAAATGAAGAAGAATGAGGGACAGAGGGACATTGCTCAAAATCAGGGACAGTTGGGAACTATGTCAGTATGGTGAGCTGAATACATGCTTGTCTTACACATATTTATGTCAGTGTTTTTAATCCCTTGATCCAATTTTCAATAAATTTGTAGCAGAGAGCACTATGGTTTCTCCATTGCTATCTTTTGGTAGGTTATACCTTTGAATAAGACTCAAGAAGTGGAGTAGCGTGATTCAGGGACACCAATTGAGGAATGTTCTAGTACCATCCTGGGTGAAGTTCACTGAGGCCTTTGTGACTCTGTGGTGGGGTCATACCTTGGAGGGGAACAGGCATTTTATCCAGAGGTGGTTGGCACCGAACACATTGGATATTTTTAAGGACTGTCACTTTGATTATCACACTAGGGTGGAATCCTGATATTGAGGACTGTTACACTACTGATACTACATTAGTTATTTCAGCTATGGGATTATGTTTATGTCCTATTTTTTAATTGTGATTTCGCTGCACTTATATTTTGTACTTTAAATATTGGCAATCGATAACTGCAGTATGTAACTGTCTACATCTGACACTGAAATGTTTGTACATTGGAAGTTGTTTATTATGTTCAATAAAAAAAAATATATACAAACAGTTGAGAGGACTATTGACGGTCCGTGTTCATCCGATCCTCCATAGAGGAGAGCGGAGATCTGACAGGGCGGTCACTGCACAGTGTGCAGGGACCGCCCTGTCATCCGCCGGCTCAGCGAGAATCAGCGGAGCAATCCCCGCTGAGCAAGCGGATGTTCACGGGGCGGATCATTACGGATCCGCCCCGTGTGAAGGAGCCCTTAATGTACACCAAATCTTTGAATGATGTCACACTGCAGAAGAGTATAGGTATCCTTACAAACCAGGAAGTGCTACTTTTCAGGAGGAAACTTAAGGCAAAACGTAGATTTTTTGGGGTACTACTTTGGAAAAATTAGCATTCTATATATTTTCTGTAAGATAACATATCTTTATTTTTTAGTATTGGTCCACTCTAAACTAGAGTTATTTCCTTTTCTAACTAGCATTAGTAAAGGCCCCCATAGACGGCTTGAATTTCAGCTGATTCTTGTTAAATCATTTGACTTTCAAGCACCACCATTCTTGCTGACACGTTTGACAAGCCAGCACCACCTGGCTTTACAAAAGTCAATATAAAAACTGACTAAGCTGTGTGAACATCTATTCAGATGCAGTCACTGATTGGCAGTGCCAGTGTACTAAGGCAGATGCAGGTGCCACAGCTGCCTGATTACAACAGCCGGCAGTGGAAATCTCGCCATCCATGCTGTTAACAAGGATGGAGTAATTGATTTATCTTCTCTTGTTCAGCCTTCTTAATGCTAGGTGTGCAGACAAACTCCAGTATGTACCACAGCATGTAAACAAACTATTCGGTCTTCATCTTGCATCTGATAATGCATATGCCCTTTTATTAGAAACTCAGAGTGACAAGCTGCTTTCAGTGCTGCCCTGTGGAGTAATTGTAGTAAGTATGACATTTCTATTATGGCTCTAAATGGATAAAACATAGGTGAAATGAACTTCTACATGTGGATTTGTTTCCTTATACTTTACAAGTTCACTGAACCCAAAGGAGACCTCCGGTGCATTTCTGGAATGTTATAAATAGTTACAGCAACATCTTTTCCAGTGAAATAGTATTGAAAATTAATCAGCATTTTTTTTTGTGATTATCAGAAGTAAAATAACAAAAAAGGAAAATAATCCTGCAGGCACATGGTTAGCATGATTATGCTAACTGATTCTGGTTACTGAACTAATTACAGAATAGTTTACAGAACACCATTAGTTCTTTATAAAAATTTGGAGTGCTTTTCAGTGTGAATAGCCAGCCTACCGCTTTTTGTTTAACATGTTTTGTGTAACATGCTGTCTATACGGAAACAGGTGTAAAACACATTCTCATATACTGAACTGTGATTAGCAGTTTTGCCATTAGGTGATAGTGTTATGGAAGTATTATGTTTGGGTTTGTTTAATGTAATGAAGTGGAAATCCCCACATTCCCCTGTAAGGGAGAGTGTGGGGAAGTAAGGGGGATTTTAAAGTGACAAAAACAATATCAACAACTATAGTATAGATTTAAAAAGATTTATCTAGATTTTATTCATACAAAAAATATTTAAAAAAACATTTATGATATCAAAATTACAATGACTTGAACAGTATACAGTCATTCTGAACAAACAATGCGTGAGGAAGAATTAATGGAACATGGATCAACGCATTTCGCCCACGCTATATGAGCGGGCTTCTTCAGGATCCAGTTTGCAATGTTGGCAGATCTGGGATAAATGGAACTCAGATAGTTGAAGGGTATATATGATGGGCTGATGAAAAATTCATCCAGGATAAACAATACTGTGCAAACAACAAAGCCCAAATCCACAAAAATGGGAAACAGGAGGGGGAACCAAAAAGAAAAGGTGACCCCTATTCCAAATATGCAAATGAAATGAAAAAAATACTGCTGCGTTGGCGGATCGTATGTGCATCGTGGTATGATGACGCCATTTGTTTAATGTAATGTAATGTTCTTCTAGGTATGATGCAATTTCCTGTATCTAGGTTCCTGCAGTTCTGGTGCAAGGATTTTTGACCCCCTAGACCAGGGATCTCCAAACTACAGCCCTCCAGCTGTTGCGGAACTACACGTCCCATGAGGCATTGTAAAACTCTGATATTCACAGACAAGACTAGGCATGATGGTCATTGTAATTCCTGAACAACTGGAGGGCCATAGTTTGGAGACCCCTGCCCTAGACGAAACCTCATTTTGCCTTCCCCTTGGCTTCCCCTGACTCCACCCCCTTTGCCCTGCCCATGTATATGGTGGAGGTGCAGGGGTGGAGATTTTTGCGCCTCTCCACCTATTTCCACATATAGTGGTGATTAAATACCACCAAAAGAAAGCTCTATTTGTGTGGAAAAATGATAATAATGTCATATGGGTAAGGTGTTGCATGACCGTGCAATTGTCATTCAAAGTCTGAGAGTTCTGAAAGCTTGAAAATTGGCCTGGGAAGGAAGGGGTTTAAAGTGCCTGATAGGCAAGCAGTGATGTAAGTAACTGAGTTAAAATAAACTGAGTTACCTAACGCAGTTACTTTAGAGAGTAACGAGTAATCTAACTGATTACTTTTCCCCTCATGGTAACTAAGTTCCCATTACTTTGGCTTAGTTACCCCAATTACATCTACCGCCACTAGATGGCAGTAGTGTAATTCCGGTGTCCTGCCGAAAAAGTTCCCCCGCCAGATAAGGACCCCCTGTACTGCGCAGGCGCAGGGCTTGCGCAGTACGAAGGACTACGGAGCTTCCGAAAATTGCCGAACCTAAACAGCTCTGAGTGAACTCTACACCTTGCAGGTGCAGTTAACATGTAATTGTACGAATCGATGCTGCACGCTCCTGATGCTCGTGCTACTCTGCAAGGGGCGTCTATCGTGTAAGTAAGGGGCGGGTCTAGTATTACTGTAACCAAGGGGCGCATTTATTATTATTGTTATATATCGAGCTCTGCCCATTAATTTAACATTCGCCCTCTTCTGTAGCCATCCGCCCCTTACACAATATAATAATAATAGACCCGCCCCTTGCACCATATAATAATAATAGACCCGCCACTTGCTTACACGCTATAACAGATCTGCCCCTTGGTTAGAGTAATAATAGAGCAGCCCCTTGGTTACACAATATATAACAATAATAATAAATGCCTCCCTTGGTTACAGTAATACTAGACCCGCCCCTTAGTTACACGTATAGAATATTTAAAAAAAAAGTCAATTACTTTGCTGAGTAACTAATTACTTTTCCAATGTAGTAACTGAGTTACTAACGCAATTACTTTTTGGGAGAAGTAATTTGTAACTTAACTAATTACTTTTTTAAAGTAAGATGACCAACACTGTAGGCAAGTGGTTAAAGCAGTATTATATATTTCATCACATTGTTTAGGGGTTCAAGCAGGCAGGGGGGAGGTGATACAACAACTCCTCACTGCCTGTCTAATGCTCTCTGAAGAGTGATCTAAATGTGGATTGCTCTTCAGAGAGCAAAGCTAGTGTTAATAAACTGTAAAAGTTAAAAATGAAGCAAGTAGAGGAAGGGATGGACAGAATGCACAGACATCATGCATTCTCTTCTCCCAGTCAGAGTCTGTAATAAACAGGATTTCTGCTGGTAGAAAGGAATGCATTAGGTCTGTGTTCTGTCTAACTGTCACTAAGGCTCTTCAAATGCCTGGTGTCTGAATTAATACAACATAAACAGCATTGTGAGATAATGCTCATCCTGTTCCCCTCTTCCTCCATTATCTGCACTATAAGAACGCATTGTGTCTATGCTGCTGCAGAACCTCTTTCTCCCCCATCCCTCAAATAAACATAAAGAAAAAAAAAACTCACAGTGGAGTTAGAGAGCTGAGGGGTCGTTTTAATGTCTTTTTCTTCCTCTGGAACTGAAGTTAAAATGTGGCGGGAGGGGAAGGGGGAGCGGTTGGACAAATCATGATTGGCTAAGACTGAGAAAACTATTGCTTTGTAAAGATCCCTCCCTCCCCTTGGTGGTCGGGGCACTGGAATAACATCCTTCAGCCCTGCATCTTACTGCTGTGTGCCCTTCTCTGGACATTACAGGTTGGAGATGTGTTTTGTACACACAGAGGTGGGAGCGCTGCTGGTATCAGGAGCTGGGTCTACCTGCAATCATCATGACAAGCAGGAGTCCCAGACTCCAAACTGACATCTTCCCTGAGGCCCACTAGGCAGGTGCTGATTGGGGTGCTGTGAGGATTTTTTTGGGGTGCTATAGCACTCACCTCTACTCATCAGATGCCGGAGCTCGTGTGAGAAATGTCCTCCAGCTCTATCATATGGGTGGAGCAAGGGAGGAGACTTGCTCTCCCACTGATTTATGGCTGTAATTGAAGCGCCAGGCAGCCTGCTTTCACTGAGCCTGCACTCCATGCGGATCGCAGCTCACTATTTACAGGTGCCAGTGGCACCCTTCTCAATACCATGTCCATGGCACATTTCCCTCCTAATTCTGGCCCTGGCAGCGCTCCGATTGATGTGCGCTCTAGGCCCAGGCACCTACCTTGCCTATAGGTAGCCCTGGGTTCTTGTCCTTTTCCAATAAAACAAGAAGGGCTCAGCCATGTGTCCAATATAATCTTGACTAGAAAAATTCTAATCTGCAGCAGATTTCCAACAGGTTATGGGCCCAGCTAAAGAAAGTACTAAACAGATATAGATACAGCTCAGTTACAGTTACAGCTCAGTTACAGCAAAACTATATATGGTGGCTAAATATAGTGTATGATTAAAATTTTAGACACTGATCTGAAAGGCCAGAACTGGCAGTCCTTGAAGGAAAAAAAAAGAAAAAAGAGAGATCAAACACACCTACAGATGAGTGGACAGAGAGCGATCAAAATGTACTACTGTAAATAGCCAAACAAAGATGATGAGAAAATCTGAGCAATAAACTATACTTAATTAGAAAGCTGTACTAGACTAAGCTAATGAAAGTATCAAACAGGGTAAAAGCTGCACTATTAGTCTGAAAATTAAAACATCAGAAAGAAGCAAACGCTATTGTGAGATATAAAACAGTTTCATACATTCATATATAGAGTTGCGCTGATAAGATACACTTTAAGTAAATCAAACATCAGTGACCAAACAAGTGTACATAAAAATAAAGATAAAAAGTCCAAATGAGATGGAAAAAGTTATTTTTCAGTATCCACACCATCCACCACCTTATAGTGTGTAATCCTTCCACTATCACCTCCACCGTGTATGAAGTGCTCGCTTACCAGCTTGCATAGATCTCCTATCACGGAAGGTCAGGGACACTTGTGGCTCTAAACCCAGCCAGGGCCTTTGGACCTATTAGTACAGGCATGTCCAAAGTCTGGCCCGCAGGCCAATTGTGGACCACATTCCGTTTCTGGTAATTTGGATATATATATCTTTTGTGGCCCCCAACGAATACCCGAGTGCCGCGGGGGGCCACAAAAGATATATACCTGTATTTATCGGTGCTTCAGAGGGGACAGGGAGGGGGGCAGGACGAGTTCTGAGAGATTACATACAGGAAAATCTCCTGTTTACTTGGAGGCCTCTAAAAGAAAGTCTGGTCTCCTTGGCTTCCATTGGACGACTGTTCTGTCTATCATAGGAGGCGGGACTTTGTATTAAAGAGGCCACCAAGTAAACAGGAGATTCTCCTGTATGTAATCTGTCAGCGCTTGTCCCACCCCCCTCCCTGTCCCCTCCAAGGCTGCAGATGGGCATCGGCAATGGGGAGGCTGCATTTATGGCACTGGTGAGGTTGCATTCATGGCAAATGGTGGGGCTGCATTCATGGAAATGGTGAGGCTGCATTCATGACACTGATGAGGCTGCATTCATGGCAATGGTGAAGCTGCATTCATGACACTGGTGGGGCTGCATTCATGGAAATGGGGAGGCTGCATTCATGGCAATGGTGAGGCTGCATTCATGGCAATTGTGAGGCTGCATTCATGACACTGGTGAGGCTGCATTCATGGCAATGGTGAGGCTGCAATCATGGCACTTGTGAGGCTGCACTCATGGCACTGGCGAGGCTACATTAATGGCACTGGTGAGGCTGTGTTCATGGAAATGGTGAGGCTGCAGATGGGCACTGATTAGGCTGCATTGATGAGCACTGACCTTATTTTGCTTCACAGTTCCTTATTTAAAATTCAATTTTTTTTCCTGAAACTTCCCTCTTAAAGTGAAGGTGCGTGTTATACACCAATAAATATGGTATATCCAAATAACACTCAGGGATTCGTTGGGGGCCACAAAAGATATTTTATAAATATATATAATATATTAAAATTTACATTTTTTCCTGAAACTTCCCTCTTAAAGTGAAGGTGCGTGTTATACACCGATAAATATGATATATCCAGATAACACTCGGGGATTCGTTGGGGGCCACAAAAGATATTATATATATATATATATATATATATATATATATATATATATATATATATATCCAAATAACATGCCCAAGCTCATCTCTTCATCACACACAGCCACAAAGGCAAGAGAATTCTTGTTGGGCAGTGTATTAGTGCTCGGACAAACACACTTAAACCCAGTTTTAATGGTTCAAAGAATGTCAGGCAAAAGGGTCGGCCCTCACACATGTTCACTTCATCAAATCTGGCCCTCTATTAAAAAAGTTTGGACATCCCTGTCTTAGGGCATGCGGATCCAACATCCAGTTGACTTCTCACAGGAGATCCCCAAAATAGAAAAGGCTCGCTATAGTAAAAAAAACTTAAAAGTTTTATTCAGAGCAAATAAATGTAAACACTTACATCAAGAAGAATGTAAAATTGCATTGGAAACATGTAGAAACTGGCCAGCTAGATCACAACACGCGTACTTTTGGGATTCGTGAAGCACGGTAACGTCAGCACGTCGTTCCGCCCGTGGAAGGACATGGGGTTGTGATCAAGCCGGCTGGCTTATACATGTTTCCAATGTGATTTTACATTCTTCTTGATGTAAGTGTTTACAATTATTTGCTCTGAATAAAACTTTTAAGGATTTTATACTATGGCGAGCCTTTTGTATTTTGGCGATCTCCTGTGAGAACGTCACCTGGATGGTGGGTCCACATGCCCTAAGAGGTCTCTCAGATGGTTGGGTTTAGAGTCACAAGTTTCACTGACCTTCCGTGATAGGAGGTCCGTGCAAGCTGGTAAGCAAGCACTTTATTCACGGTGGAGGTGATAGTGGAGGGATTACATACTATAAGGTGGTGGATGGTGTGGATACTGTGAAAGAACTTTTTCCATCTCATTTGTACTTTTTATCTCTATTTTTATTTACACTTTTTTAGTCACTGATGTTTGATTTATTTAAATGCAATTATATTAGCGCAACTCTACACAGCACTTGCAGGACTGTATAAGATATACCGAGTGGAAAGCTTGCAAACTAGAGAAGAAATAAATGCTTTTATATATCAAAACTGTTACTCAGTGGTCTCCCAGACATCTATGAGAGACTTTTTCAACACTTGATGTTCACTCAGATGATGAGCCTACCCTGGTTTATATAGAAGGCAAGCTTGTGAAAAAAATAGAAACAAAAACCAGAAAAGTGCAAATTGTAAAAATGCACCAGAATCTGCAGTAAGAACCAACTACTGTAATAATAGTGTAGCGATACCCCCGCAGGAGATGCTTAAGTTAGTCCAGTCCGTTACTCTGCTTCTCAACCCTAATAACAGCCTCAGCCCCCTCTGGCACCCCTGACAATAGTGTAAGTGTAATGACCATAAGAAACACACACATTATGATAAAACACAGAAATTGTCTTTACTGCAATATTTATGTGTAAAAATAACAGCCAGTAACAATATATATTCAAGTAATAGAATAGAGAGCAATAACTGAGATTAAGAGCAATATAGCTCTCAATCCAATATTCAAGCTGCTTTTAGGGGATTCCAAACCTGAGAATGTCCCCAAGAGCAGAGGCACACTTTAATGGTAAATAAAGCATAATACAACACTTTAAATTGGATTGGTTACCTTTACTCATATTAGCTCTATGAGTCCAGGCAGGAGGAGAGCATAGGAATGACTCCCTTTGTGTCAGGCCTCTCTCTTCTCTCCCCTGACACCAAAGGCCCAACTTTAAACACTTATTCAAGTCAACAAGTAATGGCTTGACTTTCTAGATAAACTGTCCCACACACCCAATGCATATGCAGAGCCCTGTATATGTGTGTCAGGATCCATATGGCACTAGTAGCGTCAGTCCTTTTGAAAAAAAGATACGATTTGGTATCTTCAGCTAGCCACTCTCATTTGTGCACTTAAACTCCTGTATAGCGGGCCCAAACAACACAAATGGTAGAGCTTATCAAGTTAAACAGGCAGGCTCCTCCTCAGCAAGGTGAAAGGACAATGATGTCTGTATACAGTGTCCCAGAAATGGATAGCCTTATCCCTTATCCCTGTGGCACTACAAGTTTCAGCAAGATGACTACAAGAAACAATGTCTAAATACAGTGTTCATACTCCTCCTATGGTGCAATGTCTCTGTTCCCTGCAGATGGGCAAAATGCCCTCTCACCAAATCCCGTGGTCAAGGCCCAAACAAACGTCTTGGAACAGCAGGCTTTCCTGGTGCCGACTAGTCACCTCACACTGGAATGCTTCAAAGTCGGTGCAAGTTTGCCTCGATATGCACCTAGAATCCCCCTCTCTCAGGCTGGATGTCCTGACTGGCGGTGGAGGCCTGAATTGCACGGGGAGATCATCTGAGAGACAGCATCTCTCCTTCAGGTCTGATCTCTTTACTGCATCATGGTGACTGATATCTCTTCAGGAATTAAAATGTATTCTTTTAATTTCCTCCCACAGAGAATGCTGGTCTTGGTAGTTTCAGTCACTATACAAGGCTATGGAGCTGCTCTGTGCTGGAACTTCATACTCCAGAGTCCTTTGCAGCTGCTTCCTGCAGCTTGTTAAAGTCCCTTTGACTGGCTCCTGTAACTGCTCCTTTAATTGGCTTTCTTCTTCCTGCCCATAGGGACACAGGGTATGCTGCAAAGTGAACAGTTCTGTGTGAGTCAGCTTGCATTACAATAGATTCAGTGAGTCAGTGAAACAGGGAGAAGGAGGCTGGTGAAAAAGCCCATGCAGATGTGACAGGCAGCTCTCTCCCTCTTTCAGGCTGGAAAGCCTGTGTACATCACGGCAGCTAGCTTGGCAGGGTCGCAGGTTATTTAGTGAGACACCCGATACAATAGTAATATGCAATACATAAATGTTTTGTGTGAGAAACACAGTTCACTTAAAGGCAAACTGCATAATTTGGAAAGCAATCAGCAAAAGATACAAGTTAAACACAAAAGGCCAAAATTATTAAAGCGATAGAACGCACATTAGATACTGAGTATGGTATTCACCCCAGAGAAGTTGCCTTGTCATTTTTCAACTGGGTATTGACTCTGAAGCTACAAGTCATATGACCATTGATAAAATTATCACAACTAAAGGACAGTTAATGGTCTTGGATGGAGTATAAGAAGATTATCTAAGCTGTCCTCTGTCCCAAATTATCACCGGGAAGATAGCTACTCTTGAAAGTAACCACACGAAGAAGCTCACCAAGAAAAAATATGTAGTGACTTTCATAGGTGACAGATGTAGTATCTCATAAAAGAGCTAAATACTAACTAAAGGAAAAATCACAGATGGACTGTTTCAGCTTAAAATGGTTGTAAAGGATGAAGGTTTTTTACCTTCATGCATTCTTTGCATGAAGGCAAAAAACCTTCTGTGTGCTGCTATCCCACGGCAAGCCTTAATACTCACCTGAGCCCCCTCTCAATCCCACATTGTCCCGGGTCTCTCTCCCCTCATTGGCTGAGACACAGCAGTGAGAGCCATTGGCGCCCACTGCTGTCAATCACAGTCAGTAAGCCAATGAGGAGAGGCTCTATGTGTCTGATGGATGCATAGAGCTGGGCTCTGAAGTGAGCACACACCAATGCCCTAAAGCTTGCTATTGGGGGCACTGGTCAAGAGGAAGGAGCCAGGTGCCCCAGCAGGAGACCCAAGAAGAAGTGATTGCTCTGTGCAAAACCACTACACAGAGAAGGTAAGTATGACATGTTTATTATTGAAAGAAAAAAAAAAAAAACTTTTGGTATCACTTTAAGTGCAGTGAAGTGAAGTGGGTAACTGGGTTAAGGAGATAAAATGCTTACATTTTTTCACAACTGGCACTATTGTTTTTTACACAGAAATCCAGAAACTGTTAAGTGGCTATTAGAAGATCAGCATGCAAGTGGCATAACACTGAAATGTACCAGTTGTATAATGAGGAAAATTAGTTAATGGCCAGGAAATATCTTAGAAAGAGTAGCAACAGCGGAGCCCAACAGCCATTGGACTTTATTCACTCAGATCTACAGTATGTGGTCATATGAAAGATCAGATTTGGATAAAGAAGAGAAATTTTCTCACATTCATTGATGACTTTTCAAGGTATACTGTGCTCTATATGCTACACAGGAAAGATGAAGTTCCAAAAGAAAAATCAATAATATCTCACTCAAGTAAGCAACAAATTTGCAAAATGCCCAAAATACCCCACAAATATAATGGCAAGTGGCAAAACACAAGCTATTCTGAGGAAGCATGGAATTATGTTCCAAACCAGTGGTGGCCTGTCAATAAGGGGAGCAGGGGTGCTGCCCCCCCCCCCCCAAGTTTTAACAGAAAAACTGTTAGTCAATCATATATATTATCATTTATTGAAAAAAAAAAAATTCATATTCATTCACTTGTTCATATGTGTGTGCTGCGGGGAGCCGGACTAATGGGTGTCTATTAAGTCTGTAAACTTTTGAAAAGCATGTGATTTGAGGCTGAGCTCTAATTTACTTGTTTCTGATTGTCCTCCCACTTTTGATTTTAGCGAATCAATATTGGTCATCGCATCACTTCCGGTTTCCGGCTTCTTGTCCCGTGGAGCGCAAGCCGTCCTCTGGTGAGTGTGGACCTGGAGGAGGGAGCAGGACAAGTGATTTCACCATTTAAAATTTTCGGCTTGTTTGCGCCCCACAAATTTTTTTAGCACCAGCTGCCACTGTTTCAAACTACTGTACCATACAACACAGAACAAAATAGTGTTGCAGGGGGAATTATCCGTACATTGTGTGAAAGGGGCAGAAGTATGCTTTTTAATATGGAAATGTCAACAACATACTGGGAGAGGCAATTATGACAGCCTGATATCTCCATATGAGCTATGCAATTGAAAGAGGCCTGACCTGAAACATATAAAAATCGAATCAAAGCATGCATACATGTTCCTAAAGAAAAGCATACAAAATGGAAACTTTGTGGAAACCTTGTGCTAAGGAAGGTATATTCTTATTGGCTATGGTGAGTTCCAAAAGTATCACACAATTAAGCATCTAGGAAACAATAAGGTATCAGTCAACAGATGTATAGTAATTAATAAAGTACCTATGTGTCAAATGCTTCATGAACTGACACTGACACTATCTGAATGACAGCGTGAGCAAGAATCCCAGCCAGTACTGTAGGAAAAGTAACAAAATACCACTGAAATTGAGACTGGCAACAGTGATGTATCCACTGAAAGGAAAGAACGCGAACCACCTACAACATCAGTAAGAAAACCCAATAAGGACATCCTAGCTAGTCTTCTGTGATTTGAACAGTCACACAGACTGAACCAACATTATAGGAAAAAATGCAAAAGCTATCTGTTCATAAGAAGCAAACATGGATTAAAGCTAAAGATGAAGTGATGATATTTCTCAACCAGTTTCAAGCTTGGGAACTTAGAAAGTTCACAGGTGTAAGCACACCAATTGAAACAGCTTACCTAAAGTTTGAAGGAGAAGAAGATCTTCTAGCTACAGTGGCGGCCCATCCATAGGGGGCACTCGGGTGCAGCCCCCCCCCCCCCCAATGTATAAAAAAAATGGTAATTTTAAGAGTGACCATGCGCGGAACATGCAGTGGTCTATAGGAAACTTCCCAGCCTGCAATTAGCTGATTGCAGGCTGGGAAGCTGATTTGCCCACATTTAGGGAGTGTCCGGGGCACAAGAGATGCACCCGCAAACACTCCCCCATTCTCCAAGACCAGTGATTTGCCTGCAGCAGCTCCTGTTCTTTTATTTTAATGGCAGAGACCGGAGGACGATAGGTGGTGCTTTTCACAGCACATCGTCACTTCCGGTCTTTTGGCTCACTGTATTTGGCGCGAGTGGAGGAGAGGACTCATACGGAGCCAGGTGTGTGGAAGAAGCAGGCCTGACTGACTGGCGCGGCTTCTGGTAAGGTACTATGTAGTGTCAGGCTCGTTGTGTCTCTCTCTCTTTTCTAGCTGAGTAGCTAACTGACACTTAGTCTGTATGTGGCCGTGGGCGCGGCATGTGAGCTGCCCTGCCCCTCTGCTCCGCACACACTAATCCTGGAGGCCCGGCTGGACCCTTTGTTCCCTTCTCTGCACTTCTCTGCAGTGCTCTGCCCCTCTCTTATTCTTTCCACTCACTCAGTGAGTGACTGGGGGTCTGTGCATGATGGGGGGTGCAGACTGGGGGGGAGGTAATTGTGCAGACGGGGGTAATTGTGCAGATGGTAGGGGGGTAATTGTGCAGATGGGGGGGTGGTAATTGTGCAGACGGGGGTGGTAATTGTGCAGACCCCTCGTCTGCACAATTACCAACCCCCATCTGCACAATTACCCCCCCCCCCCCCCGTCTGCACAATTACCACCCCCTATCTGCACAATTACCCCCTGTTTGCACAATTGCCCCCCATTTGCACAATTAACCCCTGTCTGCACAATTACCACCCCCGTCTGCACAATTACGACCTCTGTCTGCACAATTACCCCCCCCAGGTAATTGTGCAGAAGGTGGTTAATGGGCAGACTGTGGGGGTTGGTAATTGTGCAGCCTGGGGGGTGGTAATTGTGCAGACGGGGGTAATTGTGCAGATGGGGGGTGGTAATTGTGCAGGCTGGGGGTGTGGTAATTGTGCATATGGGGTAATTGTGCAGATGGGGGTGGTAATTGTCCAGACTGGGGGGTGATAATCGTGCAGAGTGGGGTAATTGTGCGGAATTGGGTGGTAATTCTGCAGACGGGGGTGGTAATTGTGCAGACTGGGGGGGTGGTAATTGTGCAGATGGGGTAATTGTGCAGATGGGGGTGTGGTAATTGTGCAGACTGGGGGGGTGGTGATTGTGCAGACTGGGGGGGGGGGTGGTAATTGTGCAGACTATAACGCTATATACAAGGCTTTACGAGACATGCTATATACCAGGCTTTGTGTGAAATGCTATATACCAGGCTTTGTGAGCAATGCTATGTACCAGGCTTTGTGAGACATGCTATATACCAGGCTTTGTGAGACATGCTATGTACCAGGCTTTGTGAGACATGCTATGTACCAGGCTTTGTGAGACATGCTATATACCAGGCTTTGTGAGACATGCTATATACCAGAATTGTGAGACATGCTATGTACCAGGATTTGTGAGAAATGCTATATAACAGGATTTGAGGTCTGATGGTGCAGGAATTGGGACTGATCTGAGGGATGAAGGGACAGGAATTGGATTGATGGGCACAGTGGCTGCGTTTGATGGCACAGTGGCTGTGTTTGATGGTACAGTGGCGGCAATTGATGAGCACAGTGGCAGCAATTGATGGGCACAGTGGCTGCGTTTGATGGTACAGTGATGCTGCAATTGATGTTTTTTTTTTCTGAATTTTTCAGTTTGTTTGCGCCCCCAAAAAATTTTGAACACCAGCTGCCACTGTCTACCTAACACTGTTATACATTAGAACCAATACACATTCAGATATAGGTACTACCAGGGCCATATTTTCAATTAGGCACGTGCCTACAGACGCCCTTCATACAGGGGCACCCGCCGTGCCTGTCTGGAGCTAGAGAGAGACAATTCTGTGCCTGTCTCTCACTCCACAGGTTCGGCAGTTTAGTTATGCTACTGCTCATCCTCCTTATCACCCACCTGTCCTCCCAGGCTGCAGGGAGGATCAAGCCTTGGGTGAGCAGAGCTGCGATGTCTATGAATGGGAAGGTGGAACGTGCGTGAACTGAGGAATCGCTTTCCTCCATGACAGCCGCCTGTGGACGGAATGCAGTGCCATATGATAAAACAGCCATCCTGAGTGATCCCCTGGGCCAGGGGTGGCAAATGACAGCTCAGCTCACTTTAAGACCCATGTAGCGCCAGGAAGGGCCCTCCCTCTGAGTGAGTCTATCTCTTCTGTGCAATGGCTCTAAATTACTGCTGGCTGCCCTCATCTCCTACCTCCGACTCCTCCAGCATTGCCCTCCCCTGTGTACCTCTGACTCTTCCAGCATTGCCCTCCCCCTGTGTACCTCCGACTCCTCCAGCATCACTTTCGGAATTCTCTTCCTATAGGCCCCTGAGATGTAAATCTGGCCCTGGGAGTTACCATGTCAAGCCTGTGCAGATGCGTAAGTAAACCACTACCAAAGTCAAAATTTAAAGGACCAATGAAAGAAGATGGAAATTATACAGTATGAGAGTCGATGTTGAGCAGGCATGTCAGCATGCCGTTTTAAAAGCATAGGTGCAAAACAACTCACATATACTATACTGTGATTAGTTTGTTATAAGGTGATGGTGTTTTGGTAGTATTATATTTATGTTTGTTTAATGAAATGTTCAAGGGTTCAGCCATGGGTCTACCATAATCTTGACTGGTAGGAGTCATATTTGCAGCAGCTTTTAAAGACTTCTATACTTTCCTGTTGATCCATTTTTTGATGGACAGCCTTATGCCGCATACACACGGTCGGAATGTTCGACAGAAAAAGTCAGATGGGAGCTTTTGGTCGGATATTTTGACCGTGTGTATGCCTCTAACTTTTTCTGTCGGAATTGCCGACGGACTTAGATAGAGAACATGTTCTAAATTTTTCCGTCGGAAATGCCGATGGAGGTTATCCCGTTGGCAAGTCCGACCGTGTGTACGCGGCATAACTGACAGATTCGCAGGCATGTAAATGGAGGTCAACTTTTAATAAAGAGAGAATGTGTCAAAAGATGCATACTAAGGTGTCGTAGGATTCTAGAAACATAAGACTAGAGAAGTATTTTGAAGTAATTTGCAAGTACTGGTAGGTGTCTGCATTTTAGTCCAATGTCATTTTAGTGAGGGTCTCATGATACATGTACTTGCCAAAACCAATATTAGTACACCACAACTCCACATAGGCCTTTTTGTATGCATTTTGAATCACTTTATGAAGTTTGTACTACAGGCAAGGTCCACTTGTTTACTGAGCCCCCCATGCTAAAACACTGTGGAAATATAAAAAAAAACTTGTGGGGGAAAAGTTAGAAAACATACTTACCTTTGTGACATCACCATTCCTTCAGTAAGATCCCAAGAAAAGATGAGTATCCTAAATCTTGCATAAATATTCGCCAGCAAAGTGCTGTAGCGTATTAGTTGAATAATACTAGTTAGAGTAGTGTGTTTGCAATGTAACACAAACATTCTAAAGGCTTATTTACATGGATGTATCAATCTGTGTGTCCATGCAAAGGGACTGTTTTCATATGCGCAGGGTTCATTCTGAGTTGCACGTGTACATCTGTGTAGGTCCATGCAACCGTCAGCCTGCATGGAAAGTCTGTGCACCCTGCCCTGATGAAGAAAGACCCTTCACACAGGGCATACAGATTGATACACCTGTGTGAAGGAGCCCTTAAAGGGATACTGAATCTCAGTATCCGACATTGTAATGACCAAGGCAGGTTTGTTGGATAAGCTAACAGGTATGCCCGCTAAAAGCCTTTGAGAACTATATATGAATTTGGTCAGCAATCCAACTTTCCAGCATCTACCCACATAGTTTTGAACGTGCTGCAACTTTAAAAAAGCGAATAGTGAGTTACAAAAAGACAAGGCTGCCATAGTTGATCTTGATCTCCTTCTGAAAACAATTGTTTCCTGGCTTTCATACTGATTGTCAGGGACTAGGCTGTGGAAGTACTAGTAATCTTGCCAGTAGAAAAAATGGGTGCCATAGGTGCATCATGTGTCAGATGTTCCCCCTGCTGGCCTATATAAGGCTGCCTCTGTCTGACCCAAGTTTCTGGATTGTCTTCAGCTGTTCCTGAAACCTGATCTGCTTCCTGTTGTGACCCGGATTACTCTGTGACCTGCTCTGATCTTCTCCTACCTCCGACCCCGGCTTGTCTTAAGGATCTCGATTCTGCTTTACCTGCCTGACCACTTGTGAATGACCTTGGCTTGTCTTAAGGATCTCACTTCTGCTTTACCTGCCTGACTGCCTTTGTATGACCTTGGGTTGTCTTAAGGACTTTGCTTCTGCTTTAAACCTGCTTGATCATCTGTGTATAACCCCAGCCCATCTGAAGGACTTTGCTATCTCTCATGTACCATACTTAAACCAGGCTTGCCATACGCATCCCACTTGCAGCAGCTGCAGCCTGATCCACGTGCTAGATCCTCTGCCAGGCTTTTACCAAGCTCCTTGGATTCTCAAGTCCACTGCACTCAGCATGGTTCTCTAAAGACTTAAGTGAAAAGAAGAAAATTGCGCTATTCATAAAAAACTAAAGCTGCCGCTCAAAATGTTATACTACATCAAACAATACAAATGGAAAAGGAGCAGCGCTAAATTAAACTAAAAATAAACAAGTGAAATATTGATGATAATATACTGTGATATTAAAGTGATAAGAGTATAGATAATCTAATGTGCAAAGGTAAACTTATACATTCCCCAATACTGTTTAGCATCTGCTTTAGCCAGTGATAACAACATTAAAATACCCTCAAAATAAAAAATAAAGTGCAAAAATTATCACATCCAATGAGTCACATGTGAGACCCTTAATTTGTTGAAAAGAAATTGCACCAAAACAAAAACATATAGTGGGTGAAAAGTCCACAGGCTCAGTGTCCCAAAATCTCAAGGAATATTTTAGGGTATGTTCAAAAAGGGTAATCCACAGTCTTCTATTCCAAAGTTTAACCAGTGACTTCACAGCAAACTGAAGAGTGAATACACCGCCACCACAGAAACAAAATGCCTGCTTACCAGAGCCAGGTGGTCCCTTGTTATAGGGGACCCCTGAACGCAGATGGCCTTAACCCCAGCCAGGGATACAGCTTAACCCGGTCCTAGATATTGCAGGGGATGGATGGAACCTGTCTTGGATTGTGGCTGGCTACCAGGAAGTGAACCGACTCTGGGACAGCTCCGGATCGAAATCAGTGGAGCGCAATGAAGATAGTGTTTAGAAGAAAAAACGGCAGTAAAAGCGAGCCGGCCGGTCTCGCTCAGCAGCCCGTGGTTCCGGGACTTCAGCGTGATTGCGGTGACGTCAGGGCGTCGCTCCTCCTCCCTACGCATTTTGTCACAGATAGGACGTCGTCACGGGGCACCAAAGTATCCCACATTGTATTGACCAAGGCAGGTTTGTTGGATAAGCTAACAGGTATGCCCGCTAAAAGCCTTTGAGAACTATATATGAATTTGGTCAGCAATCCAACTTTCCAGCATCTACCCACATAGTTTTGAACGTGCTGCAACTTTAAAAAAGCAAATAGTGAGTTACAAAAAGACAAGGCTGCCATAGTTGATCTTGATCTCCTTCTGAAAACAATTTTTTCCTGGCTTTCATACTGATTGTCAGGGACTAGGCTGTGGAAGTACTAGTAATCTTGCCAGTAGAAAAAATGGGTGCCATAGGTGCATCATGTGTCAGATGTTCCCCCTGCTGGCATATATAAGGCTGCCTCTGTCTGACCCAAGTTTCTGGATTGTCTTCAGCTGTTCCTGAAACCTGATCTGCTTCCTGTTGTGACCCGGATTACCCTGTGACCTGCTCTGATCTTCTCCTACCTCCGACCCCGGCTTGTCTTAAGGATCTCGATTCTGCTTTACCTGCTTGACCACTTGTGAATGACCTTGGCTTGTCTTAAGGATCTCACTTCTGCTTTACCTGCCTGACTGCCTTTGTATGACCTTGGCTTGTCTTAAGGACTTTGCTTCTGCTTTAAACCTGCTTGATCATCTGTGTATAACCCCAGCCCATCTGAAGGACTTTGCTATCTCTCATGTACCATACTTAACCCAGGCTTGCCATACGCATCCCACTTGCAGCAGCTGCAGCCTGATCCACGTGCTAGATCCTCTGCCAGGCTTTTACCAAGCTCCTTGGATTCTCAAGTCCACTGCACTCAGCATGGTTCTCTAAAGACTTACTGTACTCCTGCACCAGTCTCAAGTGGCTTTCACAAATCACCTGTTACAGTCTACTTCACCCTGTTGGCAACCCATGCTTCTTTGAGCATTATACCTTCTGTTCCACCTCCAGAGTATACTGCGCTCAGCCACAAGAGGAGCCTCTCTCAGCATCTTTGCCTTGGATAAGGTACATGACACTGATCCTGCAACTTCAGTGCTTTTTTGAGCCAATAAAGAAGAGCAAGTTGGCATATAAGGATTTTTTTGCTTTACTGTGCCTTCACTTACCATCACAAAGCATCGCAGAAAGTGACAGCCAAGAAACCAGCATTTTCAGCTACAAGTGCATTTCCATGTTTTTCTAATTACATGTTTCCTTTGGTCATTGACCAAATCTGCTAGTGTCCACCTAAAACAGGGATATTGGTCTAGCTTGGACTTACTCTTTAAAGTGCATCAAGTAAAAAGCCTAAGTTACCTGACTGTGTCCAAATCTCAATCATTTGGGCTTCACATGCCTTTCTAGACACTGTAGCTCACAGTAGGATGTTTTTAAAAACAGAGGCAGTGCTATCAATTCAGAAAGCAGTGGGCATAACTAGGGAACTTGGTGTGGCTAGCACCTGATTGACAATCTACTGTGACATGTTGCTTGGCGGCAGTGCCAAAACAGTGAGTTTATTCCTCACTAGAAATCATTTTCAGGGCTTTCCTGACACTTTTATTTAGGAAAACATCACAAGTTCATACAGGTATGTCTTCTCACACAGGGGGTTCTCATCATTAATATGAACAAAACATAACATTCAGCCTCTTGGCTCTCTTGGCAGCTTTACAGCTTCAATCAGTACCTCTGTGTCCTCCTGGCCATTAGTACTTTTTGGTTCTTCTGACCATCAAACACGTCCCAGAAGCTGCACCTCAGCTCTGCATCTTTCCTTTTAGCTCCCTAGCTGCTCTGTCCCTCATGGACTCTCTCTCAGGCTCGGGCCTTGGTCTGTCCTGACATTACTGACAGTACGGTGCACACCAGCACCTCTCACTGCTCCCTTCACACACTGATCCCCTCGGGAGGACGGGGCACTTACCTCTCCTCCTGATACTGCTAAAAGAACAGCTCACACCTGTGCCGTTATTGGGCCTATTTTCTCCAAAACCTGACCCAGACTGCCTTATTACGCAGGGGCATGGCCAGTACATTATTGTGAATCAGCAGTGACAATGCTGATAGCCATGTTGCCTGCAACATTATTCATGCCACTGAGTACAAGCAGTCACATCCTACATGAGAGTGACAACTCTGCTCTGAATTCAGAAGCAGTGCAGCACTGCTTCCAAACCATCACAGGAAGCTAAATTAGGTGGACTTTACTGACAGGATCAACAGATATTTGTAAAACTTTGCAAGGGAACTAAGAAAGAACGGTACCGTGAACGTAGATGTACTTATAATTACATGCTGCAGCACATATTTTTAATAAGAGGGCATAGCTCATTTTTAACAAGCTGGACATTTACAGTACTGTATATGCAGACCAGATTTATTTGTCTCATTCACTGAAAAAATCTTGGCTGCACAGTATAGTCCAATAAAACAATGTTCATACAGCGTATTCTGCTTGCATGACTAAACTGTGTGAAACCCTTGCAAATGATTTCTCAGTTTATTTCACTCTTGGTTGATAGGTTCCAAAAGTAAAAAAGGGCAGGCTGTCACAATAATATCGTCACCAGCTCCCAGCTTCAAAAGCCTCTGCAGTGTTTGACTTGTCATTTATAACTTGGATCTGAAATGACCCACAATTCCCTGGACAACATAGAGAAATTGATAACAGACCTCAAGCCTCTTTTATGACTTTGAGGAGGCAACTCCAATCACATGATCATTGGCAGTCAATATTATTGCTTGACATGGCTGTAAAAACTATAAAGGAGTTTATGGCATTTGTTTAGATGAGAGATGGGCTCTCAAGCTGTGCACGATCTTGCAGAGCCAGATTAGAGAGGGACCGAGGGAATATAATGTTTGCAAACAGGAGATGCCTTCTCTATAAGTGTGGCTTTCATACAGCAGTCCCAAGGGTAGGCTCTGCAGACAGCAGAAAATTCCACATTTATCAAAAAATAATATGGCAATCTTCCAGTGCCAGGTTTTACAAAAACAACCACGTATATATGCAAAGCTAAATCTTTACATTATAAAGGGAGGAGCTGCTGAGGAGTCAAAACAACACTCAGCGTGAAACAAGGCATGCACAGTATAAATCTCAAAGTTTTGGCTACATGGGAAAAAAGAGGCATGTCACAAATATTGCACATAGTCTGGGTTTCATTAAAACACATTTTCTCTTTCCCATTTATCTTTTGAGAATATATGGGATTTTTTTTAACAGCCTTTGAAAACTTCATCCAAGTTTGCAGAACTTCTGACCATTTGTGTTATTATAAGCTGTAACTTTATGCTTCTCTCTGGAGAGAAAAAAGCAAGTTTTTCTAAATATTAGTGTTGAGATTGTAGATAGTGTATGTTTTTGTTTTTATTATTTGTGGTCAAGCCGTGATATATATACAGTTTATGCAAGAAGGCATAGTAGAACAGTTCCATATATCCTTGGGTTTCCTCCAGAATATCTTATTTTCTCTAGCATTCTTATCTGTAAATTTAATAGATGTGTCTTGTTCAGTGGCAGATACTGAATGACAGCATTGGTGAAGAAATGTCACCGGAAGCATAGCACTGATGGCAGTATCTAAGGGTTTTGGAAGCTCCTGGAGGGAAGGAGCTTGGTGACATGTGGATAGTGGAAATCCAGGACAGAGGAACGTAAATGTAAGGACAGAGACAGAGAGAGATGGGGTATATACAATGTTGGTATCTGGTGATAAATGGCTCTCACCAGTGTGTAGGGAACAGTAGGACCTGGTCTTCACTCTTTACAAGAGCTGCTGAATGCACGTATAAATTTGTGGAGTATGCAACTCTCGGAATTGCATAGCCATCAGTACACAGCAAGTATACAAGAACAGATTGAGTTAAACCAGGAGAATCACAGACTGAAAATGCCTAGTAGTAAAATCCAGCAGAATGTGCAGGTAGGAGTTTCAGATAAGGAGCCAGCAGGAGAACCAGTAGAAGTAAAGGGGGAACTCTGATTCAACCATGGGTTCAGGAAAGAGTCCACTGGTGAAATTAGCAGGTAGGCAGCAGGATTATACATAAGAGTCTGTCACTATATCTTAGATTGGTTTAAGCAGGCACTTGGCGGTAGCATGGAGCAGAATCTGAGGCAGTAGCAAAGTCACAGAGGAAGCCAAAGTTAGCAACAGGTGGGCAATGCATTACCAACTCAGATGCCAGACCCAGGTCAGAAACAAAGTCAAAGTCAGAAACTGGTTAAGCAACAGTACAAAGCAGTATCCAAAACCAGGTAAGGAGAAATCCAGGTCAGTAACAAGAAACATATTCAGAACACTTATTAATATACAGGAAACAGGTCGAAAACCAGTCAATGTTGACACTGTGCCAGATCGTCTCCTAATAACCTGTTTGGTACCATCACTGACTGTGGGCTTGTATACACGTCTGTGCACACACTGTAGAGCACACACACAAACACAGGCACTTCCATGTCCAGGAGGGCACCGCCACAATTCCCAGTTACCCCTAGAGGAACTGTAAAGCATTTCATGGGTATGGCTAATAATTTGCTGTGACATATCACACTCGCAGCCTCACCCTGTGTGGATATTCTCCAGCTTGTGGGACAGCAATTTAAACACTAGCCAGCTGAAAAGGGTAATTTTAAAGTGGAAAGTAATGATCAATTTCACTAGGTCCTTGGTTTCACACAGAGCACAATTCAATTGCACAATAGTTCAATCTGGTATATCATGGTTAGCAGTTCTTATAAATGGCCCCTAGCAGTCCTTTATATTTTAAAAGAAGATGAACAATGTAGCTGCCAATTGCAGCCATCTTTTCAGGCCCTGAAGAAGACATTCACAGAAATAACATAACAAATCCAAGGATCTAAGTGGTGTGCTGAAGGGGGTGGAGTGTATTTTATGATGCTCGGCATACACATTAATGTCAACTTTTCTAAATATAACTACTGTATATTTCTAGATGACAAGTTTTTACTATCTGAAAACTAATATATTATTTAGAAGAATTTGATACCATTTGATAGACACCAAACACGATATACATCAGATACCTATATCGCTCAGGAAATTGAATGTGTTTTATTTACTAGACATGGGAACTGTCAAAAAATTCGTTTCGTTTCGTCCCGTTTCGTATATAAAAAAATTCGAAATACGAAATTCGGACGAATCGTAATTTTTTTTCCGAATCGTTAGTAAAGTTACGAATCGTTACGAACCGTTACGAATCGTTAACGCGGCTAATGAATTGTTGGTTCTCATAACACAGAGAACAATTCGAATCCAACTACAAATATCGAATTTCAATTTCAAGTTACGAATCGTTACGAATCGTTACGAATCGTTACGAATAGTTACGAATCGTTAGTAAATCCAACTACCAATATCGAATTTCAACTAATTTGAACGAAATTATTATAGCAGATATAACGAATGAATTCGAATGAATTCGAATGACAAAGTGTCATTTTTGCAGAAAAAAAAAAGCGTAGGGGTCCCCCCAAATTCAATAACCAGGCCCTTCAGGTCTGGTATGGATATTAAGGGGGAGCCCAGCCAAAAAAAAAATAAAAAAATGGCGTGGGGTCCCCCCCAAATATCCATACCAGACCCTTCAGGTCTGGGATGGATTTTAAGGGGAACCCCGGCCAAAAAAAAAAAAAAATGGCGTGGGGGTCCCCCTCAAAATCCATACCAGACCCTTTATCCGAGCACGCAACCTGGCAGGCCGCAGGAAAGGAGGGGGGGACGAGAGCGCCCCCCCCTCCCGCCTGAACCGTACCAGGCCACATGCCCTCAACATTGGGAGGGTGCTTTGGGGTCCCCCCCAAAGCACCTTGTCCCCATGTTGATGAGGACAAGGGCCTCTTCCCCACAACCCTGGCCGGTGGTTGTGGGGGTCTGCGGGCGGGGGGCTTATCGGAATCTGCAAGCCCCCTTTAACAAGGGGACCCCCAGATCCCGCCCCCCCCTGTGTGAAATGGTAAGGGGGTACAAAAGTACCCCTACCATCTCACCAAAAAAGTGGCAAAAATGGTAAAAATGACAGGAGACGGTCTTTGACAATTCCTTTATTAAAATCTTCTTTCTTCTGGTCTTCCTTTCTTCATCTTCTCCTTCCGTCATCTTCTCCTTCCGTCATCTTCTTCCATCGTCTTCTTCCTTCGATTCGCTTCTTCTTCCTCCGGTCTTCTCGTCCTTCTCGTCCGGCGTCGTCCTTCTCGTCCGGCATCAGCGTCTCTTCTCGCAGGCCGCTCCTCGCAATGGGAGGCTCCCGCTCTGTGAGGCTTCGCTCCGCTGACAGGTCTTTTATAACGAAGGCACCTGGTGACCCCGCCCCCTCTGACGCATGGGGACGTCATGTGGAATTCCCTATGGCTTTCCCCATTACGTCAGAGGGGGGGCGGGGTCACCAGGTGCCTTCGTTATAAAAGACCTGTCAGCGGAGCGAAGCCTCACAGAGCGGGAGCCTCCCATTGCGAGGAGCGGCCTGCGAGAAGAGACGCTGATGCCGGACGAGAAGGACGACGCCGGACGAGAAGGACGAGAAGACCGGAGGAAGAAGAAGCGAATCGAAGGAAGAAGAAGATGGAAGAAGATGACGGAAGGAGAAGATGAAGAAAGGAAGACCAGAAGAAAGAAGAAAGAAGATTTTAATAAAGGAATTGTCAAAGACCGTCTCCTGTCATTTTTACCATTTTTGTCACCTTTTTTGGTGAAATGGTAGGGGTACTTTTGTACCCCCTTACCATTTTTCACACAGGGGGGGGGCGGGATCTGGGGGTCCCCTTGTTAAAGGGGGCTTCCAGATTCCGATAAGCCCCCCGCCCGCAGACCCCCACAACCACCGGGCACGGTTGTGGAGAAGAGGCCCTTGTCCTCATCAACATGGGGACAAGGTGCTTTGGGGGTCTCAGACCCCCAAAGCATCCTCCCAATGTTGAGGGCATGTGGCCTGGTACGGTTCAGGCGGAAGGGGGGGCCGCTCTCGTCCCCCCCTCTTTTCCTGCGGCCTGCCAGGTTGCGTGCTCGGATAAGGGTCTGGTATGGAATTTATGGGGACCCCACGCCATTTTTTTTGGCTGGGGTTCCCCTTAAAATCCATCCCAGACCTCAAGGGTCTGGTATGGATTTTGAGGGGGACCCTACGCCATTTTTTTTTTTTTGGCTGGGGTCCCCCTTAATATCCATCCCAGACCTGAAGGGCCTGGTTATTGAATTTGGGGGGACCCCTACGCATTTTTTTATCAATGACTTCAATGAATGACAGTTCTCTGTATTACGGATCCAACAATTCATTTGCCGGCAATAGCTGCGAGTGATTTTAAATAGTTTTTTTTTCCTGCAAAAATGACACTGCAGGAACAGTTCTCTATATTAGATATACTGAATCTCGAAGCATTCGAAGCATTCGTTATATCCGCTATTATAATTTCTTTCATATTAGTTGAAATTAGATATTTGTTAGTTACAATACAACATTCGAATTGTTCTCTGTATTACGGGAATCGGCAATTAGCCGCGAGTGATTTTAAATGTCTTTTTTTTCCTGCAAAAATGACACATTGTACAGAGAGAGTTGTAAGCACGGGAAACCTGCCCCCCCTTCATAGACATACTATAGAGTATATAGTATATAGAAGGGGGGCAGGTTTCCGTGTTTACAACTCTCTCTGTACAATGTGTCATTTTTGCAGGAAAAAAAGACATTTAAAATCACTCGCGGCTAATTGCCGATTCCCGTAATACAGAGAACAATTCGAATGTTGTATTGTAACTAACAAATATCTAATTTCAACTAATATGAAAGAAATTATAATAGCGGATATAACGAATGCTTCGAATGCTTTGAGATTCAGTATATCTAATATAGAGAACTGTTCCTGCACAATGTGTCATTTTTGCAGGAAAAAAAAACTATTTAAAATCACTCGCAGCTATTGCCGGCAAATGAATTGTCGGATCCGTAATACAGAGAGCTGTCATTCATTGAAGTCATTGATAAAAAAATGCGTAGGGGTCCCCCCAAATTCAATAACCAGGCCCTTCAGGTCTGGGATGGATATTAAGGGGGACCCCAGCCAAAAAAAAAAATGGCGTAGGGTCCCCCTCAAAATCCATACCAGACCCTTGAGGTCTGGGATGGATTTTAAGGGGAACCTAGCCAAAAAAAATGGCATGGGGTCCCCCATAAAATCCATACCAGACCCTTATCCGAGCACGCAACCTGGCAGGCCGCAGGAAAGGAGGGGGGGACGAGAGCGGCCCCCCCTCCCACCTGAACCGTACCAGGCCACATGCCCTCAACATTGGGAGGATGCTTTCGGGGTCTAAGACCCCCAAAGCACCTTGTCCCCATGTTGATGAGGACAAGGGCCTCTTCCCCACAACCGTGCCCGGTGGTTGTGAGGGGTCTGCGGGCGGGGGGCTTATCGGAATCTAGAAGCCCCCTTTAACAAGGGGACCCCCAGATCCCGCCCCCCCCCTGTGTGAAATGGTAAGGGGGTACAAAAGTACCCCTACCATTTCACCAAAAAAGTGGCAAAAATGGTAAAAATGACAGGAGACGGTCTTTGACAATTCCTTTATTAAAATCTTCTTTCTTCTTTCTTCTGGTCTTCCTTTCTTCATCTTCTCCTTTCTTCATCTTCTCCTTCCGTCATCTTCTTCCATCTTCTTCTTCCTTCGATTCGCTTCTTCTTCCTCCGGTCTTCTCGTCCTTCTCGTCCGGCGTCGTCCTTCTCGTCCGGCATCAGCGTCTCTTCTCGCAGGCCGCTCCTCGCAATGGGAGGCTCCCGCTCTGTGAGGCTTCGCTCCGCTGACAGGTCTTTTATAACGAAGGCACCTGGTGACCCCGCCCCCCCTCTGACGTCATGGGGAAAGCCATAGGGAATTCCACATGACGTCCCCATGCGTCAGAGGGGGCGGGGTTACCAGGTGCCTTCGTTATAAAAGACCTGTCAGCGGAGCGAAGCCTCACAGAGCGGGAGCCTCCCATTGCGAGGAGCGGCCTGCGAGAAGAGACACTGATGCCGGACGAGAAGGACGACGCCGGACGAGAAGGACGAGAAGACCGGAGGAAGAAGAAGCGAATCGAAGGAAGAAGAAGATGGAAGAAGATGACGGAAGGAGAAGATGAAGAAAGGAAGACCAGAAGAAAGAAGAAAGAAGATTTTAATAAAGGAATTGTCAAAGACCGTCTCCTGTCATTTTTACAATTTTTGCCACTTTTTTGGTGAAATGGTAGGGGTACTTTTGTACTCCCTTACCATTTCACACAGGGGGGGGGGCGGGATCTGGGGGTCCCCTTGTTAAAGGGGGCTTCCAGATTCCGATAAGCCCCCCGCCCGCAGACCCCCACAACCACCGGCCAGGGTTGTGGGGAAGAGGCCCTTGTCCTCATCAACATGGGGACAAGGTGCTTTGGGGGGGACCCCAAAGCACCCTCCCAATGTTGAGGCATGTGGCCTGGTACGGTTCCGGCGGGAAGGGGGGGGGGCGCTCTCGTCCCCCCTCCTTTCCTGCGGCCTGCCAGGTTGCGTGCTCGGATAAAGGGTCTGGTATGGATTTTGAGGGGGACCCCCACGCCATTTCTTTTTGGCCGGGGTTCCCCTTAAAATCCATCCCAGACCTGAAGGGTCTGGTATGGATATTTGGGGGGGACCCCACACCATTTTTTTTTTTTTTTTTGGCTGGGGTCCCCCTTAATATCCATACCAGACCTGAAGGGCCTGGTTATTGAATTTGGGGGGACCCCTACGCTTTTTTTTTTTTTTTATATCAATGAATGACTGTTTTTTAAATAGCTTTTTTTGCTGCAAAAATGACACTTTGTCATTCGAATCATTCGAATTCATTCGAATGCATTCTAATTCATTCGAATGCATTCGAATTCATTCGTTATATCTGCTATAATAATTTTGTTTGAATTAGTTGAAATTTGATATTGGTAGTTGGATTCGAATAATTTGGAGCTGAAATTCGTAAACGGAATTTTTCCTGCAAAAATGACACTTTGTCATTCGAATTCATTCGAATCCATTCGAATTCATTTGAATTCATTCGAATCATTCGGCGACGAAATTCGTAAACGGAATTTCGTATTCCGTACGGAATTCGTAAAAAAAAAAATTCGTACTACAGATTCGTAAATTCGTACGAATTTCGAAAAATGAATACGAAACGAATCGCACATGTCTATTATTTACCTGCTGGACATTGCCGGTAACTTCTCATACATCACTATAACCCACATTTATGAATGTAACTCCCACATAATAAACATTATGGAATATGAAAAGAGTTTGGTTCTTGTAGTAAGATTTGTTAAAACAAATGCATGTGTATACGTAAGCTGTTCTGCATATGTTTACATTTATGACATGACTCTTTAGAAATTGTTTATATAACTACTAGAGGAAATGTTTGACAGCTCTGCTTTGCTTCTAGCATGATGCTGTGGGTGGTTATATGAAATGTATCATCACAAACATAACATTTAAATCTGACTGTTTTTGTCACTGACTTGCAAATGTTGGAGAAATAAGGGTGGAACTGGGTGCACTCCAAATTCCCTATTCTATTCACACAGTTTAGGGTCCTCTAAAGCCCCATACACACGGTCGGATTTTTTCATGGATTCTGTCCGATCGGACAATGTTGTTGAAAAATCAGACCGTGTGTATGCACCATCGGACAGTGTACGTCGGATTATCCGACGGACAAAGTCTTATCTCCTGCTGGAAAGATTTGCCGACAACCCGGTCCGATCACACCAAATCCGATCGTGTGTACGGTTGTCCGACCGGACAAAGTGCTACGCATGCTCAGATCACATTACAAGACCAAAGCTATTGGCTACTAGCCTCTACTTAGTCCCGTCGTAGGCAACAAACGTCACCACGTTCAGAATGATCGGATTTTCCGACAACTTTGTCCGACCGTGTGTACGCAAAACCAACATCAGACAAAGTATGACGGACATGGTCCGACGGACCTGGTCCTCGGATAATCCGCGCGTGTGTATGGGGCTTTACACTTTGCGGTATGTTTGACAATAATGAGGTAATACAGAGCTGTGCTTTTCTTCTGTTCTGAGAACTGTGTGGGGGTGTCACGTACCTGACTATGGAGCCCAAGATGGTGGCCTCTTGTGCAATTCTTGTCCAAGCATCTCTGGTAGAGGAGACAGGGACTGCTAGGGAAGTGGAAGGGAAAAGGTGCCAGGAAGTTGTAGCTTGGAGACACAGGGATCCTTCCAATGGTGGCATGGAGTCTGGTCACAAGCCTTGTTCAGCAGCAGCCAGGCAGACAGGTGGAGAATCAGGATCAGGTTCAAGGTCGGGAACAGGCAGAAGTCAGTAATATGCTGGAGGTGGGGTATCAAATCTTGCCATGACCTTAAAATATTGCACCTCAGCTGTACATTAAGTCCACTAATGTTGTGTGATGTTGTGACTGAAACTTGTGTCAAAGAAAAGTTAAGCCCTTACTGGTTACCTGAAACTCAGAAGTAAGTAATTTCAGAAGGCAATATTCTGTAAGGCCCCTTTCACACTGGGCGGGGAGCCGCGGTGACGGTAAAGCAGCGCTATATTTAGCGCTGCTTTACCGTCGTTTTAACCGCGGTATTCGGCCGCTCGCGGTGCGGTTTTACCCCCCGCGAGCGGCCGAAAAAGGGTTAAACACCCCCACAGAGCGCCGCCGTAGCGGCGCTTTGCGGCGGTATTGCCGCGGTTTTACCGCGGTGTCCCATTCTAATCAATGGGAAGGAGCGGTATAGGAGCGGTGAACACACCGCTCCTATACCGCTCCAAAGATGCTGCTAGCAGGACTTTTTTTGTCATCCTGCTAGCGCACCGCTCCAGTGTGAAAGCCCACCGGCTTTCACACTAGAGTTAAAGGGGCCGGATTTTTTCAGGCGGTGAACAGGCGCTATTTTTAGCGCTGCACCGCATGAAAAACGCCCCGGTGTGAAAGGGGCCTAAAGGACTAGAGTTATCCGTCATCAACTTCAGTTAAGACTTTTTTGTACAGATGCCTCTGATGTTGTCCTGGGGGCAGTTTAGCCCCAGGAAATTAATGGGGAAGAACATACAGCAGCATATCTCTTTTATTTACTATTTACATTTTTATTAAGTGTCAGGAGTAAAGCTACCACTATACTCCCGGTGTTCTGACAGGAAAGATGCAGATGCTGTGTGACTGTCTGCTCCCCCTTTCCCCATTCATTTACATAAGGCTTTGTATTTTGTGAATGGGTATAAAAAATACAAAATATAAAAAGAAACAATTTTCCATAAAGGGCACCGTACAGGAAACGGCGTTCCGATATAAAAAAGAGAGTGGCTACTATAGATATCATCGACAAATAAGGTTTACCAAAGATGTATGTATAGTCAAAAATGGTTTATTAAATTACAAAACATATGTGTTTAAAAAGGTTAGACCAAGCATAGGGAGCTATGCTATATACCAGTATATGTACCCCGAAATACACATTTAAATACCCCTAATGCGTACACATAAAACACATAACAGACTCAGACACACATATATAACTAACATGCAACAAATACGGTTGAGGCGCCTCTGTTACCACCTACATGCCAATATGCCAAAAAAATGTATTATATAAATTCATGAGCCACATAGTGACTTCTAAATAACCTGCAATTGGCATGTTTGTGGTCCCTAGGGTAGCGGAGACAAATAAATTACAAAGGTTACCTAATATCAAAATGAATTGCATTCCCTGGTTAGCTAGCTAATTAACGATCCAATTAAGTCAAAAGAGGCCGCTAGTAAATGTATGGCAGTTCATGCGATTCAATTTTAAAGCTGCTATAGGTTGCTAGTTTTGCCACGGGATAATAGTCCATATTTCCTTTATATAAAACGTTATCGTTGTTGACTACCAGCGGATATGTCATAGGCAGTTGTCAAAAATAAAAATAAATATAAAGATGGCACAAAGATCCTGGTGTTGCTATGGGAAAATGCTTCTTACTGTGTGTCTGCTAGTGATATGCCGACACATGTCATGAACAAGTCTTTCTTGGTTATTTGTATAGAAATTTCATTACGTAAGAGCATTACATCCTTTTAGATGAGTGTGGTTAGGTCTCTTAATGCAACATAGTATATGTTCATAAGCAAGTCAAGATCTTTTGTAACTTTACCATTTGATAAACACTGGGTTGATGCTTTTCACTGGAACTTGCTTTGATATGCTATGTATTGTGCGGTAAGCTGTAATGTAAGGACATTTGACTGCAACTTAGAGATGAGTTTTTACATTACCGCTCCTTTGGCATCTTCAAGCAAGCGCTTGTATTGATGTATTTGGATTCAAGCTCATATTTCTCTCTCGCTGCCACCAAGGTGGTCCGGTAATAGAGCTCCAAGTTCTCGGTTACATAGTCCGTGGACGTCAGTCCTTCCAGTTCTTGCATATAGCGCTGCCCGTGTTGATAACCGGTGAGTGCTTTCAGGAAGCAGGTATTATTGCCGGTCCGCCTTGGATAACGGCTATTGCTGTCAGTCTTTGGTCTCCGCTCCAGTAGTTGGGGTTACCCAATGAGGGGCCGCTACCTGTACCTACACCAACGCGTTTCGCAACGCAGTGTTGCGTAGCTTCGATGTAAATAGGCCAGTAAATAGTAAAGAAAAGGCAGAAGACCATGAAGTGTTGTAAATCTCATTGGAATTAACATATTATAAGCCAGCAGACTGTTAAAACTGCTGAAATTCCTGAGGTTCTTTAACCACTTCAGTATCAAACACTTTTACCCCCTTCCTGCCCAGGCCAATTTTCAGATTTTCAGATTTCAGCACTGTAATACTTTGAATGCCAGGCACAGTAATTTTATGAGACAGATGAAGCTTTCTTTTGCTGGTATTTAATAACCACAGTTTTTCTTTCTTGCTGTATAAAGGAAAAAAATACTGAAAACTTTGAACCCCCCCCCCACATATTTTTACTTATGTAGTGTCTGCAAATAATTTATATTTATATATATATATATATATATATATATAATATATATATATATATATATATATATATATATACACATAGTATCTCACAAAAGTAAGTACACCACTCACATTTTTGTAGATATTTTATTATATCTTTTCATGTGACAACACTGAGGAAATTACACTTTGCTACAATGTAAAGTAGTGAGTGTACAGCTTGTATAACAGTGTAAATTTGCTGTCCCATCAAAATAACTCAACACACAGCCATTAATATCTAAACCACTGGCAACAAAAGTGAGTACATCCCTAAGTGAAAATGTCCAAATTGGACCCAAAGTGTCAATATTTTATGTGGCCACCATTATTTTCCAGCACTGCCTTAACCCTCTTGGGCATGGAATTCACAGGAGCTTCACAGGTTGCCACTGAAGTCCTCTTCCACTCCTCCATGAAAACATCACGGAGCTGGTGGATGTTAGAGACCTTGCGCTCCTCCACCTTCCGTTTGAGGATGCCCCACAGATGCTCAATAGGATTTAGGTCTGGAGACATGCTTGGCCAGTCCATCACCTTTACCCTCAGCTTCTTTAGCAAGGCAGTGGTCATCTTGGAGGTGTGTTTGGGGTCGTTATCATGTTGGAATACTGCCCTGTGGCCCAGTCTCCGAAGGGATGGGATCATGCTCTGCTTCAGTATGTCACAGTACATATTGGCATTCATGATTCCCTCAATGAACTGTAGCTCCCCAGTGCCGGCAGCACTTATGCAGCCACAGACCATGACACTCCCACCACCATGCTTGACTGTAGGCAAGACACACTTGTCTTTGTACTCCTCACCTGGTTGCCGCCACACACACCTGACACCATCTGAACCAAATAAGTTTATCTTGGTCTCATCAGACCACAGGACATGGTTCCAGTAATCCCTGTCCTTAGTCTGCTTGTCTTCAGCAAACTGTTTGCAGACTTTCTTGTGCATCATCTTTAGAAGAGGCTTCCTTCTGGGACGACAGCCATGCAGACCAATTTGATGCAGTGTGCGGCATATGGTCTGAGCACTGACAGGCTGACCCCCCACCCCTTAAACCTCTGCAGCAATGCTGGCAGCACTCATATGTTTATTTCCCAAAGACAACCTCTGGATATGTCGCTGAGCACATAACTTCTTTGGTCGACCATGTCGAGGCCTGTTCTGAGTGGAACCTGTCCTGTTAAACCGCTGTATGGTCTTAGCCACTGTGCTGCAGCTCAGTATCCAGGTCTTGGCTATCTTCTTATAGCCTAGGCCATCTTTATGTAGGGCAACAATTCTTTTTTTCAGATCCTCAGAGAGTTCTTTGCTATGAGGTGCCATGTTAAACTTCCAGTGACCAGTATGAGAGAGTGAGAGCGATAACACCGAATTTAACACACCTGCTCCCCGTTCACACCTGAGACCTTGTAACACTAACAAGTCACATGACACTGGGAGGGAAACTGGCTTATTGGGCCCAATTTGGACATTTTCACTTAGGGGTGTACTCACTTTTGTTGCCAGCGGCTTAGACATTAATGGCTGTGTGTTATTTTGACGGGACAGCAAATTTACACTCTTATACAAGCTGTACATTCATTACTTTACATTGTAGCAAAGTGTAATTTCTTCAGTGTTGTCACATGAAAAGATATAATAAAATATTTACAAAAATGTGAGGGGTGTACTCACTTTTGTGGGAGCAGGTGCTCCAAGGTATTTAGTAAGAGACATGGTAATTTTTTTTAAGTTGTAGGTTTTTTTGAAAATTATGAAGTTAATTCAAATTTGTCATTTTTTTTAACAATTTTTTTTACATACTGTCACCAGAGTAGTGCAACATTACCATATGTCTGATGTGGCATTTATCATAGAAACTGTCTGGTTACAGTATGCAACAATTTTTTTTCTTTTTTTTACAATTACATACTGTGACCAAAACATTACAGTGTACTACTCTTGGTAGGTGATCAGGTTTTGTTTTACACTTAAAATTATTTTTACAGTGATGATCACAGTAATAAGCATTCTTTAGCACTGTTCATTCATGAAACCTTGCTTACTACTGTGATGATGTGATTGGTCACAGCTATCACATGGCACAGGTCTGCTGTAATTGGTCCATGTACCAAGTGACCAACCACAGAGATCACAATAGTACACACAATGGCTATGAAAGAAAGCCATTGCTGACAACTGACAGGTCATCGCTTTGATTGGTTACAGAGATCACATGGTACTAGGTTTACTCCAACCATGCACTTAAGAAGTTATGACAAGTGTAATAATCGAGAAAGGGGGATAAGGGTTCTAAGTCTAAGAGCCTGACACAACTAGGGATTATCCTTCTGCCCCAAAGCAAGGAACTTAGTGCTGAGGACCGTTGGGGAAAAGGAGGCATTACCAAACATCAAGGTTAAATGGCTCGGCAAAAAGAGTAGGTATTCAAACATGCATCATACACCTGTAGAGTAGCATGAACTGTGAGAGGTAAGAGGTCCTTGAGGAGCTGGTGAGAAGGATATTTCCAGGGCAAGGAAGTAAGTGCCAAAGAGATAAGATCCTTGACAACTGACATGTGATCGCTTTGATTGGTTACAGAGATCCCATGGTACTGGGTCATGCACAGTGGTCCAGTACACCAATCTGTGGTCCACTGTGTACACTGAACACAGCAGGTCACACATATGGGAGGACATCATAAACCTCTTAGTATGACAGCGCTCCTGCCCCACCTTTTTTTTTTTTTTACTATAGGCCAGGCGGGAGGTGGTTAAAGTTTGCCCCTCAGAGGACGTTGTGGATGATGAAATGCATTGGGATTTGCCTGATACTGACGCCATCACACACGTTGTGCCGGCACTCATGGCTTTGTATGTCTATGAGGATGAGCCTATCAAATGTTTAAATCCAAATCGAAACAAAACATGATACTTAATTGCTGAAAATGTACAGAAATATGTAGATGATAGGTGGAAATGTTTTATTACAGTGATGGGTGAATTGAATGGTTTCAAATGTTTTTTCGTTCAATTTTCTAACCATCTATGGGCAGCTTTTGAGGAAATATTGTTTACAATATTATATCTCTACACAGCACACAATTATAAACCTATAGACACAATTCAAATATATAACATGAACATAATTTGACAGACATATCATAGACTGTCCTGAATCATTTATGCCTATCAGTCACTCTGTCAGTTCTTCAGCTGCTGTCAACAGCCTCTTGATTAGATTTCCCCGGTTACCTACTGCCCGTCTGGTCATCAGACCATCTGAAGCATGCTGACATTTGTGACAGGGGGCTGATGATAAGTAAAAGTCTAATATTACAATTTGCATGCATGCCATTATTAAAAGGGACAATTCACTAAAAGTTTATTTATCATGAAAACATGTCCATTACATTTCTTTAGTCTTTTTCTTGCTAGAAGACATAATAATGTTTTACTGTTGAACTTTTGATAAGATGTCAGTTCTGAGAACATTTTAAATTATCACTTTAAGACAGGGGGTTCCTACATTGCTTTCATGAATTGATGTTTCCATACAATTATATGAATATCATTGACATAACCTACCCAGGGGTTCCAAAGTAGATTTCAACATACTTATAAATATCCTGCCAAATGGAAAGAACCTCAACACTTGTATTTTGGTTAATGTGTAGACTGTAATGGGCATCAATTAAATAGATATATAGGCATATACTGTATGTAAGTTGCACTGAAGGTTGTGTGTATCGGTCTCTTTATCTTTGCGCAGTAAAATTAGCACATTTACTGAAAAACTATTGTGAGTCAGTTACAGCACCTGACAAGGCCCATGCCTTTGCACAAAATCACAATCACTGTGCAGGACCAATAAACTGGAAGAACAAGAACTATTTGCTTTAAGCAAATTATTATTATTATTTCAGGTACTTATATAGCACCGTCAATTTACACAGCGCTTTTACATGACAACACATTGTACATTCACATCAGTCCCTACCTCACATTCTAGGGCCAATTTAGACCGGATCCAATTAACCTAACAGAATGTCTTTGGGGTGTGGAAGGAAACTGGAGTACCCAGAGGAAACCCACGCAGGGAGAACATGCAAACTCCAGGCAGGTAGTGTCATGGTTGGGATTCGAACCAGCGACCCTGTGCCACTGCACCACTGTGCTGACCGAAATGTGGCTTTTCCCATGTACTAAATATTTAAAAGATGCAAAAGGAAATATTACATACGCCACTAACAATTCTCACACTAAATCAACCCTGTGCTTTGTCTATACAGCCAAAAGCAGTCTTTTCCCCAGTAGCACAAACTTGATTTTCCTTAACTCCCCTGCTGCATAATTCAGCTGTTGGAAGTGTTAAAATCTTTTAGGCAAAAAGGAGCACTTGGCTCACTCCTTGTGAAAACACTGGTGCTTGGCCCAGGGTTTTCAAATGTTTTCAAAAATGGGGAAAAGTGAGTCATTAGCCCTGTATTAGCCCCAACTAGAATGATTCAGACTCTATACAGGACTTCCTTCCTTGATCCTGGTGGCTGAATGAAAGGGCTGTGAGAAAAGGGAAAAATGAGTGCATGCTGCTAAGCAGGATGGGGGGGAGGGGTATACTCCAACCATACACTTGAGGGATTATGACAAGTGGGTAATAATTGAGAAAGGGGGATAAGGGTTCTACCTCTAAGAGCCTGACACAACTGGGGATTATCCTTCTGTCCTAAAGCAAGGAACTTAGTGCTGAGGACCGTTGGGGAAAAGGAGGCATTACCAAACATCAAGGTTAAATGGCTCGGCAAAAAGAATAGGTCTCAATTCAAACATGCATCCCACACCTGTAGAGTAGCATGAACTGTGAGAGATAAGAGTTCCTTGGGGAGCTGGTGAGAAGGATCTTTCCAGGGCAAGGAAGTAAGTGCCAAAGGGTGGGGGGGGGGCAGTGTAACAGGTTGGGGGCCAGTGTCACAGGTGACAGGTGGGGGGTCAGTTTGACAGGTGGGGGGCCAGTGTCACGGGTGACAGGTAGGGGGGTCAGTGTGACAGGTGGGTGGCCAGTGTCACAGGTGACAGGTGGGGGGCCAGTGTGACAGGTGGGGGACAGTGTTACAGGTGGGGGGCCAGTGTCACAAGTGACTGGTGCGGGGGGCCAGTGTGACAGGTGGGGGGCCAGTGTCACAGGAGACAGGTGGGGGGGTCAATGTGACAGGTGGGGGGGCCAGTGTCACAGGAGACAGCTGGGAGACCAGTGTCACAGGTGGGGGGCCAGTGTCACAGGTGACAGGTGGGAGGGTCAGTGTCACAGGTGGGGGGGCCAGTGTCAAAGGTGGGGGGCCAGCGTGACAGGTGGGGGTAGTGTCACAGGAGACAGGTGGGGGGCCAGTGTCACAGGAGACAGGTGGGGGGCCAGTGTGACAGGTGGGGGGTCAGTGTCACAGGTGACAGGTGGGGGGCCAGTGTGACAGGTGGGGGACAGTGTTACAGGTGGGGGGCCAGTGTCACAAGTGACAGGTGCGGGGGGCCAGTGTGACAGGTGGGGGGCCAGTGTCACAGGAGACAGGTGGGGGGGTCAATGTGACAGGTGGGGGGGCCAGTGTCACAGGAGACAGCTGGGAGACCAGTGTCACAGGTGGGGGGCCAGTGTCACAGGTGACAGGTGGGAGGGTCAGTGTCACAGGTGGGGGGCCAGTGTCAAAGGTGGGGGGCCAGCGTGACAGGTGGGGGTAGTGTCACAGGAGACAGGTGGGGGGCCAGTGTCACAGGAGACAGGTGGGGGGGCCAGTGTGACAGGTGGGGGGTCAGTGTCACAGGAGACAGGTGGGGGGGCCAATGTGACAGATGGGGGGCCAGTGTGACAGGTGGGGGGCCAGTGTCACAGGAGACGACAGGTGGGGGGCCAGTGTGACAGGTGGGGGGCCAGTGTTGGGCTTACCTCACATAAGAAGCCCAAATGCATGAAGCAGCATGCTTCCTTGTGATGTCCGTGGGATGTCCCTCCAGCCAGCACATTTTACTTCAGTGTCAGTGTATACAATGAAGAGGAAAGGGGCCTCTGACCCGAGCATGTATCGGCAAAACTCATAGTGTACAAGCAGAGGGACAAACTTGTGCACTGTATCTAGTGCCAGCTCGGGTCAGAGGCCCCTCCCCTCTCCATTGTATACACTGACACTCGGGAAGAGAACTGTGCTGGCTGGAGGGACATCTCGCGGACATCACATAGCTACCGATCGTCTCCTCCCGCCCCGCTTCCTTGTATAGTTAGATGCCAGCTGGAGGTACAGGGGGGGTGCGGGGTCTTGGGCCCCCCCACACTGGCAGAATACCAGGGCCCAGTCACAAGTGCGAATGTTGCGACCCTGGTAATTCCGTCATTGCTTGTATTGATGTTGACCTATAGTAAGACCTTGGATATTCTGGTTTTGCTGTATGGCTATCGCCAAATGCTCCATGGTGAGAATATACAGTAACGGGGAGAAGAGGGCAACCCTGTCGAGTGCCATTGTGGATCCAGAGAGGGTCCAATAGAAGGACATTGGACAGGGGTCAAGTCCTGGGGAAAAAAGTGTGGGAACTCCCACCCAAGATCTACTAGCCCACCAAAAAAAAAAAATTATACGCTCATATGCACGAACGCTTCAAAAGTAGTATTTTTCATCCAATTTCAGTATTGTGTGTATGAAGCTTAACTGTTAGTACCTAAATAAAAACAATCCTCAATAAACATAAATACGGTAATTCTCTAAATAATCAGCATTCATTCAATTGTGCTTCCATGCAAATGTGAACATCATGTTCTGATCTTTATTGGGGAATTTTATTTTGTATATAGAGTGTTTATGTGGTGAGTTTACACTTTTCATTGAACAGAGTTTGGATGACACAGGGTTAAACGGAAAGGTCATAAATTAACTTCACATTATCTGGACAGAATTCTTGGGGAGATAGTGATTCCTGCTTAGGAGATGTATGTTAGCTTGGTGGGCTGCAAACTCTGCAGGGTTCCCACACACACTCGCTGCTATTCCAACCCTTCACAAATTTCCACATAAACTTCCCTCCTGGCATTAAACATTGCCTGGTATTGTGCTCAGCTTACCACCCCAAACTGATGTCCCTCCCTCACCTCTCTCCCTGCATGTCCTGTGAGCAGAATAGCTGTGCTCCTCCTCTGGGTTCTCTCATCATATGGCACTGAAGATAGAGGAGGGGGGATTCAGCGGGACACACAGAGCAAGTATGCAGGAGACGGGGGGGGGGGGGATGAGGAGACAAAAATTTCAGGAGGGGCCGGCGGGGAGGAGCGCATCACGAGAGGTCTGACTAAATACAATCTCTTAGCAGCAGGGACCTGATCTACCTGTCAGCTAGCTGTGATTGACAGGTAGATCGAAGCGGAAGATCTCATAGGACCCCCTTCTGGCAATGCCTGAATGGTCAGGTGTGCGGCACTTACTATTGCGAGCTGTGTCGGTAGCTGTTGGTGTAGCACCTGCCACACAGTTCGCATACTTCAAAGTCTTGCAGGACACGGCTGCTAACGGGAACTGAGTTCATGTTGTGGAAAAAGTACAGGAACTTGAGGACTTGAGCCCTGACATTGGAGTATATTCTTGCCGAGGGACAACTGTACAAGGCCACAATTTTACTCATAGCTGTATTGATTTAGATCATAGTAGAGCCATTTAGAACATTGAGGGACTAATTTTTAATGATCATATTTAGAATGCATGGCGCTAATGAGATGAACATACAGGAATTGGTTGTTTTCTTTAGACTGTAGTTTATTAATTTGAGTCTCTCTCTCTCTCTTGGCATGCTTATCCTCAGATACATACATTTAATCCTAGTCAACCTGAAAAAAGTTATTTTCATAATAAGTGTGACTGAAAATGGAGAAATTTTCCTCTGATAATTTGTTAGTCTCTTGTGACGATTCTGTTGGTGGGGTGACGGTATTGTACCTCGAAGTGCCAGGTAGAAGGAATTATTTCTAGGGGCATTCCATATGGAAGGTATGGGATTGTCTTCTTTCTTTTGAAGATCATTCTTCCAAAATGCATCTGGAAAAGTTATTGTGGCAAAAATTGGATATTAGCTGAGGACCAAAATGTAACTCTTATTTACTCCTATGGTTGGGTCTAGGGGACTTTGCATGCTGTTGCTGATCTTCCTAACATGAACGGGGATTCGCATACCCACGCACAAAAGCCAAGAGGAAAAACGTAACGTTTATTAGGACTTTAAGTAGATAATAGGATAATGTATGTGTTATAAATTCTCATAGGGAGGAGTCAAGAAACCCCCACTAGTCTTCCCACCAAATTGGGAGACATATTCTCCATTCTAGATAGTGAGAACAGAGAGGAGTATTCCAACAAAAATAGCATGCCTCCTCTGCGGTCAATACATGTGTCTCTTTGACCTTCAGTGTGGGATACCATATTGGCTGATCTTGACCAAATAAATGTATTATCTCCTATAGTTTCACACAAATTAGGGCAATCAGAAAAGATAGTGATAATTAAATACCAACCTCCCCACCACTAAACACTGGCCCAAAAAAAAAACATAATCTAATACTGTAGCTGCTGACCCTTCAAGGGTAACTCCACTTTCGTGTGGGAAAAAAAAAACAAATAAAGAAAAAATAATATAGCGTATACAATTGTGACACAAGTCATATTGTAATTGAATGTTATTAAAAATGACCTTTCCTTTTCAATCTGCAGCCACTGTAATTTTCTGAGAATGCAATGCAATATGGCTACCTGGGGTTGTTCTGTGCACAGAGTGTGTACTGACTAAGGATGGGCCCGGTGCTCGATGCGAACCCACGTTCGCATCGAGCACCGGGCGTTCGCTCGCTCGGCGAGCCCAGAACTATTTTGGCCGCTCGCATCACGTTGGTGTTTTGCGCGCGGCCCCGCAATGCATTGCGGCCGGCGCGGCCGACGCAGTGCATTGCTGGCTGATGATTGGCCAAGCATGCACTGTGACCCCGCATGCTTGGCCAATCACAGCCCCGGAAACTCGAAGAGCCATAATTGGCTACAGGCAGGACGCCTGTAGCCAATTACAGCTCAGGGGCTGTAGTACACGCCCCCCCCTATAAAACGCCGCCACGCCGTCTGCGCCGGTCACATGCTGTTCCGGCGCAGATTGAGCAGGCTGTTCCTGTGACACTCTGCTGCATTTAGATAGATAGAGAGAGAGATTCACTTGCAGAGATTGAGTTAGATAGATTCAGTTACAAAGATTGATTGACAAAGAGGGGCTTGTAGTGTGCTCGTGGCAGGCAGGCAGAGCTCCTATATTTTGTTACCAGAAGCACCTATAGGACTTGTAGTGTGTTCGTGGCAGGCAGGCAGAGCTCCTATATTTTGTTACCAGAAGCACCTATAGGACTTGTAGTGTGTTAGTGGCAGGCAGGCAGAGCTCCTATATTTTGTTACCAGAAGCACCTATAGGACTTGTAGTGTGTTAGTGACAGGCAGGCAGAGCTCCTATATTTTTGTTACCAGAAGCACCTTTAGGTCTTGTAGTGTGTTAGTGGCAGGCAGGCAGAGCTCCTATATTTTGTTACCAGAAGCACCTATAGGACTTGTAGTGTGTTAGTGACAGGCAGGCAGAGCTCCTATATTTTGTTACCAGAAGCACCTATAGGACTTGTAGTGTGTTAGTGACAGGCAGGCAGAGCTCCTATATTTTGTTACCAGAAGCACCTATAGGACTTGTAGTGTGTTAGTGGCAGGCAGGCAGAGCTCCTATATTTTGTTACCAGAAGCACCTATAGGACTTGTAGTGTGTTAGTGACAGGCAGGCAGAGCTCCTATATTTTGTTACCAGAAGCACCTATAGGACTTGTAGTGTGTTAGTGGCAGGCAGGCAGAGCTCCTATATTTTGTTACCAGAAGCACCTATTCCGCCATCTATCAGGACTGGATCCGGGGGTACAGTCCTTCTGTTGGGAAAGGGGTTGGGAGTGGAGGGTTTCAACAGAGAAACATGAAAGACCGGATGGACCTTGAGGGAATCAGGAAGTTCCAACTCATAGGCCACTTCATTAATTTTTCGTTTGACTGGGAAGGGACCTAAAAACTTAGGGCCCAGTTTTTTCGAAGGACAAGCCATCCTCAGATTCAAGGTAGAGAGCCATACTGTGTCACCCGGTGCCAGTACTAATTCTCCACGCCTCTTTCGGTCAAAGACCGTCTTGTTATGTTCCTGGGTCCGGGCCATGGTGTCCTGCAGGAGTCGGTTATTGGAAGCAAAGAAGTCAATCTTTTTCTGAACTGCGGGCACAGTACATTCAGGAAGAGAATTGGGCAGGAATGAAGGATGAAAGCCATAGTTGGCGAAGAAGGGCGTCTGTTGGGTGGCCGAGTGGATAGCATTGTTATATGCAAATTCGGCAACTGGCAACAGGGAGACCCAATCGTCTTGGGAGAAGGAAGAAAAGCACCGTAGATATTGTTCCAGGGTCTGATTGGTTCTTTCGGTCTGCCCATTGGTTTGAGGGTGATAAGCGGATGAAAACGATAGTTCAATATTGAGGGCCTTGCAGAGCGATTTCCAGAACCGAGAGGTGAATTGTACCCCTCGGTCAGACACTATGTTGGCCGGTACCCCATGGAGTCTGATGACTTCTCGGATGAACACTTGTGCGGTTTCTGAGGCAGAAGGGGTGCCCTTCATAGGAACAAAGTGTGCCATCTTTGACAGACGATCAACTATCACGAAGATCGTAGTGTGGTCCTCTGCTGGGGGTAGTTCCACGATGAAGTCTATGGACAGCATTTTCCAGGGACGATCTGGGACTGGCAATGGCTTGAGTAGGCCCCAGGCTTTGGTTCTGTAACTCTTGCTCCGTATACACACAGTGCATGTTTCCACAAATTTCCTGCAGTCTTTCCTTAGCTGAGGCCACCAGAAGGTACGTTGTACCAATTCAGTGGTTTTGGTGACACCGAAGTGTCCGGCAAGTCTATGATCATGGCACAATTCCAGGACGGTTACCCGCAGACCCTCGGGAATGAAAATCTTATCCCCATGCCACAATAGCCCATCCTTGACCCGCAACCCAGGACCGGGAGTGGGTATGAGGCCACTGGAAGCCAGCCTGAGCCGGGACAGCAAGTTTTCCTGTAGCAGGAGGAAATTTCCAGGGGCAAGGATAGTGTCTGGAGGGGAACCATCCTGGGATTTGTGATACATACGAGACAGAGCGTCCGGCTTCGCGTTTTTGGAACCCGGACGATAGGTCACGTGAAAAGTAAAACGAGAGAAAAATAAGGCCCAACGGGCCTGTCTAGTTTTCAACCTCTTGGCAGTCTTCAAGTACTCTAGATTCTTGTGATCCGTGAAGATCAAGATTGGATGAGTAGCCCCTCCAGCAGGTAGCGCCATTCCTCGAGGGCGGTCTTTATAGCCAGTAATTCCCGATCTCCCACATCGTAGTTCTTCTCGGCTGGGGACAGTTTCCGTGAGAAGAATGCCACGGAGTGTAGCAGGGCCTTGATGCCCTGTCTCTGGGACAGGATGGCCCCTACAGCTATCTCCGAGGCATCCACTTCTAAAACAAAGGGTAGAGAAGGATCTGGATGCTTCAGGATAGGAGCTGAGGTAAAGAGCCCTTTGAGGGCCTCGAAGGCCCCCTGGGCCTCAGGAGACCAATGAAAACGGGTACCTTGTTTGGTGAGTTGAGTAATGGGTGCCACTATGGCCGAGAATCCCTTGATGAATTTGCGATAAAAATTGGCGAAGCCAATGAATCGCTGGATCCCCTTTTTATCTGCGGGAACAGGCCAGTCCAGGATGGCTGAGATCTTCTGGGGGTCCATCCGGATGCCTCTACTGGAGATGATCAAGCCCAGGAAGGGTATGCTTTCTACCTCAAAGAGGCATTTTTCGGCCTTGGCATAGAGGCCATGTTGCCGGAGGCGGCCCAGAACACTTTTAACATGTCCACGATGCAACTCTAGGGAGGAAGAGAAAATTAGTATGTCATCAAGATAAACAACAGCAAAAACATCAAGAAAGTCCCGAAGCACATCGTTTATGAAAGACTGGAAGGTAGCGGGGGCGTTACAGAGTCCGAACGGCATCACCAGGTACTCAAAGTGCCCAAATCGAGACCGAAATGCCGTCTTCCATTCATCCCCGTCCTTTATACGAACTAAATTGTACGCCCCTCTGAGGTCCAGTTTGGAAAAGATGGAGGCTGTGCCAAGCCTCTGAAACAGTTCAGGTACCAGGGGAAGCGGGTAGCGATTTTTGACAGTGACCTCGTTTAGGGCACGATAGTCCACACAGGGTCTGAGAGAATGGTCCTTCTTCTCTACAAAAAATATTCCTGCACCTGCAGGAGATGTAGATGGGCGGATAAAACCTTTTTTCAAGTTATCATCAATGTAGTCTTTCAATTTCCCCTGCTCCACCTCTGTTAAAGGAAAAACCCTACCGAAGGGAATCTTGGCCCCGGGAAGAAGTTCAATGGGACAGTCATAGGGCCTGTGGGGTGGCAGCACATCTGCCCTTTGTTTGCTGAACACATCCAGGTAGGCATGGTAGGCTTCGGGGATGGACTGACGTAGACCTGCCTCGGTTTCTAGGCAGAGCAAAGCGGAGGGTCCTGCGGGGACCATGGAGCCGCAGGACCTTTGGCAGTAGGGAGAGGAAAAGGCCACTTCTCCTGTGGACCAGTTGATGACCGGGTTGTGTGCTTGCAGCCAGGGGATCCCTAGAATGACTGGGAACAAGGGAGAAGAGATTATGTCCAAACGTAACAGTTCTTGATGTGACTCTGAGATCACTGTGTGCAATGGGGCAGTCTCCTGAGTCACTGGGCCAGATTTAATGGTGGACCCATCCGCCAGATGGACGGACAGGCCCTGTTCCCTTGGACGGAGAGGAATTCGATGCCGGGCAGCAAAAACAGAGTCCATGAAGCAACTACAGGCCCCAGAGTCAATGATAGCGGTGGTCCGCAGGGTCCTTCCTGGGAGCTGGAAGGAAACAGAAAGGGCAAGATCAGATGAAACCCCGGTCACAGGATCCACATAACTGGAGAGAATAGTGGGGAACTTACGGAGTTTAGCTGGGCAATTCCGGACATAGTGACCAGGCTCTCCGCAATACAGACACAGATTGTTGCTGCGGCGTCTCTGGCGTTCTGCTGGAGTGAGAGAGGGCCGCAGGAGTCCAAGTTGCATGGGTTCTGATGCCGAGGAAGCATGAACAGGTTTAACAGAGGGAGCAGTGCGGAAATGGCTTGGGGCCCTGGGGAGCATCCAGGTAGGTCTTGGGGACCCCAAGGTTTGTTCGGCCCTACGCTCCAGTAGGCGCCGGTCAATTTGGATACTTAGGTCTATGAGGGAGTTCAGGGTCTGAGGCACCCCTACTCTGGCGAGCTCATCCTTGAGCGCGTCTGAGAGGCCCATGCGGAATTGGTGACGGAGAGCAGCATCGTTCCAGTCAGTGTCGGCACCCCAACGCCTGAACTCAGCCACATAGTCCTCGGCTGGTCTTCGACCCTGTTGGAGAGAACGTAGGGCGGCTTCCGCAGTGGTTGAGAGTTGGGGGTCCTCATATAACTGCGCCATGGCGTCAAAGAAGGTGGAGAGACTGGTCAATGCTGCATCCTTTTGTTCCACGAGACGGTGGGCCCAGATTTGGGGATCCCCAGTCAGTAGGGCTACCACAAAGCCCACCTTGGTGGTCTCTAGAGAAAAGGTCCTAGGTTGCAGAGCAAAATGGAGTTCGCAGGAGTTGCGGAAAGTTCTGAAGCTACCACGGGCACCTGAAAATTTCTCTGGAGTAGGAACCTTGGGCTCAGGTGGTAGCATCACTATAGTCTGGGTAGGTGCAGGCCCCGTTGGGGGTATTGCCGGGTGAGGAGTTCCTTGGGTACTGGATGGACCAGACAAGGCCAGTACCCGCTCCTCCAGCCGTGTGTACCCTTGCTGGAGGTTCTTCACCGCCTGGGTCAGACCTGCCAGGTGTTGGCATAACCCCTCCATGGCGGGGGCTCCCTGCTCGGGCTCAGACATGGCTGTCTGCTACTGTCACGTACCTGGTGGTGCGAGCCCGAGATTGCAGGGAGAGGCCTCCCTTGCGTCTCCCACTCCTGGTCCCCTGGTGTGGGAACAGGAGAGCCAGGAGTGAGGAGGAGCACGGGTGCCTGGCAGGATCAACAGACCGGTGAGTAGGAAGCAGGTTAGCAGAGCTGGCGGGATCTTTGGCAAGCAGGCTCACAGGTAAACTGGATAGCAGAGCTGGCAGGATCTTTGGCAAGCAGGCTCACAGGTAAACTGGATAGCAGAGCTGGCAGGATCTTGGGCAAACAGGCTCACAGATAAACTGGATAGCAGAGCTGGCAGGATCTTTGGCAAGCAGGCTCACAGGTAAACTGGATAGCAGAGCTGGCAGGATCTTTGGCAAGCAGGCTCACAGGTAAACTGGATAGCAGAGCTGGCAGGATCTTTGGCAAGCAGGCTCACAGGTAAACTGGATAGCAGAGCTGGCAGGATCTTTGGCAAGCAGGCTCACAGGTAAACTGGATAGCAAAGCTGGCAGGATCTTTGGCAAGCAGGCTCACAGGTAAACTGGATAGCAGAGCTGGCAGGGTCTTTGGAAGCAGGCTCACAGGTAAACTGGATAGCAGAGCTGGCAGGATCTTTGGCAAGCAGGCTCACAGGTAAACTGGATAGCAGAGCTGGCAGGATCTTTGGCAAGCAGGCTCACAGGTAAACTGGATAGCAGAGCTGGCAGGATCTTGGGCAAACTGGAAAGCAGAGCTGGCAGGATCTTTGGCAAGCAGGCTCACAGGTAAACTGGATAGCGGAGCTGGCAGGATCTTTGGCAAGCAGGCTCACAGGTAAACTGGATAGCGGAGCTGGCAGGATCTTTGGCAAGCAGGCTCACAGGTAAACTGGATAGCAGAGCTGGCAGGATCTTTGGCAAGCAGGCTCACAGGTAAACTGGATAGCAGAGCTGACAGGAACTGGACAACGGCTTGGCAAGCAGGTTCACAGGTAAACTTGGATAGCAGAGCTGACAGGAACTGGACAACGGCTTGGCAAGCAGGTTCACAGGTAAACTTGGATAGCAGAGCTGACAGGAACTGGACAACGGCTTGGTAAACAGGTTCACAGGTAAACTTGGATAGCAGAGCTGACAGGAACTGGACAACGGCTTGGCAAGCAGGTTCACAGGTAAACTTGGATAGCAGAGCTGACAGGAACTGGACAACGGCTTGGCAAGCAGGTTCACAGGTAAACTTGGATAGCAGAGCTGACAGGAACTGGAAGCAGGAAACAGAACCACTGAATGGGCTGGAGACAAACAGGTGATCAGGTTCGTTACAGGAATCAGACTGCAAACTAGACAGAGACTTTGCAGGGAACCAGAGTTCATCAAAGAAGTCAGGTAATGGATCTGAACTGGAAGCAAGGTACAGTGGATCAGGCAGGAGGATGGTCATAGGAAGCCGGGGTCGGGTACAGGCAGAAAGCTGGATAGTCTATGGCAAGCCGGGTCAAAGGAACAGATATAACAGGATCAGGTTTTATTACACCACAACGCTGTAGAGCAGACAGCAAGGACCGTCTGCACAGGTCAGGCTTAAATAGGCCGGCTGGTGCTAACTAGAGCGCGCGCCCGTCTCCCTGTGCGCGGTTGTGCACGTGCCCGCGCCCGGGCGCGCATGCGCATGCGCAATGGAATCCGAGGGCCGGGACGGCCCGGGTTTAAGTTTCTGGCAGGATCTTCATGACATCTGGGTTCTCTCATCATATGGCACTGAAGATAGAGGAGGGGGGATTCAGCGGGACACACAGAGCAAGTATGCAGGAGACAGGGGGGGGGATGAGAAAAAAAATTTCAGGAGGGGCCGGCGGGGAGGAGCGCATAACAAGAGGTCTGACTAAATACAATCTCTTAGCAGCAGGGACCTGATCTACCTGTCAGCTAGCTGTGATTGACAGGTAGATCGAAGCGGAAGCTCTCATAGGGCCCCCTTCTGGCAATGCCTGAATGGTCAGGTGTGCGGCACTTACTATTGCGAGCTGGGTCGGTAGCTGCTGGTGTAGCACCTGCCACACAGCTCGCATACTTCAAAGTCTCGCAGGACACGGCTGCTAACAGGAACTGAGTTCATGTTGTGGAAAAAGTACAGGAACTCCGTTCCCGCAGGACTTGAGCCCTGACATTGGAGTATATTCTTGCCGAGGGACAACTGTACAAGGCCACAATTTTACTCATAGCTGTATTGATTTAGATCATAGTAGAGCCATTTAGAACATTGAGGGACTAATTTTTAATGATCATATTTAGAATGCATGGCGCTAATGAGATGAAAATACAGGAATTGGTTGTTTACTTTAGACTGTAGTGTATTCATTTGAGTCTCTCTCTCTCTTGGCATGCTTATCCTCAGATACATACATTTAATCCTAGTCAACCTTAAAAAAGTTATTTTCATAATAAGTGTGACTGAAAATGGAGCAATTTTCCTCTGATAATTTGTTAGTCTCTTGTGACGATTCTGTTGGTGGGGTGACGGTATTGTACCTTGAAGTGCCAGGTAGAAGGAATTATTTCTAGGGGCATTCCATATGGAAGGTATGGGATTGTCTTCTTTCTTTTGAAGACCATTCTTCCAAAATGCATCTGGAAAAGTTATTGTGGCAAAAATCGGATATTAGCTGAGGACCAAAATGTAACTCTTATTTACTCCTATGGTTGGGTCTAGGGGACTTTGCATGCTGTTGCTGATCTTCCTAACATGAACGGGGATTCGCATACCCACGCACAAAAGCCAAGAGGAAAAACGTAACGTTTATTAGGACTTTAAGTAGATAATAGGATAATGTATGTGTTATAAATTCTCATAGGGAGGAGTCAAGAAACCCCCACTAGTCTTCCCACCAAATTGGGAGACATATTCTCCATTCTAGATAGTGAGAACAGAGAGGAGTATTCCAACACAAATAGCATGCCTCATCTGCGGTCAATACATGTGTCTCTTTGACCTTCAGTGTGGGATACCATATTGGCTGATCTTGACCAAATAAATGTATTATCTCCTAGTTTTACACAAATTAGGGCAATCAGAAAAGATGGTGGTAATTAAATACCAACCTCCCCACCACTAAACACTGGCCCAAAAAAAACATAATCTAATACTGTAGCTGCTGACCCTTCAAGGGTAACTCCACTTTCGTGTGGGAAAAAAATAACAAATAAAGAAAAAATAATATAGCGTATACAATTGTGACACAAGTCATATTGTAATTGAATGTTATTAAAAATGACCTGTCCTTTTCAATCTGCAGTCACTGTAATTTTTTGAGAATGCAATGCAATATGGCTACCTGGGGTTGTTCTGTGCACAAAGTGTGTACTGACCACCCCCAGAAACATCCTTTCCTGCTTGTATGATTGGCTCATTTTCCCAGAAGTCTGCCTAAGATACAAGTCAGATTTCAGGCATCCCCTGCAACAAAAATGTCATTTTTGGTGAGACACTCCCAGTAGGAACACGTCTAAAGGGATGCAGGCCCAGCAGATTTCCTCATTAGTGCCCTGCTGCTGCCACACCTGATAGATGCATATGAAACCTTTCCCATTAGACTCACTCATCACTAAGGCTCAGAGGAACATACAGGAACTACTTAAGAATAACTAAAGGTAGGAATCTGCAACAAAGGTTGTTATAATCCTTGCAATGTACATAAATCCCCCAGAGGGGAAATGTTTTTTTCTCAACAAAAGTGGAGCTACTCTTTAATATTTGGGCACTTACCTGTCCACGAATCCAGTGGTATCCTCACCCGAGATGATTTTTCAATTGCCTCCCTGGTGCTGCCGACGCCTTGTGGCTTCACAACTGGACCCCTACTGTGCCTGCGCGAAGCGCGCTGCAATTTGTGAATGGCCCAGCTTCGGGGGAAGGAGGAGGGGGACTAAACTTCTGGCTGAGTTTGCTGCAGCGAACTCAGCCAAAAAGTGGAGCGGTACCTGTCAAAACCAGGTACCGATCCCCCCAAAAGGTGCCAAATGTGGCAGCGGAGGGGGGAGGAGGCAGATAAGTGTAGCTTCCCCTTTTGGGTGGAGCTCCGCTTTAAACTGTTGCAGCTTTCAGAGATTTGTGGTAACATCTGTAGAAAAAGATAAAAGTTTATTTTTTATAAAGAACTGTGTACTTGTGTTTATGAATAACCTTAAAGGGGTGTTTCACCTTACAAATTTTTTTTTTTAAAAGTCAGCAGCTAAAAAAAAAAGTAGCTGCTGACTTTTAATAAGTACACTTACCCTCCCAGGGTGCCCGCGATGTCGGCCGTGGAGGACGAGCTGTCCCTCGGCCATCCGGTTCCAGCGTCGCCATCCTCAGTAAGGGAAACGGCTTCCCGTTTCCTACTGCGCATGCGCGAGTCGGCCCGCGGCCTACTGCGCATGCGCGAGTCTAATTTGTGAATGGGGAACGCGATGTGTTGTGGGACATAGTTCCCATAACACACCGCGCCCCATTCAATAGAAGACGGAAGGAGAGAAGATTACCGCGGCGCTGGAGGAGGCAGATTAGGACGATCTGCCTAGCAACAGCCATTTCTGGTAAGTCAAAAAAAAATAAAATTTTTTTTTTTTTCATTTTAAATTGTTACTAAGTTAACATTTTTTTAAAGTTTTTGTTTTCAGGGTGTCCCACCACTTTAAATTCACACTGTTCTGTTTGAAGCACTGGTTTATGCATTGACATATCTCCTTTAGATTTTGATCCATTCAACCAATATGGTTACTTGCTGAAAAAGCGCCCTGCACAGACAGTTTAATCCAATGTAGTATTACTTGTTAAAATGGGGCACATGAAGTATTCACTAATCATTTTACTGTGAAGAGAATAATCTTTTAAACCTTATCCTCACTATGAAGACTAATATCTTACTGAGGGAACGCGAAGTAGAAAGGAAGGGTCTATATACTATATACTAAACCAACTAACCCCAACATGCAGGAAATCTATATTATACCATTTACAGATATGTAAATAACAAGTTGTAGTTACACTGAACTGTCACTAGATGTCAGCACAAAGATTTTTACATATACAAAATGAACTCCAATGCAACAGTTATAGATAGACGATAAGCGCTCCAGAACAAACACTTCAGTATGTCATCAGTAGATATTTGATGTCAAATTTCATTGTTAAAGGACATTATTGACTCTGGATGTTAATGAAAAAAACCTGGTAGTTGCCTCCAGGAAAAGAACACAATTCTGTACTGCTTTTTTAAATTGGACCTAGCATCAGATGTATCTTATCATGTTAAGTTTGTGCATGCTAAGTAATGTATATGTTTAATGCCTATTTATTACCTCTCACAAAGATCACAGTACTTCCCCTGACAATGCTTTCCTTGGCTTTTCTTATCAGAAGAACAGTTCTGTCTTTGTTTTGGCATTATTCAGTGTCAGCATCTGCTTCCTGGACTAAGATCCTGGCTTAGAGATGCCACATTCCTGTAATTCCTGATTATTTTGACTGTTTACAAATGGCTGACACAGATCAGCCTCCTGTGGAAAGGAGGAGACTAAGGAAATGCTTCATTCAGCCTGCAGCAGACTGCATTTTCTTAGCCAATGTCACTTGACTGGAGCTAAAGAACTGCTTTTCAATGATAAAGGTTTTTCTAAACATTACAGTATACGGTGGCTGTATATTGTGACATATCAGGAATGGATTTGTGCAGTCTGAAAGGTCTGTTTTAATGTTCACATTAAAAACCAAGGGAAATATGTTGGACTTTTAGTGTTAAAAATAACAATAACATAAGCAGGAAGCTGCACCTAACCTGTAAAAAAAATAAAAAAATAAAAAATAAAAAATTAAACATTTTAAAATCGTATATAAAAAATAAAAAAAACATTTCAGCTAGTTAATATTTGCTCTCAAAAGTGTGAAATAGCTATGCAGTGAAACACGCACTTTGTAATTACTGTTTTGCAAAAGTCTTTTGAAAATTCAGAATGTGAGGCACTGAAGAGCTTAGTTCATGTGTCTAAAAAAATACTGTTTTCCTACTGAGTTTATGCTTACTGGCAGTGCACACTACCCTGGGACTCTCCAGTTCATACCTCTGAATTGGCTGAGCTAAATCACTTGGATGTAGGTTCTTTCAGTAAATATATTGATTACAACCTAAAGGGTAAGTCCATCCAAAACTGACATTCCAGTTACAGAGGTAGTCTGGTGGAGTCACTCACTGGTTTATTATATTTCTCCTGGGACTCCAGTGGCGAGACCTCCATTGTGCTTGGCTCCATTTCTGCCCACCTTGAAGTTTTTTGAGTTCCCGCTCCATTCCTTCTGTTGTGTTTTTCCATAATATAAAATAAAATATGAATCCAAGAAGAAGAGTAGGGTCATCATATACGACTGCAGCAAATGCGCAGGCCTAAGAAGTCAAGAAGTCAAGGAACATCTGTCAAGTTTAAATAACCAATAATACCTGGCTCATCCACTGAACTCTGATAAAAGGACACTGCAAGTATTTTTCCTTCTCAGCTCTGTTTTATTTCTCTGTTGCTGAATTTTTTCTTTATTTCTTTGTAACAGCCTTTTTTCTGTAAATATTTTATTTGCACCAATTTGACCTTTTCTTTGTTAAACCTTATTTAGAAAAGTGTTAAACTTGTCCCTAAGCTTTTGATGCAAGCTAAAAGAATCACTGTCTCTTGAAGCGAGCTACGGTATACAATAAATCGCTGAACATACCGGTCTGTGGTGACAGTGTGTGTTACAGATGTGTATTCTAAAATCATAATTGGTATTAGTATAAATAAATATATATAAATATATAAATAATGGGGCGCTTGCATAAAAAACTAATTAGAAAACTAATTAAAAAACGTAGCAAGAATGCAATAACATTAATATTCAGATTAAAAATGTGGCGCTAATAAACAGTCCGCCACTCAAAGGACTCTGACAAAGTCACGTGGGCGTGACGTAATGCGTAAGGAGAGGAGAATCAGAGCCTGGTGACGCTAGTGTGTGTGGGATCTCGGCCGGGACCCTACACTGTCTTTTATCCACCGCTGCATTTACTCTGCATGTTATGTAAGTCATTTGCTTTATATTTAATAAATGTTTTAAACCACTACACAATGGAGCGCTTCCATCTGTTTGCTCACATGTCCGCCTGAGAGGAGCTGGCAAGGACGCAGCCAGAGGATCGGTTCCTGAGGAGGTGGATGCCCATGCTTAGTAAGGTTGTTTTTCATTACCTATAAGGTAAGGGGTTGGGGGAAACAGCTTAGGACACCTGCATGGAAAGGAGCACCGCTTGTTAAAACCCTTAAAGACTACTTTGAATGCATCTGCAAAATTCACCACCTCACCTGGAGATTGCATAGAAAATTGCACTATATATGGGAATAATCTGCTGGATTGCACAGGACTTGAATTCATTTTAGAAACACTTTTATGCTTTTGGACTCACGGCAAATAATTTATTAGCATTTTTTCTTCACGATTTTTATTTATTGAACACAGGCTCAGTTGTGCATAATTAGTTAAAAAAATTTTTTGCACAGGTTCAGTCGTAACCTTATCCATTCACTGATTGCCTTTTTGCACATATTTATTGGCTACACAGGTTTACTTATTGCATTGTTGCACGATATTTGCTACTCATTTATCTATTATTTATTGTCACTTAAATATTTATTGCCACTTATATATATTTTTACTGCACTATTTATTATGCACATGGGATGTGGATTTTATTTACTTGATCTATTTGCTTGATGTTGTTTTGTATAGCTCTACCCATTATTTGATGCTATACGCCTTGTAATTTATTTCATTAATCTCTTGGGACGCTGTGACTGGAGCCATCCTTGTTGGACCGTGGCGGACTGTTTATTAGCGCCACATTTTTAATCTGAATATTAACTTTATTGCATTCTTGCTACGTTTTTTAATTAGTTTTCTAATTAGTTTTTTATGCAAGCGCCCCATTATTTATATATTTATATACATTTATTTATACTGATTGTTGGTGTGTGAAAACCCTGGATGGTGGCTGCGGCAGTCGTTGTTATTGTTGATTAGCTGTTTTAGTTTTTAGCTCACTCCCCTTTTGGTTTGCGCAGTTGATACCCCCCTTTTTTACATAATTGGTATTGCTACGATTATGAGTTTCCATCTCTCTGTAATAAGGCGGTAGTGGTAGCTAAAGGGTTAATTGTTTAATTAACATTGCCCAGTGACAATCCCTCTCAGGCTGCTGGAACCTAGATTGTAAAGCCTGGAGCTGGAAAATCTTTGTGCAGGGTGAAGCTGAGAGTGGCATTGTTAAAGAGGTGTGTCCCTTAAAAAAATATAAAATAAAAGTCAGCAGCTACAAATACTGCAGCTGCTGACTTTTAATAATTGGACACTTACTTGTTCCAGGGTCCAGCGATGCGGGGGGTCGAAGCTCCGCTAGCCCCTTGATCCGCTCGGCGGCGCTGGCATTGCAACTGTGGGCATCCGGCTGTGGCTTCACAGCCGGGCACCTACTGCGCATGCGCGAGCGGCGCTGCGCACCGTGATTGGCCGCACAGTCATCTTTGACACGTGAAAGGTCCCAGATGACTGGGGAGCCATTCCTGCGCCGAGGGGAAGTGACGTCACCAGCCTAGGCTATGCAGAAGGCAGACTGCGAGGGACCCACTAGCAACAGGCATTTAGAGGTATGTAAAAAAATAAATAAATTCCAATTATTTTTTTTTATTTTTTTGGGGGGGATTTTTAAGCCTTTTTTGTTTTTTAGGGGGAAACAACACTTTAAGTAAGTGACAGCACGGTGTGAGATTGGCCAGTCCTTTGTCACAAGTTGGTGAGGAGGGCAGGGATCTGATATTCGCTTTTGTCACGTGCTTTATTCACAAATACACAAAAAAAAAAAAAACATTATGCTCACATCTCTGAAAGCCCATGTTGTCTACCTACTCTATTTCAGTGCTGCAGTCTCTGCCAGGGTCTTTGGCATTAGGCACTCCTGACAGTGTTCAATGCCTGTTTCCCCTGCTATGAGCTGTAGCTTCTTCCTCCAACCCCTATGGCACTGCAGAAAGCAATGTAGGGGATGGAGAACGGGACCATGGCACACAGAGAAGGAAACATGCTTTCAACACTCCAGGATGTGTTGAATGCCAAAGACACAGACGGAGGCTGCAATGCTGAAATTAAGGGTAGGTAGGACACACAGGCAGCCACTGAAGAAGTGAATATAATGGCTCATCTCTTCCAGGAACTTGAGGGTTTGATTTCTTTAGAGTACAGGCAAGGCATCTTTAACTACTTCCCACCCGGACACTGTATATATATGTCCGGGTGGGAGCCGTCTACTTCCGATAGGACGTTCCTGAACGTCCTTCCGAAGTAGGGGGATCGCGCGCGCGCGTGCCAGCGCAGCGGCGTGATCCTGATGCGCTCGTGTCACCCAGACACGGCGCATCTCGGATCGGCAGGAGGGCTCTGTGATTGGCCCTCCTGATCACATGACGGCCGTGTCCAATCACAGCTGTCATGTGATGTAAGCAAACAGCCGGTTGCTAGGCAATCGGCTCTCCTCTCCTCATACGGAAGTCGTCGATGTGGAGAGGAGAGCGGATCGCTGCAGCCGGCTGGTTATCAGTGAGTATTAGCTGTTTTTTTACAGCTTTTTACTCACTGATCACCAGTGTAGTGTCACCAACACAGCAAACACACATGTCCCCACACATGTCCCCAAAACATACATGTCCCCCAAAACACACATGTCCCCAAATAATAAAAACACATGTCTCCAAATAAAAACACATGTCCCCAAATAATAAAAACACATGTCCCCCACATATGTCCCAGTAAAATAATATGTGCTAATGATTATCTGCACACATATGTCCGTGATCACCTGCACACATTTGTACATGATCATTTGCGTACATATGTCCGTGATCACGCGAACCAATTATTATACACTTAACGGAATTTTTTTAACTAAAAACATGTAGCAGAATACATTTTGGCTTAAATGTATGACAAAATTTGATTTTATTGGATTTCTTTTAAAAAAGAAAGTCGTGAAAAAATACCACCAAACTAAAGCTCTATTTGTGCAAACAAAATGATAAAAATTTCATTTGGGTACAGCATTGCATGACCGCCGAATTGTCATTGAAAGTGCGAGAGCGCTGAAAGCCGAAAAATGGTCTGGGAAGGAAGGGGGGGAAAGTGCCCTGTATTGTAGTGGTTAAAGTGTGTTTGTCACATACATATTGTAGATCAGTTGTACTTCTCAGCAAACCAGCACTTAATTTGCACAAAACCCACCATAAATATACGAGGGGAATGGAAGGGCTTGAGAAAAGACAGTAAGAAATATTTAATGTTCTCTGACAAGACAGGAGAAAAGTCAGCAGGTCTGAATGTCCCGAATTTACATCTAGTATGATGTATTGTATAGATGATGCTTAAACACTTAATATTAGTTTGTAATAGTAATAAACACTGTCTATTCCCATCGTTAGAACCTTGTGATTTTTTTTCTCAGCTGAATTAATCCTCACAAAAGATACTGGAGTCGCCTAGGATGGTGCAGACAGGAAATGTGTAGGAGGAACACAGTCCTCAGCCAAAGAAGTGCATAGGGATCTCCAAGACAAATAACAATGTTATTTAGGGGATCCCAGAAAAATATTAGAAAGTAGGATTTGAAAGTTAACTATCTGCTATCTCTAATAAAGTCAGTTATCATGCTTTATATAAAGGAATACTCTTTTTTTTAACTCAAAGTAGATAAATTAAGTGTATGAAAAATAAATGATAGTTAAAATTACTTGTTTTCATGACTTCATGCCAGTTGGTTTGCATTTTAATTTTTTTTAAATCAAAAAAGTGTTTATTAAACAGATTAGACAGTTTCCAATGTACAAGCAGTGTGCTTGCAGATATCTACAGTTATATATCATGGTTATCCTTGTGCTCATAATTTTAATCCAATTTGCATGACCTTCAAGTTCACAATACACTAAAGCATAAGGACATACTGTATACATTACAGCTGGTATTGAGCAACCCTAGCATGTCAAGATCCCCCTGAAGGGCATTGCAGAATTCTGGACATCACCAGTTCCCTGGGACTTAGCCCAGGGGTATCCAGCCTCGGTGACCAGATTTTTTTAAATGTAACATAGGATAGTTCCAACTGTCATACCTGATCTCCCACCTGCTCTAGCAGCGCTAAAGAGTTCCGTTTGACTATTGAAATTTCTGTTATGAACACACCTCTAAGGTATGCTTTAAACGTTTCCCATTTTTGTATAGTATCAGTATATTGGCTATGAAACCGGAAAAACTCATGTATTTGGGATACTAGCCATTATTGTGAGGTGAACAGCTTAAACCAGAAGGCATTAAGTTTTCAAGGGGCCCTGGGTAAGGAGATGGGGGGCTGGGTGATCATCCATAGAGCTATGGGGGAATGATCAGACACTCCCCGCAGGAAATATTCCACCCAGGTGTAGCTAACTGTATAGGGAACTTAGCACCTGACATTCCCCCGTTCCTTGTATTTCCGACAGGGTATCCTCCCGCACCATATTCGCGCCCATGGCGGAGGAGATCTTGCTCGTTTTGATCAGGCCAATCTTGTGCATTTTCAAAGAACTGATTCTGACCTCTGGCTGTAACCCTCAGCTTGGCTGGGAATAACATGGCGTAAGATAGCTGTAGCCTTTGCAATTTCTTCTTGACATCTGCAAATTTCGATCGTCTGCATTGCACTTCCATGGAGAAATCCGGGAAGAATGAGATTTTGGTGCCATTGTAGTGTATGGCCCCCTTCTCTTTGGCCAGGTGCAGCACAACCTCCTGATCCTTGTAATTCAGAAGCCTGGCTAATACCGATCTGGGAGGGTTGCCAGGTGGGAGAGGTCTCGTGGCACCCTGTGTGCCCTTTCTACAGTGTAGATTGGTGAGAAGGCCTCTTTGCCAAACACTTCCTGCAACCAACCTTCGACAAATGCTGTGGGGTCCCTGTCCGCCACCTTTTCTAGGAGCCCCACTATGCAAACATTATTGTGTCTCAGACGGTTCTCTATGTCATGCGTTTTATTAAGGGCTTGGAAGGCCTGCTGAGTAGCCATTCTAACATCCCTGCCCACTACAGCAGTGGTTATTTCCCTGATCTTCTGGAGGTCTTGATGGAGGAGGGACACTGTTTCCCTCAGCCCTCTAAACTTTTCTTTTAGGTCATCCACAGATGCAGTGCATTTGTGAACAGCATGCAGTATCTCACTAAGCGTGGGTTGAGCACTGTCCTCGGAAGGCATATTAAATAGATCAGGCATAGGATCAGGTTGAGTGTCTAGTGGCACTGTGTCATCTAGCAGGCCTGCATCCTCCCTGTCTGAAGGCTCAGGGAAATGTGTAACTCGCTGTGATGCAGCCAAGGATGAGTCAGCAGGGCCAGACAGCTTCTGGGCATAATAAAGCATGTCCCTGGGCTGCTCTTTGGGCTTTGGGGGTTTATTAGATTTACCCTGCTGCTCAGTCTTCTTGTCCATGCCTCGTGGTGTTTTCGGAGGCTGGGACTGCCAGGCGCCATCTTGGACAGCTTGGGGCGCCGCTCGCGTAGCGTCTTCTTGGTTTCCTCGGGTCAGCATCGGCTTGTTTCCACTAGCCAGTAGGTCCGGATGGGTCAGGGGATCAGCGTACAGCAGTGTCAGCAAAATCCAGGCAGAATTACCAGCGAGGAGAGGATTTTAAACAGGATCACCAGCGGGAGCTCTGTGCAACGGGTCTGCTCACATGCCTTGTCAGGCTACGCCCCCCTTTCATTTTTATTAGATGGAAACACTGCCCGGCTAGGGAAAAAAGGAAGGACTTCCATTATAGCACTATGGGACAGTTGAACTAGAGAAGGGACAGAAGGAAATTTATTATTTGTGGACTTTGTATGGTTTCATTTAAAAAATACAGTTAAAAATACACCTTTGACGATTATCGGTTATTTATAATGTGCATAACATCATATACCAAAATAGATACCTGCAGAGGCTGTCTTCAGAATTGTAAAATAGTTAGTACATTCCATATTTGTCAGAGGATGATTGGGAGGACGTTGAGGACACATATATGGCCTTAAAGTAGAAGCATAGTCAAAGATTTTTTAGAAGTACTGCTCTCATGGATCAAAGGAGTGGAGTTTTTTTTCTGCACTCCTAAGACCCATCTTCACTCAGCTGGTCCAGGCTAGGGAAAGATCCAGACTTTTCATTTGGATCCATCCAGATGCCTGGATCAGCAGCTGGCTCAGCCTCTCAGCATGATGCTGAGAGTCTAAGCCACCTCCTCCTGTCCCTTCCACAGCCCAGTGCTCCAGTGATTGCTGGAGGGGCAGAGCAGAGTGCTGGCTACTGACAGTCACATCTCTCTGCTCAGAGCGGAGGGGGAAAATTGGGTGGTCAGCAGTATTTGATGTTCTTGGGGTAGAAGCGGTGGGGAACAGCTGCAGCTAGGATTGGTGCTGCAGCAATCTACAGTAGGTGAGTATGATTTTTTTTTCTGCATTCCCGAACTTTACTCACTTTACTTAAAGAGTATGTAAACCCAATATTACATATTCTATTACATATATGGCTGTTGTACCATATACTTGTATGAACAAGTATCCTATTCTCTTTGTATTGCTGCCTTTGTGTGAAATACCTAGTGTCCCTGACGGTCCCTCTGCATTCCTATTAAAAACTGACCACACTAAGCAGGAGAGTACACCATGGTCAATTCTCTAGCTATGCTGGGAACTCAGCATGCTGTCCTCCAATGATCAGACTTGTCCTGACCTTTCACTGGGAAGATCACTGTTGCTACTTCTCCCCCAGTTTTCTTATGTAGCTGAGAACAGAGTTGATCACTTATAAAAAAAAGGGAAAAAAAGGTGTTCAGGCGCCGCCTCCACCAGAGCCGGCACTTGTATGGTCTCGACTGGCTCCAGGCCAAGCATCACAGCTTTAAAAAAAAGCTTTATACCTATTGTGGGGTCACCAGTATGGTATTTGTACATTGAAATCTTATTACCCCCTCGCAAGCGTCTCCTCTCCAGAGAAAACAAGTTCAGTGCTCATAACCTTTCCTCATAACTAACTTAGATTTGTTGCCCTTCTCTGGACTCTCTCCAGTTCCAGCATATCCATCCTGAGGACTGGTGCCCAGAACTGGACCACATCCTCCTGGTGCGGCCAGACCAGAGTCTTGTAGAGTGGGATAATTATCGTTAATCGCCTTTATAATGCATGCCAGTATTCTGTTTGCTTTGCTTTCAGCAGCTTGGGATTGCATGCCATTGCTGAGCCTGTTATCTACTAGGACCCCGGGTCCTTTTGCATCCTAGATTCTCCCTCAGGTTCTTCCTCTAATGAGTAGATTGCATTCATATTTTTGCCACCAAAATGCATTATTTTACATCTTTCTACATTAAACCTCATTTGCCATGTAGTTACCCACCCCATTAATATGTTCAGAACTTCTTACAAGGTTCCCACATCCTGCGGAGAAGTTATTGCCCTGCTTAGCTTAGTATCGTTCACAAATACATAGATTGAGCTGTTTATCCCATCCTCCAGGTCGTTTATGAATAAATTAAATAGGATTGGTCCCAGGACAGAACCCCGGGGGACCCCCACTTTCCACCCCGAACCATTCCGAGTACTCCTCATTTATTACTACCCTCTGAACTCGCCCTTGTAGCCATTTTTCACAAAAGAACAGCACTGAATTGTTTGCTCAACAATACCTTACTGTCTCTCTGGCTATTCGAGGTGATAGAATATACGCTATACTAAAACGTATGTCCATCTTCAATGATAATATATGAATTACCTGTATATTCCTACCTAAAAAATTCAAATCACATTGAATGATATAGCCATAAAACGCTCAGGTATTCTACACAACACGGGGTGCGTCTGCGTTGACTATATTATACTGGTCGCTAAGTCCACCTGGAAGTATATGCTACACTGACTCTCATGAATTGAATATGCTATGTTAATTTCAACCCACTCTGAATGACCCTGATGAAGGGACTGCACAAAAGTGTCCTGAAACGCGTCGGTCTGAACACACACTATGCGTAATTGACTCATGTTTGCTAAACTTGTTGTTTTTATGATTTATATACTTTGTCTGGTGATGTTTGCACCGTAATCCAACAACTATTTTTAGATACAAATAAATAGATTTATATTAAGACAATACATGTCTACATCTCTCTATCTGTTGCCTACAAAGTCCCCAATACCCATATTAGGGGGTATTTTGTTCTTTTTCTTCCAGTTTTGAATCCATGTACTCACCCTATGGTCCATGCCAATGGACCTTACTTTGTACAGTAAATGTTTATGTGGAACTGTGTCAAATGCTTTGCAAAATCCAGATACACCACATCTACAGGCCTTCCTTTATCTAGATGGCAACTCACCTTCTCATAGAAGGGCAGCTCACCTCCTCATAGTAGGAATAGATATGGATGCCGGTGGTGGTGCTTCTTCCACTTCCTACGATAGTTCCACATCATCTTCTTTAGACAATTTCTTATGTTGTGCTTGTGTGTGTGGCAATGTGTATTTTCTTACGGCATACTCCTCTGACTTTTTAAGCAGCTCCTAAATATTCTCATCTGCCACATCAACAAGGGTTTCACAGACAGTAGGGTTGACAGAACAAGCAGCTGCTGCAAGTGGCGAGAACATTTCATCAGTTGGATCCAAGAATGAAGCAAAACGCTGGTTCACACTCCCTTTCATTTTTTGTGCAATTGTGGCAAGGTCTTGGTAGTTAGTGTTCTGTTTAAAGTCCTCAAGGTGGGTGAGCAGATCAAAGGGGGAGGGAAAGCCAGGGACATGGACATGGTGTCACTCTGGAGGGTTTTAGTATTTTCTGCAAAAGGCAGCAGTAGGCCATGCGACGATGTGAGCTTTTGCTATTCACTAGGGAGCAAGCTGTCCCATCCCATGTTGTTTGCAATTTGGCAGACCGACTCTTTCAGTTTGAGGAATCTTGCGATCATGTCCAGTCCATATCGATCTGTTGGTACCTAACACGTTGAACACAGCCAAATAAGAATAAAGTATATAGAAAAGGTTACTGCACCATTCTATTATTTTAACACTTAACATCTTATGGGAATCCTTTTACACAAGACTACAAATAAAGTGGAAAAATAACAAAGAGTAGAATAGAGCAGATAGCGCTCCCCATATCAATCATATCATATCCATGTGATAATTAACTGGTGTCAACCGTGTCATAATGTTAAAGAATAATAAAAATGGCTCACCGTAGATCATCAATTTCGGACTGGGTGGTTCTTCTGCTGCTGCTGCGGTTTGTTTAAATGCTGCCACCATATTGCTCCCATTGTCTGTTATCACTGTAAGGATCTTCCTCTTGGGTATGTCCCACTCTTGCAAGCATTTGTATAAAACTGATTGAATTAAATAAAAGTAAAAAGATTTAAAGTGTTACTAATGGCACAAATACTCACCTAAGCTCCAATGGTCCAATGGCAGTGAGGTCCCTCGCCAGCACTGGCATCTTCTCCCAGGTATCCTTTGGGTGTCGGTCTTCAGTTGTCTTGATTGTCTGACACAGAATGACATCACTCCCACACATGAGCAGAAGTGTAGTCTTTCAGACACTCATGAAACGTGTCGGAATGTGAACTGGCATGTACATGCACATGAACAGGCAGGTAGGTGTATTTTATTGCAGAAGAGACATTGCATGCCTCCTCTGCAATTAAAAGCCTGTCTGCTCATCATTTTTTACTTTCTGCCTTCAGTTCTGATATAAAATGCTATAGTAGCCAGAGGGCACACCTCATTAGAAATAACCTATTTTTGTTTTGCAAATGTACAAAAATAGTTTTTAGCCATACTTCAGCTTTAAGGTAACCTTTGCTTATGCATTGCTTCTTTGCATACTTAGTATTAAATGCTCAGGTTTTGTGATAGATTTACATTCAAGTAGCTCCAAACACTAACTGGATGATGATTAGTTTGCTAAAGCACCACGTATAATAAACACTTGCCATTTTTCCCCATAAAATATTGTTTCCACAATTTACTACTGCTATATTATTTTTTTTAAGGATATTGTAACTGGGCAGTGGGAAGACAGAGTGAATTTGGTAGGAATGTACATATTTGTTTACTTTGCCAGATAGTACCTCATAAAACTGTTAAATATGACCTCCTTTCGGCACTTTCCATCATTGCAAGGAAATCTCCAATACTAGTAGCTTGTGAGAAATGCTTCTCATGATGAGTTTCACATTTTGCAGCAGGCCTGATTTACTGCACAGAAGTCCACAGTTAATGGCACAACACGAATATCACTTCCCAGGAGCTTCTGTTTTCAGTCTCTGAGATTCTCATGCAATCCTGGAAGCAATAATGAAAGTAGCTAAAACAAGCTGTGGTGTGTTTGTCTATTCAGGTGTGTTATTATTATTATTATTATTATTATTATTATTATTATTATACAGGATTTATATAGCGCCAACTGATTTTCGACAGAAAAGGTCTGCTGAAGGTCCGATGAAGCCCACACACAGTTAAACATGTCTGACGGATTTGTTTCGTCGGACCAGTTCGGTCGAAAAAGTCCGGTCGTGTGTACGCAGCATTAGGGCTCTTTCACGCGGAGCGGTCCACCCGACAGACTCTGCTTTGCTTAGCGGGGGATCGCTCCGCTGTGCAGGCGGATGACAGGTCCGTCTCCGCTCACTTTGCACAGACTAGGGTAACCACATGTCCCAGATTGGCCGGGACAGTCCCACAATTGGGAGGTGTTAACCTCTAAAATCTCTATTTCTGATTTTATATCACAAGATATGATATGGGTTAAATAAGAGTTCTATTGACCAGGAGGAAAAGATTTAAATATAATAGCATTTATTAAAGGTAGTTAAAAGTCTAGCTAATACACAAATCTCTAGCTATGGTCTTACATCAAGGAATAAAATACTAGGTTGAAATAAAATATATACATGAAGGAATATAGAGTATATTCCTTCAGACAGTGATCTACAAGCATATTTAGTAACAGGGCATACCTTTCCCTGCTGGCTGCCATCTTACCCAGGCTCGATCATGCTGGCTGGTTTCCCAGAAAGAGGAAGTTGCCTCCCCTTTCCTCTGAGGATATCAAAACCAGGCGTATGTCTCATTGGCTGGCCTGGCTTGCATCATGATTGAAGGGCCTACTACATAAGTCGGCCCCCTTTCATGCCACTCCTTGTGGCTACTTAATTGCATACCCCAGCATGGGGTCCTTTGAAGTGAATAGGTGACAAACAATGGAATTGGCTCTCCATTGTTTGTATATACAAGCCTCGGCCCCGCATTGTCTGCAATTAACAAGAGCTTGGAGGAAGGCGGTTGGCACCACTATCGTAGCTGCAAGCCAAAAGAGATATTTTCATAATTGCAATATTTTCCAGATCTTCAAGGGAGATTTCACAAAAACTCATAAGGCAACAGAGGTCTGTCCTGGGTAACGACACCTTCATTTGGGGACAATACAGTGTCCTGGAATTGCCCCCTGGGCCAACCTGATGCCCCCTAAAAGATGCCGCCTCATCACCACTGTCACTCAATGCCCTGGTGGACTCCTAGCCCGCCGAGACCCGCTTTACATTATTCACCACCCCTGGCTCACTGCCCGAACTCGTTGCTAGCCATGGCCCGCCTGGCATCTAGCAACCAGTGACGCCACGACGAGAAAGAGAGGCCCCAGAATTCAGAGTGGAGGAGGATTTAACTTCCTCCTCCTTCATGCTTAGTGGTTAGCACAACCCACCTCATACCTGTAGCATGGATGCAGATGAAAGATGGTGACTACAGAGAGGATGGTCGGGACTCGACAGATGTGTATGCTGGCAGAAGAGGAGGGGACAGATGACATGAGGGATGGGAGGATTGCTTATACAAGCTTGAGCTTGATCTGCATTTTTTTATCCCCAGTGTGCCAGGGGCGGATCCAGAGTCTAATCTCGGGAGGGGCACTGCCAAAAATTTTGCGGGCAATTTTTTCAGGGCAATGGCTGGTGTTGGCACTTCAATCATCATGGCACCATGGTTAATATGGTGCCAGGATGATTGAAGCGCATTATTTCTATTATTAAATTGTAATATAAAATGAAATAGTTCAACTCACCATAATGCAGAATCAATGGGAGCCCTGAGTGTGTCACTTGCTACGTTGCTTGTCACCAGATGCAGATTGTAACTTGCCAGTGGCCAGTGACAGTGTCCCTGTTGTTCCAGAGTGAGGGTGGGCAGTGAGAGATGATGTCACCTCTCTGCTGCCTGTGCCTGCACAGTAATGGCAGTCTTCTTTTAGATGCAGAAATGCGGTGATGCAGAAGGGCGGTGAGAGACAGTCACATCTTCATCTTTCATATTTAGGAGGGGCACATGGGGGTACAGGGACAAAAGTTGATGGGCCAACTATGAAATGCAATTATATATACACACACACACATAAATTCACAATGTCTTGAAAAAGTATTGGTGGTTGCAGCCAGGTGGAGGGGAGGACAGGGTGGGAGCAGCCAGGTGGAAGGGAGGACAGAGTGGGAGCAGCAAGGGGGAGGGGAGGACAGAGTGAGAGCAGCCAAGTGGAAGGGAGGGCAGAGTGGGAGCGCTCAGGTAGAAGGGAGAACAGAGTGGGAGCAGCCAGGTGGAGGGGAGGACAGGGTAGATGCAGCCAGGTGGAGGGGAGGACAGGGTAGGAGCAGCCAGGTGGAGGGGAGGACAGGGTAGATGCAGCCAGGTGGAGGGAGAGGACAGGGTGGGAGCAGCCATGTGGAGGGGAGGACAGAGGGGGAGCAGCCAGGTGGAGGGGAGGAGGGTGGAGGGGTGGGGGAGCAGCCAAGCCAGGTGGAGGGGAGGAGAGGGTGGGAGCAGCCAGGTGGAGGAGGAGGAGGGAGGGTGGAGCAGCCAGGTGGAGGGGAGGACAGGGTGGATGCAGCCAGGTGGAGGGAGAGGACAGGGTGGGAGCAGCCAGGTGGAGGGGAACAGGGTGGAGCAGCCAGGTGGAGGGGAGGACAGGGTGGATGCAGCCAGGTGGAGGGGAGGTGGAGGGGAGGAGGGTGGAGCAGGGTGGGAGCAGCAAGGGGGAGGGGAGGACAGGTGGAGGGGAGGACAGGGAGCAGCCAGGTGGAGAGGGAGGACAGAGTGGGAGCAGCCAGGTAGAAGGGGGCGGGGGGCCGGGGGGGGACGGGAGGGGACGGAGGGGGTGGGACAGAGGGGGGAGGGGAGGGGAGGAGGAGGAGGGGGGGGGGAGGAGGGGGGGAGGGGGGGGGGGAGGGGAGTGGGGGGGAGGGGGAGGAGGAGGGGGGAGGGGGGGAGGGGCGGGAGGAGGAGGACGGGGGGGGAGGGGGGGGGGGGAGGGGGAGGGGGACGGGGAGGGGGGACGGGGGGGGAGGGAGGACGGGGGGGACGGAGGGAGGGGGGGGAGGGGGGGCGGAGGGGGGGGGAGGGGACGGGAGGGGGAGGACAGGGGAGGACAGCGGGAGGGGGAGGGGGGGACGGGGGAGGGGGGGGGGGAGGGGGGGGGGGAGGAGGGAGGGGGGAGCGGGGGTGAGGGGGGTGGGAGCAGCCAGGTGGAGGGGGAGGACAGGAGGGGCAGCCAGGTGGAGGGAGGACAGGGTGAATGCAGCAGCAGGTGGAGGAGGGGAGGGGAGCAGCCACAGGTGGAGCAGCCAGGTGAGGGGAGGACAGGGTGGATGAATGCCAGCCAGGTGGAGGGGAGGGGAGGACAGGGTGGGAGCAGCAGCCAGGTGTGGAGGGGAGGACAGAGTGGGAGCAGCCAAGTGGAAGGGAGGGCAGAGTGGGAGCGCTCAGGTAGAAGGGAGAACAGAGTGGGGGGAGCAGCCAGGTGGAGGGGAGGACAGGGTAGATGCAGCGGTGGAGGGGAGGGAGGACAGGGGGGGGCAGGGGGAGGAGGACAGGGGGGGAGCAGCCAGGTGGAAGGGAGGACAGGGTGGAGGAGGACAGGGGGGGAGGGAGGTAGGGGAGGGTGGGACAGAGTTGGGAGCAGGGGAGCAGCAAGGTGGAGGGGGGAGGAGAGGGATGGGAGGACAGGGTGGAGCAGCCAGGTGGAGGGGAGGAGAGGGTGGGAGCATCCAGGTGGAAGGGAGGACAGGGTGGATGCAGCCAGGTGGAGGGGAGGGCAGGGGGGGAGCAGCCAGGTGGAGGGGAGGACAGGGTGAATGCAGCCAGGTGGAGGGGAGGACAGGGTGGGAGCAGCCATGTGGAGGGGAGGACAGAGGGGGAGCAGCCACGTGGAGGGGAGGACAGGGTGGATACAGCCAGGTGGAGGGGAGGACAGGGTGGGAGCAGCCAGGTGAAAGGCAGCACAGGGTGGGAGAAGCCAGGTGGAGGGTAGGACAGAGTGGGAGCAGCCAGGTAGAAGGGGGGACAGAGTGGGAGCAGCCAGGTGGAAGGGAGCACAGGGTGGAACCAGCCAGGTGGAGGGGAGGACAGGGTGGATGCAGCCAGGTAGAGGGGAGGACAGGGTGGATACAGCCAGGTGGAGGGGAGGACAGGGTGGGAGCAGCCAGGTGAAAGGCAGCACAAGGTGGGAGAAGCCAGGTGGAGGGGAGGACAGAGTGGGAGCAGCCAGGTAGAAGGGGGGACAGAGTGGGAGCAGCCAGGTGGAAGGGAGCACAGGGTGGGAGCAGCCAGGTGGAGGGGAGGACAGGGTGGATGAAGCCAGGTGGAGGGGAGGACAGGGTGGGAGCAGCCAGGTGGAGGGGAGGACAGGGTGAATGCAGCCAGGTGGAGGGAGAGGACAGGGTGGATGCAGCCAGGTGGGGGGAGGGGAGGTGGAAGGGAGGACAGAGTGGGAGCGCTCAGGTAGAAGGGAGAACAGGGAGAACAGAGTGGGAGCAGCCAGGTGGAGGGGAGGACAGGGTAGATGCAGCCAGGTGGAAGGGAAGAAAAGTGTAGGAGCAGCCAGGTGGAGGGGAGGAGAGGGTGGGAGCAGCCCGGTGGAGGGGAGGACAGAGGGGAGCAGCCAGGTGGGGGGAGCAGCCAGGTGGAGGGGAGGACAGGGTGGATGCAGCCAGGTGGAGGGGAGGACAGGGTGGGAGCAGTCAGGTGGAGGGGAGGACAGGGTGAATGCAGCCAGGTGGAGGGGAGGACAGGGTGAATGCAGCCAGGTGGAGGGGAGGACAGGGTGGGAGCAGCCATGTGGAGGGGAGGACAGGGTGGGAGCAACCATGTGGAGGGGAGGACAGAGTGGGAGCAGCCAAGTGGAAGGGAGGGCAGAGTGGGAGCAGCCAGGTAGAAGGGAGAACAGAGTGGGAGCAGCCAGGTGGAGGGGAGGACAGGGTAGATGCAGCCAGGTGGAGGGAAGGACAGGGTGGGAGCAGCCAGGTGGAGGGGAGGAGAGGGTGGGAGCAGCCAGGTGGAAGGGAGGACAGGGTGGATGCAGCCAGGTGGAGGGGAGGACAGAGGGGGAGCAGCCACGTGGAAGGGAGGACAGGGTGGATGCAGCCAGGTGGAGGGGAGGACAGGGTGGGAGCAGCCAGGTGGAGGGGAGGACAGGGTGAATGCAGCCAGGTGGAGGGGAGGACAGGGTGGGAGCAGCCATGTGGAGGGGAGGACAGGGTGGGAGCAGCCACGTGGAAGGGAGGACAGGGTGGATGCAGCCAGGTGGAGGGGAGGACAGAGGGGGAGCAGCCACGTGGAGGGGAGGAGCAGGGTGGAGGGACAGGGTGGGAGCAGCCAGGTGGAGGGGAGGACAGGGTGAATGCAGCCAGGTGGAGGGGAGGACAGGGTGGGAGCAGCCATGTGGTGGGGAGGACAGGGTGGGAGCAGCCATGTGGAGGGGAGGACAGGGTGGGAGAAGCCAGGTGGAGGGGGGAAGAAAATGGGAGCAGCCAGGTAGAAGGGGGGAGGTAGAAGGAGGACAGAGTGGGAGCAGCCAGGTGGAAGGGAGCACAGGGTGGAACCAGCCAGGTGGAGGGGAGGACAGGGTGGATGCAGCCAGGTAGAGGGGAGGACAGGGTGGATACAGCCAGGTGGAGGGGAGGACAGGGTGGGAGCAGCCAGGTGAAAGGCAGCACAAGGTGGGAGAAGCCAGGTGGAGGGGAGGACAGAGTGGGAGCAGCCAAGTAGAAGGGGGGACAGAGTGGGAGCAGCCAGGTGGAAGGGAGCACAGGGTGGGAGCAGCCAGGTGGAGGGGAGGACAGGGTGGATGAAGCCAGGTGGAGGGGATGACAGGGTGAATGCAGCCCGGTGGAGGGAGAGGACAGGGTGGATGCAGCCAGGTGGAGGGGAGGACAGGGTGGGAGCAGCCAGGTGGAGGGGAGGACAGGGTGGATGCAGCCAGGTGGAAGAGAGTACAGGGTGGGAGCAGCCAGGTGGAGGGGAGCACAGGGTGGGAACAGCCAGGTGGAGGGGAGGACAGGGTGGGAGCAGCCAGGTGGAGGGGAGGACAGGGTGAATGCAGCCAGGTGGAGGGAGGGGACAGGGTGGATGCAGCCAGGTGGAGGGGAGGACAGGGTGGGAGCAGCCAGGTGGAGGGGAGGACAGGGTGGATGCAGCCAGGTGGAAGAGAGTACAGGGTGGGAGCAGCCAGGTGGAGGGGAGCACAGGGTGGGAACAGCCAGGTGGAGGGGAGGACAGGGTGGGAGCAGCCAGGTGGAGGGGAGGACAGGGTGGATGCAGCCAGGTGGAGGCGAGGACAGAGTGGGAGCAGCCAGTGTTAAGGTCCTGTACCTCTATGGAAGCCTGCATCCCCGCCCCCTCATCCCCCCACCTGGAGGTAAGTTGTTATCTTGGGGGATATATAGTAGAATCAGATCACTGACACTTTCTCTCTGGCTCCTTCCACCCGACAGCCTTGTGGTCCCTCTTCTCCACTCATGGTCCTCCTCTCCCCTCCTCCCACTCAGCATGTTGGGGGCTGCAGTGCATTCTCAGGGAATCATCCTGGGCCTGCTGGTATCCAGGACTACATGTCCCATAATCCTCTTGATGCTGGTTTCCCAGCCATTGGCCCTGAATGTAGCCAATAGGAGTGGGCATTGCCGGGTGAATGAGAGTTGCCCGGTGTTCTGTCATGCCATTCCAGTGTTCAGTTAGATTGCTTCAGTGGGAATTCAAGGCAATCTTATAGGATAGCAAGATGACAGTTTATGGAGCATAGCCATCAATTCAGGGAAAATAAGGCCAAAGTAATAAAGTTAAACTAAATTAGAGAAGGATTGACTACCATCTCTAATCATTCTGCAGTAGCTTGTTGCATGGCTGTCATTCTGATCATCTGACTTCAGCACTTTGATTCACTAACCTGAGTCAAGTATTCAAATATTTGTACATGACTGTAATGCCCCATACACATGAGCGGAATTTCCGTTGGAAAAATCTTGGATGGTTTTTTCCGATGGAATTCCGCTCCAGCTTGGCTTACATACACATGGTCACACAAAAGTTCTCTGAACATTCGACCCTCAAGAATGATGTGACGTACAACACTACGATTAGCCAAGAAAATTAAGTTTGATGCTTCTGAGCATGCGTTGAATTGTTTCCGAGCATCTGTAGGAATTTTGTGCGTCGAAATTGCTACACACGGTCGGAATTTCCGACCAAAAGCTCACATCGGACTTTTGATGGCGGTTTTTGCCAATCGTGTGTATGGGGCATAAGGCTAGCTGTACACCTGTGCTGGTGGTGCTGCTACGGGACCCATCTTATGATCCACTTTTTCACTTTGTATGTCTTTGTAAGGTGAGGAACTTGGCATTTGACTCTTTTATTAGATTTTTTTTACCAGTACCTGCTGACCAATTGAATAGTACTTGAACAGAACTTGTTAAATAATTTGTTTATTTTGTTGTATGTTTGAATTGCAAATCTAGACTTTAGCCTCGCTCTAAAACACTATCTAGTTCTAGCCAAACAACAGGTGTTAAAGTGTTCAAAAGCTGTTGAATAAAAAATGTTGTTGATTTTGTTGTCCATTGTTCATTTAAGTGTATATATAATTGTCTTACTTGGACATGCTTTAACTGCTTCCTGCTCGGAAACGTGTCTGTGCCTAATGCATGCCCTTGCACGGCTGCATAATCTGTGAGTGCTGCCCCCCAGACATAGCAGATCACAGATCGGGGTACAGAGCCGCCATCAATGGCACTGTACCATGTGATTGCCGTGACCAATCACTATGGTGACATTGTAATGCTGTGGGGCTGATCATGTATAATGGTTTGCTGCTCTGATATCACTGTATAACAGTGCTGCCAGCCATTGTTTTTAATCACCACCACAGCAGCACAATGTCACCAGGCCAGTGCTACCAGTCAGCGCAGTGTCCCTGATCACTGCCACACCAGTCACAGTGTCTCTAATCAAAAAAGTGCCATGCATGCTCAGATCAAATTACGAGACCAAAGCTATTGGCTACTAGCCTCTACGTAGTTCCGTAGTACCCAACGAACGTCACCATGTTCGGAACGATCGGACTTTCCGACAACTTTGTCCGACCGTGTGTATGCAACACCAGTTTCGGACAAAATCCATCGGAAAAAAAAGGTGGTGCTTCCTGTTCTAGTTTTTTTTCTGTTAAACTAGCCTTGAAGGGCTATCGTAAACAACACAGCTTCCCGGATAGTATATTACCATATTACAAGAGATCTATTTGGTAAAATATGCTCAGTCAGCTACTGAAGTATTGTGTATTTCGTCTTTTGAAGCATTATTGTTTAAACGTTCTTTTTGCTTGTGTTTCTATGGAGCTTTCAGGATCTCTGAACTGCTTCCTCCTAATCGATCAGCTGGTTTGGGTCTTCTTCTTTCTTCTATGGTTCTCCATTCTGGGGTTCTTGTTGTTACGCAAAAGTAAACATTATCAATTTGGTCGTGGACGTTGGATGTTGGGCGTTGGATTACTGTCCACAAGCATATAGATGTGTCCATATGAGCAGTGTCTCTAATGCGGCGTACACACGAAGGGACAATCCCGCGGGATTATCCTCTGGACTGAAGTCCAGCGGATAATCCCCTCGTGTGTGGGCGCCGGCGGACTTTTTGGCGCCAAAGTACGGCGGACTAAAGTTTCAGGTTTTGTTTTCAAATTATCCGCTGGACTTGGAAGTCCAGCGGACAATCCCGCCGTTAGTGGGCAAGTCCGCGGGACTTTTGAAATGAAGGGACTTGGCGCTCATCGGCAAGTCCGTTCATTTAGCACGTGACTTCAGGTTACGTAGCTAGCGTAGGCAGTTACTGCCGCCGCGCTAGCTCCGTGACCTGGCATGGATTTAAAGGGAATCCCCACGCCGAAAAAACGGCGTGAGGGTTCCCCCCAAATCCATGTCAGACCCTCATCCGAGCACGCAGCCTGGCAGGCCAGGAAAGAGGTGGGGACGAACGAGCGCCCCCCCCCCCTCCCTCCTGAGCCGTACCAGGCCGCGTGCCCTCAACATGGGGGGTGCCCTGGGGAAAGGGGGGCCGTGCGGCCCCCCCCCACCCCAAAGCACCTTGTCCCCATGTTGATGAGGACAAGGGCCTCTTCCCGACAACCCTGGCCGTTGGTTGTCGGGGTCTGCGGGCGGGGGCTTATCGGAATCTGGGAACCCCCTTTAATAAGGGGGCCCCCAGATCCCGGCCCCCCACCCTATGTGAATGAGTATGGGGTACGATGTACCCCTACCCATTCACCTAAGGTGTAAAATGTAAAGTAAAAAAAAAAAAACACCCACACTTTTGAAAAAATAGTTTATTGCACTGCTCCGGGGGTCTTCTTCCGTCTTGGGGGTCTTCTCGCCGGACTCCCCCGCCATTTACCAAGCTCTTTTACCGAGCGGGGGAAGTCCGGCTACCTTCTTCGTCGTCGCCGCCGTCTGGGGGTCTCGATCCGCCTTCGGGGGTCTTCTTCCGTCTTGGGGGTCTTCTCGCCGGACTCCTCCCCTCTCTTCTGCTCTTTTACCTAGCTCTTTCACGAGGGGAGGAGTCCGGCTACCTTCTTCGTCGTCGCCGCCGTCGTCTGGGGGTCTCGATCCGCCTTCGGGGGTCTTCCGGGGGTCTCTTCTGTTCTTGCGGCGGTCGTCGTCTTCCGCGCCGCCGGCGCCTTGTCCTTCTTCTTGTCCTTCTTGTTCTTCTTCTTCTTCCGATGTTGACCCGTCGCTGTCTCTGCCCGGAATGCCTGTGCCGATCTGCGCTCGGACTTATATAGGGACATGGGGGACAGGGTCACATGTTCATGTCACATGGTGACCCCGCCCCCTTGCGATGTCACAGTCCCAGCATCCTCCGGGACTGTGACAACACAAGGGGGCGGGGTCACCATGTGACATGTGCATGTGACCCTGTCCCCCATGTCCCTATATAAGTCCGAGCGCAGATCGGCACAGGCATTCCGGGCAGAGACAGCGACGGGTCAACATCGGAAGAAGAAGAAGAACAAGAAGGACAAGAAGAAGGACAAGGCGCCGGCGGCGCGGAAGACGACGACCGCCGCAAGAACAGAAGAGACCCCCGGAAGACCCCCGAAGGCGGATCGAGACCCCCAGACGACGGCGGCGACGACGAAGAAGGTAGCCGGACTCCCCTCGCTCGGTAAAAGAGCTTGGTAAATGGCGGGGGAGTCCGGCGAGAAGACCCCAAGACGGAAGAAGACCCCCGAAGGCGGATCGAGACCCCCAGACGACGGCGGCGACGACGAAGAAGGTAGCCGGACTCCCCTCGCTCGGTAAAAGAGCTTGGTAAATGGCGGGGGAGTCCGGCCAGAAGACCCCCAAGACGGAAGAAGACCCCCGGAGCAGTGCAATAAACTATTTTTTCAAAAGTGTGGGTGTTTTTTTTTACTTTACATTTTACACCTTAGGTGAATGGGTAGGGGTACATCGTACCCCATACTCATTCACATAGGGTGGGGGGCCGGTATCTGGGGGGCCCCTTATTAAAGGGGGCTCCCAGATTCCGATAAGCCCCCGCCCGCAGACCCCGACAACCAACGGCCAGGGTTGTCGGGAAGAGGCCCTTGTCCTCATCAACATGGGGACAAGGTGCTTTGGGGTGGGGGGGCCGCACGGCCCCCCTTTCCCCAGGGCACCCCCCATGTTGAGGGCACGCGGCCTGGTACGGCTCAGGAGGGGGGGGGCGCTCGTTCGTCCCCACCCCTTTCCTGGCCTGCCAGGCTGCGTGCTCGGATGAGGGTCTGACATGGATTTGGGGGGAACCCCCACGCCGTTTTTTCGGCGTGGGGGATTCCCTTTAAATCCATGCCAGCTTGCGGAGCTAGCGCGGCGGCATTTACTGCCTACGCTAGCTACGTAACCTGAAGTTACGTTCGAAATGAACGGACTGCTCCGTGTGTGGGCAAGTCCGTTCATTTTCAAAAGTCCCGCGGACTTTTGGCCGGCGGATTATCCGCTGGAGAAGTCCGTGCGTGTGTGGGCAAGTCCACACCCTCGGAAAGTCCAGCGGACCTAGCCAGAAAGTCCAGCGGATTGTCCGCTGGACTTAGGTCCGCCGGGAAAAGTCCGTACGTGTGTACGAGGCATAACTCAAACTTACTTAGAGTTACGACCACCTCATGATAAACAATTCCTTACTCATGCGAACGGTGACCCGTTGACGATTTATCAATTTAATGCTGCTTTGAAAAAATGTCTACATAATTTGCAGCTGGACCATCTTCCAATTTTGTCACCCTTTTTTCATATTGGCGCTGCTTATACTGCTGCAAATTTAGTTTTTTTAGAATCTGTTATTAAAAATATTGGTAGATGGAAATCCAAATGCTACAGATCTTATGTTCGTCCTAATGTTTTTATTTAAATTTCAGATTCTCCATTCATCACTTGGATTGTCGGACATTCTTACATGTACTGGGCTCATAGAAGAGCTGAATTTCGTTGTTATGGTAGTAATATAGATCTACCTACATCTCGCTTTGCCTTATATTGGTATGAGCATAGCGGCTTAAAATGGACTGATTTACGTAAAGTGTTATCTTTATTATATTTGAAATGGCCTGTTCCTTATGTTATTATCTTCCATTTGGCTAGAAACAACTTTGGTCTCTGCAAGACTTTAGACATTATTTCCTGTATTAAATTCGACTTGTTTTGCATTCATAATGTCCCTTCTATACAGAGTGTCGTTTACCATATTTATATATACATATATATTCTACAGGAAATTATCGCATCTGCTCCTAATGAGTGGAGGTATACACGAAATGCGTCGAGCTATGAGCTACATCTGATGCTATATTTACATCAATTCTTTCTGTCATACTTCTACATCATGTGTTCACGGATACAGCTATCGGGCATGCCACCCTTGGCACTTGCAGGCCATACTACTGTTTTATATGCAATTTTTTTTACCATCATGTATCTATTATGATATGTGTTCATTGATATGTACTTATGTAATGATATGTAATGTTTATCTATCATGCCCATATCTTGTGCAAATTAAATGTGTATATATATATGAAATTATTCCTCTACTATTACTATGTTACGAATACAGATCCTTTTACTTTTACCTCTGCATTCCAACTGCTTAATTTAAAGTCCCCAATTTCCCTTTGTCATGTACCATTCCTAACTGCGTCTAATGCCCTGTACACACGGTCGGAAATTCCGACGGAAAAAGTCCGATCGGATTATGTTGTTGGAAAATCCGATCGTGTGTGGGCTCTAAATGTTTCCATCGGAATTTCAGATGGAAAAAGTTTGAGAGCTGGATCTACAATTTTCTGACAACAATATCTGATCAGACTTTTTCCGATTGTGTGTACAGAATTTCCGACGCACAAAGTGCCACACATGTTTAGAAAAAATTTGGAGACGAAAGCTATTGGCTACTGGCCTCTATGTAGTCATTGGCTACTGGCCTCTATGTAGTCCCGTCGTACATTTTGTACGTCACCTCGTTCCACACGATCGGATTTTCGGACAACTTTGTGCGACCGTGTGTATGCAAGACAAGTTTCGGCCAAAATCCGTCAAAAAAAAATCGACAGATTTTGTGATCGGAATGTCCGACCGTGTGTCTTTAGTCTTCTCAGAGATTATTCCTCGTTTGAGTTGGCTTTCCCCTGAATGTAAGGATTTTGATAGAATACGTAAGAATGTTAATAGAGCTTTACTAAGTTTATGCTTGTGTTGAATGGACTGTCTTACAGACATGTGGATTTGTAGGGTGGTATACTAGGTTTTTACCATCCTGACGGAATCCACTTGTCTGATATTGCACTGGACATCCTGAATATGGATTTACAATATTGTAGAATTGGTCGTAGGCCTGTTGGGGTGCCGTGCTTATTGTACATAAGCTTGGCGTGTGGGACTTTATGTTATGGTTTGATTAGCTTGAACTTTAATAGCTAAGCTACAAAATGTGTTGTTATTGTTGGTATGTTAATATCAGTATTTGATAATACTGTATACAGTTTATATATATATATTGTAGAGGGTCAGCCTGGGGCAGGGTTAGGAAAGGGTTAATCGAAGAGGTCAGGTACTTCCCCTTCAGACCTGCTTATATTCAGGTGTGCTGAAAATGTCAGTGAGGAGCTGTTTGTGTAGGAGAGAGAGACGCAGCAGCACGCTGTGTGGAAGTGTTCATTGCTGGACGGTGTACCTGCTGGGTGAGCGTATAAAAAAACGCATAAAGACTGTAGCTCTTTTTGGAGCCATGAACTGTGAGCTGTACCTATGTGCACATCCGTTTGATAAGACAAGTCTGTCTGGCCTTATGTCTACTTTTTGTTTGCTGTTTTGCTGAATAAAAGCCATTTTTATTTTACTGGACTGTCTTTGAGCCAGCTCTTCACCCCCTGATCCCCTACAATTGGTGGATAATGCAGGTAGTTTGAGGGGTCCAGTCTAATCCCATGTCCTGGGTTAAAGCCGCAGAGACAGTGAAAACTTCTGAACAAGCCATGGAGGATGTGGTTAAGCAGCTGGTACTGGCTAATACACAAGCGCAGGCCCGCTATCAGGAGGCCCAGCAGGCCCTGGTACAAGCACAGGCTCGGCAGGAGCAGACCCCCAACAAGCGTACTGTGACCTGGCCCCTGAATCCGCACGTGATTATAAGCTCCTGAAAGCAGAAATCCTAGCAAGGATGGGAGTGACTGTCACTTTAAGGGCGAACCGAGTCCATGGCTGGCGCTTTGACAAGGCTAAGCCTGCCCGTGCGCAGCTCTACCACCTGATGCACTTGTTTCAAGATTGGCTGAAACCTGAGGAAAAGACACCCACTCAGATTGTGGAAAGAGTCGCACTCGATCGTTTCCTGCATGCACTACCCAGGGAGCTCCACCGATGGGTGGCTCAGTCCGAGCCTCAGTCCCTGGATGAGATGGCTACAGCTGTTGAGCGCTACAGTTGTGCGGAAAAGTTCCAGTAGAGTCCCTCTGTCACTAGAGAGCTGGCCCATTTCAAAGAAGTGCGTTCCAGCACCAGTGTGCTTCCCGGTGGTCGCATAGTGGCTGCTCAGAGGGATAATACAACTACCAGGAGCACATCAGGACCTAAGCTTCCAGGGAACCGACAGGGGGAACTCCGTGAGGTTCGCTGTTGGTCCTGCCATCAACTGGGTCATCTGGCGGCCCAGTGCCCAAGTGGGGAAGAACCAATGGAGTGCGACATGGGTCGCCGTTCCTTGATGTATGTCCATGCATTATGTGCTGCGACCAACCTAAATCCGCATGAGTGTGTGGTGCGGGTCAATGGACAGGAGGTGGTATCGCTCCTTGACTCTGGGAGTGTCGTTACCCTGCTCCGATCGGACGGGTTGCCAAGAAATCTGGTACCAAGGGAACAGGTTGGGGTCATCTGTGTGCATGGTGATGTTAAAAACTATCCGGTGGCCTGTGTGACCCTGTGTACACCAGCAGGAACGGCTACACTAAAAGTGGGGGTGGTCCCGGGATTACCTCATGATTTACTAATCGGGCGAGACTGCCCCATGTTTTGGGACTTGTATGAGCAAAAGCTCAAAGGTTCGGGGGTTTCCCCCAAAAACCAAGAACCCACAGAGGTGGTAAATAAAACTGTGTTGCAGGAGGATGTTACTAAGGATCAGTACCAGGTTGCTGAACCTGCAGGAAGTGAGCCCGGTCCCCTGGAGGTGTTTGCAGGATTGGAAGTGGAAAGTACCTCCTCTGAGCCAGATATGTCAGATCTTGGGGGCTCCCGGGAAGATTTCCTTAGTGCTCAGATGAGGGACCCCACTTTGATCCCCGCCAGGGAACAGGCCACTGTCTTAAACGGTGAACCACAGCACCCTGGGGCAGACGTGAAGTTCCTCCATTTTGCTGTGAATCATGACTTGTTGTACCGAGTAACTAAGGTCAATCAAGAAGTGTTGGAACAACTGGTGGTGCCCAAACCTTTTAGGTCTAGGGTGTTGCATTTGGCTCATAGTCATGTACTTGGGGGTCACCTTGGAGCGGCTAAAACTCAGGAACGGGTTTTACAGCGTTTCTATTGGCCCGGTGTATATCGAGAAATTAAGAACTACTGTGAGTCCTGCCCTACCTGTCAAAGAACCGCTCCAATACCCCATTTTCGCAGTCCGCTGGTACCGCTTCCAATTATCGAGGTTCCCTTTGATCGCATAGCCATGGACTTGGTGGGCCCCTTACCAAAGTCAGCTAGGGGACACCAATACATTTTAATTGTCCTCGACTATGCCACCAGGTATCCGGAAGCGGTCTCTTTAAGAAACTGCTCGTCCAAGGTCATCGCACGGGAGTTGTTTCAGATGTTCATGAGAACAGGGCTCCCATCCGAGATCTTGAAAGACCAAGGTACCCCTTTCATGTCAAAAGTGATGAAGGAACTCTGTAACCTGTTTAAGATTAAACACTTGCGGACTTCAGTGCATCACCCACAAACTGATGGGTTAGTGGAGCGGTTCAACAAAACCTTAAAGGGAAGGCTAAAGAAAGCAGTTGAGGAGGATGGTCGAGATTGGTATTGCTTGTTGCCTCCCTTGTTGTTTGCCATAAGAGAGGTACCCCAGGCCTCCACGGGATTCTCCCCCATTTGAGCTTGTTTATTGGAGACACCCCCGTGGACTACTGGATATAATGAAAGAGACGTGGGAACAGGAAGCTTCCCCGTATCGGAGTGTGGTAGAACACGTGTCTCAAATGCAAAACCGAATAACAAAAGTTATGCCCATAGTACGGGAACATTTGCAGGCTGCACAAAACGCCCAGAGTCGTGTATACAACCGATCTGCCAAGATTAGAGAGTTTAAACCTGGGGATCGGGTGCTGGTCTTAGTGCCTACCGTCGAGAGTAAGTTTCTCGCCAAGTGGCAAGGACCCTTTGAGATAGTTGAGAGGGTGGGCAAGGTCAACTATAAAGTCCATCAGCCCACCAATCGTAAGCCCTACCAGATTTACCACATCAACTTGATCAAACCATGGAAAAATAGACAGGTTTTGACAGTCAGTCTGAAAGTCCCAGAAGACCATGATGCTCAGATTAAGAAGGTAGGGATTGCAGAGGTTCTCTCCCCTTCTCAAAAACAGGAGTCCTGGGAGTTTTTGCAGAGTAATTGAGACATTTTTTCAAACCTACCGGGCCTAACCTCGGTAATTGAACATATTGTCATTACAAACCCTGGCGTTCGAGTAAACCTCAAACCCTACCGCATACCCGAAGCTCGCTGGAATATTATCTCAGCCGAGCTTAAGAGTATGTTGGACCTTGGGGTTATTGAGGAGTCTTCAAGTAGCTGGTCCAGCCCTATAGTCCTTGTACCCAAGCCGAATGGAACCTGGCGGTTCTGCAATAACTTGCGCAAGTTAAACAAAGTCTCCAAGCCAGACGCGTATCCCATGCCCCGGGTCGATGAGTTAATCGAGAGATTAGGACCGGCCCGGTACATCACCACTCTTAACTTGACCAAGGGATACTGGCAGATCACGCTTTCCCCAGAGGCTAAAGAAAAAACTGCATTTGCCACACCTGAGGGCTTATGGCAGTATGCCCGAATGCCATTCGGGTTACATGGGGCCCCAGCCACTTTCCAGAGGGCCATGGACTTTGTCCTGAGACCTCATAAGGAATTTTCAGGAGCCTATCTTGATGACATTGTCATCTTTAGTCAGGACTGGGAGAGTCACTTACCAAAGGTCCAGTTGGTCTTGGATGCCCTCTGAAGGGCGGGGTTCACAGTGAACCCAGAAAAGAGCAAGGTTGGGTTGGAGGAGGCCCGCTACCTGGGGTATGTTGTAGGCAGGGGTGTGATTAAACCCCAACTAAACAAAGTGGAGGCTATTCAGAAATGGTCACATCCACTCACAAAGAAGCAAGTGCGTTCTTTCCTTGGCATTGTGGGTTATTATAGGAGGTTTGTCCCCAACTTTGCCAGTCTAGCAGCACCTCTGAATGATCTCACCAAGGGAAAGAACGCAACTGTTGGTTAGTGGAGTGCAGAAGCAGAAGAAGCGTTCTGCCGGTTGAAGCAAGCTTTGTGCCAGGAACCAGTGTTGGTAGCTCCCGACTTCCAAAAAGAATTCCTGGTACAAACAGATGCCTCAAAATTGGGTCTGGGTGCAGTACTGTCCCAGATGATTGGGGGGGATGAGCACCCTGTTGTGTACTTGAGCCGGAAGCTCACGCCAGCTGAGAGGAATTATTCCATTGTGGAAAGGGAGTGTCTCGCAATAAAATGGGCTTTGGAGACACTCCGCTACTACTTGTTGGGCCGACCCTTCAAGTTAGTTTCAGATCATGCTCCCCTTAAGTGGATGGCCCAAAATAAAGATAAAAAATCCAGAATCACCCGGTGGTTCCTTGCTCTACAGGACTTCAGCTATGTAGTGGTACATAGACCGGGAAAGGTACATCAGAATGCGGATGCCCTTTCCCGGGTCTACTGCCACTGGGTTTGTGGTGTCCAGACCCCTGGCCTGGAACAGAGGGGGGGATATGTAGAGGATCAGCCTGGGGCAGGGTTAGGAAGGGGTTAATCGAAGAGGGCAGGTACTTCCCCTTCAGACCTGCTTATATTCAGGTGTGCTGAAAATGTCAGTGAGGAGCTGTTTGTGTAGGAGAGAGAGACACAGCATCACGCTGTGTGGAAGTGTTCATTGCTGGACGGTATACCTGCTGGGTGAGCGTATAAAAAAATGCATAAAGACTGTAGCTCTTTTTGGAGCCATGAACTGTGAGCTGTACCTATGTGCACATCCGTTTGATAAGACAAGTCTGTCTGGCCTTATGTCTACTTTTTGTTTGCTGTTTTGCTGAATAAAAGACATTTTTATTTTACTGGACTGTCTTTGAGCCAGCTCTTCACCCCCTGATCCCCTACAATATATATATATATATATATATATATATATATATATATATATATATACCTATAATAAAAGACTGCGGCCATTTAAATACACACATATGAGTCCAGTGTTATAATTTTAATTATATGTGAAAGTTTGATTACATAGTTTTGCCTAGCATACCATTACACTCATTATAGTGGATGTTTTCTATACCAGGTCTATACTTGTAAACTGCTTTATTCATTTAGCTTGTATTCATTGGTACATAAAAAAAATGCATTTCTCTCTCTTTTAAACTCTCAGAGAACATATTTGATAAATATCCTGTAAAAAATCATAAAAATGTAAACTTTGCCATAGAAACTCTAAATATATGGGATATGATTATTATTTAATGTCAGTTGGGACCATTATAAACCTTATATACAGCATACCATTGAGTATGAGCCATTATTATTCTGCTTAGCTACATGCCAATGTGTCAGTAAATCAGTTTGGCTGCCCCCACATAGACTATAATTTATTTGCTGTCCTGCCAGCTGAAAAGAAATACAACTGTGGTTTATGAATTTTCTCTACTTCATTATAGTTACCTCCTGAAATATATATAAGGCAAAGCTAGGGATTCTTTGCAGTTTAAACATGTAGCTAAGAACAGCATGTCCTATTGCTGGAAATATCTCCATTTAGCTGGAAGCAGTCAGACTTGGACAGAATTTCTGTCTCTTATAATATTGTTAATCGATAATGTTGGGTTGACTATAGGTGTCCATTCTGTCAAAACCTGCTCAGTGCGCACTACATAATTTTGTGCAACGGCTCTCGAAATGCAAATACCATACAATGAAAAGTACTGTATTCAGGTAAAGCCAGACATACACCAGTAGAATTTTCCTCAAAATGTTTGTTTTCTGAAAATTTGTTTGGTTTTCTAATGGTTTTCTAATTGATTGATGTTACTACCAGCACACAATCAGATTTTTTTTCCTATTTCCCACCACTCTATGGTCCTGTGCCTCACTCCAGCTACATATGCTGGCCAAACTCTGGATCTGTCACCTCTCGTGATTCAAAATGTAGACCTAAACACCTCTTCTTTCTCTGCATAAAACTTTATTGCACAAGCAGCATCGCAGACACCCTACACATTTCTTCTTCTGATGCATCCTCCCCTGGACTTTATTGCAGAGAACAATAAGGTTTTATGCAAAGGAAGAAGTAGAGTTAACCTTTACATTTATTTGAAAGGGGACCCCTTTATCAAGGTGATGAACACACACGTAAACATCTGTTAATTGCAATCTATCTACTGGCATCCATTCTCACCTGGATGCCCCAGTTGCTGTGCAATTACCTTATCAACTAGGCCTGTGTGATGGACTTTTCTTTTACTTAAAGTGGTTGTAAAGTCAAGGTGCTGCAATCTTCTATGCTGCAACTCACCCCCCCCCCCCCCGGACCCCACCTTTTTCTTACCTGAACCCGATCCGATCCGGCGATTTGCATGAGTGCAACGGCTCCAGCCACTGTCGATCTTCTCATTGGACAGGATGATATCAGAGCCATTGTCTCCTGCTGCTGTCAATCAAAAGCTGTGACATGGGAGCAGGGGATGGGGCCGAGTCCGCTGTCTGTGTCAAGCAGCAGGAGGGACTCAGGAGCAAGCCCGCATGGGTGCCCCCATGGAAAGTGGCTTTCCGTGGGGGCACCTGATGAAGTCTAGGGGCCTGGAGCACTGGCGGGGACCCCAGAAGAAAAGGACCTGGGCTGCTCTGTGCCAAACCATTACACAGAGAAGGTAAATATAGGCATATTTGTTATTTTTTTAAAAAAAAAAATCAAAGCTTTACAACCACTTTAAGTAATTATATTTTTTAGAGTATATCAGCAGTCATTAACACTTCTCTTATCACACAGTGCTCCAAAGTGGGCAAGGCATATTAGAAAAGGAATACAGTGAGTAAATGGGTCCACGTAAGAAAATCTTTCTACAATCTGTGCAATTTCAGTATTAAGGTGGTCTATTAAAACAGCAGTGATATCAAAAATAATAAAACTTAACATATAGAATACTAGCTACTACAACAGTTCTGGAAAGATCAGTAAACATGAGAATTAAAATAAAATACAGCATTTTCTGTCAGCATTACATCGTTTTTTTTTAAATTATGATAATTTTTTTATTTTTTTGCATTATGTTTAGTGATGTCTGATGTTCAGATTCCAATTGTAAGTCATGCTGAACATTACCTTTACTACTGTGAACTTACATCTGATGTGCATGCAATTATGCCAGCTCTGGCCTATGTAATGCTGTTTGTTATGTGAAATCTAAACAGGGAATAGCAGCGAGGCATGAAAGGAATGTGTTTCCATTGGAGAAGCCTGTGTCAAGAAAAAGTTTAAGCAAAGACATGTCCAGAAGGGCCTTTCAGCTGGCGGAGACGGAAGACTAATGTTATTGTACATTGGCTGTCACCCTGCCAGCCCTCCCTCACAGACTTGTTTTCACTTATATTTTTTTTCTCTTTTTTTTTTTTTACGTACTGTTTGCTCAGGTGGACAGTGACACCATTTGGAATGCACTGCGCTCGTCCAGTGCCTGCATGCATGGCCATTGGCTGTGTCATCGGACAAGCTTCCAAAGTGGCCTCAGGAGAGCAGAAGGTGAGGTCTGGGTTGCATTGTGTGTGGGAAAATATGGAAAGAAGCAAAGAGTGAGATACTGTTATTCTTGGGCTTGAAGGTCTACTGAGGGTCATAGTGTGGGAAGATGGACTTTGAGGTGTGGCAATCCAGAGAACATAAAGTATAGTTATTAAATGCTATAAAAAAGATCAGAAACAAAATAATCTGAAACCAACATTTTAAAAAGTCCCTTCTTTGTTTGATTTTAAAAGAATCAACTCAACCTAAAGATCATATGGTTTTATGTTTAGTTATGTTGAGTTATTCAAATAATTCCCAAATGCCACCCAAGTATTCTAAACATAATTACGACACATGTAAGGTATGAGAAAGAGCAGTATTGTTGACTACAAGAGTAATGACCCAAAGTGTAATTTTCCCCAAAAGCTAACTTCTTTCCTCCTGTTTTTATCTTCCCCACATGATCTGTAAAGGTTAATGTGTATGACCAGAGTACACCCAGTCTAAACAGTTTATAGAAACTTCAGGCTTGACAGAAATTTGACATTTTATTTGGTATGTTAACAGGAGCTAGCTATACCATTTAGACCGATCATCTACCGGACTCAGCTGTAGTCTTTGAAGACATATCAACAGGACATACCCATGAAATATTTCTGTTCCTATAATCTGTACTAACTACTTTAAAACCTGTTGTGAGGTCTAAATGCAGACAGTTCAGCATTGATTAAATTTGATTTTTTTTTTTGGTTTCAAATGTATTTTTTCAACTCAGCACTTTTGTATCATTTGTACTCCTCTTGAACATCACAGCAACTATTGTACCATGTAATATGTATAGTGGCTATAGGATAAATAATGTACATTTTTGGGACGCCATTCAAGAACACAGCTGGGATAGTAAATGAAATCATTCTTTGCTATGAAACAAACACCTGTGCAAATCTGACATCAACCAGAAAATCTGCATGTGCAGAAAGACTGGATTACCAATGTTTATATCACCCTGGCTAAACTAATAAAATAGACATAAATATTTAATATATAATTTGTTTTAATAGCCCAGCTTATATATTTATCTCATTCTTCAAGCCCCCATCCAAATTCCAATTTTTTTTCATGGTTTATTTCATGTTAACATCATTTTTCTATGAACAAATACATTTAGGTTGGTTACTTGTATGTTTTTTCATTAAAAAGAGAAGTATTGATTGCTTAGAGACTAAATAAAGAATCTTGACAGCCCTCTGGGGTAAATGAGTATCTTTTTTCAACCTTATGACCTAATGTGCTGATGAATATAGAATCCTGACAATGCTAATATTAAAATATAAAATATAACCAGCTCACAACAAAACGATCTAATGCATCTACTTTCCTTTGCAATAAGAGCTATTTATTTATTTAACTTTTTGTTTACTTGATATTTATTTCTTTATGTGACACCACTAACACAATGGTCCCCTCACAATAAGTTACGACTTACAATGTTGCAGCTACATGCATCTCTATGTACTGTAGGCACATATAAACTTGTTCCAAATTAAAGTAAATTCAAATTAAGCATATACATAAGTTATAAATAACCTGACTTTTTCTGTAACATCTGCGCCTAGATCACTTCTTCTGTCCAAAACTTACTATTGGTCTTTTACTAATGTTACAGATTGTCTTAATCACCAATATGGAGGATTTTGGGGTAGGAAGGCCTGGGCAAAACTGTACCTTTACAGGAACAATTTATGATCTTTAGGCAATAATACTGGGCAAAGAACGGCCAGTGAAGTGATGGAAAAGAGCTAATTTTTTATTGCATTCCTTTTGCGCAAACATATGATTTGCACAAATGTCCATAATAGAGTAGAGTAAATGCTTGTATTTATATACAGTACAAACCTTTATAACCTTTATATCTCCTCTAGATCAACATTACAGATGAGAAAGCATTTATCACACAAGTCCAATCAATATATTTTTAATATTTGATAAGTGTGTATAGTGTATTTATGTCAGGATTACACCCCAGAAGCTTCTTTGGTCTGGTAGTGACTTATCTCTGTGGGGCTTAATGAAATCTTGGAAAATTCTTGGAATGATCCCTGTGTCAACTTTTATGGTACCTGGCTTCTTGCTGAACTCTGGACTTTCTTTTAAGCTTTGTCTCTATACTTCCTATTTTCCAGATTTTTGTTCCTATGCCAACATACTGCTTGTTGTTGCATGGCACTACACTGCTGATCTTTTGGTTGACTATTGACCACTGATCTCCCCTTTGTACCTAACCACTAGTCACTGACCCTGGCTTGACTATGTACATGCTTTGCTCTCATTACATACACCACTACATGTACACTGAACCGATCCTGCTCCTGACTAGGGTAGAGACAAACATGCCTACATTTGGCGGGCAGGACTTTTGCCAAACTCAAAAGTTTTGAATGTTATTTAGAACCCCACTAAAGTCAATGGGAGTTAAATATTTAAAAATATGTCTGACAATTTTAAAGGCAAATATGCAAAGGATTGTTAAACAAATGGCATGGGAGGCTGGACACGGCCAAGGAGAACATATATCAATGCAAAAAAATTCAAACAATAGCATTTTGCGTGGTGCAGAGATTTTAATAATGTTCGAAGTGGAACACTGAAAACGCCCAATTCCTTAAAAAACTTTCCTGGGGATGCTGTTGTTTAGGGGTGTACAGTGCATCCAGAAAGTATTCACAGCGCTTCACTATTTCCACATTTGGTATGTTACATAATTATTCAAAAATGGATTAAAGTCATTATTTTCCTCAAAATTCTACAAACAATACGCCATAATGACAATGTGAAAGAAGTTAGTTTAAAATCTTTGCAAACCTTTGAGCTCAGCTGCATCCTGTTTCCACTGATCATCCTTGAGATGTTTCTAAAACTTGATTGGAGTCCACTTGTGGTAAATTCAGTTGATTGGCCATGATTTGGAAAGGCACACACCTGTCTCTTTAAGGTCCCACAGTTACAGTGCATGTCAGAGTAGAAACCAAGCCATGAAGTCCAAGGGATTGAGGCACAGATCTGGGGAAGGGTACAACAACATTTCTGAAGCATTGAAGGTCCCAATGAGCACAGTGAAACCACCAGGACTCTTCCTAGAGTGGGCCACCCGGTCCAAACTGAGCAATCAGGGGAGAAAGGCATTAGTCAGGGAGGTGACCAAGAACCTGATGGTCACTCTGAAAGAGCTCCAGCATTTCTCTGTTGAGAGAGGAGAACCTTCCAGAAGAACAACCATCTCTGCAGCACTCCACCAATCAGGCCTGTATGGTAGAGTGGCCAGACAGAAGCCACTCTTCAGTAAAAAGGCACATGACAGCCCTTCTGGAGTTTACCAAAAGGCACCTGAAGGACTCTCAGATCATGAGAAACAAAATTCTCTGGTCTAATGAAACAAAGATTGAACTCTTTGGCCTGAATGGCAAGTGCCATGTCTGAAGGAAACCAGGCACTGCTCATCACCTGGCCAATACATTCCTACAGTGAAGCATGGTGGTTGCAGTATCATGCTGTGGTGATGTTTTTTAGCAGCAGGAACTGGAAGACTAGTCAGGATCAAAGGAAAGATGAATGCAGCAATGTACAGAGACATCCTTGATGAAAACCTGCTCAAGAGCGCTCTGGATCTCAGACTGGGGTGAAGGTCCATCTTCCAACAGGACAACGACCCTACACACAAAGCCAAGATAACAAAGGAGTGGCTATGGGACAACTCTGTGAATGTCCTTGAGTGGCCCAGCCAGAGCCCAGACTTGAACCCGATTGAACTTCTCTGGAGAGATCTGAAAAAATGCTCCCTATCCAATCTGATGGAGCTTGAGAGGTCTTACAAAGAAAAATGTGAGAAACGGCCCAAAAATAGGTGTGCCAAGCTTGTAGCCTCATACTCACAAAGACTTGAGGCTGTAATTGGTGCCAATTAAACAAAGGCTGTGATTTCTTATGTGACTTTTTTGTTTTTATAATTTTTAATAAATTTTAATAAATTTGCAAAAGATTTCAAACAAACTTCATTCGCATTGTCATAATCGTTTGTGGAATTTTGAGGAAAATAATGAATCCATTTTGGAATAAGGCTGTAACATAACAATATGTGGAAAAAAGTGAAGAGCTGAGAATACTTTCCGGATGCATTGTACCTATACAATGTATTGTATACAATGTACTACAGTGATACTGAACAAAAATTGCGGTTTAAATTTCCAGTATTATTATTTACTATACAGGATTTATATAGCACCAACAGTTAGCGCAGCACTTTACAATGTTAGGGCAGACAGTACAGTTACAATACAACTCAATACAGGTGGAATCAGAGGGCCCTGCTCGTTAGAACTTACAATCTAGGAAGGAGGGACAAGTGATACAAAAGGTAATAACTGTGGGGGATGAGCTGATGAAGAATAATGTAAATGAAATTAAAGTTGTTAGGTGGAGGCTGGATAGGCTTTCCTGAAGGGAAACATTTTCAGGGATTGCCTAAAAGTGGATAGCTTTGGAGATAATTGGAGAGATTGGAGTAGAGAATTCCAGAGGATGGGAGGGGCTTGGGAGAAGTCCTAGAGGCGAGTATGGGAGGAGGTGACAGGGGAGCTAGAGAGCAGGAAGTCTTGGGAGGAATGAAGAGGACGATTTGGTTGGTGTTTAGAGACATGGTTAGTGATATAGCTAGGGGCAGGGTTATGGATGGCTTTGTAACTTATTGTTAGTATTTTGAATTGAATTAGTTGGGAGAGTGGCAGACAATGGAGGGATTGGCAGAGAGTGGTAGCAGATGCTGAGCGGCTTGTAAGGTGGATGAGTGTGGCAGCAGCATTCATGATGGACTGAAGGGGGATAGCCTATTAAAAGGTAAGCCAATGAGGAGGGAGTTGCAGTAGTCCAGGCAAAAGATAACCAAGGAGTGAATCAGTAAATTACATTTTCCTGTCGGCTTGTGTTTCTTTGTTAAAAACAACAACAGGAACTCCCCAAAATAAATACCAGGCCTGTACTTGTAAACAAAGGGGAGGGGTGATGACTGATGTCATTGTCCAATGATCACCATAGCCATATTTGGTCAGTGATATCAGACACCATCACTTGCCCTTTGTTTACATTCAGCTGTCAACCAGCATTAGTTGGTTGACATCTGAATGGCCAGGTGGGGATATGCTGGCCGCTGGTACCAGCTTCCTAACAACCATTCTGAGCGAGACGCTGTCATATCCAGCAGCAGTAGTAATACCACTGCTAAACATTTCACTTCTCCTGCAGCCAAAGGTTTGGTTCAGTGAGAGGAAGAACACCCCACCAAATGCCATACAGACAAACTTGAACTTGGTCCAAACTAGTCCCTACTCTTAATCGTGGAAACAATAAAAAAGTTCATGTATGCACAGGAACCCCTCACAGACTCTAAGGCAGACTCGTTGAATCAGTTAAAGCAGAGTTCCAGGCACAAATTGAACTCAGTTTAAAAAAAAAGAACACCCCGTCCCCCCTCTTTTTTGGATATTTTTTTTCATACTTTTTAGTATATTTTCTTCGGGACTTACATCCTATGCCACTACAGCAAGGTACATCACTTCCGCATTTTTTTCGTGCCCTTCTCCTTTTCTCTGTTGCCTTCTGGGACCTGTGTGTGTCCCAGAAGATGTTGGGACCATTCAGAAAGCGCCGCTTGAATCATGGATGCACAGTAGGAAACAGGCTGTGAAGCCACAAGGCTTCACTTCCTATTTTCCTTAGTAAGGATGCTGGTGCTAGCACCTGGAGCCTATTTTTTTAGTGGTTAAGCACAAACATATGCATATAGTATATCAAAGCATATAACTTCCTGCTGAATGTGGTATTTATTCGAATGAGCTCCATGGATGGTGGGCCGGGAGATGGCTGCCTACACCAGGGCCCCATAAGAAGCAATTTGGCCCTCTGATTGCGGCAAAAAGCCCAAGAAGATCTCATGGTGAACAAGGTCTATCTGTCCTTGGTCCGCATGCAGCCAACAGAAGAGAATTAGAATTATAGCGGAGACTGCGAACCAGGCTTTTTGTCCACATCATTGCCTGACCTCACAAATGTACTTCTGGAAGAATGGTCAAACATTCCCAATGACACACTCCTAAACCTTGTGGACAGCCTTCCCAGAAGTCTGGAAGCTGTTATAGCTGCAGGGGGTGGGCTAACTCTATATTGAACCCTGCCGACTTATGCTGCGTACACACGATCGGACAATCCGACAACAAAATCCCATGAAGTTCAATAGCCAGTACTGCTCTTCTGTTTGATTCTAATACTTTGTGTGTCGGAATTGTCTACACACGATCGGAATTTACGAGAACAGATTTTGTTGTTGGAAAATTTGAGAACCAGATCTCAAATTTTGTGCAACGGAATTTTCGATGGAAACTGTCTGATGGAGCCTACACAAGGTCGGAATTTCCGACAACAAGCTCCAATCGCACATTTGCCATCGGAAAGTCCAATCGTGTGTACGCTAAGACTTGGATGCCATTAAAGTTCATGTGCGTGTAAAGGCAGGCGTCCCAACACTTTTGACAATATATATATTTATATATACAAAAAGACGATGAGACACAATCTCCAATGCAAAAAGTTTACTGAAAAATCTTCAAGACATATACAATGTGGCAGCTGCATATATATATATATATATATATATATATATATATATATTATGGTTGAAGCCCTATGGCCGACACGTATCTGAAGGGAAATAACTTAACCAATAAGATCTATAACATGAAAAGGGAGACCTGAAGTGTGCCTTGGTCTATGGCCGGTACGCCAGAAATAAGGGGGCATACCCTGATTAGAAATGAGTATTTGATGGGGGTGATGTTGTGAGAAATGCCCTTAAAAGGGGGAATGGGAGGGTGGGTATCGCGCACCGGAACCGACGAAGACCACAGGTGAGTGGGCCGGTTAAATACCCTCCCGGGCTCCTCCCATAAATTCAGGCCACCATGTTGGCCTTCCACTTATGGTTGAAGCCCTATGGCCGACACGTATCTGAAGGGAAATAACTTAACCAATAAGATCTATAACATGAAAAGGGAGACCTGAAGTGTGCCTTGGTCTATGGCCGGTACGCCAGAAATAAGGGGGCAAAAACTGAGGTAGGGTTTGAAGATATTTATTGCCTTTTAGTATTGACTACTGCGTGAGCTGGGCGAAGGCCCGTGACATTTCCGCCTGTGGGTCGTGTATATACCGGGTGAAGCAGGCTGACTTCCATCTGCCGAGTCTCTGGATGATGTGGCCTGGGACCCCCTGCTGTGAGGCGGCTGAGGCGGCCCCGATCCGAAAAGAGTGACCGGAGTACTCGCTGGGGTTGAGGCGTAGGTTGAGAGGAGAATTCTTACGTGTGTCATGAACTGACAGGTGCTCAAGGGTTTGACTGGAAAAGGCAGAAGGGGATCGGTGTCCCTTTGTTCTGGCAGGAGTGAGAGCAGGCGGTTGAGAACCGTTACTGGGCACCAGGCATTGCCGGTTCTGTATAGATGGATGTCCACCCCGTGGCCAGCTTGCTGAGTCTTGGAGACGTTGAGGTGGAGCACGAAGTGGTCTTGATGGCGAACTAGGTGGCGTCTGCACAGGGTTTGGCTGGTCGAGCTGTTACGGGTGAATTCGCTGGGACGTAAGAACCCATAGTAGGCCAGGTAGATGGCGGCTTGTATGACCTGGCTGAGGAGGACACCAAAGGGGGAACCAGCGAGTATGGCGGACATCTCGCGGAAGATGGCGCCAGTGATGGGGCGACGTCTGGTTCTGTTTGCTGGTTGCTGCTTCTGGACGCCGCGTAAGACGGCTCGGACGGCGTGGGACGAGAAGACAGACGGTCTAGTAGGATCTTGAAGGGCCAAAAAGTGCTGTATGCCGGCCAGGTATAATTGAAAGTATCTGCGGGGGCCAAGGGCCAGCGAACCAATGGAGGCCGAATATGGCTGCAAAGTCCGTGGAGGCCGCGGCATCTGTCACCACCTGTGGTGAGAAGGGTGAGACGGCCGGGATAAACATGGATATCCCGTACCACGAGGAAAGGAACTCTTCCCACATCGCTAGGTCTGCTATGGCCGTGGCGTCCAGTTTGAGGATCTGATCGGGGTCTTGTGCCTGTGACAGGTGGACTAAGAGTCGTGAAATGAAGGAACGACCTTGAGGGACGATCCGCATGGCAAAATTGAGCATGCCAAGTAGTGACTGGAGCTGTCGTCTCGTGCACCCTCTCGTGCGGGTGAAGTCCTGAAGAACTGCCCTGATGCGGGTCAGCTTGTCGAGGGGTAGGCTGGCCTGCATGGAGCATGTGTCCAAGACAACTCCGAGGAAGGTGATGGAGTGTGCGGGTCCGTCGACCTTGTGCTCGGCTATGGGGACATTGATATTCTGGAAGACGACTCTTAATTTGTCGAGGTCTACTGGTGAAACGTTAGGCTGCTCTATCAGTAGGAAGTCATCTAGGTAGTGGATGACTTCTGTGCATTGGGCCTTGTGTAGGAGAATCCAGGTGAGGGATTGAGCGAACGTGTCGAAGAGCCAGGGGCTACTTTTGGAGCCGAACGTGAGCTTGGTGGCGAAGTAGTACCTGTCTCTCCACCTGATACCGTGCCAACACCAAAGAGACGGGTGAATCGGCAGAAGTTTGAAGGCGTCCGATATGTCGGCTTTGGATAGCCAGGCCCCTGTGCCTGCTTTGAGGATGGCCTGGATCGCCAAGTCGACGGAGGCGTATTTTAAGGAGAACTCCTCGGAGGGAATTAGGGAGTTGAGGCTGGGGACGTGGCAAGAATGAGGCGCAGACAGGTCGTACACCAAGCGAACTTTATTTGAGAATTTGCCCTTGACAAGCCCAATAGGGCTGACTCTCCAGGTGTTGAAGGGGGGTTGTGTGAAGGGACCAATGACGAAACCTCGCTCCAGCTCGGCTAGGAGTAGTTGGTCTATGGCCTGCTCGTCGGTGGCCGCTGATCTGAGATTCCTACACTCGTAAGTAGTGTGGGGCAGGGAGACAAGGCCGGTATGGAAGCCCGCCGTGAATCCTTGTATGAGGAACGTGGCTAGTGAGGGGATGGGGTGTGAGTCCAGATAGACTCCTAACCATGGGGTGTTTATGCGGCTCAGTCACAGATTTTTCGGTTTGAGCTCGCATAGATTTTTCGGGTGCGCCCTGTGGCATACGACGCACACGTGGAGCAACCTGCATTGGCTGAAGTTACACGAGCCGTAGTTGTAATTATTGCAGATGGCCGCTCCTCCCATGGTCCGGACGGGGCGTCCGAGTTTGTCGAGCTGGGGTTTCTGTGTCGGTGCTGGCGGGTTTTGTGCTGGAGCCGAGGTCGAGGGAAACTCGACCGAGTGGCGGAGTGTTGCACTGGAGCACCAGGCGGCGGTGTGCGTGGAGGATTGGCAGACTGCGCACAATGGTGAGCGCAGACCGGCGAAATGGCGACAGAATAATTCTGTGTCCATTAGGCTCCAATCTGTGGGTGACTGGAATTGCGCCATCCTGGCGGCTGCTTTGCGGAAAAGGAGCGGTGGTAGTCATAAAATGAGAACCCGCCGTATTTGTAGCCCAAATCTACCACGGTGTGGAGATATGAATCCAGCTCTTCCCTTCTGCCGGGGGAAGCTGAGCATATGATGTCTCTAAGCATCCCAAATGACAACGCAAATTCTGGGACGGACAATTTGCGGTTGAGTCTGGGGTCTTTAGCTTTGAGGACCACCGAGACATCTCCCCAGGTATAGGCCTTGTTTTCGGCTAGGTCGTGGACTGAAATGAGAAGGGAGGCGAGGTTGACGTCCTTGCCATCCAGTATGTCCTTCTTAAATGCTGGCTGGAACCAGGTGTGCTGGGCAGACCAGGGGACATGTCCCTGCGGTACCTGTGGCGACTGTTGTAGGTGGCTGTATCGCGGCGGGGACGGCCGGGGCCGGGTGAGATTCGAGGAGAGTCACTCTGGCTTGGACGTCCGTGACTGTGTTTCGCCAAGGACGACACCATGGTGTGGAGTTGTGTTATGGCCGCAGATATAGACTGGAGGGAGGCTTGCTGAGTGCTGGGCCCTGCCATGGCAGGAGGAGGAAACAAGAGCCTGAAGAGCTCCGCCTTCCTGGCCGTGGCGGGGAACGGCACGCCCCTGCGTCTAAGTTCTGCCGTCAGTCTGGGGATGGTCCATCCCCTGAGGGACTGGATGCTGTCACTCATGGACACTGGGGAACGTGACAAGGGGGCGGTGAGATCCTCGCTGCCCGCTTGCGACATGGTCCTCGGATGGGCTGTGCCCTGAGGCGATGTCTTGAGGCGTCTGAGGTCGTAAGAAGGTCGACCGGAGCTGTTTAAGGGGATGAGATAAGCCAAGACTGTTTCTTTCCTTGTGTAAACATACGTACCCAACTGCTGTGCTCTGGAAAGGACAAGTGTGTGTACGTACGTGGACGTGCGTACACGGTAAGTTTTTATATTTTACCTGGAGAAACACCGTCCAACCTGTGCAGGGTGGACCTACTGAACTTGGACTGACCTAGGGAAGGAAAAATAAAGAGAACTGTGCATATACACTACTTATTTTTTTTTTTTTTTTTTTTCTTTTTTTTTTTTGAGTGAAATGAGAAACGTTTGTGCCATGTCGTGGGCGCAAGGTGTCGTTTTATGAGTGTGACTGCTGATTGCCGAGAATTTTGGAATGAAATGAGGCCAACTCGACTGGGGTACGTTGAGGCGAACTGATGCATGGTAGATGCCATCGGTATTCGGATCAGGACGTTTTTGTGTGACAGCGAACTGATCGGCATGACAGAAGTATGAAACGGTCGAGCCGCGATGGCGACTGTAGACGAACCAGACTTCTGGAGCATGTACTGAAATGAGGCCAACGGATGTTCAGGGCGCATCGGTCCGAACCGGTGCGCAGCGCGACTGGGTTCGAAGCGAGGTGCGGCCTGGCGGTGAGAGAAATGAGGGGAACCATTCCCTGAGGTGCTGAACGGTCGGTCGGGTCTCACGACCGACGACGAGCAGACTCAGGGGTGGTTACTGAAATGGGGCCGACAAACCTGGGGTACGTTGGAGGCGAAGACCGATCCGCAAAGGTGCGACCGGTTTCGAATCAAAACGTGACTCGTGAGGTGAAATGTTTTCCTCGTGACAGAGGCGCCGAGCGGTGAGCCTAAAAACTTTTCGACTGACAGCGACCGTACTTCTGGAGCACGGAATGAAATGGGGCCTGGGAGCACCTTGGGGCGTGCCGGTACGAATCGAGGCACCGGGGTGCGCCTAGACTTGAATCGGAACGTAATACGTGACAGTGAAATGATGCCATGACAGAGGTGTTTTTTCGACCGGTGAGTCGAGAAATTGCGGCTAACGGCCGCTCCCTGGGTCATGTATTGAAATGGGGTTCCACTGCTGGGACATGCCGGGACGAATCGGATGTGGCTAGATTCGAACGGCGTGTCGGTGCAGGACCGTGAAATGGTGAAATGACTGAAATGTTTTTGAAATGGCTGAAATGTGACCGTATGGCATGATACTGCGACTGATTCCGAATCAGGTGATGCGTAAGCGACCGGCTACTGTATGCAGATAGCGGTACGGATGCAACGTACGGGTACTAATGGAATGACTTGTGCGTATGTGAACAGCGAGATTCGTGACAAGGTAAGTAACGTTCATAAGTGAAATGGTGGTCAAACGAGACCCCTACCTGCGGCAGCCGAGCCAGATACAGTGTACAAAACCTTCGAACGAGAGCAATCCACGAGACGTCTGGCACTCACGAACGCTAGCGAAATCGAGTAGTCGGCTTAGTGACGTAGTATATCGCGCACCGGAACCGACGAAGACCACAGGTGAGTGGGCCGGTTAAATACCCTCCCGGGCTCCTCCCATAAATTCAGGCCACCATGTTGGCCTTCCACATATATATATATATATATATATACAGCATCTCACAAAAGTGAGTACACCCCTCACATTTTTGTAAATATCTTATTATATCTTTTCATGTGACAACACTAAAGAAATTACACTTTGCTACAATGTAAAGTAGTGAGTGCACAGCTTGCATAACAGTGTAAAGCCCCATACACACGGTCAGACTTTTTCATGGATTCTGTCCGATCGGACAATGTTGTTGAAAAATCAGACCGTGTGTATGCACCATCGGACTGTGTACGTCGGATTGTCCGACGGACAAAGTCTTATCTCCTGCTGGAAAGATTTGCCGACAACACGGTCCGATCACACCAAATCCGATCGTGTGTATGGTAGTCTGACCGGACAAAGTGCTACGCATGCTCAGATCACATTACAAGACCAAAGCTATTGGCTACTAGCCTCTACGTAGTCCCGTCGTAGGCAACAAACGTCACCACGTTCAGAATGATCGGATTTTCCGAAACTTTGTCCGACCGTGTGTACGCAAAACCAACATCAGACAAAGTATGACGGACATGGTCTGACGGACATGGTCCTCGGATAATCCGCGCGTGTGTATGGGGCTTTAGTGTGATGTCCCCTCAAAAAAACTCAACACACAGCCATTAATGTCCCAACCGCTGGCAACAAAAGTGAGTACACCCCTAAGTGAAAATGTCCAAATTGGGCCTAATTAGCCATTTCCCCTTCCCGGTGTCATGTGACTCATTAGTGTTACAAGGTCTCAGGTGTGAATGGGGAGCAGGTGTGTTAAATTTGGTGTTATCGCTCTCACTCTCTCATACTGGTCACTGGAAGTTCAACATGGCACCTCATTGCAAAGAACTCGCTGAGGATCTGAAAAAAAAATGTTTCCTCTTGATAAAGATGGCCTAGGTTATAAGAAGATTATCAAGACCCTGAAACTGAGCTGCAGCATGGTGGCCAAGACCATACAAACGTTTAACAGGACAGGTTTCATTCAGACTAGGCCTCGCCATGGTCGACCAAAGAAGTTGAGTGCACTTGCTCAGCGTCATATACAGAGGATGTCTTTGGGAAATAGACGTATGAGTGCTGCCAGCATTGCTTCAGAGGTTGAAGGGGTGGGCAGCCTGTCAGTGCTCAGACCATATGCCACGCACTGCATCAAATTGGAAGCCTCTTCTAAATTTGATGCACAAGAAAGCCTGCAAACAGTTTGCTGAAGACAAGCAGACAAAGGACATGGATTACTGGAATCATGTCTTGTGGTCTGATGAGATGTGTCAAGCGTGTGTCGGCGGCAACCAGGTGAGGAGTACAAAGACAAGTGTGTCTTGCCCACAGTCAAGCATGGTGGTGGGAGTGTAATGGGCTGGGGCTGCTTGAGTGCTGACATCACTGGGAGCTACAGTTCATTGAGGGAACCATGAATGCCAACATGTACTGTGACAACCTATGAAGCTCTGGTAACCTCCATGCCCAAGAGGGTTAAGACAGTGCTGCAAAATAAAGGTGGCCACACAAAATATTGACACTTTGGGCCCAATTTGGACATTTTCACTTTGGGGTGTACTCACTTTTGTTGCCAGCGGTTTAGACATTAATGACTGTGTGTTGAGTTATTTTGAGGGGACAGCAAATTTACACTGTTATACAAACTGTACACTCACTACTTTACATTGTAGCAGTGTCATTTCTTCAGTGTTGTCACATGAAAAGATATAATAACATATTTACAGAAATGTGAGAGGTGTACTCACTTTTGTGAGATACTGTATATATATATAATATATTCTTTTTTAATAAGGCAAAGAGAGACTCAGCATAGACTCCCTGTGCCTGTACTAGGCAGTTGAGATATTGTTGATGGAAATAGACCTAACCTTTAACTGATTGGTTACAATGACTGACAAACTTAGTGCTAAAGTCTCTAGAAAAACTGTAGAAAAAAAGTGTTTGTAATATTACCAGAATCCGATATTAAGTTTGGTGAAATTCCTTGAAATAAATGTTGCAGAACTTTACTACAGAAGATTTCATTGCTATTGCATTCCTGCTAGTGACTGCTAACTAAAATATACATTATCCTGCATAGCGAGAAGTATGAGTAAATATAAGGGTTACTAGAAATGAGATTTGGAGAAGTCAGTAATTAGCTGAAGTTGGTCCAAAACATTAAGCACACACTAAGGTCCTTCAGAAGTATGTTACCCTACAAATGACATTGATACGGGGCACTAATATTTTGTTAATGAGGCATAAGATGACACAAAGCACAAAGCTTCACATCTATAGAACGGCTAATGGAATTTGTGCTAACTCTGATGGTGATTACCATAATAGCGAACTATCACACTTAGGATAATATTTACTAATTTTCTTCCGTAATTTCTACCGGGGCTGTTTTGTGTTCTCACGCTCACATCATTGGTTTCTGTGAAACATGAAAAGGATGTTTCCTGCAATCTTCTAATCGCTAAGAAATTGTTTTCCTTTAATGTGTCCAGCACTGCCTAAAGACAACAGACATCCTCTAAATTTGAAACATTTGGCTAATATGTATGTATTCATTCATTCTTTGTGCAGTAACAATGTGCAATTATACACAGAGATTAATAAACAACCATTTCATATTTTGTCAGGTTAGTCCAATGATGATTGGTATAGAAAGCAGTAGTGTACTGTCCCCATGATTTAATAAAAATGTACAGACATTTAATATAACCTTAAACTGTATGTAAAACCTAAATCTATTTTTCCTAATATTTGGCATCATGTATTCACTTTTCTTATTGTTTTTGAGAATCTGTCGGTGAGTTGCTTACCTGGAGATCCTGCTAGTAACAGCACTTCCTGTTTCAGCCTAACAATGCTATGCTATGCCATTGCCTCATAATTAGCAGCAACAATGTCAGCCTGCCAGGTGAGTTCCTTCAGTTGCTGTTAGGCTTCCTATCTGATAGACTTGATAGACCATTGCTGAAGTACAGGTAGACAGGAAACTGTTGAAAAGAGGCTATAGGAGCAGCAGCACTTACATTGATGAAGAAAAAGGTTAAAACAAGAATTATATTAAAATAAACACAGCCAATTAGTCATTCAGTTAGGGTTTGGGGTTAGGGTTTGCATCTAAATGAGGGAAGCATTTTTCTCCAAATCTTAAAAAAAATTATAGGAGAAGTCTTCCTGTTTCCTGTAGCAATTCCTATTCGGTGGTCACTGCCTGCTGCACTGTAATGTACACTTCCAACTCATTCTCGACATCTGTGTCCCATACCTGTAAGAGGATGTTGAGATGAGGAGGGTAACCTTTTGCACAATTCCTGTCCAAGAAATCCTGAAAGTTGGGACAGGGGCTGCAAGGTCAATGGAAGGGCACAGGTGCCAGGAAGCTAGAAATGAAGACTTGAACTTGGGAGCACTGGTGTCAAGTAAGAGGAATTAGAACAGTGAGAACACCCAGAATTCATCAAGTTCATTAGAAATCAGAGCCGGATCACAAGCTAAGTTTAGTAACAGTGTAGCAGGAAGGTACCAAATTGTTAGAAGGATCAAGGTCAGGGATGACCAGAGGTTGGCAACATGCAGGCGATGAGGTACAGAAATAATGGGCAAAATCTTGGTCAAGAGTTCAGGCCGAGGTTAGTAATAAAGTTAGACTGAACACATAGGCAGGCAAGAATCAACCAGGAAAGCCAGGTCAATATCAGGGCCATGTAATTTCAGGGCCAGGCATAAGACCAACTGAAGCTAAAAGACCATTCAGTAATGCAGGGGACAGGCCTAAATAGCCCACTAGGTCACATTATTTTTGCAAGAATGAAATAAAAATTGCACAGAGTCCCCCCCCCCCCCCCAATGCATACCAGACCCTTTGGGTATAGTAGAGATTTTAAGGGGGTATCTCACACAAAAACAAGAAAAAACAAAACAAGAAAAAATGTGTAAGGTTCCCCAGGAACCCTCCACATTGATTTTAAGGAGACTCCATGCAAAAAGAAAAAAATGTGTAGAGCCCCCCTACAAACCCATACCAGGCTCTTAGTCTGAGCATGCAGACTGGCTGGCCAGAAAAAAAATCATGCACAAAAAAGTTCTAGCATAGAAATAAAAACACAAATTTTTAACAGGTCCTTTATTTAAAAGAAGAAAAAAAAACCCAAAATGTCCCTTGTAAATGCATCATTTATTAGCGATGCCTACTGAAAAAAATAAAACAGACTGCCGTATATGGTTGATGGAAACAGAATAACAACTCCTTGAGCTGTCATCGGTTATATAAAGGCAAGAATAGTGATGACTAGGGATGGGCGAACAGTTCGGCCTGAGCATGAGTTTGAGCAAAACATTGGCTGTTCGCCCGTTCAACAAACACCAAAATCATTGGGGCATTTGGTCGTTTGTTTGGCCCGCCGAATGACCACAATGTTCTGCACCATGCACAGTGCATTGGAAGCCGTGATTGGCTGAAGCAATGAAAGCTTTGCCCAATCAGGGTACAGAGCACTGTCAGAGCCATGATTGGAGAAAGTAATGATGACTCTTTCTAATCACGGCTAATTGCTCTTAGTCCCACCCCACACTATAAAGGATTCTTTCAATACCGACCATTTGTAGTGTGATATCGGCATGGAGGGATAGAACAGGGCTCTGTTTAGAGCTACTAGAGTGTTATGTGCTATAGTGTACTATTCTGATTCTATTATCAGTGTAGAATATCAGTTTAGTGTGAATCTAGTCATAGTTCAGTCAGTGTGAGTGTAGAGACCATTCATTTTTACATTAGTGTCAGTTTATTTTGTCAGGGCAGGTTTACTGCAGTATAGTTTATTGCGTTAGTCAACGTTTAAGGCAGTATATATCTGTGCATTAGTGCACATTTAATGCAGTATATTTCAGTGCATTACATGCCGTTTAATGCAGTATATTTCTGTGTGCTAGTGCAGTGGTCATCAACCCTGTCCTCAGGGCCCACTAACAGGCCAGGTTTTATGTATTACCTTGGGGAGATGCAGACTAGAATACTGCAATCACTGAGCAGCAAATGATATCACCTGTGATGCATTTCAGTTATCTTGCAAACCTGGCCTGTTAGTGGGCCCTGAGGACAGGGTTGATGACCACTGCGTTAGTGCACGTTTAACGCAGTATATTTCTCTGCGTTAGTGCATGTTTAACACAGTATATTTCAGTGCATTACTGCACCTTTAAGCAGTATATTTCTGCGCGTTTAATGCAGTATATTTCTGTGCGTTAGTGCACGTTTAACGCAGTATATTTCTGTGCGTTAGTGCACATTTAATGCATTATATATCAGTGTGTTACTGCACATTTCTGTCCATGAATGTCCATATAACGCAGTATATTTCTGTGTGTTAGTGCATGTTTAATGCAGTATATTTCAGTGCATTACTGCACCTTTAAGCAGTATATTTCTGCGCGTTTAATGCAGTATATTTCTGTGCGTTAGTGCACGTTTAACGCAGTATATTTCTGTGCGTTAGTGCACATTTAATGCAGTATATATCAGTGTGTTACTGCACATTTAACGCAGTATATTTCTGTGCGTTAGTAAGCGTTTAACGCAATATATTTCTGTGCATTAGTGCACGTTTGATGCAGTATATTTCTGTGCATTACTGCACATTTAACGCAGTATATTTCAGTGCTTTAGTGCACATTTAAAGCAGTATATTTCTGTGCGTTACTGTACGTTTAACACAGTATATTTCTGTGCGTTAGTGCATGTTTAATGCAGTACATTTCAGTTTGTGACTGCACGTTTAATGCAGTATATTTCTCTGCATTAGTGCACGTTTAACACAGTATATTTCTGTGATTTACTGCACGTTTAATGTAGTATATTTCTGTGCATTACTGCACGTTTAATGGAGTATATTTCTGTGAGTTAGTGCACGTTTAATACAGTATATTTCTGTGCATTAGTGCACGTTTAACACAGTATATTTCTGTGATTTACTGCACGTTTAATGTAGTATATTTCTGTGCATTACTGCACGTTTAATGGAGTATATTTCTGTGAGTTAGTGCACGTTTAATACAGTATATTTCTGTGCATTAGTGCACGTTTAACACAGTATATTTCTGTGATTTACTGCACGTTTAATGTAGTATATTTCTGTGCATTACTGCACGTTTAATGGAGTATATTTCTGTGAGTTAGTGCACGTTTAACACAGTATATTTCTGTGCATTAGTGCACATTTAACACAGTATATTTCTGTGTGTTAATGCCCATTTAATGCAGTATATTTCTGTGCATTAGTGCACGTTTAACGCAGTATATTTCAGTGCGTTACTGCACCTTTAACGCAGTATATTTCTATGTCACTGCAAGTTTAACACAGTATATTTCAGTGCATTACTGCACCTTAAACGCAGTATGTTTCTGTGTGTTAGTGCACATTTAATGCAGTATATTTCTGTGCATTTCTGAATGTTTAACGCAGTATATTTCAGTGCTTTAGTGCATGCTTAACACAATATATTTCTTTGCGTTAGTGCGTTTAATGCAGTGCATTTCAGTGTGTTACTGCATGTTTAACGCAGTATATTTCTGTGTGTTAGTGCACGTTTAACGCAGTATATTTCAATGCATCAGTGCACGTTTAACACAGTATATTTCTGTGTGTTAATGACTATTTAATGCAGTATATTTCTGTGCATTAGAGCACGTTTAACGCAGTATATTTCAGTGCGTTACTGCACGTTTAATGCAGTATATTTCTGTGTGTTACTGCAAGTTTAACGCAGTATATTTCAGTGCGTTACTGCACGTTTAACAGTATATTTCTGTGAGTTAATGCCCATTTAACACAGTATATTTCTGTGCATTAGTGCACGTTTAACGCGGTATATTTCAGTGCATTAATGCACCTTTAACACAGTATATTTCTGTGCATTGATGCACGTTTAAAATAGTATATTTCTGTACATTACTGCACGTTTAACGCAATATATATTTCTGTGTGTTCCTGCACGTTCAACACAGTATATTTCTGTACCTTAATGCCCATTTAACGCAGTATATTTCTGTGCATTAGTGCACGTTTAATGCAGTATATTGCAGTGTGTCTGTGGCACTGTGAAGGGACTAGCATCGTATGTGTCCACAGGCAAAGGTGGACTTGGTCAGTCCTCAGGCGGGGCATCATTTCCTTTGTTTAGTTATGTTGCCCATGCTATCCAGCGACAGCATGCAGAGGAGGTGGTGGACTGGCTTACTAAACCATACTCCTCATCCTCTGTCACCCAAACAGAGACTAGTACAGAGTCCCCTGCAGCTGCCAGAGTGGATAAATCTGCCTCCTTGACCACAGCTATTCCTGCCATAGCCCCAGCATCAGGCATGGAGGAGTCAGCTGAGTTATTTAAACACAGCATCAGCCACTTGTTTCTTGATGATACACAGCCATTACTTGATTCCGATGTTGGTTCTGAGGTTGAGGAAGGTAGGAACATGAAGTCACTGACGCGACTTGGGTGCTGGATAAAGCAGAGGAAGAAAGTGAGGCTGAGGCACAACCCCAACAAGGCAGCCATCATGGAAGAGTAGCGAGCAGCCACCCTATTCTATTACATTGTGGAGCTGTTATCTTCCGGGCCACTTCCCACAGCTCAACTGCCTGAGCCTTTTTTGGCAGCTGATCACACTGTTGCAGTTTGCAAACTTTGTCTCAAGCACATCAAGCGTGGCAAAAACACCAGTCATTTGGGTACCACATGCTTGACAAGGCATTTAACCTCCCACCACTTAGCCTGTTGGCAAGAGCACCTAAAAGCCACACAAAAGGGATGCAATTATGTTCCTCCTCCTTACTCACCTCATTCTACCCCCCGCTATACCTCATGACCTATTAGCAGCCTCCACTGACAGGGGTGATGGTATAGCGCAGGATGTCCCAGGTCCTTGCAGCACATCTGCCAGTAGAACACCACCAGTTGTAGACTATAGCCGGAAAATTTCTGTGCCCCATCTGCTTCAGCAAGAAAAAAAAATACAGTCACTGCCACCCACATGCCCAGTGTCTAAATGCAAGCTTGTCAATGCTGCTGGCTTTACAACGTCTGCCTTTCCAGCTGGTGAATTCTGCCCCTTCTGTGAATTTGCAGAATGTGCTGTACCACAATGGAAGGTTCCCAGTCACTATTTCTTTTACTGTAAGGCCATTCCAGCCCTGTACCATGACGTGGAAGGCAATGTTGTGGCATAGTTGGGCAAGCCAGTCAGCCGCAAAGTCCACGTTACTGCTGACATATGGTTCAGCAAGCATGGTCAGGATCAATATATTTTGTTCACAGCACACTGGGTAACTCTGCTTGCAACTTAGAAGGATGCATGACAGAGTACAGTGCTGCAGCTTGTTGTGCTGCCATGTCTCCATACAGCTAGTTATGATGATGCAAGATTTGTCAGCTCTATCCCCTCCTTCTCCTCCTCCTCCATGCCCTCCTCTGCTGAATTGTCCTATGAACCACAAGTACCCCCTAAGCGTTCAAGGGACTATTCAATAAACGGGGCTAAAAGGTGCCATGCAGTGCTTCAGTTAGTGTGTCTAGGGAACAGGAACCACACCAGAGCAGAGATTCTTGCAGCTCTGCAGTGGCATGCCCAGAGGTGGTTCATGCCATTCCAGCTGGAGCAAGGAATGGTGGTGTGCGATAATGGCACAAACCTCCTGTCCGCCCTTAGACAGGGAAAGTTGACACATGTGCCATGCCTGGCACATGTCCTCAATTTGGTGGTGCAGCATTTCTTAAATAGGTACCCAGGGTTGGAAGATCTGCTAGAGCAGGCCAGAAGAGTCTGTAGCCATTTCAGGAGGTCATACACAGTCAGTGCTCGGTTGGCAGAAATTCAGCTGGAATTCCACCTGCCCATAAACCGCCTAATTTGTGATATGCCCACCAGGTAGAACTCAACTTTGGCAATGCTTCAGTGGCTGCACATGCAGCAGAGGGCCGTCAACGAGTACCTGTGTGAGTATGGCACAATGACAGGCTCAGGGCGGCTTAGCTTTTTTTCCCTACGTCAACGGCTGCTGATAAAGAATGCATGCACTGTACTGTCACCATTTGAGGAGGCCACAAGGAGGGTGAGCAGTGACAATACATGCATCAGTGACACAATCCCTGTTGTGTTCCTTCTGGAGCAGACTCTGCATGGCATTATGGACAGGGCACACTTCCCTGTCAAGGCCCGCTTTATGCAGACACCATTCTTCCTACGTCACAGAACACACAAGAGGAGAGGGAGGAGGAGAAGGATTCTTGCAGTTTTGGAGGCATTGAAGCAGAGGAAGACAAACATCAAACCTTAAGAGATGGCTTTCCATCCCCAGAACCCTTGGGAGTAATACGTGGCTGGGAGGAGGCAGTTCCAGATACTGTATTCCTCAGGGCCCCCAAGGAATCTGCTTCTTATGCCCACTGCAAACTTGTGGTGCATGGGCTCCCTCATGCTTCAAAGCTTGCTAAAGGACCCAAAAATATGTGGCATCAAGGAGAAGGGTCACTATTGGTTGACAACCCTCCTTGACCACCGTTACAAGGGGAAAGTCTTAGAACTCATCGCCACAGAGGGTTCAGAAGATGAAATCTCTTGAGGACACCTTAAAGAGGAGTTTATCTAATGCTTTTTCCAACTCTGGTAGGTTACAGTGTCGTGGAAAACTTTTCCAGTTGATGATCCACTGGGTTACTGGGACATGACAATAGACCACTGGCTAGTACTTGCCCAGTATGCAATTGAGCTGCTGAGCTGCCCTGCATCCAGCGTGCTTTCCGAATGGGCATTCAGTGCTGCTGGAGGTTTTGTTACTGATAATAGAACACGTCTGTCCACAGACTGTCCACATGACCATTTGACAATTATCAAAATGAATCAGTCCTGGATTACCAGCAGCTATGAAGCCTCTGATGCCGATGTTGCTGATTAAGTGTTTTTGGGATGTGGAATCTCTGCAAGACTTCTAGGCTGCCTAGCGTTGTGGGTGTTGATTTCATCTGGAAGAATTTTTTTGGTGTGGGTTTTATGAGCACAATTAATACCCAAAGACTAATTATTCCGCACCTGTTTGACAGGTGCATATCATTTAAATTTCTTATAGCAAGGCCAACTCTTGCTTTCATCAAGAGTACATCTATAGGGTTATGGTGTGAAGAAGCCAGGAACACCCAAAGATCAATTTTTCCACACCTGTTTGACAGGTGTATAGCATTTAAATTTTTGACAGCAAGGAAATGTTTGCTTTCATCACGAGTACCTCTATAGGGTTACGGTGTAAAGGCGCCACGGACACCCAAAGACCAATTTTTCCGCACCTGTTTGACAGGTGCATATCATTTAAAATTTTGAGAACCATTGTATGCCCAATTACTTGCATATACAGTGGTGTGAAAAAGTGTTTGCCCCCTTCCTCATTTCCTGTTCCTTTGCATGTTTGTCACACTTAAGTGTTTCGGAACATCAAACCAATTTAAACAATAGTCAAGGACAACACAAGTAAACACAAAATGCAATTTGTAAATGAAGGTGTTTATTATTAAAGGTGAAAAAAAATCCAAACCATCATGGCCCTGTGTGAAAAAGTGATTGGCCCCTAAACCTAATAACTGGTTGGGCCACCCTTAGCAGCAACAACTGCAACCAAGCGTTTGCGATAACGTGCAATGAGGCTTTTACAGCGTCCTGGAGGAATTTTGGCCCACTCATCTTTGCAGAATTGTCCTAATTCAGTTACATTAGAGGGTTTTCGAGCATGAACGGCCTTTTTAAGGTCATACCACAACATCTCAATAGGATTCAGGTCAGGACTTTGGCTAGGCCACTCCAAAGTCTTCATTTTGTTTTTCTTCAGCCATTTGGTGGTGGACTTGCTGGTGTGTTTAGGATCATTGTCCTGCTGCAGAACCCAAGTTCGTTTCAGCTTGAGTACACGAACAGATGGTCGGACATTCTCCTTCAGGATCTCTTGGTAGACAGCAGAATTCATAGTTCCTTTTATCACGGCAAGTCTTCCAGGTCCTGAAGCAGCAAAACAGCCCCAGACCATCACACTACCACCACCATATTTTACTGTTGGTATAATGTTCTTTTTCTGAAATGCAGTGTTCCTTCTACGCCAGATATACTTGGACACACACCTTCCAAAGAGTTCCACTTTTGTCTCATCGGTCCACAGAATGTTGTCCCAAAAGTCTTGGGGATCATCAAGATGTGTTGTGGAGAAATTGAGATGAGCTTTGATGTTCTTTTTGCTCAGCAGTGGTTTTCTCCTTGGAACTCTGCCATGCAGGCCATTTTTGCCCAGTCTTTTCCTGATGGTGGAGGCATGAACGCTGACCTTAACTGAGGCAAGTGAGGCCTGCAGTTCCTTGGACGTTGTTGTGGGGTCTTTTGTGACCTCTTGGATGAGTCGTCGATGCGCTCTTGGGGTAATTTTGGGCGGCCGGCCACTCCTGGGAAGGTTCACCACTGTTCCATGTCTTCGCCATTTGTGGATAATGGCTCTCACTGTGGTTCGCTGGATTCCCAAAGCTTTGGAAATGGCTTTATAACCCTTTCCAGACTGATAGATCTCAATTACTTTCTTTCTCAATTGTTCCTGAATTTCTTTGGGTCTCGGCATGATGTGTAGCTTTTAAGGATCTTCTGGTGGACCTTACTGTGTCAAGCAGCTCCTATTTAAGTGATGCCTTGATTGTGAACAGGTGTGGCAATAATCAAGCCTGGGTGTGGCTAGAGAAATTGAACTCAGGTGTGGACAACCACAGTTATAGTATGTTTTAACAAGGGGGGCAATCACTTTTTCACACAGGGCCATGATGGTTTGGATTTTTTTTCACCTTTAATAATAAACACCTTCATTTACAAATTGCATTTTGTGTTTACTTGTGTTGTCCTTGACTATTGTTTAAATTGGTTTGATGTTCCGAAACACTTAAGTGTGACAAACATGCAAAGGAACAGGAAATTAGGAAGGGGCAAACACTTTTTTACACCACTGTAAGCCTTCAAAATGGGCACTTTAGATTTTTACAGTTCAGGTCCCATAGACTTCATTGGGGTTATTATATTCGGGTCCGAACTTTTGCGATGTTCTAAAGTTCTGGTGCAAACTGAACAGGGGTCGTTCGGCCCATCCCTAGAAATGACGTAATTCCCCAAATATTGCCATTTGGCCATATTTAAACAATGATGTGAAGCCGCTGCTGTCTTGGTAACCATTGACAGCCAGAATGTCCAAACAGCCAGTGTTCAGTCTGAACATACATTTGGACAGAACACGGCATTCTTAATTCTTACAATTTCTGTTGTGGGCAGGTATTGTCAGACACCTCCAGAAATAATGATGTGAACCTTTGTATTCATCTACTGGCAGGGAATGGAGGATGATGCACCTCCTGAATCCATAATAGTGGAACTATTTTGTTTTGGATGCACTCAATTAACCTTTTAAAGTATGGAGAAATGAATGGATGGATTTTAGCGTACACCCTTTCTGACATCAATGACCATTGACAGTATACTTTATTATTCCACATTTTTCTGTCTGAGCAAAAAAAAATGTTTTATTTGATCCATTAATGAATGTTTCATATTTGTTTACTTAAAAGTACCGCTTTGAAACATGACTGAAATCACTGCTGCATGTATTTCATGCTTTGTTTAATATGCGTGTATGTCTGAGTGTTTGGCGAGCTTCACTTTTTGTTTTTTTTTTCTTTTTGGGATCCAACAATAACAAGCACTATTTATGTTTTACACAATGCATGAAGTCATATAAAGTGCGCAAAAACTCTCAGAGAAAGGCACTGTGTTCTAAAAAGAAATTAACTTTCTACGCAGAACAGACCATGTGTATATATAATGCCTAGGAAATTCCTAAAACAATAAGGATTGTTTGAAGTTTCTTTTTATTTTATGTTATTTTTCTGGAAACAACGTGTAACCATAACACCACCTATAAGCATCCAGACCTATTCTCATATAGTCAGAGCCACTTACAAATGAAATGCAAGGCACATTTGCCTATAGAAATGTATTCACTATGCACTTAAACCAAAATAATCTATCTATCTATCTATCTATCTAGCTATCTAATTGCATCATACTTTTTATTCTTATGAAAGCATCTACTTTAGCTCATTTCACAAAGCTAATACACCCAAAGAATTATACTTACTTTTTTTTTTTTAAGTGACAATTCGTTTCTGATGAATCCAATGTCTTTTTGCATTTCAAAAGTGCTTGTCGGGCACTGCTCTAGTGGTGTCCATCAGATTTACACAACCTTTCATACAAAGGTCTGTTCAAGCAAGTGTCACATCTAGAGCAATGGGCTAACTATTCTACCTATCCATCAGCTGTCTTCTAAGTCTGGTCTTATGCCAACCCACTACCACCTTCTTTGTAGAGACACATATCCTTGCCCACCCACTTTGAGTGGGAAAAAAAGATGGAATTTATTTTTTAAAATACTCAGTACATGTTTGCAATACATGCACATTTACATGTTTTATCACTATAAAAATGCGGAAAGTACAGGAAAATACCTATTGATCCTGACAGAAGTACAGTGTGCTCCTAACTTTCTGTTTGAGCTCACAATGCACCAAAATCCCAGTGTTGCCAGCTTTGCCAAAGCTCTTTTATGTTGGACCACAGAACACACTCCTCATCTTCTCATCTCCAAAACATATGGGAGAGTTGTCCAGCATAGCAAATCTCGGGGCAGATAACACTGATTTGGATTTCAGTGCAGCGGCAGAGACACTGTGTTGTCAGCTCAAACAGGAAGTTACAAAATCACTGGATTTTTGGCAGGATCAATAGGTATTTCTGTACTTGGAATGTGTTTAAAGAGATAAAATACACCGATCAGCCATAACTTTGACCACTGACAGGTTAAGTGAATAGCATTGATTAACTCATTATAATGGCATCTAAAGGTTAGTGGAAACAATATTCCCTGATGGCAGTGGCCTCTTTCAGCAGGATTTAATCCACCCTGCCACACTGCACAAATGATTCAAGAATGCTTTGAGGAACGCAACAATGAGTTTAAGGTGTTGACTCCAGACAGATCTCAATCCAATTGAGCATGTATGGAATGTGCTAGAAAAACAAGTCAGATCAATGGAGACCCCACCTCACAACTTATATGACTTAAAGGATCTGCTCCTGATGACTTGGTGCCAGATACCACAATATACCTTCACAGGTCTAGTGGCAACCTTGAATTCATGAGTGAGGACTGTTTTGGTAGAATAAGGGGCCATTTTGGCAGCAAAAGGGAGTTCCACTTATGGCTAATCGGTGTATGTGGAAATGTATAGCTTAGATGTATTAATTATGTTTTGCGGCTTTGCGCAGCCATACCCATGTTTTACCCATGTTCCTGCATCCTCCCACATCTTAAAAATGGTGAGATAAACCTAGCAAAAAGATGCTAGGTTTATCTCGCCATATTGATTCTACAGCATGTATGACTGTGATAGGGACATTAAAGTGGTTATAAAGCTTAAACATGTTTTACCTGAATTCATGAGTGAGGACTGTTTTGGTAGAATAAGGGGCCATTTTGGCAGCAAAAGGGAGTTCAAGTTATGGCTAATCGGTGTATGTGGAAATGTATAGCTTAGATGTATTAATTATGTTTTGCGCAGCCATATCCATGTTTTACCCATGTTCCTGCATCCTCCCACATCTTAAAAATGGTGAGATAAACCTAGCAAAAAGATGCTAGGTTTATCTCGCCATATTGATTCTACAGCATGTATGACTGTGATAGGGACATTAAAGTGGTTATAAAGCTTAAACATGTTTTACCTTAATGCATTCATTCTATTAAGATACAAAATATTTAGGCATCCCTCCTCAACCCCTGTTCACATACCTGAGCCCTCATTCAATCCAGCACTGTGCCCATCTGCAGCTCTTCACTTCCCTCACTTCCGGGTCTCACTGGGGAAGCAATCCAATTGGATGCTGGTCACCCATGTCACTCTGGCGGTCATCTTGGGTGTAGCAGAATCCTGGCCCCTGGGTTTAGTAAACTTGATGCGAGTGGGTAGTCTAGGTAAAGGTACCCGTCCGTTAGGGACAGTACTAGCAGTAGGGAAAGGTTCCTCATGAGGAGGGGAAGAGTAGGGATACAATTCTTTTGGCCATCTTTCCAATTGGGCATGAGATGTGCACAAGATGGCCAAGCCGCATTCTGCCCCTCTCAACAGATGCTGTCAGTCCAGCTAGAATCCGCTCTGTTTTTACGTTGCTGAAAACCGTGAGTGCACCCAGTTGGGCAGTTTTCCCACTGGATTTGATGTGAACTTTTACTGCATTACTTCAATGCAAGTTTTCTATTGCACTTGACTGTGTAATTATTGCCGCTGCACCTCACCTTCAAGCAGCTTTTTATGGGGGCACTTGCCAGAGAGGGGGAGCCAGGAGCACAAGTGTGGGATATGAGAAGAAGAGGTTCTGTGCAATAGAGCTGGTAAGCATAAATCCGTTTTTTTTTTTAAAGCATTTAATATGCCTCAAAAATCATTTACTATCACTCAATCACTTTAAACTCTACACTTCTTTAAGTGCATGGATAGATGCATATGCTCCTATGTACTCTGTATAGCACTGTGTTATCCTGTATACGAGTATCGTATTGTAAAAATGAGAAATAAAATATGAATAAATAAACCACAGTTGATTTGTCAGGATTATTTTTTTTTTTTTCTAGCCCAATTGATTTCCAGTCCAATTATCTTATTAAAGAATACAGTCTCATATAAGCCTAAAAGTGCTGCAACATCCAATAAAATTCTGCACACCTCGTTTACATATGTGCAGTTATGGAGACTTTTAAATATACATGTGTGAATATTTTTAGCAGTTCATGTTATCCTGTTTAGTTTTTGTAGCCCTAACATTTTTAGGGTCCAATCCTCATAGTTCAGAGTTACTTTCAGTTCTTGATGATTTCTTATTTGTATTTTAGACATCCCATTTCCCATGCCAGTATTGTAAATGTGCTTTTCATTGCTGTGTTTGGTTAGAAAGCCACATGTTTGCTCTTCAAAGCCCCCAAAATATGCAAAGCTATCAAAGTCTTTGCAATGCTGTCATCATCCTCCATCCTCAGATGGTCCCTCTGCGAATAACATGTGCAGCTGTGGAGCTGCTTCTGTGACCATCCCGCAGTCAGGATCCTATATTCACACTTTTGCTTTCATAACCTCTAATGAAAATCATATGGGGCAGAATGGTATTCCTCCTTGCATGCAGCTGATTAAAGATACAAATGTCTTTGTGTTCTAAGAGAAACATACACATGGGTTTTTTCCCTTCTTCATAACACTGACATCTTTGCAAAAGTGTGAGCAATATATGGCAGCAGCAACTGATGTTCAGCTGCATGCCACTGAGAAATATGTCATAAGGACTTATTCTATAATTGCTACCATTTGGTACAGGAGTGCTTGCTGTTTGCTTAGTGATTGTCATATACATAAATAAAGGGAGCTGGATATTCTCTGAATTGAGATTCCTGGGTAACAGCTGGCCATAAAAAGGCAATATTTGAACTCTAAATGGATGGAGGAATTAGTAAAGAGCACAGACAGCAATCAGCTGATGCTTTATGTCCATATTGAACCTCCAGTGTGCACCTTTGTATGTGTCTATTACAACTACATTCAATTACTTAGAAGTGTAATGTACTAACAGAGGGACAGGGCGCTCAGTTAGGGTGCTACTACCTGACACCGGGCCCCATGTCCCTGATTTTAGAAGAGGACAAGTGGGTAAATCTGACCCAATATACTTTTAATGCCCTACCAGATGGTTCCGGAAAACTGTTAAAAAGTACCCAACTACCTGGAAAGGAGTTATTAGGTTCTGAAGAATACATACACCCTAGAATATTAACCCAATTCTCTCATTAAGGGAGAAATAAAATATACTTAGATCTGGAGTGTTTTACTAAATAATTATGATGCTCAGGACATGTGAATTTTTGCTTGAATTGTAATGGAACCGGTCGCCCATTTTGTTACATTGTGATTCTGTTTCACTATGCTGTACTTTTTTCTTTTGTGTTGAAATATTCAAATAAAATCTTTGTGAGAAAAAGAAGTGTAATGTACTGCTCAAAGAACAAATCACCTACCCTGCTGCTCTGCTGCCTTTGTATGTAGATCAGGCCATGCTTGCAACAGGAAGAGTAGGAAGGAAAAAAATTGGCTGGATGGCCGCACTCCGATGCAAACTCTTTATTCCAATAAAAGCATAAATTATACAGCAAATAGTGATGAACAACAAAAAATCATAGCTATAATTCAGCACCAGTTTTGGGTGTGAAACGTGTCAGCAGTTTTTTGTTGTTCACCACCATTTGCTTTATGATTTATGCTTTTATTGGAATTACGGAAAATTGTTATCAAATACCGTAATTTTCCTTTCCTGGCCTATACTCACGTCAGCAGACAATGGGTTAACACCTCCTCTGGAGCTCACAGGACCACCTCTTCATAGCTAAATATAAGACAGCCCCTCCCCCACTGAAGTGTTAGATAACCTAGCCTGCGACAGGCCACTAGGAAGGGAGTCCTGTGCTGATGTGAGGATAGGCCAGGAAAGGAAAATTACGGTAAGTATTTGATAGCAATTTTCTGTATTCCTGGCCATACCTCACGTCAGCACACAATGGAATATAACTAGTGGAATAAAAAGGGGGGGCACATGAAAAGAAACAATGACAATAACAGAAAAGCTGTTAAAGACAAAAATAATTTATCTGTCTCGTCCCAAACTTTGCAGAAGTTTGCAGAACTTGCTGACTGCACGCTTAGCTTGTAAAGTCGAATGAAGTGCTATCTGTCTCACATATATCCTTCACTGAAATCCTGGCATAACTACCCCAAAGGCGGCCACCCCTCCGGTCCAAGGAGCTTGCCCCTGTTCCTGAGCAAAAAGGCCTACTTCCTGCATGCCAATCTAATCACCCTGGTGAACCAATAGAAGATGACTCAAGAACCTGGCAGCAAAATGAAAAGATTGTCCACTTTCCCCACATCTTTGACCTTTGTATGTACACTGTTAACAACTTGTCTATGTGAAAGGACCTGAAGTCTTCCTGCTGTATACTCAGTGACTCCATGTGAATACTTAGAGAGACTGCCCCCAGGTTTACCTGGAAACTGGATACCACTTTAGAATTGAGCTTTGGAGATGGACATAGTATCACTATTTTTGGTAAAAGACAAAATGGATCTTTGCAGGAAAGTGCTGCAACCTCCAACATCCTGGAACAAGACACACCCACCACTCTAGGTGAGACCAGGAAGCCTAATAATCCAGTAGGTGCTCACCTCGGCATGCCTCCACACACAATGAATTTAGAAGAAATGGCCGCACACCACTGTAGATCAAAATCCTTTTTATTTGGACATCCCAAAAACTACAGGAATCAGAATGCTGGGTAAACGCTTTTTGCACATTTTACGTACGCTTAGTCATTTCCAACCTCCAACATCGTTCTGTCTGAAGCAACTGCTCTCAGAGGAACTAGTTTTACCACTAGGAACTGCAATGGATATGAAGCTATTGGAGCAAAGAATGCCTGTACTAGTGCTTTCAGAACCAAGCCTAATGCCGTGTACACACGACCGGACTTTGACGGACTGAATTCCGTCTGACTTTTCGACGGACTTTCGATGGACTTCCGTCGAATCGGACTTGTCTACACACAATCACACAGAAGACCATGATGACGTACGACCGGACTATAATAAGGAAGTTCATAGCCAGTAACCAATAGCTGCCCTAGCGTCAGTTTTCGTCTGTCGGACTAGCATACAGACAAACGGATTTTTCGTCCACACTCGAGTCCGTCGGAAAGATTTGAAACATGTTCTAAATCTAAAGTCCATCTGATTTTTCGTCAGCAAAGGTCCAATGAAGCGCACACACGGTCTAATTGTCCGACGGATTTGCTGTCGAAAAGTCCAGCCGCGTGTACACGGCATAAGTCCCACGAAGGGAACAAGAATTTCCTTGGTGGTCATATATGGATTACGGCCTGCATGAAGCATTTATTCAATGGTGTTGTATGCCAGACCAACTTCAAGTGCCAATTGTAAAATATCTAGAGCTGGGGACACAGAATAGATAACAGAGCAAACAGAACAAGCTTCCTTCATATCCTCATATGTAGGGTTCATGATCTTGTGGTCTTCCCCAAGGTCTGAACCACCCCTGGATTGGGGTGCTGCCATTGACGTTGGCATAAAAGATCTTGTTTGACAGGAAACAGGATTGGTGGTGCGGATGACATCTGGGGAGGCAATGAAAACCAAGGCCTCCTTGGCAGGTGAAAAGAACCTATATAGCCTAAACATGTTCTGTCCAAATCTTCAGAAGAATTTTCATAATCAAGGACACTGGAGGAAGAGAAACACCAATGGAAAAAACCCATGGCACTGTGAATCTTCTATCACTTCAACTTTGTACCTTGTTGCAAATACCAGAAGCTGTGTGTTCAGTGGACTCTTTGAGAACTACCGCTGGAATGCCCCATAAAGCCAATACTAGTTGAGGTACGCATTGTTGGAAAAAAATTTTGCTTAACTGATCCGTTAGTGGATCCTGCTTTCCCAGTAAGTAGACTGCTGTTAACTGCCTATAAGCGATTCTCCGCCCAGCAAAAGGTTTGTTACGAAAGTAAATGTAAAAGACACTTGGTGCCCCCTTGGTGGGCAATGTAGGCTACTGCTTTCTTGTTGTCAGTCATCAACTTCACTCTGGCCCCTTGGAGGAAGATCCTGAAAGGCTTGCAATGCTAGAAAAAATGGCCCTAAATTCAAGACAGTCAGAGCATCTGCATTCCATTAGGCTCCAATGGCCTTGCACTTGTCTCCTCAGACTGTAGGCAGACTGGCATCCAAAGTCAGAATTATTCAATTTCCTGGAATGCGAGGTACGCCACAAAAGAGGCATATTTTAGAAATACAAATAATGTATAGATGGTGCGCAAATCAACCTTATTGCTGCAATAGATCGTAGTTGTGTGTGTACTATTCCCAGTACATCCAATAAATGCGTATAACTGATACTAACACATTCAAAAGGTTAGTATAATGATGAATCAAGAATAATTTATAATCCATGAGATTGTGATAAATAAATTGATAATAATAAAAATGGGTGCATTTTCATTATTTAAAACAGTTCAAACGTGCAGATAAAAAACCTCCAAAAAGCACTGTTCCTTCAAGTGCCAAATATACGGTGAAAATAAAATAAGTAAATAAGATATATTACGTGCTAATATCATAAAGTGCTCAAGTGTTGATGGAAAGGATAAAAATTGTCTGGTATGCCGGTAAGTAAGGTGATCAATCTATTTATATCACATTTATCAGACAATTAGTGTTTAATTGTGTTTTGTGCTCCTCAAACAATAATAACAGCTGGTGTGTCTGTGCTCCGTGAACAATCAGCTAATTGTTTAAAAAGTATGTATCAGCATACACATGTAGTGGGGGATGATATGCAGCCGCTGAAAGAATTAATATATTATGATGGTATAGAAATGTAACTTCCCTTAATACCACTGGATTAATATAATATAATGGTATAGAAAAGTACTTCCCTTAGTATCGCTAGATTAATATAATATGATGGTATAGAAATGTAACTTCCCTTAGTATCGCTGGTTGGATAGGGGATTAGATCTTCTGCAAAGAATTTTGCCGGTATCTTTATTTCCCGGTTACTGTATGAAAGAAAAAATACAAAGAACCATTGCGCAGCTTCCCTGAAATAAACTTAACATGAAGTGCCTGTTTAAATGTTGCACTCACGTGTACCCAATGTTTAAATTGCGGATGTAGCTGTATTGCTGGTCAGGCTCCTCTGTTTGGGCTGTCCGCCCTTCTCCTCCTTGCTGAGCTCCGTGTACTCACACGGCGTCACTTAGGCTCCTCCTCCCGACATGTTGCATCACGGTCACGTGACTTTCTCAAGGGATAATAGCCCCTGTGACCAGCACGGAGGATTTATAGTAGCAATCAAACAAACGGGTTGCCATAGTGACTTCAAGCAGTGGTAATTGAGTCATCATTCCATTTAGTTAATCCGCCACATTGGGTACCTATGTGTGATGTGCTGTTAACTCTTTCCACACTTTAAAGAGTCAATACACACTTAAGCCACATCAAACGGAATAAAAGGAAAAAAATGGAAAAAATGGCAAAAATTGTAAAGGAAGAGAGCGTAATAAAGTAGCCTTAAAAATATAACTTCCTCCAAGGTCCCCGCACTAACTAACCAATATGCGGCAAACATAAACAAATGTATTTATTTATTTCATCGTCCATTTTATATCTATATCTATATTTATTTAATATATTTTTATATTTATTTTATTTTTATTCATTTTTATTTTTATTTTTATTTTTACTTTAATCTTATTTATATTTTTAATTTTTAATTTTTATTTTATTTCAATTATGATTAAAGTTTGTTCCATAATTTTTATTATATTTTTCTTTATTATATTTTTAAGGCTACTTTATTACGCTCTCTTCCTTTACAATTTTTGCCATTTTTTCCATTTTTTTCCTTTTATTCCGTTTGATGTGGCTAAAGTGTGTATTGACTCTTTAAAGTGTGGAAAGAGTTAACAGCACATCACACATAGGTACCCAATGTGTCGGATTAACTAAATGGAATGATGACTCAATTACCACTGCTTGAAGTCACTATGGCAACCCGTTTGTTTGATTGCTACTATAAATCCTCCGTACTGGTCACAGGGGCTATTATCCCTTGAGAAAGTCACATGACCGTGATGCAACATGTCGGGAGGAGGAGCCTAAGTGAGGCCGTGTGAGTACACGGAGCTCAGCAAGGAGGAGAAGGGCGGACAGCCCAAACAGAGGAGCCTGACCAGCAATACAGCTACATCCGCGATTTAAACCTTGGGTACACGTGAGTGCAACATTTAAACAGGCACTTCACGTTAAGTTTATTTCAGGGAAGCTGCGCAATGGTTCTTTGTATTTTTTCTTTCATACAGTAACCGGGAAATAAAGATACCGGCAAAATTCTTTGCAGAAGATCTAATCCCCTATCCAACCAGCGATACTAAGGGAAGTTACATTTCTATACCATCATATTATATTAATCTAGCGATACTAAGGGAAGTACTTTTCTATACCATTATATTATATTAATCCAGCGGTATTAAGGGAAGTTACATTTCTATACCATCATAATATATTAATTCTTTCAGCGGCTGCATACATATCATCCCCCACTACATGTGTATGCTGATACATACTTCATTTGTGGTTAAAAGTGGGTACAGATGACTGGCTGTTTTTAAACAATTAGCTGATTGTTCACGGAGCACAGACACACCAGCTGTTATTATTGTTTGAGGAGCACAAAACACAATTAAACACTAATTGTCTGATAAATGTGATACAAATAGATTGATCACCTTACATACCGGCATACCAGACAATTTTTATCCTTTCCATCAACACTTGAGCACTTTATGATATTAGCACGTAATATATCTTATTTACTTATTTTATTTTCACTGTATATTTGGCACTTGAAGGAACAGTGCTTTTTGGAGGTTTTTTATCTGCACGTTTGAACTGTTTTAAATAATGAAAATGCACCCATTTTTATTATTATCAATTTATTTATCACAATCTCATGGATTATAAATAATTCTTGATTCATCATTATACTAACCTTTTGAATGTGTTAGTATCAGTAATACGCATTTATTGGATGTACTGGGAATAGTACACACACAACTACGATCTATTGCAGCAATAAGGTTGATTTGCGCACCATCTATACATTATTTGTATTTCTAAAACATATCATTTTAAGTGTGGGAACACTTTTTGTTGGTAGCAGCATATCATTTGGCCATCTTATTGATTATATTGAGGTTTTAAGTTTTTTTTATATTTTTACCAGCACTTTAGTTTTTCTCTATTTTTCAAAAGAGGCATACTGGTGTCCAAAAACTCCAGTTTTTGCTAATTTGTGCAGACACAAAGACCTTCTGATTCATAGATAGCTTATTGTATTGACTGAGGAAGGCAAATTGAAGAGCCCCCATGTGCCACCTGGTCCAAGGCAGCACTGGAATGGCTGCTGTAAAATGTCCCAATGGGGACAATGCAATACCTCGCTGATATAAATGCTCCCATCTCCATGACTCTTCGTACGCAGATTTTCATTTTGCAAATTTTGCAGTTTTGGAAAACCACTCAACTTATTCGGCATGAAAAGCTACTCCGAGATCCTTCATAAATTAAGACTGAGTTAACTGCTTTTCCTGTTTGATCACTAGTCGACTGAGCTTGGAAAAAGGATTTCTAGGACAAGGTTGTGATCCTCTGCCAGCCCCTGGCTTATACATGTGACAATCAAAACATCGTCCAAGTCGTGATTGAGCCTTATCCCCAAAGAGGAATTACTGCCACTACTGCCAACAAAATGTTCTAAAAGTTTCTTGGTGCTGTGTCAGTTCTAAAAATGGCAAACACCTAAAATGGAAGTGAGAGCCAGTCACTACAAATCTCAGATGTCTCTGGTGTTACACACCAATTGGTACATGGCAGTATACGTCAGGCAGGTCGATTGACTAACTGGTCCTCATGCTGAACGATCATCATGATTGTTGGCACGGACTCCATCTTGAACCTCTGTTGTGTATGTACCCATTAGATTTCTTCAAACCAGACAATAGGGAAAGCTCCCGATGCTTTGGGTACTAGAAAGAATGGGGAGATATTCCAGATTTGATGGCACCAGCACGATGGACTTGTTGCAGTAAAATTCCTATACGTAATCTTGTAATAATTCTTTCTACTTGAGATCTGTTGGTCATGAATGAAAGGATTTGGTGATTGTACTCCCAGCTAACTGTCTTTGATGTTTGTTGCCCAAACCCTCCAAAAAGGAGGCTATCCTGGCTCCCACTGGAAGACCATGGTAGGGCATACTTTCAAACACTTTCCAAATGTCTAGCAGCCTGCTCTGGATTTGATTCCATGTAAACAGGAAGCTTGAGCCCCCTTCAATGTGATCTGGTAAATTTTAGCCTGGCCTATAAGATTTGGCCTCCTGAATCCTTCTGAAGATGGACCAACTTGAGCTGCTCTTCTTAGACTGTGGCCACCCTCTGGACATGTCTTCTGTCACTCACTTCGTCCAGCATTTTTGCCAAACAACAACCTCCCATTATGGAGAATGTTACAAAGGCGTGTGTGGAAGCTTCATCCACCCTCCAGTGGCACAACTACAAAGCTCTCATTGCTGTGACTTAATGTGCCAGCCCTAGAACTAGGTCTATTGAAGCCTCAGTCAAAAGTCAGCAGCCAGGTTCAAGTCCTCCAGAACCATGCAGACTCCTGCAGGTTTCACTTAAATTAAAGGACATTTTTTAATGCTTTAAAAATCACAGCACTATCGCTAGTCAGCAGGCAAAAACCTGCCACAGTATAGATATTCTGCAAGTCTGCAGGCCAGTTCACCACAATTTGTAAGTTGAAGGGATCTTTCTGCATGCACATTTTTTAAGTATTCAGGTGATTTTTCAATGCATTTTTCCATGTTTCACATGCATTCCATACATAAAAAAAAGCAACATTTTGTACGTTAGTTGACTGTACTGGAACACACTGCACTAATGTTACGTAGGCCACTAAAATCCATGGTAAACACTGTACATGCATTTTTGACTCCAATAAAATCGCAATGGACTGTATTCGGTGTAAACCAGCCTTAAGTCCACTTTTCAATCAATAGGACCCCTAGACGTTGGCAGGCCCCATCCACTCCTGAAAGTGCGTTGCTTAACCACTTCAATACCGGGCACTTAGACACCTTCCTACCCAGGCCAATTTTCAGCTTTCAGCGCTGTCGCAATTTGAATGACATTTGCGTGGTCATGCTACACTGTACTCAAACTAATTTTTTATCATTTTGTTCCCACAAATAGAGCTTTCTTTTGGTGGTATTTGATCACCTCTGATTTTTATTTTTTGCACAACAAATAAAAAAATGACAGAAAAATTTGAAAAAAAGTTTTTCTTTGTTTCTGTTAAATTTTTTTTGTAAATAAGTTTTCTTATTCAATGAAGGGCACTGATATGGCTGCACTGATGGTCACCGATGAGGTGGCACCAATGAGGCGGTACTGATGAGTTGGCACTGACGGGCACTGATGATGGACACTGATAGGTGGCACTCATGGGCACTGATAGGTAGCACTAATGGGCACTGATAGGTGGCACTGGTATGGGGCACTGATGGGCACTCATAGGCAGCACTGATGGGTACTTATGGGTGGCACTGATGGGAACTTATGGATGGCACTGATAGGTGGCATGGATGGGCACTGATGGGCGGGCACTCATGGGCATGGATGGACACTGATAGGTGGCACTGCTGGACACTGATGGGTGGCACTGAGGACACTGATGGGTGGCATTGCTGGGCATCACTGATTTTATTTTGGTACATGATGGTGCCAGTCAGTGCCCATTTGTGGACACTGACTGGCACAGATTGGGCATCATTTGCACATGTGGATGGCCATGGAGTACATACCTGGCCATCCACATTGCCCACTTCCCTGGTGGTCCTGGGGGCTTCCCTGGTGGTCTAGTGTGGGCATCCGAGGGGGGGCTGCACTGATAAACAATGAGCACAGACCCCCCCTGTCAGGAGAGACGACGATCGGCTCTCCTCTACTCGCGTCTGTCAAACGCAAGTGAGGAAAAGACGATCACCGGCTTTTCCTGTTGTCATATCGTGATCAGCCGTGATTGGACATGGCTGATCACGTGGTAAAGAGCCTCCGCTGATCACGCTGATCACGTGGTAAAGAGGCTCTTTACCGAGATCAGTGTAGCAGTAAAAAGAAAAAAGAAACCACCCCTCCAGGATAGCCCGCCAAGGCAACTGCTTGTTTTCCTGATCAGGGAGCCCTAGGTGCTGGCTGATAGATACACAATTAAGAAGTAGTAGCAAGAAGACTCTGGATAGCCGCACACCGGGAAAAATTTAAATCCTGTGCTTTTTATTGCAAGAACGAAGAACGCATCAAATAGTCCACAGCAAGGGGGGGTACAAAAATTCTGACACGTTTCGCACTGAGATCAGTGCTTACTCATAGACTGACACACCGCTCCACCGATCTCTGCGATGCGCGCCCCCCACGGGCACAGCGGCATGTTATCCTGAAGGACATCATGTGACGCCCAGTCAGGATAACAGAACCACTTCCCGGACTTCAATCTGCTATTGACTGGGCAGGAAGTGGTTAAAGATGCATTGCCAGCTTCACTGGAAAAAGCTTGGAGACCTTTTACTGTAAATTGGTCTTCTTTTCAAATATCTCCCATTCTTCATCAATAAGCTTTAAACTCTCTGTCATTATGGAAAAGGAAGGCCCTTTCTTTTTCACATTTGGAAATATGTGCGTGCTTTTGCGATGGTTGGACCTACGTCTGGCCTGTGGCATGGATATTTGCCACATACTCTTCACTACAGCCACGAGGCTTAGAAATGTGTGCACCCGCTTCCTTAGCCATGGTAATTTGAGGCAATCTTTGCCAATTGACATCCTGTCACTGCATATGCGGTGTAGAATGCAACCAGGGCTGGGCAAGGCATTTTCTATTGCGCTGATTTAAACGCATGTGAGCCATTGCCACGTCAGCTGCTTGAGGAGCATGAAAGCCGCCCTGTGCGGGAATGTGAGGAATGCATATTGTCCTGATCAGGAGATGACCTGTTTTTTTGAGTGTTTGTGTTTAGGGCTTCTGCTCTTAAAATCATGCAAAACACTATACTTTGCATTGCTTGAGCATTCCTTTCTTGAGCACTCTTTTGAAGACCTGTCCAATGCCGCCCCCTCCTACCTATGCTAATCTTCTGTGCCACTGACACTGGTGAGCTCATGCAAAAAAATAAAAAATAATTTCACCAAGAAAAACAGGTACACTGTGCCTTTAAGACCCATCTACTTTCATCCACTTACTTCAGAAGCATCAGCAGGTGAGGTCAGGCAGCCTTCCAGAGGCAGACAGGAGACACAGAATCTGAAACAAAAACCAGTCAGACTATCTAACCCTGGGAACACAGCACAGCAGGGGAGAAAACAGCAACAAGTCTTTACCTCACAGGAGAAAACTGTCAGGACTGCAGAGAGAGGGTTCCAAGACTGTTTAAGCAGCTGCTTGGTGATCGGTGATCACTATCCCGCGCCGCCCATCTCCCTGCCCTTTGTGACATCATCCACCACTGCTCAGACTGAAGACAAAGCCAGGAGAGCCGCGCAGGTTGCTGCCTGTACAAGACAAGAAAAACCCCAATGGTGACATTGCAGAGCTTAGTAATACCAAACCTGTGGAATATTTGTGCTATCTAAGCAACATTGCCCTGGCACAAAGGACACCCAGTTTCAGGTAGACATGTGCACAATAGAAAAATTTGTTTAGTTTCGTTTTGTTTCTGTTCGTTTCCGTTGATTCGTAACGATTCGTAAATTCGTAAGTCGTCGGTGTTCGTATTCGGACTCATTCGTATTTTCGTAAGTCGTCGTTGTTCGTATTCGGACTCGTTCCTATTTTCATAGAGTTATTTTTCCGTTGATTCGTTTTTCCGTTAGTCTAATTTTCGTTTATTCGAAATTCGTATTTTCGTTGTATTTTGTATTTGGACGCATTCGTATTTTCGTAGATTTAGTTACATGCGTACTTTCGTAAGATTGATTTATTCGTACTTTCGTAACATTGTCTTCGTAGATTCGTAATTGGAGCATAATTCATAATTTTATGTAATGTGTATGCTATTATTACATTGTAAGAGACACGGAAAATTACAAATCAAAAAAAAAAAAAAAAAAAAAAAAGTTACGAATGTACGAATTTTTTCGTTCAATCCATTCGAAGCACGTTAAGCAGCGCCATTGTAAGAGACACGGAAAATTACGAATCAACAAAAAAAAAAAAGTTACGAATGTACGAATTTTTTCATTCAATCTTTTCGAAGCACGTTAAGCAGCGCCATTGTAAGAGACACGGAAAATTACGAATCAACAAACAAAAAAAAGTTACGAATGTACGAATTTTTTCGTTCATTTTGATTTTCGTTATTTTTGAATCTTTGTTCGGTATTTTCGTCGTTTCTATTTTTGTTTTCGGATTTTCATTCATTCGTAGTTTCGTTGTTTCTAATTTAATTATTTCATATTTTCGTTGTTTTTCATATTCGTTAGATTCGATAATTCGTTATTCGTTAAAATTTTTACTAAATCATTTGTTCATTCGTACGATACGAATGAACGAAAATAACAAATTTGAATGGAAAACGAATTCGTAACTAAACGAATTGCACATGTCTAGTTTCAGGAGGGTTTACCATCCAACATAGGGAAGCCTAAAATAAGGGTATAGATATAGTAAATATCTCCTAAATGTGCACCTTATATTAGATATTTACTTGTAAATAGGCCAGTGACATCACCTGCACATGGGCTCTGAAGGAGCGGCATGCACGTGCCATTCCTTCAGAGTCCTGTGCCGTGAACAGTGGCTTCTACACGCGTGTGTGGGAGTGACATAATCGTGGCTGATCCAATGACCGGACCAGAGCCCACCAAGGAAGGAAGACCAGGTGAGGATGGAAGCCCTGTCAGCAGTGACAGCGTGTCGCTGGAGGGCTTTATTTTAAGGGGAGTTTAACATAATGTGCTAGTATGCGATGCATACTATAACAAATTACAACTTTACCTTGCAGATTTAAAATTAAAAAAAAGCATGGCGGTTTACTACCGCTTTAAAGTGACACTAAACTCTGGTTTAAAAAAATATATTCTATTCAAGTATGTATTCTTAGCATACCTTCCATTGTTCTCTGCCTTCTCCAAATCTCCAAATTCTTTTTTTTGCTGCTGCGATCTCTTTCTGTAAGAGGATGGCTATGTTCATTCTCCATGCTCCCAATGTAGGAATGTAGCCACCCTCTTCATGCTCACTACTAAGATGGACTATGAGATTTGTAGTGTGCATAGAGCAGTGCACATGATTGCAAGTAATCTGCACTGCTCATTAAAAAAAAAAAAAAAAACAAGGAAGTAAGGGAAGAAAGGAGGCTTGGGAGCTCACAGAGGAGGATACAAGATGGCAGGAAAGCACAGTAAAAATTATTTCATGAGAAATAGATAATAGGGCCATTACAGTGGAACTAAACTCACTCAAACAACATCAACTATTTCAAATCCTTCTGTTGCTAGCATTAGTACATAGATAGGAAGGTATATTATATTGCCTTGTTTTAGCCTTTTTTTTACATTTCTTCAGTTGCTTCCTGTTTTCTGGCCTAGGCCAAAATTATATCATGCTGCGTTCCCTGTAATACATGTTTTGACATGAAACACGCCGGGCGGAGCTTACTCATGACGTTATCATGCACACTGTGGGCCAGACGGCGGTGCAAATGCCATGATTGTTGTTTGATGTATCACGTTGATTTATTTCTTGTAGTGTGAGTAATTTTACTTAATAAATTAGTGTTTCTTTTGATACTGGGCCATGGAGTTTGTATTTGTTCTCTCTAATGCCGCGTATCTTGGATGTTTTTTCCGACGGAATTCCGCTCAAGCTTGTCTTACATACACAAGGTCACACAAAAGTTCGCTGAACTTTCGACCGTCAAGAACGTGGTGACATACAACACTGCGACGAGCAAAATGAAGTTCCAAGCATGCGTAAGAATTTTGCGCATCGGAATTGGTACAGAAGATCGGAATTTCCGATCAAAACTTCTTCCGACCAAAAAATTGAGAACCTGCTCTCAATCTTTTACTGGCTGGAATTCCGCCAGCAAAAGTCCGATGGAGCATACACACGGTTACATTTTCCGACCAAAGGCTCTCATCTGACTTTTGCTGGCGGAATTTCCAATCGTGTGTACGCGGCATTAGTGACTTGTATGTGATCGAGGTGGTGGGATGTTGATGTCCTTGGAGAGATGCTGCAGCTATCTAGTGGTATGGGCTACTGCTGCTGTAAATCCTTGGGTTTATTTCATCCATGCTAGATCAACCTTCTATAAAATAGAGGTCTGATCTCTCCAGTAAGGAGTTTGTACACTTGAAGGTGGTGGAGCACCTTGTGTGATATTATCTTTGGGTGGATACTTCATGGCATCAGTTTGGCATATTTCATGAACTTTTGGACTCTTTTAATTATTTGTTTATGTATTTCAATTTTCATTGCACTTGATATGGGTTTAAGAATTTTTGATCACATGATTCATTTTATGTAATACATTTTTTTTGCATATCAATTGATTTATATTTGGTATGTATTGATTTGAGATTTTTGTCACATAACATGTTTTTTTCTGATAGCGTATGATAAATTTAATTATTGCACAGGGTATATCACACTTTACGGGACAGCGTATCCATTTTATCGTTACTTGTCCAAAATGATGTCATACATCCCAGAGGTCTTCATGGGCATTTTTTTCTTCATCTGAAGACGGCAAGGAGGGGCTTTCTCAGCTAAGCACAGCCTCCTGCCTGTCCAGAATTAAGGACAGATGGATTCCAGGAAGTAAATGCTACATGAATCATCTACCCTTACTCAAGATGGCCACAGCTAGAAATGCAAAGGTGATTTTCTCAGCAAAATAAAGCATGGATACATGAATAAATGGGGGAGTTTGCTTTGAATATTAAAAATGAATTACAATGCAGTGTAGTTCCGCTTTAAGTAGTAGATGTGTATGGATTATTTTTATAGAATAAGAATATTGTTTAGCATCACTTTAAATGTTTACTCCCATGTACGTGCTTCACAGAAAACATTGGTTTTATGTAATTTAAATGGAAATGTCCTTCTATTCTGAACATACACTTAATGGAAAACTCAATATGTACTTTTTACTTTTGCATGTAACTGAAAAACTATTTATTGTGTGAACATTCTCAACTACTTTCGTAAATCTGCCTCAATGGATCAAAATACTACCACTCAAACTGATTTTTTTTATAGTTATAAAATTAATTACATTAGATTGCAAGATTTTATGAGTAGGGACCTCCTAAGTACAGGCAGTCCCCGGGATACAAACATCCGACTTACAAACAACTTCTACTTACAAATGGAGGGGGACAACAGGAAGTGAGAGGAAATCTACCCCTAGGAAGGGAAATTCACTCCTGTAAGAGTTATCATGGGAAAAGGGTGTCTCCCCTGAAGCGTTATCACCAATCCTTGTTTCCACAACCCAAAATTTTAAAAATCCAATTGTCACAGGGACAGAAAGTGAGGTGAAATCTCCTGAACAGGGGCACAGACAGCAAAACAAATGATACAGGTATGTTAACCCTCCCCAATGCTATCCAAAAAATAAAAAATAAAATTTTTTGGCTGGAGTTACACTTAAAAAATTTACCTGTTCCGACTTACAAACAAATTTGACTTAGAACAAACCTACAGACCCTATCTTGTTTGTAACCGGGGGACTGCCTGTATAGTCTCCCTTTATATTATAAAACAGTGCACAAATCTAAGTAATATTATTAATAATAATAATTATTATTATTATTATTATTATTATTATTATATTAGTATATTATCTATACAATGGCATACACAGTGGAACTGTGACCAGGCTGTGGACTTTCATATATTTACAATTTCATAAAAAGGAGTACATAAACTTTATAACAAGCATTAACTTACTTCTGTTGCTCCAAACATCTTGAAAAAATTCATCCAAAATTTTACAGGAAATACACTTTCACTTTTGTTTTCAATGGCTGAATTAATTTTACTTCACTCTACAAGTGGAGCATAGGCACGCCTGCTAGCCTTTATACACTATATTACTAAAAGTATTGGGTCGCCTGCCTTTAGACCCACATGAACTTTATTGGCATTCCAGTCTTAGTCTGTAGGGTTCAATATTGAGTTGGCCCACTCTTTGCAGGTTTAACAGCTTCAACTCTTCTGGGAAGGCTGTCCACAAGGTTTAGGAGCGTGTCTATGGGAATGTTTGATCATTCTTTCAGAAGCACATTTGTGAGGTCAGGCACTGATGTTGGACGAGAAGGCCTGGCTCGCATTCTCCTCTCTAATTCATCCCAAAGGTGTTCTTTCGAGTTGAGGTCAGGACTTTGTGCAGGCCAGTCAAGTTCCTCCACCCCAAACTTGCTCATCCATGTCGTTGCCTTGCTTTGTGCACTGGTGCACAGTCATGTTGGAACAGGAAGGGGCCATCCCCAAACTGTTCCAACAAAGTTGGGAGCATGAAATTGTCCAAAATGTATTGGTATTCTGATGCCTTAAGAGTTCCCTTCACTGGAACTAAGGGGCCAAGCCCAACGCTTGAAAACCAACCCCACACCATAATCCCCCCTTCACCAAATGATTTGGACCAGTGCACAATGCAAGGTCCATAAAGACATGGATGAGTGATTTTGGGGTGGAGGAACTTGCCTGACCTCAACCCTAAAGAACACCTTTGGGATGAATTTGAGTGGATACTGCGAGCCCGGCCTTCCCGTCCACCTCACAAATGTGCTTCTGGAAGAATGGTCAAATATTCCCATAGACACACTCCTAAACCTTGTGGACAGCCTTCCTAGAAGATTTGAAGATGTTATAGCTGCAAAGGGTGGGCCTTTTTGCAGAAATGCAGGGAAATTTTTTAACATGGGTTCCTATGGAACATGTTCACATCAATGCATTTTTGTGCCTCTGCGTTTTTGGAAAGGGTCAGGGACTTTTTTTCATGCAAAATGCAGCATTTTGCATGCAATAGAAGTCAATGGACCTGCATCCAAACGCAAGTGCCACGTTTTTACAGCGTTTTTACCGCGATTTTGCCGCGATTTGCGTTTTTTTTTTTTTTTTTACACTGTATATAGCTGGTTGCTAAGCAACCACAGTGTAAAAAAAAAAAAATGTCCAAAAAAATACAAAAACGCAAATCGCGGCAAAATCGCGGTAAAAACGTGTGTCCAAAAACGCGGCAAGCACCACAAAAAGCACTGCAAAAACGCTCAAAAGCAAAATGCATAGATGTGAATCGAGCCTTATGGCCCGTACACACGATCCGAATATCGGATGAAAACGATCATCCGAGGGAGGATCGTACGATTTTCGGATCGTGTGTACACTACTTCCGACAGCCGATCACGACCGTTCATCTGATATTATTAGATCGGACATGCACGGAAATTTTCCTCGTACGATTCCAGATCGTACGATTTTCGTTTAGTCAGTATAGTTGTCGTCCGAAAATACAATACAAATACATTACAACACATGACATCACTTCCGATTTTTTTTTTCTATCGTACGAGAATTTTCGTGACTTTATTGGCTATTCAATGTCTACTTGTGATTGTTAACCGAAAAACGGTCGTACGATCGGTCGTCCGATATTCGGATCGTGTGTACAGGCCATTAAAGTTCATGTGCGTGTAAAGGCAGGTGTCACAATACTTTTGGTAATATAGTGTATCTCTAATATAAACACAGAGGAGGTCAGTAAGGGCTTGTTTTAAAGCTCATGTACTGCTTGTTAGAAACTTGTAAATAAATGAATGTCCATAGCATGGTCACAGTTTTACTTTAATCATATTGAAGCAGTCTTTTTTTGAAGGTCCAAATTTGTTTCCTATCCTTAGGATGTACTTGTACATCCTCGAATAGGAGCCGTGATATCTGGATCATGGTTGAAGCTGCAGCCATGATTAAGATATCATTTTTTAGAGCTTACAATTTGCTACAGTGTAAAGCCCCATACACACGCGCGGATTATCCGAGGACCAGGTCCGTCAGACCATGTCCGTCATACTTTGTCTGATGTTGGTTTTGCGTACACACGGTCGGACAAAGTTGTCGGAAAATCCGATCATTCTGAACGTGGTGACGTTTGTTGCCTACGACGGGACTACGTAGAGGCTAGTAGCCAATAGCTTTGGTCTTGTAATGTGATCTGAGCATGCGTAGCACTTTGTCCGGTCGGACTACCATACACACGATCGGATTTGGTGTGATCGGACCGTGTTGTCGGAAAATCTATCCAGCAGGAGATAGGACTTTGTCCATCGGACAATACGACGTACACTGTCCGATGGTGCATACACACGGTCTAATTTTTCAACAACATTGTCCGATCGGACAGAATCCATGCGAAAATCCGACCGTGTGTATGGGGCTTTAAAGTGGTTGAGCTGTAGTCACCTAATAACTTTTACAGGCGGTAGAAGGGTGTTCTCCCCCCACCACCGCCCGCATTTACCAAGCTCTCCCGTCCCACGAGGAGCCTAGTACTATTGGGACCTGTCGCATTGGATACCCTAGATAAAGTGAGAGGAACTTTCATTGTTTCTCCCTCTTTGTGATGTCAGAAACCAGAAACAATGGCAATTTAATCACTTCTGGTTTTGGTTTCTTTGTTTTCTTTGTTTTCAAGCCATTACCAGCCTGCAAAGCAGCCAATTAAATAGATCTCAGTTTGATCGGGTGCTTTGGAGTGCAGATCTCTCCATATCGAGGACCTGTCCAGGTCCATGCTGTCACAAGTAATGTCATTCATCCCTTGTTATAGCAAAAAAGTTCAATATAAAAAATGAATGCATAGTGTCAAAAAATTTATTTAAAAAAAATATTAAAATATAAATATAAAAATGTAATGCAAATCCGCACACATATGTAAACAGTGATCGCACTGCACATGCAAGGTATCGCCACGAATGTCAGAGTGAAAGCAATAATTCTAGCACCTGATCTCCTGTGGAACGCAAAGCTGTTAACCTGTAAAGACTTTTATATTATCACTTATGGAAAATGTTATGTCCCCTAGTTTGTTGACATTCCACGTGTGTGAAATTTTAAAGCGTGACATGTTGGGTATCTGTTTACTCAGCGTAACCTCATCTCTTATATTTTGCCCAAACAGGGTATTATATTATTGATATACTAAAATGAATTAAAGTGTATTTTTACCTGAAAAGTTGTGTTCGATAAACTGCTGCACAGAACTGGCCCAGACTGAAGATGGTTAAAGAAAACTGGGAATCCTGGGAATTCACAAGGTACCTTTCCAGCCTCCAGGGCCCATGCTTCTCTTTGCCACCTGTTCAGTGTCACTTTGGTGCTCTGCACACCCCTAATACACCTAATAGAGATAAGTGACATACCACGTGCCCACCCACATTGAAATGCATGGGTCCTGAATGGCCCAAGGCTGTCGCATGAGGGTGAAGGATGTCATTAACTGTGAAATTATTGACAGTACTTTTTATTGTCAACAACTCTTGAGTAGCTGTGAGTAATCCCATGCAACTCAGTGTCTAATTTTATGCAATGGTGATTAAATAATGACATCTAATGCTGAGTATGCTGTTTAGGATCTAACTAGATAATACACATTAAAAATTTAAGTGTAAATGAGAATAGCTATAGAAGCTAGCTTATTTTCTAAGAATAGGCTGGATCGTAGTAGGCTAAAGGACATAAATAGGCTTGATCCTATTGGACTAAAAGATCTACCCCTTTCATAAATCTGATTCCAATCCTGTTAAAAGACATTGCATCTGGGTCTATTCTAGGGACAGAAGGTAGTCAGAAAGTACATTTACAAGCCCATTTAAAAGCCCTTATGTGAACCCAGAGCCAAAGAAAGCCTTAATGCCCAGTTTGTAGAATTGTAGCCACGCGTTATGTTTAAGCTCATCTAACATACTGGAGTGACCTTGTTATAAATAGACATATGATGATGCACATCATCCTCAGACTAAAGCAGAGCTTGACAGCTTACCATCTTCACTTTCAGCTCTAAATGTCACATAAATTGGCACAGCAAATTAAATTACAGTTGACTCATGAAAGAGTGTTCACACATTCTCTGCTGATCCTCTTACGTCAGACTGTAAAACAATCAGTATAATATGTTTATTGTATTTTATTTCCAGCAAATGGTAACGTTTTCAGAGATAACATCTCAGCTGATAAAAAAAGCAATCTCTTTTTATATTTATCACCTTCACATATTTGTGATGATGTAGGTTTTGAAGCCTAAAACAAACCAACTATTTGTCCAAATAAAGCTGTTTTTTTGTTCATATGTTATATAATCCTGGCAGAATTTACTAACATAATCCTGCATATCCGTTGATCTTCTTATTTTTACTTTATTCTAAGCTGCATATGTGAATGTGATCTTTTTAAAGTAAATGTTCTTAATACAGGGTCACAATTTGCATTTGGCAGCCAGAAATTCTACTTTTTGCGAAGAGTTGGATCATCTTTTCCAATAATAACCGGATCTGTAGCATGCAGATATTGAATATTATGTAACTGCTAAAATATGATGGTGGAAGCTCCCTTTTTGGATGTTTTATTTAAGGTAATCCCAAAGTCATTGCTTTAAAAAAAAAAAAAAAAGTTTATGTAGGAACAGTTAAAATTAGGATTTAATACTTTCGACAAATTTAAGGCTTATTTGGATCGAATACTCGACCTCTGACACCTTGAAAGCGAGGTTGGCACCTCACAGCCAACCCGGACCTATCTCCTGACTCCGCCATGCAGGTTAGTTGAACCAAGGTCTGCCCAGCACCCCCCCCCTTCCACCCTCCCCTCTCCTTCAGCTAGCCTCTCTTGTTTTCCCACCTTTCCTCCCTCTCCCCTACCTTTTCCTTTTCTTTCTTTGTACCCCATCCTACGTCTGTTTCTCTCTATATTATACCTGGATATATTTTCACAGGAACCTAATGTTTTATGATACATTCCGATTTCAATATTTGACTTGAATGATGACTATCCGCGGAGAAGTCTAATGCCACATGTTTACTATATGACCTATGTTATGTATGTTCTATTCTATTCAGATTGGTTGCTGGTTGCATAAGACGTCCCGTCCATGGTGGAGTTGACATCCATCCATTCCTCCTAAAAGGACAACATTGAAAGTGGGGACAGACCATTGCATATTATTGAGGCGCTTTGTATACATCTTGAAGGTAAGAGCTCTGTGAGCACTTTTATGGATACAAAGTTCACTTCTGATTACTGGAAGAAGCTGCAAAAACATTGTGGCTTTGGACCCCGGCTATAATATCAAATGTTGGCTTGTGGAACCTAGCACACTATGCACTTTATTGATTGACTTTTATTTATCTCATGCACTTTATTCATTGACTTCTATTTATTTTGTGCACTATATTATTAGTGCATTTCATTGTGCATACTACACTGAATATTTAAGCTACTGGAGTAGTTTGGTATGTAGTTAATCCATTGGATACATCTTTGTCTATGCACTTTTGTCCAAGTGGGTCTACTGCAAAAAGATAAGGTTGACTGTATGCACTTTATTCTATTGGATGCACTTATTTAGATGCACTTTCTTTCATGCACTTTAGTTGATTTATGCACTTTATTGGATTTATTTATGCTAGTACTTTAGCGTATACACTAAATATCCTATTTATTGATACACCAGCACTTTATCTATGCGACAGATCACCTAGGATATGCTCTGAGTCACGTACTTTCTAGTACACATTTATTCATGCTTTATTTTGATTTGTGGTCATAATTTGACTCAGCAGCCCTTTCACTTATTATTATTATTAATTAGTAGCACAGAAGTCCATTTCTATATCACTATGTACGTTCTATACTGATCTCCTGTTTCTCACTCATGTCATGTTATTTTGCTTTATCAAAATATTAATAATAAAAATATATTCAACCCTAAAAGTTTGTCTATACATACAACTTCAAAGAATGTTTTCAAATTTCAGTAGGCATCCTACAAGGGCATCCTACAAAGGAATGTATTTTAAGAGCATGTTTGAAAACTTAAGGATTTTTCCTAACTTCAAGCTCAAACATCTGCCATCCCCATGGCCCAATTCTGGTGCCCTTTCTGGCCACTGGCCATCCTATTGCACAGAGGAATAACAGATTTCACAAGTCAGGGAAACACAAACCAAGTAAGTTGAACCAGATCAGAGAGGTGCACAGATGAGCTGTTCTTCTAAATAAATGTTGTAGCATGCACCTTGTGGTACCTGGCAGCTGGGGCAGGAATATAGGTTCTCTTTAAGTGTAAATTTTATTAGGGAATCCATTGAATTTTTAAAATATAAGGGGGTTCCACCATCACTGTATAAATAAACGATAGCCTTCTGGCTTACTCACTGTCAGCTTCGTGCTGCTTTAGTTACAGGCTACACCTGCCTGCTTCAGACACACACACACACAGTCTTAGGCTCTGAGACCTCCTGTCTCTTTCTCCTGGAACCCTCCCGCCCTCCTGGCCAATCTTCCTGTCTGCCGGGCGGAGCCATCTCAAAGTCTGAGCACTGACTTCTCTTCCTGTGACGTTTATGAACCCAACCCACAGGTGTGTAATTAGTATTCCTGCCAAAATCAGGCATATACTGCTTATATGCACCTGTGACATGGGGTCGCATCTCCACAAAGGTTATTATGAAAAATACCAAATAGTCAGGTCCATAAATATTGGGACATCGACACGATTCTAATCTTTTTGGCTCTATACACCACCACAATGAATTTGAAATTAAATGAACAAGATGTGCTTTAACTGCAGCCTTTCAGCTTTAATTTAAGGGTATTTACATTCAAATCAGGTGAACGGTATAGGAATTGCAACAGTTTGTATAGGTGCCTCCCATTTTTTAAGGGACCAAAAGTAATGGGACAGATTAACAATCATCCATCAAACTTTCACTTTTTAATACTTGGTTGCAAATCCTTTGCAGTCAATTACAGCCTGAAGTCTGGAATGCATAGACATCACCAGACGCTGGGTTTCATCCCTGGTGATGCTCTGCCAGGTCTCTACTGCAACTGTCTTCAGTTCCTGCTTGTACTTGGGGCATTTTTCCTTCAGTTTTGTCTTCAGCAAGTGAAATGCAAGTGAAATGCTTGCTCAATCGGATTCAGGTCAGGTGATTGACTTGGCCATTGCATAACATTCTACTTCTTTCCCTTAAAAAACTCTTTGGTTGTTTTCGCAGTATGCTTCGGGTTATTGTCCATCTGCACTGTGAAGCGCCATCCAATGAGTTCTGCAGCATTTTGCTGAATATGAGCAGATAATATTGGCGGAAACACTTCAGAATTCATCCTGCTGCTTTTGTCAGCAGTCACATCATCAATAAATACAAGAGAACCAGTTCCATTGGCATACATGCCCACGCCATGACACTACCACCACCATGCTTCACTGATGAGGTGGTATGCTTTGGATCATGAGCAGTTCCTTTCCTTCTCCATACTCTTCTCTTCCCATCACTCTGGTACAAGTTGATCTTGGTCTCATCTGTCCATAGGATGTTGGTTGTTTGGCAAACTCTAATCTGGCCTTCCTGTTTTTGAGGCTCACCAATGGTTTACATCTTGTGGTAAACCCTCTGAATTCACTCTGGTGAAGTCTTCTCTTGATTGTTGACTTTGACACACATACACCTACCTCCTGGAGAGTGTTCTTGATCTGGCCAACTGTTGTGAAGGGTGTTTTCTTCCCCAGGGAAAGAATTCTTCGGTCATCCACCACAGTTGTTTTCCGTGGTCTTCCGGGTCTTTTGGTGTTGCTAAGCTCACCGGTGCTTTCTTTCTTTTTAAGGATGTTCCAAACAGTTGATTTGGCCACACCTAATGTTTTTGCTATCTCTCTGATGGGTTTGTTTTGTTTTTTTTAGCCTAATGATGGCTTGCTTCACTGATAGTGACAGCTCTTTGGATCTCATATTGAGAGTTGACAGCAACATATTTTAAATGCAAATAGCACACTTGAAATTAACTCTGGACCTTTTATCTGCTCCTTGTAAATGGGATAATGAGGGAATAACACACACCTGGCCATGGAACAGCTGAGCAGCCAATTTTCCCATTATTTTTAGTCCCTTAAAAAGTGGGAGGCACATATACAAACTGTTGTAATTCCTACACTGTTCACCTGATTTGGATGTAAATACCCTCAAATTAAAGCTGAAAGTCTGCAGTTAAATGACATCGTGTTTGTTTCATTTCAAATCCATTGTGGTGGTGTATAAAGCCAAAAAGATTAGAATTGTGTTGATTTCCCAATATTTATGGACCTGGCTGTAAATACTGTGCAAGTCATTATTAAATTTTACATTTCCTAATAAATATTCCAAGTTTAGATTAGCTTAATGAATTCACTAAGCTTTAACGGGTAGAGATGATGCACTAGCACTCACAAAGTATTATTATTATTATTTTTATAGAATATCATAGTTAACATTCCTAAGACATTTCTTAACCATTTTTATGCGTTTGCCAAAAACATAGCTAGAAGCCTAAAGGTTGATTTATGAAGACATAAGCAAAGATAAGCTGAATTGTTGCCCAATAATATTTTATGTTTCATTTTTCCAATCCAGGTGAGGATGTGAAAGGTGACATTTTATTATATGTCATGGGAAACCACTATCTATACTGCAAAATTATGCAAATAATCACATGTAATGACTATGGTACTACAAAGTTTGTGTATACACAACACCCAAACAGATTCTATTTTTTTTAGATTAATCTTTTTCTTTTATCTTTGCCTTGAAATGTAACCCTTTATTGAATTTTGTGGAATTTGGAACAAATATTTTTTTTAAACACAAGAAAAACTGTACTTGCATGCCATAATTTGGCAAGCTTCCATCCCTGAAGTTGCGTGATACTTCAAAAATTTTTCAACATCATGATTTGTGAATAAAATTGTATGCTGAGCATGAGTCATAAATACTTGAACACAGTGAATTTCCTACCTTGAATGGACAATGAAAAATGTGTATAGTGTGAAACTGTTGCCAAAGATTAATTATGGGATTTTCATGTCTTGATGAGGATTTTCACTGTTTGATAATCTAAAGTAGGGCTGTGCTCAGGTTAGGTGGCACCTGTTGCTACTTTTTAGTACAGTGGACCACACTGGCACTATCATTACCCCCACTACCCATGGAGGTTGGTGCCATGGTACCAAAGCTACATTAATGCCATCAATACCATAATGATGCTATTTTTATGTTATGTGTTGCGTTTGATACCAGGTTACTAGCATTTCTTTGTGATAAAGCAAAAACTGCCATAATACGATGTGGTGATTACAGTTATGAACATTATTTGTAACAGTATGTGCTGCCTGCTGCCAGCTTCTGATTAACTATTGCCAAATGTCAATCATAAATCACATGTTAGCAGTACACAATGCATTTCGTGAGTACTAGAAAAAATATCTGTAATTTTTCCTATCAATGAGTGTCCAGCGAGGTGCAATTGTTTTACAGCAAAATCTATTATTGTAAGGTTGAGGAGATGAACAGAAGCACAAATCCTGCGCCAAAGAATAATGTCTTGGGTAATATCACTGGTTCCAGAAAATTAAGGTCAACTACCTTCATGTTGGTGGTCATATACAACACCATGTTTCATTAAATTTCCAATATTTGTATATTTGAGGTCACAATTAATAAACACCTTTCATCTGTATTAGTTGACAGAGAAATTATTATAATCATTATCATCAATTTTTCTGAGATAGCTTCTGATTTCTGGCTCCCTTCTTGTTTTGCCCTGCTGTATTACCTGCCATTGGATTCCTTGTTGCTGACTCCTGCCTTTTACAAAGATTACTCTTTGGATTGCCACCTGAACTTGACCTTGGATTGTCTCCAGGAATAAACTTTCTCTTTACCTGCCCTGACCTATGAACTGTCTTCTGGAGCATGCTTGTTTTCTACTTGCCCTGACCTTGGAACTGTTTGCAGATTACAATTGTCTTCTATCTGCCCTGACTCTTGCCCCATGATTTCACTAACACTCTCTTCTGTCTGACTAGCTTCAAGACTAAAGCTTAATTTTTTTGTTCAACCCAGCAGGGCTCAACAAAAAAAAAACTGACAGCTCAGGAGAAGCCGCTGTTCTAACTATCTGACGTTAGTACATCGATCTCCCCTGCTGTTTTATTGTGTTCTGACAGCGGTGACCCCCCCCCTGCCAGGACAATCTGGTCAGCAGACCTTTTTCAGTCATGCACAGCCAAAAGCCAACTTCTGTCAGACCGACTGCAGTACAGACAGGCCGAATGCCGGCCAGATTCTACTGAACCAGCTGATATCGCCCAATATTCGGCCTGTGTTTATTAAACTTAAAAGGTACACTTCCTTGTGTCATTAGCTCAAGTGCTGGCTTACCAGGAACTTGTGTGGCCAGGCATTGTGTTCTAAGACCTTGATGCATCAAAGTACTTGTAGGCCTACTTGCCCTAAAGGGTTAGTTCACCTTTACCAAAAAACTGCTTATGCAAGTGAGGGGTGCCTATAGATAAAAACAAACTGTGCAGCTTTGACCCAACTTAAATATTGGCATCATCCCATCCTTACTTGTTGCTAGGATATTGCTAAGACTCCCAGATGATTCAAACCCTCTTGTATGCACCTTCTCTTCTCTGGTGCAGTAGATTTAAGTTCAGCAATGCTGCAACAGAAGAGTAAATAGAACTCATATGTGCGGGGGTTGGGAGCTCACTTCTGTGATGGTGGGGTAGAAGTACTTTTTTGGTATGAACTAACTCCTTAAGGAAATAAGGGTTGCTAAAGGAAGAAGAAACATCAGAAAACTATAGTCCCAGGGCTGTGAGTTACAGCTCCGCAATTCCTTACTTAATTCTAAATGGACTAATCTAAGTAAAGGGTCTAATCTAAGACTGAACAATCCAGGATTCATTATACTCCTTCTCAAATATATAAAGAAGAGGCAGTGCTAATAAACATCACATTCATCTTCTACTTGTAAACTGCCTTATGAAGATCCACTTCAAACAGTGTGAAATGAAAAAAAATGAAATAATAGCATTGCATTGCATTTTCTGCCAAAGTGAAATACATTTTATAATTTAATCTTAATCTCTTTGTTTAGAATTGTCATGCCATCATAAAACCCTTAATATCATGCAGTGGAAGCTTTATCCATGTAAGTATGTGAGAATATTGTCCTTCTTGTTGTAGGTTTACTAGCAATCACCTGCACGGTATATGTCCCTCAAGCATATCATTCTAACTAGTTGCAGATGTCTACAAAGCCTTTCTAGGTATTCCCAGAAGCAGATTTATAGCTGCAGAGATCATATAGCATTAAAAAAGACCCTTACCATTATTTATAACCATTAGCCTGAATGCTTTGCTTTCGCATTTAATGTCCTTCTTTATTGCAAGGGAATCTGTTTTTTTTTTAATTCTGTTGCCATTTTCATAAAAAAACTTAAAAGGGACACCAAAAAAGTGGGCAGTACCATCCTTGTGCAATACAGATTTATACAGCTTATACAGCTAAAGGTATTCATAGAGAAGAGATTACTCTTGGCCAGATTAATCTGCTTTTGGTCATGATCTCTCCACTGACATAAACTTTACTGGGCACATAAGTTGATGTAGTAAAGAAAGTTTACCACTTATTATGTACAGTACACATTAGCAAACTGTGCCAAATGTGGACCGACTAACAGTGATACATATGAAAATTAAAGTGTATGCAAAGTCAAAACTTTTTTTTTACAGTTTTTGGGTAGAGTGAAAAGAGTTTCAATCCTTGCTAGGTTATTTTATGCTGTCTGCCTCTCATTGTGGAAATTTCTCTTCACTTCAAGTCCTGGAGAAAACTAGGAACCAAAAGTCATGTGAATTCACACCTTAGACAGTTGTCACTAGAACATTTATCACAAATGGATGAAATACTATCACCTCTTGCTCTACTACCAACTCTAAAATGTGGGATTTTCCCTCACTTTCTGTTTTGGTTACATTAGTCACATGATCTATAGAAGAATAAATCTTACTATTGGGAACGCAGACAGCAATAAAAATGTGATAGAAGCTCTACCAGGGGTAGGCAACCTTTGACAGGTGGAGATCTACCTGAACAACAAGAAAGAGATCAAAGATCACTGGGTTTTGGCGCCCTTTCTTTTAAAGAAATTTATTTGCAAGGTCTAACTAAATATTAGGGACCCTGTTGGGGGGCTTTGGTGAAATATCAGGCCTCTGATGTCTCACTTGTGCTGCAAAGTGCACAATTTCCAATGAATGCATGCCATTTGGCTGGACCCAACAATACACCCACACAAAAACTCTCAATAAGTCCTGAAGAAAAGAGGTTTTTAACCACTTGCTGCCCGACCACTGTCAAATGATGGCGGGACGGTGCGGCTCTCGTTCTGGGTGGACGTCATATGACGGCGCACACGAACGGCCGCTCCTGGGCGCCCGCATGGCAATCGCAGTCGTGCTGGGACACAAAAAGTAAAAATTGTTTGTCTTGTGTTGCTAGGACACAGCGCGACCCCAATCTCTGTAAAGAGCTGTTGACGCGGCTCTTTAATCATGTGATCGGCTGTGACCAATCACAGCTGGTCACATATAAACAAGGAAGTACCAGTAATCGTCTCTCCTCGCCTCACACTGACAGAGTGTGTGGCAAGGAGAGCTGATCAGTGGCATTTCCTCGCAGGGGACAGTGCCAGCAACCCATGCTAACCAGTGCCAACCAGTATCAGCAATCAATGCCCACCAGTGCCAACAATCAGTGCCCACCACAGCCAGAAATCAGTGCCCATTAGTGATGCCAGTCAGTGCTGGCTTTCAGTGCCGCCTATCACTGATGCCCATCAATGCCCATCAGTAAAGCCCATCAACTCCACCCATTAATGCCCATCAGTGCCCATTAGTACCACCCATCAGTGCCGCTTATTCATGCTGGCTATCAGTGCCCACCAGTGCCGACTATCAGGGCCCGTCAGTGCCACCTATCAGTGCCCACCAGTGCCACTCATCAGTGCCACCTATCAGTGCTCATCAGTGCCACCTATCAGTGCCCACAAGTGCAGAATATTAGTGCCTCCTCATAAGTGCCACCTAATCAGTGCCCATAAGTGCCGCCTCATCAGTGCCCATATGTGCCACCTCATCAGTGCAGCCTATTAGTGCCCATCAGTACTGCCTCATCAGCGCACATCAGTGAAGTAGAAAAATTACTTATTCAAAAAATTTACTGACAGAAACTAAGAAAAACCTTTTTTTTCCAACATTTTCTGTCTTTTCTTTTTTTTTTTTTTTAGGAAAAAAAAAAAAATCCCACCAGTGATTAAATACCACTAAAAGAGAGCTCTATTTGTGTGAAGAAAATGATAAAAATGTCACATGGTTGGAGTATTGTGCTGAAAGCTGAAAAATGGCTTGGGCAGGAAGGGGGGTGAAAGTTCAGTTCAATAACAGCTAATTTATGCAATAGTGCACTGTGGTTAAAGGGTTGGCATTCACTCTGTTTACCACCAGTGAAAGGCCTTGCCTAAACTGCACAGGCGAGTCAAGAGTAAGGATGGTCCAGATGTTCGAATCAAATGTAAGTTTGACTCGAACATTGGGTGTTCATTCGTTCAAAGACGAACCAACCATATGGGGCGTTCGTGGAAAATTCGAGCAAGGCAGAGCGCCCCATAATGCACTACGAGATCGCAGTGCATTGACGGCTGCATGCTTTGGCCAATCACAGTGCAATCTGCTTTGAGAGCCATGATTGGCCAAAGGCAGGGTGCCTTTGGCCAATCATGGCTCAGGGGTCTAAGTCCATGCCCCACACTATATAAGTCTGCTTACCCAGCGGCCGTATGTAGTGTAATATTGGAGGCGATTGAGAGAACTTGAGCTAGATTAGGCAGGTTAGTTAGTGGTGTGCAGGCAGTTTAGTATATATATATATATATATATATATATATATATATATATATATATATATATAAAGGATAATATGAAGAAAGTGCAGAGGGAATGGATAATTTTGAGCTGGCTGCTCACCGCGTATGTAAATGTTAAAAAAAGGAACGGGATTCCCCATGGGGTTTTTAGGCAGCAGAAAACACACTTGGATGGTGAAAAACCAAATAGTTTTTATTTTTTATCAAAAAGGAAAATTATGAGTACAAATGATTGTTTAAAATTCGAGCTCTGGTTTACAAAATATGAACGACTTTTACAGATCGGAGTACATACAATATTGACATGAAATCGGTTTGGAAGGAAATCATTCTAAGCCAGTATTACAATGTATTTACGATGATTATTCATTCAATGGACAAAAAAAACACTACCCCTTCCATTGAATGAATAATCATCGTAAATACATTGTAATACTGGCTTAGAATGATTTCCTTCCAAACCGATTTCATATTAATATTGTATGTACTCCGATCTGTAAAAGTCATTTATATTTTGTAAACCAGAGCTCGAATTTTAAACAATCATTTGTACTCATAGTTTTTATTTTTTATCAAAAAGGAAAACTATTTGGTTTTTCACCATCCAAGTGTGTTTTCTGCTGCCTAAAAACCCCATGGGGAATCCCGTTCCTTTTTTTCACAGTATATATATATGTACACAGTGTAGTCAGTGTAGACTATATATACAGTGCATTCAGTGTAGACTATATAAATACAGTGCAGAGTATAAAATGCAGTCCATTGAAGTGGTTAAGGGGAGCCCTATGACAGGATGAAGAAAAAAATGGTATGGAGACCCCCAAAATCTATACCAGGCCCTTTGGGTCTGGTATAGCTTTTAAGGGGAACTCCATACCAAAAAAAAAACACAAAAAAAAAAACAGCGTGAGGTCCCCCCAAAATCCATACCATGCCCTTTGGGTCTGGCATAGATTTTAAGGGGAACTCTTAACAAAATAAAAAAAAATGTGTCTGAGCAAGCAGCCTGGCAGGCCAGGAAAATGGGGTGATAAGCGAATGCCCCCCCTTCCTGAACCATACCAGGCTGCTTACCCTCAACATGGGGAGGGTTCTTTGGAGTCCCTCCCAAAGCACCCTGTCCCCATGTTGATGGGGATACATTACAGCCGCAAGCAAGTTTAAATTACATTTTTTTCCTTTAGAAATGTAATTTTTTTGCTTTTGTTTTGGGATTTGGATGGTATCTGGACATTGTGTATCTAGGATGTATTTGGAATGTGTATTCTGTATGTTTGTAAAGAAAATAAATAAAGATCACTGAATTTAAAAAAAAAAGAAATGTAATTTTGCTGCAGCACTGTCCTACCCATTGCACAAATGCACCACTAAGCCCCCGTACACACGGTCGGAAATTCCGACCACAAAATCCGTCGGATTTCTTCAGACGGATTTTGGCCGACACTGGTGTTGCATACACGAGGTAGAAAAAAGTTGTCGGAAAATCCGATCATTCCGAACGTGGTGACGTTCGTTGCGTACGACGGAACTACATAGAGGCTAGTAGCCAATAGCTTTGGTCCTTAAATTTGATCTGAGCATGCGTGGCACTTTGTCCATTCAGAATTCTCGACACACGATCGGAAAAAGTCAGATCGGATTTTGTTTTGTCGGAAAATTTGAGTTCCTGCTCTCAAAAGTTCCTGCTCTCAAAACGGAAAAAGTCCGCTGGAGCCCACAGACGATCGGATTTTCCGACAACATAATCCGATCTGACTTTTTCCATCGGAATAAGGGGAATTTACAAGACCTTGTCCAACTTCTGGCCAATTGGTAAGTGGGTAAGAGTATCTTCACAAAGGGCCCTAATAACAGACAGTGTGCCCAACAGGTAAAATCACAACAATGGCTGGCCAAAGGCCATTCATTACCCTAGCTTCTTATAAGGACGTTCTGGATACAGTCTGCATCCTGTACATTATCAGTCATTGCTATCAAAAAGCTCCTTTTTCTGTTTCGTTGTGGAAATTTGCACAGATTTGCAGATTGTTTCAATTCAACAAAACAAGAATTCTTATGTTTTCTCGGTAATTACTAATTCTTTATGTTGGTACAATGATAACTGATATTTCTTGTTTAGGTGTGCCCTGGTTTCAACCACTTGCTGGTTTTCTATGTCTCAGGTGTCTCTAATGGTGACATTTCTACATAGTAGTTTGCGGTCTGCCATGTACCCCAAAGCCATAATGAGGTATTATTGTCTTTTAGTTAGACACATTATTCTACATTGTGTGGAGACAACTGGATTATTTAACACCATAATTTGGCTTTTGTAGCAGCCAGGACAGTTGGGTTTATTTTGGAGTTCCGATGGAGATTTTACCATAGCTCCTCTTTGGAGTTGAAAAACAGAAAGATTAAACTTCCCTGAAACGATGGCAGTGGGTAACATGTCCATTGTCTTGTTTGCTACTGCATGGGATCGCAGGCAGGATCCTGATAAACAACTTACTAAAGCTTTAATTATAAATAAAAAAGAGACGCAGACAAGTGTTGGATTATAAAGGCCGTGGCTGTTTATTATTGGTTTCAAAAATTTTAATAAATAGCAAGAAAAATTATATATAAACTTTAAACAGCCTAGCCATTACAGCCCAGGCTGCATAATAAATTATTAACTTCATAAAATTCCCAAACACTTTTAATATAAAAGTTGAAAACTTAAATAAAGAAAGAGAAAACTAGTCCACCTCTGTATTAGTTACAAAAGTGACACCACCACATAATTACAGCCGCGACAAAAGGGGAGGGGGGGAGGGGAACACCACAGCTCAGTCTTCTGAGGTGAATTGAGCCTGACTGGACGGAAGCCCGTTTATATAGCCTCCAGTGGGGCTAGATAAACCCAGTTCAAACAGGATTTTCCAGGCTGACCCACGAGCCCCAGGAGAGGTCACCTGTATCCCTCTCCCAGTACATGTGAGCCAGCCAGGTCTCCCTCAGGGGACCTGAGCCCCTAGGGGGGACTTGAAACTGCCTGTCCCTGCCGCTCTCCCATGAGGAAAAGGGGAGTTGAAACTGTTTCCCCTTTTCCTATCATGGGATCGCAGGCAGGATCCTGATAAACAACTTACTAAAGCTTTAATTATAAAGAAAAAAGAGACGCAGACAAGTGTTGGATTATAAAGACCGCGGCTGTTTATTATTGGTTTCAAAAATTTTAATAAATAGCAAGAAAAATTATATATAAACTTTAAACAGCCTAGCCATTACAGCCCAGGCTGCATAATAAATTATTAACTTCATAAAATTCCCACAAGACAGGTGTACCTTAAGAACACCTGTCCCCAACACCCCAAAACGCGGCCATCTCAACACATGTACCAAGGTCTGCATTAAAAATATCCAAACCTATGTCTGACAGGTGAATTTCATCCTGTCTGTATAGACCACGAACTCCACCCTCCAACTCTCTATGCCTAAAGGAGATGATGCCTAACTGAGAAAGTAATTTGGACACCGCTCTATTAATACGCTTTCTTATCTTTTCCAACGGGTGCATGGAAGGAAAAGAAAGCCAACGAAAACGCTGCACTATTTCAGAGAAGACAATAACTGTGTTAGGCAAAACCATTTGAATTCTCTGCAAATCATCCCTAATGCTAAAAATAATGTTCAAAGTTTTCTGTTTTCCAATGTCATTCCCCCCCAGATGCACTATCAATATATCTGGCGGGGGGAATTTTAGAAAAAGGCCAGAAAATTCCTCCATTAAATCAGACCATAACATGCCCCTTTTCCCTGCCCAAAAAACCTTGAACATTTCAGAGTCCAAACCTAGCTTATCAGAATACACTCTCTCTTTTGCCCTCAGGTGTGCCCAAAAGACGTAGGAGTGTCCAATGATCCAAATTACCTTACGGCATGAACCTGAAATGAATTAAAGAGAAAAATTAGGACGAATGTATACCAAATAACTATTAGGTTTCCATCTTCCCACCTTTTTAACTACACTATCGTCTAAACCCAATCTAGCAGCTTCAGTGGCTGCTCCAATTCTAAATGAATGTGCCGTCAAATTAACCTTATCCAAATCCAAAAACTTTAAACATTTTTTAAAAACGCAAACAAACTGATATTTAGTAAGAGGGGAGCCAGATTCATGTAGAAATAAAATTGGCCCTCCCCTCGGACGGACACTAAGGTAATTTTTTAACAGACCCACAGGACAGATTGAAGGGGTGAGACCTGCATTTAAAGTAATCCAACTTCCTTTACCCAACTGATCAGTTTTAGACTTTCTTAAAAATATTCTCAAAGATGTACCCGAGACAAAAACATCCGATGCACGAATAGTTGGCAACTCAGAAACTTTGAGCGCTGCGAAAAAAGTAATGGAAAATACCGCTTTAAATAGAATTGACTCAAAGGAAGAAAAACATACTCGCTCTGACACCAGACAAAGTTTTTCCAGAACCTCAGGAGTAATGGGAAAACGAGAATCTGGTTTAAAATTTTCTTTTTTGTAACCCTTCAAGGCTTGTTTAACAGAGAAATATGCTAGGCAGGAAGGTAGATTGCTAAGCTTAAGAAAAAAGGACAACCAAGAATATTGTTTTTGAAACAAAAAATTTTGAAATAATAGCAATAAACCTTCCGAAAAAACATTTGACGGAGCATCGTTCGACTCTAGGAAAGAAACCCAAAGCAACCAGGCCGATTGGTATCCAGCCCAGGTTGAGGGGGCCAGAGAATTCCGAATAGCATCCGCAATGGGTTTTAAAAAAGGTCCCACAATTTGCGTGGACATGGAATTCCTACTTGATCTGCGGCCGGGAACAGTTGAAAGAAACGGTCCATCTGCAGGCGAGACAATGCGTCCGCCACATCATTGTCTTTTCCCGCCACATGAATCGCTTTTAACCAAATATTCCAATGTAAACATTGGAAAATCATGTGGCGCAACAAGACAACGACAGGCATAGACTTAGACGTTAAGCAATTAATTGCAAACATGACTCCTTTATTATCAGTCCTGACTAGTATCCTCTTGTTCTGAAAATAAGGACCCCAGATTTCCAGAGCAACGATAATAGGAAATAATTCTAGCAAAACTATATTCTTTAAATGACCCAGTCTACTCCATCTCGGATTCCATACCTCAGCACACCAATGTGATCGCCAAATTGCAGCAAAACCACATGAGCCCGCCGAGTCAGTGGAAAGAAAAAACTCCCTATCAAGAATAAATTCATCTTGCCATAGGGCCCGACCATTAAAATGCTGTAAAAATTGCAACCAAACTAAAAGATCTTCCCGCATATCATGGGTAATCCTGATATGGGAGAAAGGAGATATGCAACCCGAGATGGAATGATATAACCTTCTAGAAAATACCTTGCCAATAGGCATGATCCTGGAAGCAAAGGATAACAAACCTAATAATGATTGCATTTCCTTCAGACAAACCTTTTTCTTGCGAATAACAGCCAATAGTTGTATTCTAAGTTTCGTTACCTTTTCTTCCGGAAGACGAAATTCCATTAGCTCCGTATCAATAGTGATTCCCAAGAAGTCCAAGCAAGTTGAAGGCCCAGCTGTTTTGTCAAAGGCTAGCGGAATACCAAATTGATAGCAAATATGAAAAAATGTGTCTAATAAAAAAGAACAACCAGAGGAGAAAGCGGGACCTAAAAACAAAAAAATCATCTAAATAATGAATGATAAAATTGGAACCGGATAAAGAAACTACCACCCATTCTAAAAAAGAAGAGAAAGTTTCAAAATAAAAACAGGACAAAGAACATCCCATCGGCAAACATTTGTCAAAATAAAACTTATTTTGAAAGAAAAAACCCAGGGAATTAAAACAGGATGGATGTATGGGAAGAAGACGAAAAGCCGATTGAATATCGGCTTTTGCCAGTAAAGCACCCTTACCCAGATACCTCAGCTTCTTTAGAGCATCTTCAAAAGAAGCATACGTAACTGATGAAAGGCTGTCCTCAATCTGATCGTTTAGAGATTGACCCTTGGAAAAGGAAAGATGATGAATAAGTCTGAAAGAATTCTTCTCTTTTTTTGGGACAATTCCTAAAGGGGAAATCCTAAAATTTGAAAAAGGAGGAGAGCAAAATGGGCCGGCTATTCTACCTGCAGAAAGTTCCTTAGAAATTTTTTCTTTCACTACTTCTGGAAATTGGTATACAGATTTTAAATTTTTAACCATGGTACAACCTGAACCCAAAAATTTTGGAAGCAGAAAACCTTCGCCAAAACCCTCAATGAGGAGCTGGGCCTTCAACTTGTCTGGGAATACCCTGAGCCACGGGAGCATATTTATTAACTTCACTGGTGTTGGAGCTTTTCTGAATAGCTCCTTGCTGGGTAACTGTGGACATTCTTTTGAAACATTTAGATACTGAATGTGCGCCTGAACAAAATGCGCATTCGTGTCTATATTTGCAGGAGTTAGGCCATCTGCATTGGGAATCGTTGAAATTGAAACAGATGCCTTTTTTATATCCTGTAGTGCTAGTTGAGTTTTGAGAATTCTGTGGTTGCTTGGTATAGGCCCTTTGGGGCAGAAAAAGATTGAGCCAGAGGCTCACATCTTTAACTCCCCATTTTAAAGCAGGGTAAATGGTTAACTTCTGGCGAAAAGCCTCATCATACGTATACCAAGCAGTACCACCAAAATTCTTAAATGCTTGCAACACAATATCTAGATGCTGAAAAAGTCCCGTACTTTTTTCCGGAAATTTTTCGCATAAAATACCTGAGAATATGCAATAAGCCTGTAACCAATTATTAAAAGACCTGGGAACAGGCCTACGTCTATCCTCATCATCTTTTTTTTCATTTCTACCAATAAATTCCTTTGCAGAAGGAAGCAAAGACAAAAGATCCAAAAGCTCACCCTTCTAAATTTTCTCCTTTATAGCCATGGATAAATGGAAACCTAACGGAGAAACAACCACTTGAGAATTAATAGGCTGAGCCGCAGGTGACATTCTTGTGGAATCCTCCTCATTCCCCATGCTATTTGGAGCCATGAGCGCTGAGCCAATAGCCATGCCTGTAACAGACCCTGACTGAAGCGCTGAGGGATGTTGCCATGGAGATGAAGAGCTGAGATTAGACCACACAGACCTCTCACCGAAGGCTTCACTACAGGCTAAGCTGTCTGTCCCTCTGCTTGTAGCACCGCCCACCGCTGATGACGCCGCTCCTCTTCTCCCTATGCTGCTGTGCCCGCCTCTCGCCGCTACTCTATTCGATCCTCCTGAGGTTCCGCCCCTGTTCTGAGCGGTCCTGCCCTGCCGACCTGCTGATGCTGAACGGGGCGGTGAGGGGGAAAGCCTGCGGCGCGGGGTACGCCTCCTCTTGGCTGCATTACGTCCGCCGCGGCGCCTCCTCCTCTTCTCCCCTGATCCGGGACTTCTTCCGGCGGTACCGCATCCTCTTCTTCCGGACAGGGCGCAGGCGGGCGGCGAGATGGTAATTCGACCGACACATCCATGTCGGTCACCGAACTCCATGCTTCCATGGTGGCAGTTGCGGCTCCCACCGGAGCCTCTTGACCCGACGTCCTCGGTAAGTCCAGGCACTGCCGAATCCACTCCACGCCGCCATCTTCACCCGCTCTCTCAATCAGCCGTCTCAGCAGGCTCATCTTCTGGCCTCAGAAGACACTGTTTGCTCAATGGGATAATACCCTAGAACACCACAGCTCAGTCTTCTGAGGCGAATTGAGCCTGACTGGACGGAAGCCCCTTTATATAGCCTCCAGTGGGGCTAGATAAACCCAGTTCAAACAGGATTTTCCAGGCTGACCCACGAGCCCCAGGAGAGGTCACCTGTATCCCTCTCCCAGTACATGTGAGCCAGCCAGGTCTCCCTCAGGGGACCTGAGCCCCTAGGGGGGACTTGAAACTGCCTGTCCCTGCCGCTCTCCCATGAGGAAAAGGGGAGTTGAAACTGTTTCCCCTTTTCCTATCATTCTGCTTGCAGCATGCTTGCCAGCTAAGGCAGTGAATAAAGGCATCCAAGGTCTGTTTTTTTCCACTATTGCTATGATAAGAAAGACTAGTATCAGGGCCGTCTTTAATATTGATTTTACCCTGGGCAAAAATGTTCTTGGGCCCCCAACCCCTCCCCCCACATAATTTAGCTCTCTCCCTGCTCTGAGACATTCAATAAATAGCAGTTAGACTCAAAATCAGTTTACTGTATCAGATCAGGCAGCAATTGCGATTGGTTGCCAGAGGTAACAGCATATCATTACCGCTTACTGACTGGTTGCTAGAGGTTACAGGACACATTATGGCTCACTGATTCATTGCTAGAGGTTACAGCACATGATTTCTACTTGTTGATTGGTTGCTAGAGATTACTGTACAGTAATACTGGTCACTGATTGGTTGCTAGAGGTTACAGCACATCATTTCCTCACTGCCTGCACACCATGGACTGGGGGGGTGAGTGGGCCCATCAATAGACAGAAAACTCCTAGGGATCCTAGAACTCCTGGGATCAGTGGCAGTGCCGGGGGGAGGGGAGGGTGTGATCAATGGCAATGCTGATTTATTTTACCGACTACCAATATAAAGAGGAGTTTCAACACTTGCTACCAATGTAATAGGGGTTTACACTGACCACTAATGTAATAGGGATTTACACTGACCACTAATGTAATAGAAGCATTCACAGTAACCACCAATGTAAGGGGACCTTCACACTGGCCACTAGTGTAAATGGAAGGATTCTACACCAAGCCCCAATGTAATGAGAAGATTTACACTGACCACCAATGTAACTGAGACATTTAGCCTGCATCCACATTTGTGTGTCAGGAAAAAAAATGGTTAGGAACTTTCTTCTGCATTTCTAGCTCATTGAAATGAATAGGCTGCCCTGCACGCTACCTACATCTTTATTCACCCTGTCAGTACACCTTTGCATTCTAAAAACCCTGCTAACCTCTGCACCCCAAACCTCCCCCATCCTCTCCACTCCCTCGCTTTAACTCTACCTGCCTCCTCTGCTCATCTTTGCATCCACCTTCCTTACCTCCTATACATCCCCTCCTTTCTCACTTGTGTACTACAAACAAATTCCGTCTCTGCCTACCTCCCCACACGATCTTCCCCCCACTAATTTGCTTACCTTTGCAGAAAAGGCTGATGGTATACTTAATGACCACAGTTGCAAGCAGGACTTTCAAGCATGCTCATTTATCTCCCCAGTGGGTAGCATTCAGTATAAGTGATGGTGGATATGACCTCAGGGGGGCATTATATACATATGAATGCCGCCTTTATTTACATATGAATGTCATCGCTATTTACATATGAATGCCGCTTATTTACATGTAAACACAGGGTCTGCAGATGAGTCATCCATACACAACAATAGGGCAGAGCTGGGCAGCATTAGTAGCAGCACTTCACACTGAGATATCGGGACACAGCACAGCACTAAAACTAAAGGGACAAGGGAATTTACACCAGGATAGTTGGCAAGTATGAGGCAGCTGCTTTGGGCCCCACAATAATGACAGGGCTGAGGGCAGCTGTCCCTTTTGCCCTGCCTTAAAGACGCCCCTGACTAGTATGCTTTTTAATGTAAACTTCACCTATTTATAAAACATAAATTTAATGTGTAGCTGAGTTTTTAAGCAAAAGCACTGAAAACAACCTACTATTTAGTTCGTTTTTACTTCTTTTCTTGTTCTTCATTTTAAAAATGCAATCATTTCTTGCACAACTGCTTTATTTAAATGTAAATGACATGTGGCATGTTGTCTATATAGATTTCATGAATAATGAATGAAAGTTTTGCATTAATCGAAAGGGGTCAGTACAATCCACAGCCCGGGGAAAGCTAAATGTTGATTTATGAGCACCATTTTTGTTTTGCCTACAGTTCATGAAAGGTGTAATAGGTTGTCTGACAAAGCAAAGGCAGGAAATGAACTTTGGCATCACAACCTAACCTGCTACATCTGCTTTGAATTTCCACAGGTGATAAAAGATTTAACAGGAAAAAAAAGTTTTTTGTTAACATTTTTAAACGTTCTCTTTTTAATTACTAACTTATTTTACCTCACTGACTTCTATCTTCTTTAGCATAATGATTACAATACATGACATAAATGAAAATGGAATAATGACAAGCTGTAAATGTTTTCTGTTTTGTGGAACTTTGTTTCTTGCATTTTTGTAAAAAGACACTTCAGGCAATATGTAAAATATTGTGGTGAACTGCAAATGCTAAACAGGAAATGCAGCTCAGACACATTCGGTCTGCCTGTGAAGTAATTGTATTCATAAGCACTAGGCTGTGATTGGTCATTGAAAGAACAGCAGTACACGGATAAGGGCATTGCTCTGCTCTACCACAATGTGGGGAGGTTCACGCTGTGAAAGTCAATAGAACTATGACTGTCTCAAAATGTTGTGCTCCCCTCTCCTGGTATGAGTGCAGCTGTGCACAGTATGACAAGAGGCTGGTATACAGATTGATAATAAATACATACCTGGATTAAATTTGTCAGAGGTTCGGTCATTAAAAAAAAATAAAAAAAATAAGATATATTGATCATGTTAAGTTTATATTTCAGTATATGATATCCAGGCTTATTAAATGTTTAATTATTTGAGTTTAGAAGATAAATATTCATTCAGAGAAAGTATCTTTAAACTTTTTTTTTTAATCCCCCTTTTTGCCCCAGATGTATACTTACCAGCCCACATGAATTTTCAGAGTAACAATCTTTATTTCTCTGGTTATGTAATGTTGATCAACCAGAGAATTGTATGGGGCCTCCCCACAAGAATCTCTTACCTTGGCCTTATAGAAGTCTATGAGGGTTTTAATGCTTAAGCTTAAACAAAATTAAAATGTAACTGCTGCTGGGTAATTAATTAAAAAAAAAGCTTCTTTCACCTCACAACACATTATTATCCTTTCTTAAAAACCCTTCATTCTATCTGGCTTTAATTTCTCAAGCATCTTTCAATGCCTGGAGGGCTGCAGATTTGATTAAGTTCTATAAGCTGACTAGGGATGAGCTTCGAGTTCGAGTCAAACTCATGTTCGACCCGAACATTGCCTGTTCGCCGAACAGCTAACAATTTGGGGTGTTCGCGGCAAATTCAAAAAGCCGCGGAACACCCTGTAAAAGTCTATGGGAGAAATCTAAAGTGCTAATTTTAAAGGCTTATATGCAAGTTATTGTCATAAAAAGTGTTTGGGGACCTGGGTCCTGCCCCAGGGGACATGTATCAATGCAAAAAAAAACGTTTTAAAACATCTGTTTTTTCAGGAGCAGTGATTTTAAGAATGCTTAAAGTGAAACAATAAAAATGAAATATTCCTTTAAATTTCGTACCTAGGGGGTGTGTATAGTATGCCTGTAAAGGAGCGCATGTTTCCCGTGCTTAGAACTGTCCCTGCACAATATGTAATTTGTGCAGGAAAAAAAGTAATTAAAAAGCACTCGCGGCTATAATGAATTGTCGGCTCCCCATAATACAGAGAACAGTCATTGAAAGTCATTGATAAAAAAAAAAAGCGTGGGGTTCCCTCAAATTCAATTACCAGACCCTTCAGGTCTAGTATGAATATTAAGGGGAACCCTGCGTCAAATAAAAAAAAAATGACGTGGAGTTGCCCCCAAAAATCCATACCAGACCCTTTATCCGAGCATGCAACCTGGCAGGCCGCAGGAAAAGAGGGGGGGACGAGAGAGCGCCCCCCTCCTGAACTGTACCAGGCCACATGCCCTCAACATTGGGAGGATGCTTTGGGGGTCTGTGACCCCTCAAAGCACCATGTCCCCATGTTGATGGGGACAAGGGCCTCATCCCCACAACCCTTGCCCGGTGGTTGTGGGGGTCTGCGGGTGGGGGCTTTTCGGAATCTGGAAGCCCCCTTTAACAAGGGGACCCCCAGATCCCACCCCCCCCTGTTTGAAATGGTAACAGGTACATTGTACCCCTACCATTTCACAAAGAAAGTGTAAAAAATTGTAAAAAAAAACACACACAGACACCGTTGGGATAAGTCCTTTATTAAAAAAAAAGATTCCAGCGGTGGTAATCCACTCTTGGTATCCTGCGATGGCTGATCTCTTCTCCGGGGTCCAGCGATGGATGATCTCTCCCGATGACCCTGCTCCCCTCTGATGCAAGGGGAAACCCTTTGCTTCCCCAGTGATGTGCGGGTGACCCCGCCCCCCTCTGATTTAACGGAAACCTGTGTTACATCAGAGGGGGGCGGGGTCATCCACACATCACTGGGGAAGCACCGGGCTTCCCCTTGCATCAGAGGGGGCGGGGTCAGGTGACGGACGGCCCCGTCCTCCTCAGCTTAGACCTGTCAGGCTGCTGGGATTCCCACTGTGTCTCCGGTGGAGACAGGATGTGCTGCGATGGACGTCATCGGGAGAGATCATCCATCGCTGGACCCCGGATAGATGATCACCCATCGCAGGATACCAAGAGTGGATTACCACCGCTGGAATCTTTTTTTTATTTTTAATAAAGAACTTATCCCAACGGTGTCTGTGTGTTTTTTTTTTTTTTTTTACACATTCTTTGTGAAATGGTAGGGGTACAATGTACCCGTTACCATTTCAAACAGGGGGGGTTCCCCTTGTTAAAGGGGGCTTCCAGATTCCGATAAGCCCCCCGCCCGCAGACCCCCACAACCACCGGCCAGGGTTGTGGGGATGAGGCCCTTGTCCCCATCAACATGGGGACATGGTGCTTTGAGGGGTCACAGACCCCCAAAGCATCCTACCAATGTTGAGGGCATGTGGCCTGGTACGGTTCAGAAGGGGGGACGCTCTCTCGTCCCCTCCTCTTTTCCTGTGGCCTGCCAGGTTGCGTGCTCAGATAAAGGGTCTGGTATTTTTGGGGGGAACTCCACGCCATTTTTTTTTTATTTGGTGTGGAGTTCCCCTTAAAATCCATACCAGACCTGAAGGGTCTGGTATGGATATTTGGGGGGAACCCCACACCTTTTTTTTTTTTTTTTTTTTGACGCGGGGTTCCCCTTAATATCCATACCAGACCTGAAGAGCCTGGTAATTGAATTTGGGGGGAACCCCACGCTTTTATTTTATCAATTTCAATGACTGTTCTCTGTATTACGGGGAGCCGACAATTCATTATAGCCACGAATACTTTTAAATTACTTTTTTCCTGCAGAAATTACACTTTGTGCAGGGACAGTTCTAAGCACGGGAAACATGTGCCCCTTTACAGGCATACTATACACACACCCCAGGTACGAAATTTAAAGGAATACTACACTTTTATTGTTTCACTTTAAGCATTATTAAAATCGTTGCTACCGAAAAAAACTGCCGTTTTTAAAACTTTTTTTTTAATTGATACATGTCTCCTGGGCCAAACACTTTTTAGGACAATAACTTGCATATTAGCCTTTAAAATTAGCACTTTTGATTTCGAACGTTCGAGTCCCATAGACTTTAATAAGGTTCTAAAGTTCACACAAATTTTAGGTCTGTTCGCAGGTTCTGGTGCGAACCGAACCGGGGGGTGTTCGGCTCATCCCTAAAGCTGACTAACCCTTCTGGCTTTGAGTCATTCCCATCTTTAAAAGTATCAGATAGCCTACCTAACTTAGAAAATGTCTTCTACCTACAACTTAAACATTTCTACTCTGCCTATCTTAGACCAGGCTCCTCTCTAGATAAGATGATCCACTTTTACACATTGCAAATAAGACCCCCATGCTCCAGGCCTTATATCCCACCTATATCTCCGATTGGTGGACAAACCTGATTTCAAATCCCCGCTAGGGATGGGCCCGGTGCTCGATGCGAACCCACGTTCGCATCGAGCACCGGGCGTTCGCTCGCTCGGCGAGCCCAGAACTATTTTGGCCGCTCGCATCACGTTCGTGTGATGCGAGCGGCCCCGCAATGCATTGCGGCCGGCGCGGCCGGCGCAGTGCATTGCTGGCTGATGATTGGCCAAGCATGCACTGTGACCCCGCATGCTTGGCCAATCACAGCCCCGGAAACTCGAAGAGCCATAATTGGCTACAGGCAGGACGCCTGTAGCCAATTACAGCTCAGGGGCTGTAGTACACGCCCCCCCCTATAAAAGGCCGTCACGCCGTCTGCGCCGGTCACATGCTGTTCCTGCGCAGATTGAGCAGGCTGATTCTGTGACACTCTGCTGGATTTAGTTAGGTAGAGAGATTCACTTACAGAGATTGAGTTAGATAGATTCAGTTACAAAGATTGATTGAGAAAGAGGGGCTTGTAGTGTGTTCGTGGCAGGCAGGCAGAGCTCCTATATTTTGTTACCAGAAGCACCTATAGGACTTGTAGTGTGTTCGTGGCAGGCAGGCAGAGCTCCTATATTTTGTTACCAGAAGCACCTATAGGACTTGTAGTGTGTTCGTGGCAGGCAGGCAGAGCTCCTATATTTTGTTACCAGAAGCACCTATAGGACTTGTAGTGTGTTCGTGGCAGGCAGGCAGAGCTCCTATATTTTGTTACCAGAAGCACCTATAGGACTTGTAGTGTGTTCGTGGCAGGCAGGCAGAGCTCCTATATTTTGTTCCCAGAAGCACCTATAGGACTTGTAGTGTGTTCGTGGCAGGCAGGCAGAGCTCCTATATTTTGTTCCCAGAAGCACCTATAGGACTTGTAGTGTGTTAGTCCCATCACACACACAGAGCTATATTTTGTTCCCAGAAGCACCTATAGGACTTGAAGTGTGTTAGTCCCATCACACACACAGAGCTATATTTTGTTCCCAGAAGCACCTATAGGACTTGAAGTGTGTTAGTCCCATCACACACACAGAGCTATATTTTCTTCCCAGAGGCACCTATAGGACTTGAAGTGTGTTAGTCCCATCACACACACAGAGCTATATTTTGTTCCCAGAGGCACCTATAGGACTTTGAAGTGTGTTAGTCCCATCACACACACAGAGCTATATTTTGTTCCCAGAAGCACCTATAGGACTTGAAGTGTGTTAGTCCCATCACACACACAGAGCTATATTTTGTTCCCAGAAGCACCTATAGGACTTGAAGTGTGTTAGTCCCATCACACACACAGAGCTATATTTTGTTCCCAGAAGCACCTATAGGACTTGAAGTGTGTTAGTCCCATCACACACACAGAGCTATATTTTGTTCCCAGAAGCACCTATAGGACTTGAAGTGTGTTAGTCCCATCACACACACAGAGCTATATTTTGTTCCCAGAAGCACCTATAGGACTTGAAGTGTGTTAGTCCCATCACACACACAGAGCTATATTTTGTTCCCAGAAGCACCTATAGGACTTGAAGTGTGTTAGTCCCATCACACACACAGAGCTATATTTTGTTCCCAGAAGCACCTATAGGACTTGAAGTGTGTTAGTCCCATCACACAGACCTTTATTTCCTTCCCAGAAGCACCTATAGGACTTGAAGTGTGTTAGTCCCATCACACACACAGAGCTATATTTTGTTCCCAGAAGCACCTATAGGACTTGAAGTGTGTTAGTCCCATCACACACACAGACCTTTATTTTCTTCCCAGAAGCACCTATAGGACTTGAAGTGTGTTAGTCCCATCACACACACAGAGCTATATTTTGTTCCCAGAAGCACCTATAGGACTTGAAGTGTGTTAGTCCCATCACACAGACCTTTATTTCCTTCCCAGAAGCACCTATAGGACTTGAAGTGTGTTAGTCCCATCACACACACAGAGCTATATTTTGTTCCCAGAAGCACCTATAGGACTTGAAGTGTGTTAGTCCCATCACACACACAGAGCTATATTTTGTTCCCAGAAGCACCTATAGGACTTGAAGTGTGTTAGTCCCATCACACAGACCTTTATTTCCTTCCCAGAAGCACCTATAGGACTTGAAGTGTGTTAGTCCCATCACACACACAGAGCTATATTTTGTTCCCAGAAGCACCTATAGGACTTGAAGTGTGTTAGTCCCATCACACACACAGAGCTATATTTTCTTCCCAGAAGCACCTATAGGACTTGAAGTGTGTTAGTCCCATCACACACACAGAGCTATATTTTGTTCCTAGAGGCACCTATAGGACTTGAAGTGTGTTAGTCCCATTACACACACAGAGCTATATTTTCTTCCAGAAGCACCTATAGGACTTGAAGTGTGTTAGTCCCATCACACACACAGAGCTATATTTTGTTCCCAGAAGCACCTATAGGACTTGAAGTGTGTTAGTCCCATCACACACACAGAGCTATATTTTGTTCCCAGAAGCACCTATAGGACTTGAAGTGTGTTAGTCCCATCACACACACAGAGCTATATTTTGTTCCCAGAAGAACCTATAGGACTTGAAGTGTGTTAGTCCCATCACACACACAGAGCTATATTTTGTTCCCAGAAGCACCTATAGGACTTGAAGTGTGTTAGTCCCATCACACAGACCTTTATTTCCTTCCCAGAAGCACCTATAGGACTTGAAGTGTGTTAGTCCCATCACACACACAGAGCTATATTTTGTTCCCAGAAGCACCTATAGGACTTGAAGTGTGTTAGTCCCATCACACACACAGAGCTATATTTTGTTCCCAGAAGCACCTATAGGACTTGAAGTGTGTTAGTCCCATCACACAGACCTTTATTTCCTTCCCAGAAGCACCTATAGGACTTGAAGTGTGTTAGTCCCATCACACACACAGAGCTATATTTTGTTCCCAGAAGCACCTATAGGACTTGAAGTGTGTTAGTCCCATCACACACACAGAGCTATATTTTCTTCCCAGAAGCACCTATAGGACTTGAAGTGTGTTAGTCCCATCACACACACAGAGCTATATTTTGTTCCCAGAGGCACCTATAGGACTTGAAGTGTGTTAGTCCCATTACACACACAGAGCTATATTTTCTTCCCAGAAGCACCTATAGGACTTGAAGTGTGTTAGTCCCATCACACACACAGAGCTATATTTTGTTCCCAGAAGCACCTATAGGACTTGAAGTGTGTTAGTCCCATCACACAGACCTTTATTTCCTTCCCAGAAGCACCTATAGGACTTGAAGTGTGTTAGTCCCATCACACACACAGAGCTATATTTTGTTCCCAGAAGCACCTATAGGACTTGAAGTGTGTTAGTCCCATCACACACACAGAGCTATATTTTGTTCCCAGAAGAACCTATAGGACTTGAAGTGTGTTAGTCCCATCACACACACAGAGCTATATTTTGTTCCCAGAAGCACCTATAGGACTTGAAGTGTGTTAGTCCCATCACACACACAGAGCTATATTTTGTTCCCAGAAGCACCTATAGGACTTGAAGTGTGTTAGTCCCATCACACACACAGAGCTATATTTTCTTCCCAGAAGCACCTATAGGACTTGAAGTGTGTTAGTCCCATCACACACACAGAGCTATATTTTGTTCCCAGAGGCACCTATAGGACTTGAAGTGTGTTAGTCCCATTACACACACAGAGCTATATTTCCTTCCCAGAAGCACCTATAGGACTTGAAGTGTGTTAGTCCCATCACACACACAGAGCTATATTTTGTTCCCAGAAGAACCTATAGGACTTGAAGTGTGTTAGTCCCATCACACACACAGAGCTATATTTTGTTCCCAGAAGCACCTATAGGACTTGAAGTGTGTTAGTCCCATCACACACACAGAGCTATATTTTGTTCCCAGAAGCACCTATAGGACTTGAAGTGTGTTAGTCCCATCACACACACAGAGCTATATTTTGTTCCCAGAAGAACCTATAGGACTTGAAGTGTGTTAGTCCCATCACACACACAGAGCTATATTTTGTTCCCAGAAGCACCTATAGGACTTGAAGTGTGTTAGTCCCATCACACACACAGAGCTATATTTTGTTCCCAGAAGCACCTATAGGACTTGAAGTGTGTTAGTCCCATCACACACACAGACCTTTATTTTCTTCCCAGAAGCACCTATAGGACTTGAAGTGTGTTAGTCCCATCACACAGAGCTCCTCTATTTTCTTTGCAGAAGCACCCATAGGACTTCTAGTGTGTTAGTGGCATCACACAGAGCTCCTATATATTCTTCTCAGCAGCACCCACAGGACTTCTAGTGTGTTAGTGGCATCACACAGAGCTCCTCTATTTTCTTTGCATAAGCACCCACAGGACTTCTAGTGTGTTAGTGGCATCACACAGAGCTCCTCTATTTTCTTTGCATAAGCACCCACAGGACTTCTAGTGTGTTAGTGGCATCACACAGAGCTCCTATATATTCTTCTCAGCAGCACCCACAGGACTTCTAGTGTGTTAGTGGCATCACACAGAGCTCCTCTATTTTCTTTGCATAAGCACCCACAGGACTTCTAGTGTGTTAGTGGCATCACACAGAGCTCCTCTATTTTCTTTGCATAAGCACCCACAGGACTTCTAGTGTGTTAGTGGCATCACACAGAGCTCCTATATATTCTTCTCAGCAGCACCCACAGGACTTCTAGTGTGTTAGTGGCATCACACAGAGCTCCTCTATTTTCTTTGCATAAGCACCCACAGGACTTCTAGTGTGTTAGTGGCATCACACAGAGCTCCTCTATTTTCTTTGCAGAAGCACCCATAGGACTTCTAGTGTGTTAGTGGCATCACACAGAGCTCCTATATATTCTTCTCAGCAGCACCCACAGGACTTCTAGTGTGTTAGTGGCATTACACAGAGCTCCTCTATTTTCTTTGCAGAAGCACCCACAGGACTTCTAGTGTGTTAGTGGCATCACACAGAGCTCCTCTATTTTCTTAGCAGAAGCACCCATAGGACTTCTAGTGTGTTAGTGGCATCACACAGAGCTCCTCTATTTTCTTTGCAGAAGCACCCACAGGACTTCTAGTGTGTTAGTGGCATCACACAGAGCTCCTCTATTTTCTTAGCAGAAGCACCCATAGGACTTCTAGTGTGTTAGTGGCATCACACAGAGCTCCTCTATTTTCTTTGCAGAAGCACCCACAGGACTTCTAGTGTGTTAGTGGCATCACACAGAGCTCCTCTATTTTCTTTGCATAAGCACCCACAGGACTTCTAGTGTGTTAGTGGCATCACACAGAGCTCCTCTATTTTCTTTGCAGAAGCACCCATAGGACTTCTAGTGTGTTAGTGGCATCACACACATCACACAGAGCTCCTCTATATTCTTCTCAGAAGCACCCACAGGACTTCTAGTGTGTGTTAGTGGCATCACACAGAGCTCCTCTATTTTCTTTGCAGAAGCACCCACAGGACTTCTAGTGTGTTAGTGGCATCACACAGAGCTCCTCTATTTTCTTTGCAGAAGCACCCACAGGACTTCTAGTGTGTTAGTGGCATCACACAGAGCTCCTCTATTTTCTTTGCATAAGCACCCACAGGACTTCTAGTGTGTTAGTGGCATCACACAGAGCTCCTCTATTTTCTTTGCAGAAGCACCCATAGGACTTCTAGTGTGTTAGTGGCATCACACAGAGCTCCTATATATTCTTCTCAGCAGCACCCACAGGACTTCTAGTGTGTTAGTGGCATCACACAGAGCTCCTCTATTTTCTTTGCAGAAGCACCCATAGGACTTCTAGTGTGTTAGTGGCATCACACAGAGCTCCTATATATTCTTCTCAGCAGCACCCACAGGACTACCGACTACAATGGCTGGAAGACCGCCAAGGGGAGGCAGAGCGTGCAGAGCCAAGAACACAGGGCAGGCAGGCTCTGTTTCTAGTGGACGTGGCCGTGGACGTGGACGTGGTCGTGCATCGTCATCAGCACGTGGCCATGGGACACGCGCGTCTTTGTTTTCGGCAGCTGGACATGTGGAGCCGCATCATGCTGAAGGCTTGGTAGAATGGATGACCAAGCCCTCCTCATCCTCCTCATCCTCTCTCACCCAGGCTCAGGGTACTGACAGAGCATCATCAGCCACCCCTTCCCTAGACCCACCATGTCCTCCTGAGGAGTCCCCCGAACTCTTTGAGCACAGTGTTGGGTACATGCTCCAGGAGGATGCCCAACGATTCGAAGGCTCGGATGACGATACCCAGCTTGAGGAATCTGGCAGTACTGTTCCACCAGCTGCAGCTTACTGCCAGGTTTGCTCTAGTGGTGAAGAGGGAGGGGATGATGAGGTCACTGACTCCACGTGGGTGCCTCAAGGGAGAGAGGATGAGGAGGAGGACAAGGAGGAGGAGGATGCGGCGTCACATGTCCAACGAGGCAGGATGCCCCCTGGAGGCCAGGTAGAGGCCAGCACAGCAACTGTACAACACCGCAGAGCTCCGCCTGTGCAGGGCGCTGCCTCTGCACGTTATCAGAAAAGTTCTTTGGTGTGGGCCTTTTTTGAGACGAGTGCAGCAGATCGCACCACTGCTATTTGCAATATTTGTCTCAAGCGTATCTCGCGTGGCCAAAACATCAGCCGCTTGGGCACGACAAGCATGACCAGACATATGGCGACCTGCCATGCAGCTCGTTGGCAGGCACACATAAAAGACCCACACCAAAGAACTAAGCGGACCTCTCCTTGCTCCTCCTCAGCTGGGATCTCCATCCCCACTACACCTTCAGTCCTCTCTGAAAGCTGCTCTGAGAGGACTGAAGGTGTAGAATTAGGTGTGTCACAACCAAGTACTTGCAGTACACCGACGTCCGATTGCAGCAGGCAAATTTCCCTGCCCCAGCTGCTGGACCGTAGAAAGAAGTACACTCCCAGCCATCCACATGCCCAGCGGTTGAATGCTAGCCTTGCTAAATTGCTAGCACTTCAACTGCTGCCTTTTCAGTTGGTAGACTCGGCCCCCTTCCGTGAGTTTGTTCAATGTGCGGTTCCTCAGTGGCAGGTTCCCAAACGCCACTTTTTCTCGCGGAAGGCGATTCCGTCTCTCTACCGGCATGTGGAGGGCAATGTCCATGCCTCTTGGTGAACCCAGGTAAAAATATATATAATAGAATTGTAAATAGTACTGAGGTGCGAGAGTGTAAATTGAACTAATAGCACCTAAATAAAACTACTAATAAAACACCATAAGCAGGTAATACAAAAAAATCAGATATACATATAAAATCATATAAGTGAACATATGGTAAAAATGTGTCTATAGATAAACAATTCCAAAGTGCATAGTAGATGGTGAACAAAATATAAAATCCTTATAGTGCTAGTGCAAGTGTGCACAGGCTAAAAAATGCGACTGAGTGATTGAGTGACGGGTAAAACGATAAATATAATCGCATTGGAGATATGTGATGAGTAGAGGTATGTGCAGAGAAGTTGTACTGGAGTGAACAGTAGAACAATAAATATAAAGTGCAAAGTATGCGAGCATACAAAATAATGTATAAGCTGGATGAGACTAGTCAGCGTGACTATAGATGAAAAAATCCCTGGCAAAATATAAAGCTACCAGTAAACAAAGTGGAATAAAGTTTGAAATATAAAATATAACGAAATGCTAGGTGCAGACGCAAAGTGCACACACAGATATCCTATAGGTAAAATCGCATAATGCAGGATGCGTAAAAAATAGTCATATGCGACTAAAATCGCATAGTCACATGCGACTAAAATCGCATAGTGCAGGATGCGTATAAAATAGTCATCTGCGACTATGTTGCATGCATATAAGTCTGTGATAAATAAGTCAATCCTCAATAGTTTATAAGTATATAATAATTTCTTGTGGTAAGAAGGTGAGGGTAGTGATGTGATTCTTGGGTCACAGGTGATGTCCGTGCAGTGGCTCGTTTCAAGCAGTGGGGGGTCACTCCTCTTCGTGTGGGGTACACTAAAGTGAGCAATGGACCCTTACCTTGCGGCAAAGGGTTAACCGCATATAAATGATGTAAAGGCGTCTGCTTTCTTCTCCTTCCCTCACGGTGGTCTGCCTGGGTAGGTGCGTATTCCTTTTCCCTGGTTCCAGGTATATCTAGCCTTTGTAGCTCACGGCAGATGCCGGAGTGATAGGTAAGAAATGAGGGGGGGACCGTATAGTGTAGTATGTTTAAAATTTATTTGCTCAATAAAAACAGTTTAATATAGTACCTAGTACTCACAATAGAACTCACAGAATAAAAATAAATATTTTCTCTTATCTTAGACGAGCGCCGAGCTCGTTCCATTTGCTTCCTTGTTTGTATTGAATGCCTCTCCTGTCCCTACGCGTGGCGTCATGTGACTTCATCAGTGGATCCCCTGATGAAGTCACATGACGCCACGCGTAGGGACAGGAGAGGCATTCAATACAAACAAGGAAGCAAATGGAACGAGCTCGGCGCTCGTCTAAGATAAGAGAAAATATTTATTTTTATTCTGTGAGTTCTATTGTGAGTACTAGGTACTATATTAAACTGTTTTTATTGAGCAAATAAATTTTAAACATACTACACTATACGGTCCCCCCCTCATTTCTTACCTATCACTCCGGCATCTGCCGTGAGCTACAAAGGCTAGATATACCTGGAACCAGGGAAAAGGAATACGCACCTACCCAGGCAGACCACCGTGAGGGAAGGAGAAGAAAGCAGACCCCTTTACATCATTTATATGCGGTTAACCCTTTGCCGCAAGGTAAGGGTCCATTGCTCACTTTAGTGTACCCCACACGAAGAGGAGTGACCCCCCACTGCTTGAAACGAGCCACTGCACGGACATCACCTGTGACCCAAATATCACATCACTACCCTCACCTTCTTACCACAAGAAATTATTATATACTTATAAACTATTGAGGATTGACTTATTTATCACAGACTTATATGCATGCAACATAGTCGCAGATGACTATTTTATACGCATCCTGCACTATGCGATTTTAGTCGCATGTGACTATGCGATTTTAGTCGCATATGACTATTTTTTACGCATCCTGCATTATGCGATTTTACCTATAGGATATCTGTGTGTGCACTTTGCGTCTGCACCTAGCATTTCGTTATATTTTATATTTCAAACTTTATTCCACTTTGTTTACTGGTAGCTTTATATTTTGCCAGGGATTTTTTCATCTATAGTCACGCTGACTAGTCTCATCCAGCTTATACATTATTTTGTATGCTCGCATACTTTGCACTTTATATTTATTGTTCTACTGTTCACTCCAGTACAACTTCTCTGCACATACCTCTACTCATCACATATCTCCAATGCGATTATATTTATCGTTTTACCCGTCACTCAATCACTCAGTCGCATTTTTTAGCCTGTGCACACTTGCACTAGCACTTTAAGGATTTTATATTTTGTTCACCATCTACTATGCACTTTGGAATTGTTTATCTATAGACACATTTTTACCATATGTTCACTTATATGATTTTATATGTATATCTGATTTTTTTGTATTACCTGCTTATGGTGTTTTATTAGTAGTTTTATTTAGGTGCTATTAGTTCAATTTACACTCTCGCACCTCAGTACTATTTACAATTCTATTATATATATTTTTACCTGGGTTCACCAATAGCAATTTTTATTAACCTGTATTGGTCACACCATACCCCTTATCTTGTATAGTAAGGGAATTATCTATCTCAACTCGCATTACTTCAACTTAATAGTCGCATCATCAACTATTATTGTCTCATACGATTGCTACACTTAAAGGGTTTACGTCTTTATCCCATTACTGCCACCTTGTGGTAGATTTGGCCACCTCCCTGGGGAACAGCGCAGCACCACCCCCACTTTTATATATCTAGTTTGGTAGGTACGGTTTGACCTACACCAGGTGCCTGCAGCAGTCCCCCCACAGTCAGTCCCCACCACCCACCCTTACCCTCCCCCTTCCACTGTAGCGCAGGAATACCCCACTACATTCAATGTCCATGCCTCGCTGGACAGGGCGGTCAGCGGTAAGGTGCATATTACCGCTGACTCATGGTCCAGCAGGCATGGACAGGGACGGTACCTTTCTTTCACGGCCCATTGGGTCACTCTATTGGCAGCTGGGAGGGATGCAGGACAAGGTGCAGTAGTGTTGGAGGTTGTTCCGCCACCACGCCTCCAAAACGCGACTACTGCTACTGGTTGTGACACACCTCTCTCCTCCACCCCCTCCTCTTCTTCTTCCTCCAGTGCTCTGTCCTTGGAACCAGCGGTGCTCCGTAGGCGTACAAGGGGCTACGCAAGTACGCAGGCAAAAAGATGCCATGCCGTGCTTGCGCTGGTGTGTTTGGGGGACAGGAGCCACACTGGGCCAGAGGTTCTGGCAGCTCTGCAGGGGCAGGCCGAGAGGTGGTTGACGCCACGTCAGCTTAAGCCAGGAATGGTCGTTTCTGACAATGGCACCAACCTCCTCTCCGCCCTGCGACAGGGGCAGCTCACCCATGTGCCCTGCATGGCTCACGTCCTCAACCTGGTGGTGCAGCGGTTCTTGGGCAGGTTCCCAGGCTTACAGGATGTCCTGAGGCAGGCCAGGAAAGTCTGTGTGCATTTCCGCCGATCTTATAATGCCAGTGCTCGGCTGACTGAGCTGCAAAAGGAGCTGAACCTGCCCAAGAACCGCCTAATATGTGACATGCCCACCAGGTGGAACTCAACGTTGGCCATGCTGCAGCGACTGCACACGCAGCAGAGGGCCATCAATGAGTACCTTTGCGACTACGGCACCAGGACAGGGTCAGGGGAGCTTGGTTTTTTTCCCCACGTCAGTGGAGCATGATCAGGGATGCATGCACTGTCCTCTCACCATTTGAGGAGGCCACGAGGATGGTGAGCAGTGACAGTGCATGCATCAGTGACACTGTCCCTCTTGTCCACCTGTTGGAGCATACGCTGCGTGGGATAATGGACAGGGCACTTGAGGCAGAACAGAGGCAGGAAGAGGAGGACTTCCTTGCCTCTCAAGGCCCCCTTTATCCGGACAGTGTTCCTTCTGTCCCTCCCATCACACAGGAAGAGGATGAGGAGGAGGAGGAGGAGGAGGAGGAGGATTGTGTGAGCATGGAGGTGGAGCCTGGCACTCAGCATCAGCAGCAGCAGTCTTTTAGGGATGATGTACAGTCCCAACAAACCAGTGGACTTGTACGTGGCTGGGAGGAGGTGGCTGGCGATCATGTCATCCTCAGTGACCCAGAAGACTCCGGACCGAATGCCTCAGCTAACCTACGCTGCATGGCCTCCCTGATCCTGCAAAGCCTGCGGAAGGATCCTCGTGTTCTTCGGATCAAGGAGAGGGACCATTACTGGCTGGCCACTCTCCTTGATCCGCGGTACAAGGGTAAGGTTGCGGACCTTATCTTGCCGTCGCAGAGGGAGCAGAGGATGAGACATCTCAGGGAGGCCTTGCAGAAAGGTCTGTGCAACGCGTTCCCAGAAACTGGGAGGCTACAAACTCCTGGTCCTGGGCGACGAGTTGCTGAGGCTTCGGTCAGTGGCAGAAGGAGCGGTGGGGAAGGTGGACGTCTGACCGATGCGTTCAGACAATTTTTTAGTCCGCAGCCCCAAAGTATGATCGGTTCCAGCAACCATCGCCAGCGTCTGATATACATGGTGCAGGAATACCTTGGGGCAAGGTCAGACTTGGACACCTTTCCCACCGAAAATCCTCTGGCTTACTGGGTCCTGAGGATGGATCACTGGCCAGAGCTTGCACAGTATGCAATTGAGCTACTGGCCTGTCCTGCCTCCAGCGTTCTTTCCGAACGCACATTCAGTGCTGCTGGAGGATTTGTGACTGATCATAGGGTGCGCCTGTCCACCGCCTCGGTTGATCGACTGACATTCATCAAAATGAATCAGTCTTGGATCACCACCAGCTACCAGGCACCTGAGGCGGATATAACCGAATAATTTTTAATGTCACATCCCTTCAAGACTGCCTATGCTGATGCTGAGTGACTGTCCTCTTATGTTCACTGACTATCCTCTTCCTCCTCCTCAATGATCCATGCCACCACACCAGTGCCTAAGGCACAATTTTTCAGCCCCTGTTTAACAGGGGCGTGTACTTCCAATTTTTTTAAAAAATGCTTCGCAACACGTGTGACTGCTGTGCTCCAAGTACAGTCTCTGTGAGGGGTTGCAGTGTTGTGGCACCAGCACCAGTGCCTAAGGCACAATTTTTCAGCCCCTGTTTAACAGGGGCGGGTACTTACAATTTTTTAAAAAAATGCTTCGCAACACGTGTGACTGCTGTGCTCCAAGTACAGTCTCTGTGAGGGGTTGCAGTGTTGTGGCACCAGCACCAGTGCCTAAGGCACAATTTTTCAGCCCCTGTTTAACAGGGGCGGGTAATTACAAATCTTGATCTAATAGTTCACAGCAGGGCCCATTCCTGCGCCCACCAAGAGTAACTATGAGGGCCTGCAGTCTTGTGGCAACACCGTCCACCACCACCGCCAAAGGCCCAATTTTTCTGCCCTGTTCATCAGGTGCTTGCAATTACAAATCTTGATCTAATAACTCACAGCAGGGCCCATTCCTGCGCCCACCAAGAGTAACTATGAGGGCCTACAGTCTTGTGGCAACACCGTCCACCACCACCGCCAAAGGCCCAATTTTTCTGCCCTGTTCATCAGGTGCTTGCAATTACAAATCTTGATCTAATAACTCACAGCAGGGCCCATTCCTGCGCCCACCAAGAGTAACTGTGAGAGCTTACAGTCTTGTGGCAACACCGTCCACCACCACCACCACCCCCAATTTTTCTGCCCTGTTCAACAGGTGCATGCAATTACAAATCTTGATCTATTAACTCATAGCAGGGCCCATTCCTGTGCCCACCAGTCTTGTGGCTACACCAACATCTAATAGGGCAAATTTCTGCAGAGTATATACGCCAGGCCCCTACTTTCAAACATCCAACTTACAAACGACTCCTACTTGCAAATGGAAAGAGAAAACAGGAAGTGAGAGGAAATCTACCCCTAGGAAGGGAAATTCTATCCTGTTAGATTTAATTTGGGAAAAAGGTATCTCCTCTCTACTGATACTTTATCACCAATCCTTGTTTCAATTAAAACCCCACTTTTCCAAAAACATTTGTCATTGGGACGGAAAGTGAGGTGACATGTTCTGAACAGATGTGCAAAGACAGCAAATGTTACAGGGGTGATAACCCCTCCCTATGTTCTCCAAAAAGCTTAAAAATAGATTTTTTTGGGATGGAGCTACACTTCATAATGTACCTGTTCAGATTCTACTTAAGAACAAACCTAAAGCCGCAAGTGGTTTTAAATGGCTTCTTTTTTTCCTTTACAAATGTCATTTTGTGCAAGGACAGTTCTAAACACGGGAAACACATGCCACTTCACAGGCATACTTTAGACACCCCCCAGGTACCATATTTAAAGGAAAATTTCACTTTTTTTTTTTCACTTTATGCATCATTAAAATGACTGCTCCCGAAAAAACGTTAGTTTTTAAAAGTTCTTTTTGCATTGATATATGTCCCCTGGGGCAGGACCCGGGTCCCCAAACCTGTTTTATGACATTAACATGCATATTGGCCGTTGTAATTAGCACTTTTGATTTCGAACGTTCGCGTCCATTATAACGTATAGGGTTCGAAAATTCGCGCGAACTTTCGGTCCGTTCGAAGGTTCTGGTTCGAACCGAACCCGGGGGTGTTCGGCTCATCCCTAATCCCCGCATACACCTGCTGATGGAAACATGATCTCGGAGTCTCCTCAGATGTTATTGAATGGAATGACATTTGGCCATGACCAGATCCTCAGCACACAATATTAGTGCTGCAGAAACTAATTACAAAGTCTTGACCTGCTGGTACCTGATTCCTGCTAGACTCACTAAATTATTTCTAAATTACCAGTCTACCTGCTACTGTAGTTGCAAAGGCAGTGGTACACACCTGGTGATCCTGATCCATTGTAAGTCACTTATGGATGGAGGTATTTCATATTCTTTCTACACTATTCCCCACCGTACTCTGTCTGACCTTCTTCTAGCATTGCTTAATTCCCCCCCCCCCCCCCAAACCTGTCTAGTACCCAATTGAACCTGTTCCCCAAACCTGTCTAGCACCCAATTGAACCTGTTGCACCCATTGCCCAATTAAAATAGATTTTACAAGTGACAACGGCTGCCAAGCAGACCATAGCGAAGGCTTGATCTGATACATGAGAGAAAAAAAAAATCAAATTCCTGTATTTTCCTTAACTCAGTACAATTCACAACTTCAGATCTTGATATGTAACTTCTTTTAGGCTGCTTTCACACTGGGGCGGTTTGCAGGCGCTATTGCGCTAAAAATAGCGCCTGCAAACCAATCCCGAAACAGCTGCTGTTGTGTCTCCAGTGTGAAAGCCCTGAGGGCTTTCACACTGGAGCGGTGCGCTAGCAGGACGGTAAAAAAGTCCTGCTAGCAGCATCTTTGGAGCGGTGAAGGAGCGGTGTATTCACCGCTCCTATACCGCTCCTACCCATTGAGATCAATGGGACGCCGCGGTAATACCACCAGCAAAGCGCCAGCAAAGCTAGCGGGGGCTAGCGGGGGTTTATTATCAATGTAAAATCTTTGTTTTACAAAGAAATATTTAAGCAGAACTTCAGTTTCATAAACTATTCATTGTAATATAAATGTTCTCTTGGCTGCTGCTTACTCTGTTCCTTTTGATGGTTGCTTGACAGCCAACCCATTCAACCCACTACCTGTGAGCCCAAGCTATCATGGATAAGACTCCTGGGAATGCACCACCACAGCAGTTTGGGCTCACAGTACAATACTGCAGTGGGCAGCACTAATATCATCATGTTAACCCTGCTCTCTGCAGAATTGAAAACTGTCCACCACCAATGCTGGAGCAGAAGAGAATGGGCCTCGGTGTGTTGCATGACTGGCCAGACAACTGCTAAATTTAAGGGCTATATAATGGGAATTTAAAAAAAAGGAAGGTATGGTGAGTGAAAAGTGGAGATGTGCTTAAAAAACATAATGCACCCATGGGTTTTCTAAAGAATAAGAAAAGCTCAAGCTCTTCCCTTTTAGATACTCTGCCAGATGAAATTCTCCTTGGAAAGAGAGAGATGTGTCAGTACTCTGAGTCGTCTGATTTTAGCTTGAGCTACTGAGCTCTGTAAACAACAACATTTTTACAATAGAGCAAATAATGAGAGACTGGAAAACATGTGAAATGAAGCCAAGAGTACCACCTTATGGCTGCACATACAAAATGCTAAATAATCACATGCAATTAAAAAAAAAACACCAGACTGAAAATTAAAAGTTACATTTTATGACAATGTTTATAGAAACATTTGTTGTAATGATGCTTTGACAGATTTAATCAGCCATACAAATGTATATAACACCTGAAATCTGGTCCTGCATTTATTTGAGATGAGGAATTTGCAGGTGAGAAGTGTAACTAAAGCCGATGTTGTTATATATTTGTGATGAGTAGGTAATGTTGAAAATCTCTGCCAGATTTTTTTTATCATCTGTGCCCCATTGGGGATATAGATAGTTATCATCAGAATAAGTGTCCCCACTGGAAGATTTACCTTCTATTTCTGTTCTGGTGGCAGTGCGAAATTTGGGTTTCTGCTTCACTAACATTCCTAGCTAGATTGGTTGTCACAGGACAAATGTATATCCCTAACTGGAACACAGACAACAATCAACCTGAGGGGTTCCAATCAATCACTACTCTATCCAAAACTAAAAAAACTAAGTTTTGCTTTTACATACACTATAATGATTCATTTATCAACATTGCCTGTTTCTCATTCTTTTTATACATCTATAGTTTCATACTCACTAAATAATCTCATACTGTGAGGAAATATGACAAACCCTACTTGAGAAGTAGCCAGTTTTGAGATATTACCATGAATTAAGTATTTTATTAGATTTTCTTTTCAATCAATCTCACATTTCAGTGGTTGTATTACAAGTCTTTAAATAACACAGCTTGGCCATGTGTCTCAAATTCAGCCTTCTGCCTTTGATTGTGAAAATCATGGAAATGCCTATGATCTGGGGGCAGGGTTGCCATCCCAATGAGATCATACTGTACTTAAATGTCTTCGAGTTTTGCCGTCATGATTTAGCAAAAATGAAGTATGAAGTTCTTTTCGCATCTGGCAGGCCTTTTGATGTCAACCTCTCTGCTCAGGGACTGCTCGCTGAACTGAATGCTTTAAGAACGCCAATTTACTCAGCTGGTTGCAAAGCCTTTGACCTTAGTAGTGGAACTTGGCAAGTCAATGCATACATTTATGTTGCATTCTGTCAAGAATTGGGAAAATACTCAGTGTCTCCTAGCCCTGATTTTGTGTGTGTGTGTGTGTGTGTTTGTGTGTGTGTGTGTGTGTATCTACAAAATACTATTCTGCAGTTGAAACACAAGGCTTCCTTCAGAGGCCAAAAAGGCTAGTTAATTAAGCCAGAGAGGTTATGAACTGTTGGCAGTTAATAAGTCATAAAATTCCTCTATAAAACAGAATGTTAGATTCCATCACAGTGACAAGAACTACAAAGAACTGGTATATAAATATCTAATTGTACAAAAGGACTGGGATTTCTCAACGGCTGCTCATCTAACGTCTCCTGGGTACTCTTGATTTGGTTTCCTGGTCTTAAGAAGCCAGCTTTAAAATAGTTCATTAAACTACAATTTCTATGAAGATTCAGGAAGCAAAAGATTGCTTGAAAAAATAGAGCAAAGGCAAAAGACTTGAAAACGATAAGAGGCAGAGTCAAAGAAAAAACTTTCAGCAAGTTCAAGTTCAGCAGAGGGGTTTGTGGCAAACTCAGATCTTGGCTGAATATTCTTAAATATGTCATATGTTTTCAGTCACCTCTAGGATGTTTACCATGGAAACGGTACCCAGCAAGCTTTCTGTTCCGACCCCAACATCCTGTATATTTCTCTCCATTTTCTATGATGAAGGCAACATCTTCTCAGTGAGAGGTTCCTCAGATGAGGTTAGCCTTAGTCCCTTTCTTGTTCATAGCATTCTGCTCTAATTGCATTTCATGATTACCCCTAATTTTCTCGTCCTTCTCTGGTTCTTTAAATTGCATGAGATTACAAAATTGTCCACCGGGACCATGGATCGTAGTAAAGCAAAGTTGTCAAACAAAACTGAACTGACATGACATGTTTTTTGATCTTCTCAGAAGCACACGGTTTGTATATTTTCCTATTATAATTTATTTTTATGTGGTGCTGTTCCCCTTTCCAGGTTGAAATTGGCCTTGGTGAAGGATTTAATGTAAATATTGCTTGGACAGGTGGCCTGGATCCTCCCTTGGGAGCTCTAGAATATCTTACAACAGTCAGGTTGATGTGAAATTCCACTGCATTTTTAAGAATGTATGCAAGTTTAAGAAAAAAAAAAACAAACAAAAAAAAAAGCAAAAGTGAAACTTGAAATAACAAGCAAGAAAGATTTCTTAAATTCCTAACTTCTGGTAGGGGGGGTTGAATTAGCAATAGAGTTAAATTTCTTAAAGTTAATTAAAGTTATGCAGCTTGCTAAAAGTAAGTAAATATTCGAAATAGAAGCTTTGGTGATTTAATTATTTTACTTTAACTGAAGACATTTTCTATTGCTTTAAATAATGAAATGAACACTTTAGGTACCCAAGAGAGAATTAGACACAATATGCAGTGAATACGCTGTTTACAGGGTGGAAATTATTCTCTGGCTTATTGATATCTGAATGGCAACCACTGCATATTGGGTATAAATAAAAGGTTAGGTTAATTAGTATAGCGTCTGTAGTGGAGTTGGGGTCTTATGTTTCTCAATAGGGGTACTGTTTGCATACAGTTTGTATTGTCCTGTGCATGTTTACATGGGTTTGCTATAAACAATCCACAGTCTAAAATCCTTAGTTAATGGATAACTCTTATGAACACTTATTTTGTAACTACAAGGCAAGCATACTTCATTTCACACCAGCTGCTGAGCTAAATACAGTGCTGATTCTGGTGCATTAGACTGTTCCTTTTTTTTTTTTACCAAACTTTACTGAAATGTCACACGGTTAGTGGTGAATTGACTCACACCACGCTGTGTCTTGTGGTGGGACTGCATTGGAGAAGCCGTCAAATGCAGTCACACCGCAAATGGTGTGAAATCAGAACAAACAACAAAAATTGTAATTTATACTAAAGTAAAATAAGATTGCGCTGGACCAAAGAGCTAATTAATGTGAGTGAGCAGCAACCACATGTGATAAGCAAAAACGTATAGAAAAGGAAAAAGGCTGCGCTAAATATAGTGACAATCAAAAACAGTGGTGATACCCAACTGGTGGTATCGACAAATAATAATAATGTGTTATCAGTGACAATAACAAACCTAAAACAGCTGTGAATATACCATGTCAATAATGAACTGTGCAGATCAAACAATGATTGGTACAATATGTGCATAATAAAAATCATATATACTGATAATGAACAGTCCACGGAAATGTCCAAGTGCAACTAAACAACAAATCGTGATTGGCAAAAAGATGGCACCAACAGATGTGCAGAGTGACTTTCCATATAAGTGTCCAAAATGAAGGTGACTTGTATTGCAGTGATCCCACCACCAGGCGAAATAAAGGCTTACCAGATATAGTAAGGGGAAGCGCATGTGGCTACAACCCAGCCAGGGCCTTTTCCTCTATAACGCCAATCGCGGTGTCAAGATCTTCAATAAGGATACCGCAATCCCTTCAGGTGCAGGCAGGTGTATGACTCACCAATGGCAATGGTAGTAACGGTTGCTGGATCGCATGACTGTGAAGGTTATTCGATCTCCAAACGTGGCCGAAATGGAAAAGAAAAAGGGGGGCACACCATGGGTGGAATCCAACAGATTTATTTTCTATATGACGCCCTAGGCGTTAGCATTCAAACAAATACAAAAAGTTAAAAGGGTTTTAAAAATCGCGGCCAGCAGCAGTACAACGCCCGTGCTGGTGGACGTAGAACGCGGTGACGTCAGCACGTCACCGCGTTCTACGTCCACCAGCACGGGTGTTGTACTGCTGCCGGCCGGCCGCGATTTTTAAAACCCTTTTAACTTTTTGTATTTGTTTGAATGCTAACGCCTAGGGAGATCTGGACACCGCGATTGGCGTTATAGAGGAAAAGGCCCTGGCTGGGTTGTAGCCACATGCGGTTCCCCTTACTATATCTGGTAAGCCTTTATTTCGCCTGGTGGTGGGATCACTGCAATACAAGTCACCTTCATTTTGAACACTTATATGGAAAGTCACTCTGCACATCAGTTGGTGCCATCTTTTTGCCAATCACGATTTGTTGTTTAGTTGCACTTGGACATTTCCGTGGACTGTTCATTATCAGTATATATGATTTTTATTACGCACATATTGTACCAATCATTGTTTGATCTGCACAGTTCATTATTGACATGGTATATTCACAGCTGTTTTAGGTTTGTTATTGTCACTGATAACACATTATTATTATTTGTCGATACCACCAGTTGGGTATCACCACTGTTTTTGATTGTCACTATATTTAGCGCAGCCTTTTTCCTTTTCTTTTCTGTAATTTATACTAGCTGCATCACTTTATAGATATCAAAAAATGTACTTTGCATATTCTATTAAACTACATATCCAAATATCAGTACAAACCCTTACAATAATTAAAACACCATGTATATGGCTATACACACTACTAATACATATGCATGGACTCATAAACATATAATATAAACAGATAATTATTAGACATTTAAAATCAGTTTCAGCAACAGAGCAAAAATATCCTATAACTTAATATTGTATGGGCAAAAAATAGGGCATTATCATTCAGCATCTGAATTATAAAAAACATAGAGATATTATAAGGTTCCAAACCAGTGAAAAAAAAGGGATAATTTATTACATAGAATAAAAGAAACCTAACCTAATCTAAAAGGCCGAAGATGGAAACAAGAAGTAAAATACAATTCTGATAGTTATACAGTGGGTACATTAGACTTTTTTTTTTTTTTTTTTGGATTGACATAGCACATTAGAAAAAGTACATTCCATCATAAAGGGCTTGCTGCCTAGCATAATCAATTATTTAAATGCACATGTATTAAAGGCAAAACATTTTAAAAAGACAGGGGGGTTGAAAGACACAATTGTAGACACAGGGGATGATATGGACTCACCTTGGCAATAGCTAGTTAATTCCTTTTGTTTATAGCATCCATAGTCTCCAATGCAACCCCATATTAAATGTGGGGTTTTCCCTACCTCCTAGAACCAGAGGCTCAGGCCAAGGCATCATAAAAATTGTAAGTGCTCACAAATTATTGCTAAATCTGTTTTTCTTTTTCTCTTTCAAGAGCACACAAACTTTTGAAAAGCTAAGCCCATGTCCTCCACACAAGTCTAAATAGTGCATTCTGTCCCTATTGCTATCTTTTTTTACTTTCAATATTTTTATTAGGTTTAACAAAGGCAACAAAGATACATAGGTACAGGTAAAACAGAATTTTAAAGGCACAGAGCTGAGGAGGAACAATTATCAATCTCAAGGATAGCAATAGGATATTGTGTTCAGCTGCCTGGTTCTGGCACAGTGCCCATCCGTGCCTCAAGCTTGTGTGAGAGAGGTGATGATCCCCCCCCCCCACGGCACCCCAAAAGGGATCTAACTGTGCCGGGGAAGAGAGCCACTCCCCCAAAAATATATCATTGAGGAAGCAGAAAGATGGGGAACTGGGTCAGACCCAAGTCGTAGTAGATCAACAATCAATAGCATTGTGTGTTGAACGGTCAAATCATTGAATCTGTCATTGGTTTCTTTCAGTGCTCCCAACAGACAGGAGACATGGTCTTGTCCTTTAAAAGCAATACAAAGCATAACAACAAGGGTGTTTTGCCCGTATATCAATCTTGAAGTGTATATGAGATAAAACAAAAACGAAACTCAAAAAACAAAAATTATAAAAAACAAAATAAGAGATAAGCATAGGTCAATAAGGAGAACAGAGGAGATAAAAGAGTGAGGAAGAAAGGGAAGGAGAGGAGAGAGAGACAGAGAGAGAGAGATAAGGAGAAGAGGCAAGAGGAAGTTCTTCAGTGACGGTGCGGACCCCGCAGCCCTACTCAGTACCTGAGGAAGTGGAGGTGTCTGGCACCAGGGAGATGTATTTAAGCCAGGGCTCCCAGATGGCATCATGTTTGGAAACAGTGTCCAGAAGGATGCTAGTCGTCTTTTCCTGGGCCATTATCCAGGATATTTTTCTTTTAACCAGGGTAAAAGAAACGGAAGGCTGCTTCCAGGAGCGAGCAATGGTTAGTTTAGTACCAAGTAGAATGAACATAATGAGGCGTTGGGTCAGTTTCGGTGTTCCTGGGTGACGGAAGTTAAGAAGAGCGATTTGAGGAGTCTGGGGAATGGGCCTATCTGTAAGTTTCCTAATAACGTGGAAAACCTTATTCCAAAGTCCCCTGAGCTTGGGACAATTCCCCCATGTGGGCAGCATCGACCCCACGTGTCCACAATTACGGAAACACAATGGAGATGCGGTTGGGAAAATTTTTGCAATTCGAAGTGGAACGAGATACCACCTCATCAGTACTTTCAAGTTAGTCTCAATCAGAGTTATGTTCAAAAAGGCTTTTTAAGCAGAGGTCGATGCTTTGTTCCATTCCCCCAGACTCCAGCTCTGACCCAGGTCCCTTTCCCATTCCCTCATGTAGAGAATTTTGGAGGTTGTTGAGGCAAGTGATCGGTAAATCACCGTTATATCTCCCCGCTGCTCCGTAGCCTGACCACACCACATCTCATATGCCGTAACCGTCAGAGGATTAAGCATAGAGGACCCCAGGGAACAAATAAAGTGAGAGATCTGGTGGAGTCTGAACCTCTCCGTGATGGGCATTCCCAGTTTGTTAGAGCAATGAATGGGTGTTAGGGGCCCCATAGAGCTGACAAAATGTCCAATTCTGTAAAGCCCTCTATCCAGCCACCATTGAAACGCCTTAATGTCCATGCCCGGGGGAAAAAGAGGGTTTCGAAAGATATGTGAGAGTGGGTGCCAATGTGATATCAAAAGTGAGTTTCCTTTAAGCGAATTCCAAAGATTTAGGGAGTGGGATAACGTTGGAGCCATAACAGCAGGTCTAGTTTTGGCAGGGCACCAAAGGAGGAAGTCCAGGGTGTATTGGGGAACAGCCTGCCTCTCCATATGTACCCAGTCAGGGTGTGCTATTTTAGAGTAAATGACAGAAAGTTGAGATAATTGAGCTGCGTGATGGTACCAGAGCAGGTTCGGTAATCTGACCCCTCCCTGATCTCTAGTGCGATAGAGGGTCCCCTTAGCCACCCTGTGTCCTTTAGATCCCCAAATAAAATGTATTAGCTTAGATTGAAATTTTCTAATCTGATTCCTAGGAACAGGGATAGGCAGGGACCTAAATAAGTATAAAATGCGTGGCAAAAGTGTCATCTTAACAGCATTAACCCTACCTATCCAGGAGAGTCTAAGGTTATTCCATTGTACAAGATCGTTGCCTAGTTTGTGAAACAGTGGAGGGAAATTAGCTGCATAGAGACCGTCCATTGAGACCGTCAGGTTAATTCCTAGGTAAGGGATCGCCCTATCATGCCATTGAAATTGAAAGTTTTCTTTAAGTCGTGAGACCAAGCTAGCGGGCAAATTTATGTTCAAGGCTAGAGATTTTGCATAATTAACCCAGAGACCAGATACTTTACCAAAATCATTGAGCACCTTGCAGATATTTGGTAGTGAAGTCAAAGGCGAAGTGACAAAAAGCAGCACGTCGTCAGCAAAGAGGGCACATTTATGAGTTTGGGGCCCACAACTCACTCCGCTGATATCGGGGTTGTCCCTTATAGCAATGGCTAGGGTCTCAACGACGATGGCAAAAATCAGTGGAGAAAGGGGACAACCCTGCCTCGTACCCTTGCGAATAGGGAAGAATTTTGAGTAAAAGCCTTGCATTCTTATCTTTGCCTCCGGGGTGGCGTATAGGGCCTTAATTATGTTAAGGAAGGAGTGCCCGAAACCCCACCTCTGCAGGATAGGAGTCAGGAAAGACCAGGAGACAGTATCAAAAGCTTTCATGAGATCTAATGAGAGTAGGAGCCCCGTCTGAGGAGGACCCCCATCCCATCCTGAATGAAGAAGGGAGACAATGTCAATCGCCCTCCTGATCTGATCGGGGCCCTGTCTCCCAGGTATAAAGCCCACCTGGTCCCTATGTATGTAAAGACTGATAAAATTAGAGATCCTGTCCGCTAAAATTTTTGTCAAAATTTTTAGATCATTATTTATCAATGAGATAGGGCGGTAGTTTGAAGGACAACTAGTGTCCTTGCCAGGTTTGGGGATAATTGTAATGAAGGCAGAGTTTAAGACAGTATCAAGCTGAGATCCCGCTCGTAGTTGGTTATAGAATCTAGTTAGATAAGGAGTAAGGGTGGCGGAAAAATGTTTGTAGTACGGAGCGGAAAAACCATCGGGGCCAGGGGCTGAGTCATTGCAGAGATTTTTAATAACTAGAGTCACTTCCTCAGCTGATATCGAGGATTCCAAGTCAGCTCTGTGTAGGTCTGAGATCACAGTGTATACTGAAACCACAAATTATCCTTGGTCATAAAAGTAAAAAAAAAAAAGCAAGACGAAAGGTTTTATGCAGAATAAATAATAATTATAATATACTGTATGTATAATAAACGTACAACTGACATTAATAAAAAAAAACACTATATTCAATAAAATTATTTTTTAACCACTTCAATACCAGGCACCTTTACCCCCTTCCTGCCCAGGCAGCGGTCGGCTCTTTTGCATTTGAATGACAATTGTCATGCAACACTGTACCATTTTATGATTTTTTTCACACAAATAGTTCTTTCTTTTGGTGGCATTTAATCACCACTGGGTTTTTAATTATTTGCTAAATAAAAAAAAGACCGTAACTGTTGAAAAAAAAAGAAACTTGTTTTTCCTAATTTCTGTTATAAAATTTTGCAAATAAATAATCTTTCTTCATAAATTTATATTAAAATGTATTCAGCTACAATTCTTTGGTGAAAATAACCCCAATCAGTGTATATTATTGAGTCTGTAGGAAAGCTATAGAGTCCACAAACTATGGTATACTGTATATCTGAAAATTGAGCAATCCTGATGTATTGATGGCCTATCTCATTTCTTGAGACCCAAAAACACCAGGACAGTACAAATACCCCCTAAATAACCAATTTTTGGAAAGTAGACAGGTGTTTAGTATGAGGCATGGCAAGTTTTTTGAAGTTGTAATTGTTGTCACAATGTTTTGGAAAAGGAAGAAATAAAAAAAAAAAATCACAATTTTTTTTTTACACACTGTCACCAGTGAATTACAGTGTTATCATATAATGGATGTGATAGTGAACAGGGACACTGACTGGTGGCATTTTTTTTTTATTATTTTTTTTATTTTTTTTATTACATTTTGTTTCTTTTTTTATGATTTGTTTTTCTAACACACTGTGACCAGTGCAATACAGTGTTGCAATAGTAACACTGTACTACTCTGGGGAAGTGATCAAGATTTTTTTATTTATTTTTTTACATATTATGATTGCTTATATCAATGAATTTCATTGGTATAAGCAACTGTTTTTACTGAATGAAACTGGTCCATTCAGTGTCTTTTGTTGTGATTAGCTGTGATTATCCAAATCTAATATGGAACAGATGGGCTGTGATTGGCCCTGTCTTTAGCATGTGATCCCTTTGACCAATCTCAGCTAGCAACACAAATGTATACAATGGATGGCATGAAAGGAAGCCATCCATTGTTTACAACTGTCATGTGATCTGCTGTGATTGGTCACACCATTAACATGGTACCGGCAGTGGGCCAGTACAGTGATCAGTCATCGGCTGTGTCTGGTGGACACAGCCAGTGACAGATCTTGCTGCCCCACGGCCTTCGGCCACGTGAAAGGCACGTTCTGGGACGTCCTCTCAGATCAACAGTTCTCCCGGTGGGAAGGTGTTAAAATACTTCTAATCCCATTGGTCCCAGAATGTGCATTTGTTTGACTATAATTAGCAACACTGGACACTGGACTAACCAGTTCTGGGAAAGCGACTGATATTAGTACTTGGACTTATGTATGCTGTAAAGCACCACAAAAATAAAATCAAATAAATACACCTGCATCAGATCTTTTGTCCCTCTTCAGTAAACTTTCAAACACTATGGGAGAGATTCACTAAATCTGGTGCACACAGAATCTGGTGCAGCTGTGCATAGCAACCAACCAGCATCTAACTTCAGCTGGTTTCATTAAGCAGTAAGCAGTAAGCCCCCGTTCACACCGAATCCAACTTTGAAATTGTGCTACTTCACTTGAAACCGCATGTCAGTGCAACTTCATGGGTGACTTGGCTGACATCCGTACGACTTCATGCACAGATGTCTATGCAAGTTGAACCTGAAATCAGAAAAAATAGTGCAGAAACATATTTTTAAAATCAACGCAGCACCACAAAATCGGCGTTGCACCAATTTGAACAGTTCCATTGCTGAAAATAAGGTGCAACTTGTCATGCGATTTGGAACTGTCAAATTGCTTGACAAGTCACACAGGTGTGAATGGGGGCTAAAACCTAGAAGCTGATTAGTTACTATGCACAGCTGCACCAGATTATGTGCATTCGTTTTAGTAAATCCCTCCTATAGGTTCTAGCACTGAGCTGCTACAAAAGTAAGCACAGGCTATTAGTCTACTTTCATTTTATTTTTCCCCTTCAACTGCTTTAAATTGTGCATTGATATTATTATTTGACCAATTTCCAATAATCCTATAAACAGTACTATTTTCGTTGGCTGTTGATTGTTTGGATTCCTGGATTGTTAAGTACTCGATTAAAACTGTTCTACACCAACAGCTTTCTCCAACATTTCCTGTTCTGGTACATTGTAAAGTTGCAGCCTCTGGGGCCCCAGAGCAACAGGTGCGGTACAAAGGCTACCAGAAATACCCCATGTAAACTCTTAATAAATCTCTCTGCCATTGTTTAGTTGTAATTTAATGTGTTGTTTTATTCTATTGGTGTCTTGTTTAATGATATAACACTATACCAGATGACGGTGCTCTTAAGTAGTCTGTTAGTAAAATATTACCACTTACCAGGTTCTCAGATAGACATCCTTTAAATCCATGCACATAATGCATAGTTTGGGGTATGTCAAATGCAAAGTGTCACATAGACATAATTTATCTGGTTATCTGGCTGAGTGGGAGCCAAGAGCAAAGGAACAGCTCTGTGGATAACACATGACATCAAAACCAGCTGTGCAGCCTTCAGCTTGAAGCATTCTAACAAAAACAAACTCCAACAGCTGAATGTGAATGTGACATTACAAGTTCATTCAGCATTTTTATTCTCAGATCAGGTTTTATCAACCAGGCTTATAACAGGATGACAATTTATACAAAAAGAAGATATTCTGCCTTGAAATGTCTGTTTCATTTTCCATCATTGGCCTATAGCAGCCCCCCCCCCCCCTCTTCCTCATAAATACGATTAGATTTTGCTATAATCTTGAGTGTTAGGCTACTTTCAGTGTTGGAATGGGAACTGATAAAGATTTGTAGAGTCAAAAATTGTGAAATACAGCAGCTGTTACATACTGGAATATCCTGGTTTTCTCAGTGAAACTACAGGCATACCCCGCTTTAAGTACACACACTTTACATACACTCATGAGTAAGGACATAACCGTGAGTGTATGTAAAGTGTCTCTCAAGCTAAAGCTGAAGCTGAGTAATCCATGCATGGATAGTTCAGATTCCCCGCTACTTGGAAACACACTCCCTGACCCCCCACTACAGTCACTAACCCCCCTCTACAGCCCGTGACCCCCCTCTACAGCCCCTGACACCCCCACTACAGCCCCTGACCCCCTCTACAGCCCCTGACCCCCCTCTAAAGCCCCTGACACCCCCACTACAGTCCCTGACCTCCCTCTACAGCCCCTGACACCCCAGAAGTGAAAAAAGGTATTGCTTCACTTTAAGTACATTTTCGTTTTACATACATGCTTTGGTCCCATTGTGTACTTAAAAGTGGGGTATGCCTGTACACAAAAGGGTTTTACATTTTGTGACAGATGTGGACCCATATGGACAGTTCCATGCCTCTCTTAAAGTGGCATTTAGCTAGTCACATTTTAGAGAATAAGTACAGAACGTACAGAGAGCAACTGCCCCCAGACCTGTAAGATTAGAAGAATAATTTCCTTATCTTAGGTTTAAGTTGTGTCCTTTATGTGTGTATATGTCCAGTGTCTACATCATACCTCCCAACCTTTTGAGATGGGAATAAGGGACACCTATCAGCAAAAGTATGCAGGCATAGGATACACCCCTGACCCCTTAAAGGAGAATTGTACAAAAAAACAAGATTGGTTAAACCCACAAGTGCTTTTTTACCACTACTATTCCTTTATATTGGCTTTTGAAATTTACAAATGCAGCAATTTAGAAATTGGATGAAAGGTTTAGCACCGGAAAACACTTTTTGATAGATAAAAAGTGAATTTTATATACATCTATATAGATCAGACCAAAATGAGGGACAAATGAGGAGGAATGAGGGACAGAGGGACATTGCTCCAAATCAGGGACAGTCCCTCGAAATCAGGGACAGTTGGGAGACATGATACATTCATACCTAATGTTCTCATACCAGCACTTGTTACTTGCTAATAGGAATGGGCTCAGGCGTGTTCGGATCGTAGTCCAACTCACCTGAGCAATCCCACCAGGAAGCCACCACTGTACACTGCCAATCATGAGCAGCGTGTGTATGTCCAGCTGCGGGCCAGGAAATGTCTCACTGCCTATGATTGGCAGTGTGCAGTGACGACTTCCTGACAGGATTGCTCAGATGGGTTGGACTAGGATTCGAACACGCCTGAGCACATCCCTACTTGCTCACTGTCTATATTGTGCACCAATCACAAACTGCTGAATGGTTTTGCTTTAAAAAGATAACCTCAGCTTTGTCTGTGATAAGCATTGTTGTTCTTAGGTGCGTTACTTTGTTTTGGATAGAGTGGAGAGGGATTAGAACATCTGCCAGATTTCATTGCTGTCTGTGCCCCCGTTAGCGAGATTTACTCTCTCTATTTGTCCTGTTTACCATTATCATCTAAAATTAAAGTAAAAGGAGATCTCAAATTGTGGGTTGACATCAGAACCACGGGATTCTCTGACTTTGGCTATGGGACAGGAAATGAATGAAAATATCCCCAATGGGTTACAGATGGGCAAAAAAAAAAAGACAGGGGTTATAACCCTCCCTTACTCTATCCAAAATGAAAATATTGCCTTTAGTAATACTTTAAAGCTGGCGATAGATGGATCAAACTTTGGTTAGTTCAGCAGCAACTGTCCGAATTTAGATCCACCTATGGCTGATTCCATTAGAGAGAAGTTGATATAATGAAGGACTTATCTTGATCAGAACTGTTGGAAAACTTTCAGTATATCAGAGCCTGCAGCCAATCACTGCAGTGGTGATCAGTGTATTCTGACAGTGGAGGAGTCCAGGTAAAGCGGGGAGGACCATGCCCAATCTGCATCCATTGATCTTTAAACTTCTGTTACCTGCTTTAATCTTTTCTAGACCTGACTCTCCTTAATCTCCTGGTAGCAAAAAAGTGAAAGTTCTGTATACTTGTCCTTATGCTGTCCTTATGCATGTCTTTTTGTCACCTAATGCTCCAGTTGTTGCATCAAACTATATGTCAGGACAAAATAAATAAATACGATGTACCCCTACCCATTCACCTAAGGTAAAAAGTGTAAATAAAAAAAAAAACGACACAATTTTTTAAAATATTTTATTGCACAGCTCCGGGGGTCTTCTTCCGTCTTGGGGGGTCTTCTCGCCCGGCTTTCTTCTTCGTTGCCACCGTCGTCTGGGGGTTTTGTTCCGACTTCGGGGGTCTTCGGGGGTCTCTTCTGTTCTTGCCGGTGGCCGGGGCTTCTGATCCTGTCGTCGCTGTCGTCGCCGCCGCCTTCTGCTTCTTGTTCTTCTTTCTTCATCCGATGTTGACACAACGCTCTCTCTGGCCGTAATGGCAGAGACACGCTGTGATTGTCCGCCGGAAAGTCCGAGCATGTGTACGCCGCATTAGTGTCAGATTTGTCTTCCGCAATGTCGCAGTTCCACTAAAAATGATCACCGCCATGACTAGTAAAAACAATAAAAAAATTAAAAGTCCATAAACCTATGCCATAGTTTGTAGACGCTATAACTTTTGTGCAAACCAATCAATATACACTCATTGGGATTTTTTTACCAAAAACATGTAGCAGAATACAAATTGGCCTAAACTAATGAGGAAATTAGATTTTTTAAATTTTTTTAGTGGATGTGTTTAACAGCAGAAAGTAAAAAAATATAATTTTTTTTTCAAAACAGTCAGTCTTTTTTTGTTTATAGCGCAAAATGTAAACCACAGAGGTGATCAAAAACCACCAAAAGAAAGCTTTATTTGTGGCAAAAAAAGGACATCCAATTGTCAGGTAAAATAAATATTGCAAAAAAAAAGGGGGTAAAACCTTCCGGAGCTGAAGTGGTAAAAGACCTCAATTCACAAAGCTTTACCACTCACTTTTCGGCAATATAGCTGTAATTTTTATTTCAGTTTCATTGGATTTAAAGCAGAACTAAACCAATTGATTTAAGTTTAAAAAAAACTCTTACATTCAATGCATTCCGGCATGTCACATTTGCTTGTGTCCTCAACCAAATTGTCAAACCATCAAATGGCTAGTGTCATACCTAATTGCATATGCAACACAAGGGCAGTTTCAGATCAAAAGAGGCTAAGATGGCAGCTTCCTTGACTGAAAAGGATAGAATTTAATTCTTCTTTAACTGAACATAACTGTCACAAAAAAATAAGGATACATATCTTTGTGTTAGCTTTGCGTACTTAGCCTCCTGCGAGTACAAAGAAATACCTATTTCTGTGTTCATTCACATTGCTGCGATGTGGGAACCCTGCGAATACTCTGCGGGTTCCCGCATCACATGTCTCCCGGCGGCAGTTCACACTGCTCTATGCAAACTGCTGGGAGTGTCAATTAAAAGTTAAAGACACCCCCAAATCAGTTTGCAGATCGCAGTGCGATCTGCAAACTCGGACAGGAATTTGATTGCATGGGTGTGAACACCCATGCGATCCGATTCTGCTGTGGATCAAAAAAAGGGTCCTGTGCGAGTTTGGTCCGAATGCGATGCAAATTCAGATATACTATCTGTATGGCTGAAATTGCACAGAGATTGCATGTGATTTGCAGTGTGGTGCGAATCACATTCGATCTCGGACATCGCAGCAGTGTGAACCGGCCCTAACTGTCAGAAATGCACTCCCCATGTGGAATGATATTACAGCCTTTTTGTGGACTGAAATTGAAAGACTATGTGTCAGCCCTGTTCGGAGCGTTGGAGTATGTAACGTGTGCCGAGTGCCGATGATGTCATCACCACGCTTGTTACACTGATGCTAATAGTGCTAATAGTGAGCTGTCCTACGCTGAGACCATGCATATGCTGTTAATATGAGGTGTTTAACTATTGTGGACATGCAGAGAAAGAGTTGGGTTAAAGCGGAGCTGCACCCGCACAAAAAATATTAAAAGTCAGCAGCTACAAATAGTGCAGCTGCTGACTTTTAATAAATGGGCACTTACCTGTTCCTGGTTCCAGCTCGTCTCTCGCTGCCCCGCCGTCAGGGAATTAGGAAGTGAAGACGCAACGTCTTCACTGCCCGGTCCCTACTGCGCATGCGCGAGCCGCGCTGCGCGCCCCTATTGGTCCCCGCTGTGTCCTGGGAACTGTGTTTCCCAAGACACAACGGGGCAGCTCCGGATAAGGGGCGGGGCAGCTCCGGATAGGGGCGGGGCAGCTATCCGGAAGTGGGTGCACCCCCCTCCCCCCTGAAAGGTGCCAATTGTGGCACCGGAGGGGGGGAGGAATCCGATAAGCGGAAGTTCCACTTTAGGGTGGAACTCCGCTTTAAGCACACAGTATGTGGAGAAGAGCTCATCCTGTTTTATAATAACCGCTTTTTTGCTTTGAGGTCAGAATTAGAGGTGAGCATAACTATATACTACTTATCTTAAGAATCTTATCTTTGATATGACACTGGATGTTACAAGTCAACAATAAAGATTATTGTTTCTTGATTTTTAGTTCTTAACCACTTCCCACCCAAGGTACATACCAGTATGTCCTCTGGATTTAGAGGTTATATCAGGATGATGCCTGCACCTACAGGCATCATTCCAGTATCATTCTTTTCAGCCGGGGACTCCATTTCAGGCAGAAGTGACATGAGTGGCTAATTAGCTACTCAATCCCTTCTGTAAGTTGCGGAAGGGGGTCCAACTCCCCTCCCGCCACTGCCTCTCCTGGGCTCTCTTGTTCTATTGTGGAGGCGGGGAGCGATGCAGCCGGTAGTGAAGGCTGTCCTGTACAGAGAGAGAGGAACTGACGTCATACCCTTCTCTCTGTAACCCTGGAAACCGGGTGCGACGAGTAGTTTGTCACTTCAGGTTCTGCCTCTTTGTTTACCTGGCCACCATTGGCCAGGAAAGCAGCCGATCGGACCGATCTCTGTCTAATCGGCTGCATGGGGGGCTAGAGGGGACTAGTAGACCCCAAATCTCTCCATAAAGATGACCTGTCATAGCCCATGCTGTCACAAAGGATGTTATTCATCCCTTGTGATAGTAATAAAGTCAGTGTAAAAAACAAAAATTAGTATTAACCATTTAAGGACCAAGCCTCTTTTTGACACTTGTTTACAAGTTTTTTTTTAATCAAAACGGTTTTTATTGAACACATTAAATAACTTCCAATGCACAAGCTATAACTTTTGAACAATGACAGTTGCACATTCGAGTTAACGTTGCAGTAGCTACAGATCGAAACATTGCATACACTTACTCACTTCCACATTGCCTTCTTATGGACATAAATACCTTCATACATGTATCATATATATAGCATATTCACCCCAAGGGACAATGTAGAAGTCGAGACAGTACCAATACGAACATCAGAGTGAGAGCAATAATTCTAGCACCAGACCTCCTGTGCAACTCTAAACTGGTAACCTGTAAAGGCTTTAAAGCATAGCCTATGGAGAATTTTAGGCACAGTAGTTTACCGTCATTCCACGGGCAGACACAATTTTAAAGCGTGACATGTTAGGTATCTATTTACTCTGCATAATATCATCTTTCACATTATACTAAAAATCGGGCTAATGTTTTTTTTTTTTATTATTCATGAAAGTGTTTTTTCCAAAAAAATTGCATTTGAAAAAACGCTGCGCAAATACTGTGTGACATAAAAAATTGTAACACCCACCATTTTATCGTTGTGTATTTCTGATATATATAAATATTCTCAGTATTGTAACATTTTTATTATATAGAACGCTTCAATATATTCTTTTTTATTTTATTTTACTTATATAATCAGTGTGTTGAGTAAACTGTTCAGTGGTAGCAACATTATGTTTTTTCTTTATGCATTTATGATTATTTATTTTGGTCTATTTATTTTATAATAGTGCAGGGATTTTTTTCAACTTTTTTTTATATAAAGATACAATGCGATGTACAAATGGTTGGCTTGAATTACTTAATAAAGTTGTCTTTAGTGACAAAAGTGGTAAGACTCAATTTATACAATCCTATGTAGTCTCCCCTTGCTGACTAAGGCAACAATGCATAACTCCACACCTGCTCCTTTGGGTTTCAACAGTGTTCCAGATTGTAATGGTGTAGGTCAAAGGAGCTGGTGGGAGGAACCACACTGCATGCAGAAGGGTACAGACATATGACACATCCGTAAGTGTCAAACTTTTGTTTTATCTCTTCCTGTGATCCCATTAAAAAGATTTTCCCTTGCTGTGTCCCTGTGACACAAGGACGAAAAATGGAGGAAGCAGTCTTTATTGGGACAGGAAGGCATGAACATTAACAAAAAAGTGTCAGATGTTCTTACAGTTCATCACTCAACTGTTTTGGTTTTGTCTGTATCCCTGTTGAAGAGATATAATATCAGTTATTGTATTGACAGTAAGTTAGTGGGAATCTCCCCAATAGGGATACAAAAAATTAAATTTGCCATAGGCTTTAACCATGTCCTACTCTACTGCAGTTTTGTCTAGAGTCATTATTAGTTATATAGTTAAAGTTATAGTTCTTTATAAATAAAAAAAGACCCACTTACTTACTTTTAGCAAGTTTTCTCAAGTTTTCTCAATATCTACAGAACTAATGCAATACAAAGAATTACCGCTCCAAGGTAACTTGCTCTGTTTGCAACAGGAACTGAAGTAGAAAAGATGTAGCTGGATAGCCGCACTTGGAGTGCGGCTATCCAGCTACATCTTTTCTACTACAGAACTAATGCAGGTACATTTCCCAAAGTTGAGTCCCTGGAATTGAAAGAATTATCTTTTGTTCTGAGGACAACTCAAAAATGTCAGATTCCCCCTTATTTTTTAAAGGTCACCAATACTCCCCAATCTCCCCAGTAGGGACACAGTCCACAAGTAAAACTTGAGAGAGGATCTCACCCTTTCTCACTTTAGCTAAAACTAAAGATACACTTTACTTTTATTCCTAAATGACACATTCTGGCTTTTTTGTGGTTGAAATATTGATTTTAATAAGAATCTGTTTTATTTTTAGCATTTGTGGTATGAAGAACTTCTAAACTATGTTGTTGGAAGTATATTTTCATAGCCTACAGAGTATTCCCTCCCTAAAAGCAAGTAATATCTGACTCATTTTATAGACACACATCAACAGTGTATCATCGCTTCCTGTTCTTAATAATTTCACAAGACGGTTTCGTTTAATTAGGTTGCAGAAGGCATCATAATGATGATTTTGCATGTAATACCAGAAATGCCTTTTTAAAAAACTACAAGTCAAATATGTGGCACTTGGCAGAGTAACCACAAATGTGAGTCTTCAGCAGCTGTCAAGACTGTAATTTTACAAGGTAAAACTAGAATATACAATTTGAAAGCAACGGTATAAAGCAAATAAGCCACAAGGTATGCAAAGCAACCTCTTCTTGTTACACCATTGGGTGGTCTCTGAGACTGTATAAATAAATTGTAGCGTTTAGCCATAACACACCTGAAGCCTTTAAATGTGCACAAGGAAATGGATGGAAATCATGAAGAATGGTATGTTTTATAAAGTAAAGCTTGTACAAACATTTTGTTTCCTTTGCATTTCCCTCGGCTTGCAATTGACTTCAGGACTTTACGTTAGAAGTTGAATATAGCTAAACAATCTGCTTTTGGATTGACTTTCTGTTTCTTTTATGGAGAATTAAAGGAACAGATCAAATGATCTAACCTTTGGACTATTTTAAACCTTATGTATATGCAAACGCATATATATATATCTATATATATCTATATCTATATAGATATATCTATATAGATATAGATATATATATACTGTAAATACAACAAAAATTAACCATTGCTTGATATACTTTCCATTACAATCTACATTTGCATGCTTGATTTCTGCAGTATGTTAAACTATGTGCAGTTCTTTTTTTTGCCCACTTTCCACTTTCATCTTATTGCATCTCAACTTGAACTTCCAGCAAATGTCTATGTACAAATTTGAAATACATTATTTCTGTCCATTTATTCCTGTGGCCCAGGCTCCTTTGCAGACTACAGTGCAGTTAAACAATACAGACTGTGACTGGATGGTGAATTGAGTAGCAGCAGGTTGATCTCTTCTCTTCTCTCTAACAAGGAAAAGCAATGGAATCTTGATCTGAGTCCCGACCCTCCCTCTCCCAATTGGAAAGTGAAGTGTTGCTGTCCACAGAGTTCTCAAAGGATAATATCAAGACAGATAGTTATATTTCAAAATTAGGGATGGGCGCAATGTTCGAGTCAAGCGTAAATTTGACTCGGACATCAGGTGTTAGTTTGTTCATAGAACAAACAAACATATAGGGCGCTTGTGGGGTGTTCCCCCACTGCAGTGCGCCCCATAATGCACTGCGATCTCGCAGTGCATTGAAGGCTGCTGATTGGCCAAAGCATGCACCTGACCTCTATGCTTTGGCCAATTACAACACAATATGCTCTTAGAGCCACAATTGGCCAAAGTCAGGGTGCCTTTTTGCCAATCGAGGCTCAGGGGTCCACGCCCCACACTATATAAGGCTGCTTATACGGTGGCCTTGTATAGTGTTTATGAATGGAGAGAAGTTAGCTAGTGGATTGACCATGTAGTCAGTGTAGTGTATATAATCATTAAGGATGACCTGAACCCCCCCCCCCATTCGGTTCTCACTAGAACTTGCGAACAGACAAAAAATTTGTGCGAACATAACAACACCGTTAAAATCTATGGGACACAAACATGAAAAATCAAAAGTGATAATTTTAAAGGCTTATATGCAAGTTATTGCCATAACAAGTGTTTGGGGGCCCGGGTACTGCCCCAGGGGACATGTATCAATGCAAAAAAAACTTTTTAAAACATCTGTTTTTTCAGGAACAGTGATTTTAAGAATGCTTAAAGTAAAACAATAAAAATGAAATATTCCTTTAAATATCGTGCCGGGGGGGGGGGGGGTCCCCTTAGTCTGTCTGTAAACTAGTGCATTTGCACCATGTTTAGAAAAGAACTGCAGCAAAATTACATTTCTAAAGGAAAAAATGTAATTTAGCCCTGGTTCACAGCGTTTTGACATGCGATTTGACATCTCAAATCGCATGTCAAATCAGCGGCAATTGTCGTCATTGGCACCATCCTAATCTGTGTGACTAGTTTCTCTACTACTTTTTGCGATTTTGGGGTGCAATTTACATTGACATCTTTGCAGAAACCTGCGCAGATGTCACTAAAATCGCCACTGAAATTGGGACTGACATGCGGGAGTGAAATCATGAGAGTTCAGCTGAACTTGCACGGCTTCATTCCCGCAGCTCAGTGGGAACCTGGGCTCAAAATTGCTCATGGCTGTAATATATTGCCAGATCCCGGCACTATAGATAAAAAATTATAAAAAAAAAAAAACAGTGTGGGTCCCCCCCCCCCCCCCCCCGAGTCCATATTAGGCCCGTCTGGTATGTACATTAAGGTGGACTCTACGCCAATGCTTTTTTTTTTTTAAATGGCATGGGGGCCCCCCCAAAATCCATACCACACACAAAGGACCTGGCATGGACGGGGGGAACCCATGCCATTTTTTTCTTAATTCTGTCATAGGGCTCCCTTTAACCACTTCGATAAACTATATTATATAGTATACACTGCACTATATACCCTGCACTGTATTATATATACTACACTGAGTGCACTATATACTCTGAACTGCAGTATATATACTATACGGACTGCACTATATACTCTGCTGAAAAATTGGGCCTTAGGTGTTGGTGGAGACCCCTCACAGTTACTCTTGTTGGGTGCAGGAACTGTTAAATATTATTTCAGAGGCTGCTTGCCCTCTTTTAGTGGCCTGTGAGTTTATGCCTCTCCTTGGAGGCCTTCCGGACATGATGGGTATTTTTTTTTTGTTAACACTGCAATACACTGTATTATATACTGTATACACCTCCTGAAGTGTATTTGAAACTGTACACACCCGAATTGACTGTATATATTGTATATATAGGCTACACTGAATGCAGAGTATATATATATATATATACTAGTAGACTGTGTATATATATATATATATATATATATATATCTCAAATATATTGCCTGTGAGGACTGAATATATCAAATATATTGCCTGTACTGACTGAATATAGAGTTTGCACTGTATATATAGGCTATGCTGAATGCAGAGTGTATATATATATATATATATATATATATATATATATATATATATATATATATAGCATCTCACAATAGTGAGTGCACCCCTCACTTTTTTGTAAATAATTTATTATATCTTTTCACGTGACAACACAAGAAATGTCACTTTGCTACAATGTAAAGTAGTGAGTGTACAGCTTGTATAACAGTGTACATTTTCTGTCCACTCAAAATAACCCAACACACAGCCATTAATGTCTAAACCGCTGGCAACAAAAGTGAGTACACCCCTAAGTGAAAATATCCAAATTGGGGCCTAAGTGTCAATATTTTATGTGGCCATCATTATTTCCCAGCACTGCTTTAACCCTCTTGGGCATGAAGTTCACCAGAGCTTCCCAGGTTGCCACTGGAGTCCTCTTCCACTCCTCCATGACGATGTCACGGAGCTGGTGGATGTTAGAGACCTTGCGCTTCTCCACCGTTTGAGGATGCCCCACAGATGTTCAATAGGGTTTAGGTCTGGAGACATGCTCGGCCAGTCCATCACCTTTACCCTCAACTTCTTTAGCAAGGCAGTGGTCATCTTGGAGGTATGTTTGAGGTTGTTATGTTGGAATACTACCCTGCAGCCCTGTCCCTGAAGGGAGGGGATCATGCTCGGCTTCAGTATGTCACAGTATTTGTTGGCATTCATGGTTCCCTCAATGAACTGTAGCTCCCCAGTGCTGGCTGCACTCATGCAGCCCCAGACCATGACACTCCCACCACCATGATAGAATGTAGGCAAGACACATTTGTCTTTGTATGGATCACCTGGCTGCCACCACACACACTTGACACCATCTGAACCACCACAGGACATGGTTCCAGTAATCCATGTCCTTGGTCTGCTTGTCTTTAGAAAACAGTTTTTGGGCTTTCTTGTGCATCATCCTTAGAAGAGGCTTCCTTCTAGAACAACAATCATGCAGACCAATTTGATGCAGTGTGCAGCGTATGGTCTGAGAACTGACAGGCTGACCCCCCCCACCCCTTCAACCTCTGCAGCAATACCGGCAGCACTAATACTTTTATTTCCCATAGACAACCTCTGGCTATGACGCTGAGCACATGCACTCAACTTCTTTGGTTGACCATGGCGAGGCCTGTTCTGAGTGGAACCTGTCCTGTTAAACCACTGTATGGTCTTGGCCACCGTGCTGCAGCTCAGTTTCAAGATATTGGCAATCTTCTTATAGCCTAGGGCATCTTTATGTAGAGCATTAATCCTGCATATACTCTGCATTAACCCTGCATATACTCTGCATTACCCAGCCAATACTCTGCGATACTCTGCATTACCCAGCCAATACTCTGCGATACTCTGCATTAACCTGCATATACTCTGCATTAACCCTGCATATACTCTGCATTACCCAGCCAATACTCTGCGATACTCTGCATTACCCAGCAATACTCTGCGATACTCTGCATTACCCAGCCAATACTCTGCGATACTCTGCATTACCCAGCCAATACTCTGCGATACTCTGCATTAACCCTGCATATACTCTGCATTACCCAGCCAATACTCTGCGATACTCTGCATTACCCAGCCAATACTCTGCGATACTCTGCATTACCCAGCCAATACTCTGCGATACTCTGCATTAACCCTGCATATACTCTGCATTACCCAGCCAATACTCTGCGATACTCTGCATTAACCCTGCATATACTCTGCATTACCCAGCCAATACTCTGCGATACTCTGCATTAACCTGCATATACTCTGCGATACCCAGCCAATACTCTGCGATACTCTGCATTAACCCTGCATATACTCTGCGATACCCAGCCAATACTCTGCGATACTCTGCATTACCCAGCCAATACTCTGCGATACTCTGCATTACCCAGCCAATACTCTGCGATACTCTGCATTAACCCTGCATATACTCTGCATTAACCCTGCATATACTCTGCATTACCCAGCCAATACTCTGCGATACTCTGCATTACCCAGCCAATATACTCTGCGATACTCTGCATTACCCAGCCAATACTCTGCGATACTCTGCATTACCCAGCCAATACTCTGCGATACTCTGCATTAACCCTGCATATACTCTGCATTACCCAGCCAATACTCTGCGATACTCTGCATTACCCAGCCAATACTCTGCGATACTCTGCATTACCCAGCCAATACTCTGCGATACTCTGCATTAACCCTGCATATACTCTGCATTACCCAGCCAATACTCTGCGATACTCTGCATTAACCCTGCATATACTCTGCATTACCCAGCCAATACTCTGCGATACTCTGCATTAACCCTGCATATACTCTGCGATACCCAGCCAATACTCTGCGATACTCTGCATTAACCCTGCATATACTCTGCGATACCCAGCCAATACTCTGCGATACTCTGCATTAACCCTGCGATACTCTGCATTAACCCTGCGATACCCAGCCAATACTCTGCGATACCCAGCCAATACTCTGCGATACCCAGCCAATACTACAGTGGGGAGAGGATGTGGATATTACAGTGGGGGAGATGACGTGGATATTACAGTGGGGGAGATGACGTGGATATTACAGTGGGGGAGATGACGTGGATATTACAGTGGGGGAGATGACGTGGATATTACAGTGGGGGAGATGACGTGGATATTACAGTGGGGGAGATGACGTGGATATTACAGTGGGGACTATATGGTGGCGGAATTTTCACAGGTTTTTGCAAATTCAATTATTTGCTGATCCGAAAAATGATCCGATCCGTGACTCCTGATCCGAGGATCGATCCGATCCGTGAGTTTTTTGATCCATTGCACCCCTAGCCCTGATAGTATGCAGCACAGGTCCCGCAGCCCGATGGAGCATGTCCAACCCGGCGCCTCACTAGTTGTTGATAGGACCTACTGCGCCTCCCGGGTCCCGCCCCTCTGTTAGCATCAGTGTCCTTTACGGCTGTTGGCTACAACGTGCCTGTGTAACAGCAGTCGGGAGGTGCAGCAGAACAGCGCTGAAGCCGGACACAGATGTAAGAGGGACACAGATGTGACTGTTGGAGCGATAACACCAAATTTAACACACCTGCTCCTCATTCACACCTGAGACCTTGTAACACTAATGAGTCACGTGACACCGGGGAGGTAAAATGGCTAATTGAGCCCAATTTCAAAATTTTCACTTAGGGGTGTACTCACTTTTGTTGCCAGCTGTTTAGACATTAATGGCTGTGTGTTGAGTAATTCTCAGGGGACAGCAAATTTACACTGTTATACAAGCTGTACACTCACTACTTTACATTGAAACAAAGTGTAATTTCTTCTGTGTTGTCACATGAAAAGATAGAACAAAATATTTACAAAGCTGTGAAGGGGTGTACTTACATTTTTGAGATAATATATATATTAGGGCTGTTACTGATTAAAATTTTCGTGTTTGATTAATCAATTTTTTTTTTAAATTGATTAATCAACTAATTTCGATTAATTGTAACGTACATACAGATCCAACTACCTTTAGCTGATCTCCTTGCATTGCAACTCTGCATTAGTCAGTGGTAAATGTGGTATACACACAAATACGTTTTAAATTCAAACTGTAGCACTGACGTAAGTAATTTTTTTTTCCACAGTAGCGTGACAATCCCTCCACCTCTGGTCTAACTAATCACTCTCACCTTATGGCATGGACCCCTGTGCAAACATGTGGTCATGCAAGCGGGTATCAAAAGGGTTAACATGGACCATAAACTTCTCTCACGTCTCCTTAGATCTCAGCAAGGACGCCAGGTCATGGGTAGAAAGAAAAGATCTAAGTGCTCACCGCTTAAGTATAAGATTTAATTTTTGTGTTCAAACACAAAATACTCACATAAAGATGATAAAAACACAGCATGTAAAGCCGACAATGGTGTTAGTTCCATAGGGTAGCAGCGGGTGACGTCATGCGTAGCTCCTCCCCCGTACACGTTACTTTCAATCAGAACTTCAACGTCACAGGACTCCTCCCCTTCCCTTTGTTATGGGACTAAGGCTCTTGGTGAAGGGGGGAGGAGTCGCGTGACATTGATGTCCGTGACGTCACTGGAACTGGATCTCCGACGGAACTCCCTGAAGACCCGGAAGTCGGCAGAGAGGTGAGTACCGATCAAAATAATTTTGATCGATCAAAAAAATTAACGATTAAACAATTAATCGAGGAATTAATCTTTAATTTCCACAGCCCTAATATATATACACACGAGTCTGACTATATATATATATATATATATATATATATATATATATATATATATATATCAAATACACTGCCTGTACTGACTGGATATAGAGTTGAGACTGTATATACTGTATAGGCTACGCTGAATGCAGAGTATATATATATATATATATATATATGTATATATATATATATATATATATATATATATATATATATATATATATATATATATATATATATATATATATATATATATATATATATATATATATATATATATATATATATATATATATATATGTATATTAATAGACAGTAAGAGGGGTTTCAATGTAAGAATATAGAGTATGGGCGAATAGAGGACACCCTTGTTGTCAGGAATGTACTTGCCGAGATGCCGAGAGCAGTTCACCCTTGCGACCCAGCGCAGTTTGCCCCCTGGAGGTGGTACAGGGAGCAAATGGCACCAAGAGGCACAGGTCACCCCCGTTTGGTAGGTGGAGTTTGCGTGAAGGTCCAGTGGGATTGAAGACTGAGTCCGGGTAGGCAGACGGGCAAACAGGTGCTGTAGACAGGTGCGCAAGAACCAGGCTGGGGGTCAAACACAGGCAGTCACTATAAGTCAGCGCGGGCTGAGAAGGGGTGTCTTTGAGAGACACAAGGCAAGTCCAGGTTACAGGGCAGGCAGACAGGTGCAGCAGACAGGTACTCAAGAGCCAGGCTGAGGGTCAAACACAGGCAGTCACTATATGTCAGCGCAGGCTGAGAAGGGGTGTCTTTGGGAGACACAAGGCAAGTCCGGGGTCACAAGCAGTGGGTCAGGCAAGGAGACAGGAGGCAGGTCTGGGTAACAGGCAGAGGGTCAAACACAGGAGAGAAGCGGAGTCCGTATAACAAGCCAGGGGGTCAAGGTCCAGGAGGTAGGCAGCAGAGTCAAGAACAATCCGGGTCACAACGGGTCAAGCAGATGCAGAAAACAGGATCACAGGTACAGGTACAAACCAGCAAGGCGCCTGTGCGCCAGAGCGGCTTTTAAAGGCGCCAAGATGACGCTAGGCGTGCGCCAGTGGGCTCGGACGCGCGCCAGTGCGCATGTGTGTGCGCTGGACCGCCGGGCCGGAACTGTGCATGTGCCGAAACGCCGTTCCGCTGCGCATGCATGCAGGAATGCGGCCAGATCGTCTGGAAGGTCTGTTCTCCTGACACTTGTCTAGTGCCGTTCTGTATGGGCAAGGTGTCTGATAAGTTGCCATTGACCTTGACACTTGCCCTTGGATTTACGTAAAGGGATCCAATGAAGGTACGCATATTGCTCCCCAATCCAAGAGCCTCGGGTACTGCATCCATATAATCCCAGGCCACTCGATCAAATGCCTTCTCTGTGTCCATTGCCAGGAAAAACCCTTCCCGCTGAGTAGAAGTGAGCCAATGATGTAGGTTCAGTTCTTTGATGGTGTTGTCCCTAGCTTCTTCTACCAGGGACAAAGCCCACCTGGTCTAGTCCTATCCAGGCCGGTATATGGTACGATAAGCGGGTTTCCAGAATTTTAGAGAAAAGCTTTACATCAACATTCAAAAGTCAAATTGGCCTGTAATTGGCTACATCAGTGGGATCTTTGTTTTCTTTAGGGATCACCAAGATGTACACTTCTAGTAAGGTTCCCGTGGGATAAGGGGTAGATGAGAGTGTGTTAAACTCTTTAAGGAAACGTGGAGCTAGAAGGTCTGCATAGAATTTGTAATATTGTGCCAAGAAGTCATCCGGCCCCGGACTTTTGCCAGGCGTTGTGCTCTTCAAGGCTTCTTCCCATTCCTCAGAGGACAACAGTCCTTCCAAGGCAGCCTGGTCGCTTTCAGATAGAGCGGTAGGGCTATACTTGCTAAGATAATCCCATAGTTATTCCGAGTGGGACCTGTCAGCTGTAGACCCACGGCTCGTCTCTTTAAGATTATAAAGTTTGCTATAAAAGCAAAGGAATTTTTGTGCAATGTCCTCATTTTTGGAGTGGACTGTTCCAGACTGGTCAGTCACATGATGGACAGTGAAGGCCAGGGGGCATTTTTGCGTAAATTTGGGCCAGTAGCTTCCCTGGCTGGTTGCCTTGTTCATAAAACAGTTTTTGTGATAGTATATGTCATCTGCGTACCCTTTTAAAGAGCTCCTCAACCAACAACCCGGGAACATTTATGTTGAGCCTCTAGTTTAGTTATCTTAGCAGAGAGGGTCAGTATCAGAGCTTGATGTTCCCTTTTTTCCCTAGCTGCAATCGCCAAAAGATGTCCCCTTATGACACATTTATGTGCCTCCCATTGAGTCATGGGTGTCACTTCTGCCGTGTCATTATGGCGGAAATAGTCGCTAACCGAATACTTTCTTCCTCTTCTGGTTCACTTTGGCCCTCACTGTGACTCACGTCAGGGGATTTGACATCCACAATGTCTGTGCTGGGTCCAGGAGTCAGATCCCATGGATCTAAAGAAAAATCCTGGGTGAACTGACCACACTCACTTTCCTCTAAAAATAAACAATACACCATTCATTAAGCCACCCCAAGTCACATCTGTTTCTAGCATCAATTTTGTTACATTAGTTGACCAACCTTGCACTTTGTCTGAAGTCAATGTTTGCTCCTGACTAGTGGACTCCACTATGCTGCACTGTGGTTATTTTTCTGTGAAAAATGCATAAAAAAAGGAAGGCTGATGATGACATTTTCCAGAGGGCAAACATTTGAGAAGTCCTGCAGTTGCCCCCACCCTTCTTGTCTCCTATGGGATACAGGATTAATGATGACCATCCTGGCAGACGTGACTGTGTGACTGGGAGCCCCGGGCCTCTCCTCTACTCATGTCTACACTGGCAGGGCTGCATTAATGGGCACTGATGAGCCAGGCAGCAACCAGAAAAGCATTCTTTACCCCTTAAATTCTGCCCTAAGCCCATGGCCTATGGTCCACCATAAACACCCCTGTCGGTGGCTAAATGAGTGTGTTTTAAGTTGGCACTTATGTTCTTGGGGGGGAAGATGGCCATGGTTCCCTTGTGGTGGCTTGGCTGGAGCCTCCTTTTTTTGTGCCTACCTGTTAAAAAAAGAAAAAACAATAAGTTCCCAAAAAAAAGGAATGTCCAAAAACATGACCAAATAAGAATGTTCATGTATGCTTTATATTTACCTTTCAGCTTTGGAATCCCAAGTCATACAAAGATTTTAGAAAAGCGTATATAGAATTCTCTAGAGCTACTTGGAGAAAGAACATATACAGACAGCTAATTTCCACATATACATATTGCTTAGATCCAAATATTGTTTACTTTTTTTATGATCTGATGTATGTACTCCATCTGGTCTTGTTCAGACCATCGTTTTCATATTTGGTACACTGAAAATTCGCACTGCAAAATGGCGATGACCTTCTCCAAAATGATGTCCTTTTTGGCTGTTGGGCCTTTCGTAATTGCGAAGCTTACAGACGTAATCATACTTCTCTAGGATGCGCACCATCTCCACCATCTCACCCTTGCTCATGGGGGTTGCTTTGTGCCTCCTATGAGCTCAACCACTGCGGGACTGGCTGTAATCTGACAAATCCGCCATGTTGCCCCTCCGGATATTCCGCCGTGTGTGTTGCATGCAGAAGAGAGATGGTCACGCCCCAGCGACATGGCGCATTGAGAGTCGAGTTTGAAGCATGAGCAGTGTGTCTAAAGCCAGAACGCACGGCCGATGGAACACACGAAATGAGCAGAAAACTAAGGAACAATTGTAAATTGGGGCATAGGTGGGTAGTGGCCTATACTGCTTAGATTGAGGCCTATATTGGGACCAGCTTATGGGTTAAGCCAGACATTATGCTTTGTCTTATTTTCTGTCTTGCAGGCATCATATCATCATAACGGATAAGTTCACTTCGCCAGAATTTCTCCCCAATTCATTAACCTTTACCGGGAGCTGCCCTGTCTCTGGAAGGTGAAGAGTAGAGACTACTCAAATAAAATAATGAGGAAGGCAGCATTGGAGAAACTAGTAGAGTTGTGCAAACCTGTGTACCCCAGGGCAGACACCAGCTATGTAAAGAAAAAGATAGACAACCTTCGGACTACAATTAAAAGGGAGCTGAACAAGGTTCTGGACTTTGATAGATCTGGAGCAGCAACGGATGACCTATATGTCCCCAGACTGTGGTATTACCACAGCCTGCGTTTTTTGACAGACCATACAGAACCCAGGACATTGCTGTCTATGCTCCCTTTGATGTCTGCTGAGGCCACAGCTCCTGAGGTCTGCACAGGTCCTGATGCACAGGATAAAGATGTAGAGGAGCCACATTTGACCCAGGTATAGGATTGTTGAACATATTCGTATCCAAAAATACAATGATTATAACTAGACGTTATTGGGAAAAGAAGTTTCCATATCAATATAGTGACCAAAAATTATTTGAACAAGAATGAAAAATGCTGGGGTCAGAATGATAGTCTTTTCTATTTCTCAACATTCAATTTGCAATAGTGAGGAGATCAAAACTGTGTGTGATTGATGATAAAACCCTAAAAAAGATTCTAATTATGTCCCATTTTCATACACAGGGAAGTGTCAGTCTGGAGGAGCCAGCAGCCAGACAGAGTTCCAGTACCCTCCCCTACACCCTCCTACTAAAAGGGCCAGGAAGAGCAGGAATCTGGAGGAGGCCACAGCTGCCTTCCTCAGCCAGGCCACTACTGCCATCTGGACAGACCCAGATGAGACTGAAGCATTTGGGTGTGTGACAGCCAATAAATTAAGGCAGATGGCCGGTGAGCAAAGGAGCAGGTGTGAGGAACTCATCCTGCAGCTCCTTAACAAGGGGGTGAGGGGCCAAATTTCAGAAAGCACACACATTTTTGATTTTGTGGCCCCACCTCCACCACCTCTTAAGCCAACTCACACACCACAGCCACCCCATCCACCACAGCAGCATGGCGGTCAGTGGCAATACCAGCCACAAGAACCCCAACAACCCTGCTGGTCTGGGGATTTTCACCCCTTCCCCACTTACTAATTTCTATTCTTTTTTTTCTTTTTTTAAATAATGTTTTTATTTGTTATATTTTCTATATTTTTGTATGCATGGAATGCACTTTTTGGTTAAGTTCCTTGTATTTGGATGGCAGATAGCATGTCTAATTAATTTTTTTTTTCTGCACAATAAAAAAATTGTGTAGAATAATACTTGACTATGTGGTTTATTTCAAATGACAGTTTGGTAGTAGGCAGTTACACTAATAAAAATACAATGTAAAATTAACAAGGGACACCAACATAGTTGTATCTTTGATCTTAAAATCTCCGGGATAATGGTGTTGTGGTAACTTGCCCAAAAAAACTAACAACAAGCATAATAATAATATTCTTGATATCTTGATCTTGATCTTGAAAGCAAATGCCTTTTAAAATGTTTGCCATAACTCCATCAGTATCACCAGCAAAGCAGCTTCATTATTATCCCATTAAAGAAGAAGAGAATGTGCGCTGCATTTCGACATTTCATAACTTCCTGCGTCATGAATGTTAATTCTCCATTACGAACGCTAGTTTACAAGACGGAGCTAGTTTACAAGACGGCTCGTTCCTTGGATTTGTGTACTGACCATACGAAAATCAGACGTGGAGCCCTTGTTCGCCAAAAATTGACTAGCCTGTCATCCTACTTTTGTTGGCCGAACAACAATTGACAAAAGGAGTGTACTAACAGTAAGATTTTAGGACAACAGTCTATCCCCTGCCAACAATCGTACCGTGTCTACGAGGCTTAAGACTTGTGCTGCATCTTGTCATGCAGAAAAGTGCATCAGCTTTTTTGAGGGGGCAGAATCACACATTCGGGCCACATAGACTTTGATTTATTAAAATTATGAAACACAATTTTTTTTTTGTATATGTAGCCAGGTGCAGGACTACAGAAACATGGAGAAGGAGATATTGTCCATTTTACAGTTTTCTTTCAGTTACTACTGCTATGCCGAATGTTGTGTTTCACTATCCCCTTCAGCCAACAGGAGGAGAGCTATAGGAAGGAAAACCCATGGACTTCTATGCAGAACTCTGAGGATCATGGAAATTAGAGTCCGGGACATCAACCATAGAGTGAGACTTATGGATCCTTACATTACAGTTCCCATAGGACACTGAGGAGGAGAGGGAGTGCTGGAATAAGTTTTGCCAGACTGTACTGGAAACTTCTTTCTCTTGGCAGCCATGGGAGTCCATGTGAGCACATCAGCCTGTGTGTACATATCTCTGTGCTAAAAGGTTGTTTATTTAGCAAAGTGATTTTACACCTTGCAAGGGAAATAGTATTAAATGAGGTGAACCTGTCTTAATTTTGAATACCCAATCGTGTGTGAGGGAGATTAACAAAAAAAAAAAGGATTCTTTAATATTCATTTTACTATGTGAAAAGCCTCTGCTCTTTTAACCACCTCCCACTCGTCCACTGCACATATACGGCCAGGTGGGCGCTTCCTTCTTCCCGTGCAGCGATGCGCTCGTGTCACCTGGACACAGAGCATCTCCGATTGACAGGAGGGCTCTGTGATTGGCCCTCCTGATCACATGACAACTGTGTCCAATCACAGCCGTCATGTGATGTAAATAAAGAGCCGGTTGCTAGGTCGATCGGCTCTCTTCTCCTCACACGGAAGATGTCAGTGAGGAGAGGAGAGCGGATCGCTGAAGCCAGCTGGTGATCAGTGAGTATGAGCTGTTTTTTACAGCTTTTTGCACACTGATCACCGGCCCAGTGTCCCCACACAATGTAAACACACAATGTCCCCAAAATAGTGTCTCCAAAACACTGTCCCCACACACATTTTCCCACACATGTCCCCACAGAGTAAAAACACCTGTCCCCCACATATGTAACAGTAAAATCATATGTCCTAATGATCATCTGACCGCATATGTCCAAGATCATCTGCGCACATCTGTACATGATCATCTGTGTACATATGTCCGTGATTACATAAACCAATTATTATACACTTAACGGGATTTTTTTTACCAAAGTCATATAGCAGAATACATTTTGGCTTAAATTTACGACAAAATTTGATTTTATTGAATTTATTTTAACCGCTTCCCGACCGCCTCCTGTAGATATACGTCAACAGAATGGCACGGGCAGGCAAAAGCACGTACCTGTACGTCCCCTTTAATTTGCCTGCCCGGGGGGCGCGCGCGCGACCCGGTCGGGAGCTCCGTGACCACGGCCGCGGGACCAGCGGACCCGATCGCCGCTGGTATCCCGCGATCGGGTTACGGAGCTGAAGAACGGGGAGAGGTCTATGTAAACAAACCTCTCCCCGCGCTTCCTACACTGACTGTCAGTGATCGGCGGTTCCCTGTCATCGGGAACGCCGATCAATGACGTCAGACGTACAGCCACGCCCCCCTACTGTAAAAAAAAACACAACACGTCACACTGACTCCTCCCCGCCCCCTAGTGGTTAACCCCCTAACTACAACTGTCATTTACATAGGAATCAGTGCTATTTAAATAGCAGTGATTGCTGTATAAATGACAAATGTCCCAAAAATGTGTCAAAAATGTCCGATGTGTCCGCCAAAATGTCGCAGTCACAATAAAAATCGCTGATCGCCGCCATTACTAATAAAAAAAAAATATTAATAAAAATGCTATAAAACTATCCCCTATTTTGTAAACGCTATAACTTTTGCGCAAACTAATCAATAATCGCTAATTGCGATTTTTTTTACCAAAAATATGTGTAGAAGAATACGTATCGGCCTAAACTGAGGAAAAAAAAAATGTTTTTTTTATATATTTTTTGGGGATATTTATTATAGCAAAAAGTAAAAAATATTGCATTTTTTTCAAAATTGTCGCTCAATTTTTGTTTATAGCGCAAAAAATAAAAACCGCAGGGGCGATCAAATACCACCAAAAGAAAGCTCTATTTGTGGGAGAAAAAGGACGCCAATTTTGTTTTGGAGCCACGTCGCATGACCGCGCAATTGTTAGTTAAAGCGACGAAGTGCCGAATTGCAAAAAGGGGCCTGGTCCTTTGGCTGCCAATTGGTCCGGGGCTGAAGTGGTTAAAACAGAAAAAAAAAAATTTGTATAATTTTCAACCTTTTTGTCGCTTATATCCTAAAAAAAAAAAATGTGAATAAATACCACTCTATTTGTGTGAACAAAATGATAAAAATTTCATTTGGGTACCGTGTTGCATGACCGCGCATTTCTTATTGAAAGTGCAAGAGCGCTGAAAGCTGAACATTGGTCTAGGAAGGAAAGGGGCGAAAGTACCCAGTATTGAAGTGGTTAATAAATCAGCCCCTTTGGGATTTTTTCACATCAATGAGTCAAAGGGTGAAGTGAAAATTTGCAAAAAATATTAAATCATTAGGAAAGTAAAAAAAATAAAATAAATTGAAAGGTTAATGTGTTTCCCATCTGACCTGTCTGCACTAGATATATGTAAAAAAACTAAATAAAAATGTATTTATTTATGTCCACTGAATGATTTATCGGTCATTACATGATGGCACCATCGTTTGCGCTCATGGCCGAATGTTTGTTTTTCGAAGCTGTGTTCGGCCGATTTTTCGTATTGTGTATGGCCAGCATAAGTGTCTGTTTTCTTTAGTGCACTCTCCAGCAACAAAAAAGTTAATAAAAAGAAAAGAAAGATTAAAAAATCATCCTGCGAACATAAACCTAAAATGAGGATGATGCATCAATGCCATTATTACTAGCACTTTATCTGATGTCTTAAATGCAGCGACATTAAGCTGTGGTCTAAAATATGAGGATGGATGAGATTCCTTTTTTTTATCTTGACTATGACTTATAGCTATCCATCTTGTTAATATTACTCTTTCTAGGACAAACTGTAGAATGTGCTTTGATCATCTGTAGAAGATATATGAAGCCGTTAGGTCGAAACTTCGGTGGAAAAGAGGCACCTCTAGAAAAAAAAAAAAAAAATCAGCTGAAACCAATTTTAAGATTTGCTTTCCGAAGAAAAGCTGCTCTGAAGAACTGACACTGCATGTAGTCCACAATTTATACTTTTTATTGCAAACAATAAATATTGCTTTTTAACATGTCACATATTGGATTTGCTATTAATTCTCAGCAAGGGTTTATAATATACAGTATGTTATAAAAAGCTGGTAAGTAAATGCTATCTGGAATGCTTAGTAGCTTTCTTATGCCCTGTACACACAATAGGTTTTCCGACGGAAAATGTTTGATAGGGGCTTGTTGTCGGAAATTCTGACCGTGTGTAGGCTCCATCGGACATTTTCCATCGGAATTTCCATCACACAAAATTTGAGAGCTGGATCTCAAATTTTCTGACAACAAAATCCGTTCGCGTAAACTCTGATTGTGTGTACACAATTCCGACGCACAAAGTGCCACGCATGTTCAGAATCAAGCAAAAGAGCAGCACTGGCTATTGAACTTCATTTTTCTTGGCTTGTCGTACCTGTTGTACGTCACTGCGTTCTTGACGTTTGGAATTTCCGACCAACTTTGTGTGACCGTGTGTATGCAAGACAAGTTTGAGCCAACATCCGTCGGAAAAAAAACATGGATTTTGTTGTCGAAAAATCCTATCATGTGTACAGGGCAAAAGTGTATAAGACAGAACGTGGAAGGGATAGGACGCCTGTTTTTATTTGTGCTGAGTCCCTATTGGACAATTGTACTTGTCAGGACAGGAAGTGATGATAAACCTTTCCAATAGGGACACAGACTGCAAAAAAACATATTTATTAGAAAATTGAGGAAAGGTTGGAATCTCTGTCATCTTGTTTTTATGGTCTGATTCTTCCTGGCCCACAAAAAATCACTCCCCTTATGCCTTTCCCTGCTATCACAGGGACAGGAAGTAAAGTGAAATCTCTCCAACAAGGTCATGGGCATCACAAAACCTTGAATATTCGTCTTTAAGAAAAAAAAAAAAGCTTGAAAATTGAATGTTTCTAAAATGTCTCCAAACAAAGATTTTTGTTTAGAGATGGACTCTTGTGTATTCTCCATTGAGCTCAACCAAAACCCCCAGAAAAAAACAAAAACTTGCAGGACTTCAGGACTGTAAACCCTTAGACCCCCTTTCATACAGGCCAGCTTTTGCTCAGAAGAGGATCCATACATTGATCCCCCAATGACCTGAGTGGGTGGATCACAGGTCTGTACCCACTTTGCTAATGCAGAACAGACACAGCCCTCTCTGCACAATGGGCAGCCTGATGTAACCGGACCAGCTGTGCATTTACACCCGGCTGCCCTCCAATCTGATCCAGCCAGAGGGAATGGGATCCCCTTCCATATTTTTTCAGGTCATTTTACATCTGGCACTCCATAGAGGAGAAGGGAGGATCCAATCGGGTCCTGCTGAAAAGCAGACAGCCAGACATCATTGCATCTCTAGCATGAAAGGGTTTAGTTCACTGGAAGGCTAAAATTCTATTGAAGCATTTAACAAAGAAATATTATTTTCTCATCCTCAAAGGCAATAAAAAAACCCTATGATCAAAATACAAATCAATGCTATTTCTAATAACTATTAGTAGCTGTTTATATTTTGTGCATTTGGCAATTTAGTGTGTTTTGGGGCCCATAAAAAGTCATGGTAACTGGTAAAATGCTTTAATATGCAGAGAAACACAACAGAATGCATGTTACATATATTAAAAATGAATGCTAAACATGTTTAAAAATGTTTAAAACTACATGCATTTATTTGTTCTGTTTACCATAAACAATAAAAGTGAAAGTAAAAAAAAATCCCAAATTTTGGTTTGTTCCCAGAAGTGTAATAGCGGGGAAATCTTCCAATGGGGACACTAGTCCTGGTGACCTGGGGGTCCCCAAGGAATTATCTTAATTTGCAAGGATTTCCTCTCACTTCCTGTCCAAACAGGAAGTGAGAGGAAATCCCTGCAAATTAAGGGAATTCCTTGGGGGAAACTCTGCAATGGGGCAAAAAAAATCTGACAGGGGTTATAACCCTGCCTTACTCTATCCAAAATGAAAAAAGAACATTTTGCCTATAGTTCTGCTTTAAGGCATAGTCCACCTTAATAAAATAGCTGGAGATTGATTGAATTAATTTGTAACAGACCCTTAGCTTAAATGAGGGTCGGATATAGACGTTAATAGGGGACCCCCACACAAAAAAAAGTACATACCCTAAAAATTTATGAAATCTAAACAAAGTACATATATATGTAGTATTTTTTTGTCTCTCTCCAAAGCTATAAGTGTCATTACTCTCTGGTGCCTCATTCCTCGATTATCAGCATAAGTCCCTTCTGACAAGTTTTACTGACACATGAGATACATATGGGGCAGGGGAGAGCTCAGCACACAGATTGTCTATTCAATATGACAGTTCCTTTATTCTTGTGTGCTGTGTGAAGGGGGTGTGTCCATATCCTCCAATCAGCTCTCACACACTGTACAAGAGCTCTAACTGCATCTCCCCGCCCGCTCTCCGCTGCTCCGGACAGATGAAGAATCATTTTATCTAAATTCAACACTTTTGAAGGGATGTGAAAAAGAGAATACTGCAGATATACAAATAAAACTTATGTAGAAGAATTTATTTCATCTCTGTGTATCATCTGAGGCCAGTCACTTCACTGGGTATGTGTGAGGGTTTACATCCACTTTAAGAGGGCACACAGATACCCCCCCTCATTCACTAAAAAAAGAAAACAGTAAATAAAGGCACTTATTTAAAGGCCATTTTTGAGAAGTTCTTTATAAGAAAAAGTCCAACTTTGTACATCTATTGATAATCATGTTGTCCATTGATGCAGATCCATGTCAATCATGATGAACAATGCCCACCAAAACCAAAAGTCCCTCTGGCCAACAAGTCTGATCCCCTTTGCTAACTTGTGTCTAATGACATCCCCGAACAAAAGGGGTATGGCCACAGCAATATTTAGTCAATGACATTGCCCCTTATAAACATGTGGACATATTTAGTCAGTGATGCCACATTCCTGCAGTAAATGAATGGATCTGGGTGATGTCATTGGTTGCTAGGGACCCGCTGCTTCCTTACCATCCATTCAGATAGGGAGCTGTCATACAGTATATAATAGCGGTAGAAATACCGCTACTATATATGGTGTTTAGCTCCACAGAACAGGCTAAAAGTCTGGCATTCGGGGAAATGCCCAAACAGCCAATGCTCAGTCTCAGGACTGAACTTTGATCTAATTTATACTTACCAGTCCTTAGATGTAGTGGCGCCATTCGTTTTCTTTTTTCAGGTGTTTTTCCTTTCCACCAGGTAGAGAGCGCAGAACGTTATCACCTCGTAAGGTTTCTTGAACAATCAACGTTTGTCACTTTTAATATCTAACAGGCCAAAAAGGAGCAATCTAGAGAAGTTCATTGTAAGTGTTTAAATACAATTTATACCCTTGTCTGCCACGGTAAGTAAAATGGTGGAGCACTATTGTGATGTAAACAAAGTTGCATTAACAGTCACAGCTTTGTTTTCTTTTTACTCAGCCAACTTCATACTTTCACATTGAAGGGATTCTGACAAAGATTCAAGATGGGGAGCAGATAAAAGACAAGAGAAATCTATTTTTTGTTCTCCCTTGTGACCTATGAATCCGGAAGTACTAAGCAATTCTGCGTTCAAAATTGTCAGATCCCATTCAGTGTGGCCAGAAAAATAACTGATCAAGTGCGGTCTGAAAAGAATCAGGTTGGGGGGTGTAGAGGAGGCATCAGAGGTACAAAACTCCCTGATATCACATAGGGAGCTTGAAAAATATGTAGCTGCTCTTTCACTTCTATAGCCGAGGCTCAGCTGTGCCCTTCAGGAGCCCAGAATGTCTACACCACTATTCAGGATGGAGAGAAGAAACATCAGTTTATCAATCTCCCTTGAAATCACCTGTGGCCATCACCTGTACACTCTATGAGCCTAGGACATCCATGCCACTATTTAGGATGGAGAGCTGGAATAAGATGAGAAATATCCATTTCTTGATCTCACTTGTGGTCAATGAATTTAGAAGCGCTCAGCTATGATCATTTCCGGGCTCAGAGCTGTCATATCTAGTCAAGTGTGGATGGGAAAAACAACTGATTTAATACAGGCTGTACTTAATTAATTTGGGGGAAGTGCAGAAAAGGCAACCGGAGGTCCAGAATACCACAGCCTTTGCAAAGAATATATGCTACTCTGTATATGCTATACACATAGGGAGCTTGAAAAATGTGTTTTAAAACTCAAAATATATGCAGTATATAAAAAAATGTTAAGAGCTCCTACTCTCACACAAATGTATATGCACCATGCACATAGGTACATATGCGTGACACATAAGGTGTCAACTGCTCATGATGTGGTAAAATGAATATTTCTAGGGCCATGATTTATGAGTAACTCTGATATAAGCAGTAAAGCCCATATTATTATTATTATTATTATTATTATTATTATAGGTATTTATATAGCACCCAGAATTTATGCAGCACTTTACATATATATTGTACATTCACATCTATCCCTGCCCTTAAGGAGCTTACAATCTAAGGCCCCTAACTCACATTCATTTATACACATACTAGGGCCAATTTAGACAGGGGCCAATGAACCTAACAGCATGTCTTTGGTGCGTGGGAGGAAGCTTACACAGGCACAGGGAGAACATGCAAACTCCAGGCAGGTAGTACTGTGGTTGGGATCTGAACCGACGACCCTAGTGTTGCCAGGCAGGCAACCAATTAGCCACTGTGCTGCCCATGCTGCTTGTTCATGTTAAAAAAAAAATTAAAAAATGTTTAAACCATTTGTAGTTTTAGTTTATTAACCGCTTGCCGACCACCAACCGCGATCGTGAAGAGGAGAGGCAGAACGGGGAGATGCCTATGTAAACAAGGCATTTCCCTGTTCTGCCTAGTGACATGACAGGGATCTACTGCTCCCTGTCATTGGGAGGAGTGATCTCTGTCATGTCGTAGGTAGCCTATCCCCCCTATAGTTAGAACACGCTAAGGGAACACATTCAACCCCTTAATCGCCCCCTAGTGTTTAACCCCTTCCCTGCCAGTGACATTTACACAGTAACCAGTGGCTATTTTTATCTCTGAAAGCTGTATAAATTATAATGGTCCCAAAATAGTGTCAAAAGTGTTTGATCTGTATGCCACAATGTCACAGTCCCGATAAAAATTGCAGACCACCGCCATTGCTAGTAAAAAAAAAAAAATTATAATAAAAATGCCATAAATCTATCACCTATTTTGTAGACACTATAACTTTTGCACAAACCAATCAATATACACTTATTGCTATTTTTTTTTACCAAAAATATGTAGAAGAATACATATCAGCCTAAACTGAGAAAGAAATTCGTTTTTTTATATATTTCTTGGGGATAGTTATTATAGCAAAAAGTTAAAAATATTTCTTTGTTTCAAAATTGTCAGTCTTTTTTTGTTTATAGTGCAAAAAATAAAAACCGCAGAGGCGATCAAATACCACCAAAAGAAAGCTCTATTTGTGGGAAAAAATTCATTAATTTTGTTTGGGTACAACATCGCACAACCGCGCAATTGTCAGTTAAAGCGACGCAGTGCCGAATCGCAAAAAGTGCTCTGGTCAGGAAGGGGGCAAATCCTTCCAGGGCTGAAGTGGTTAAAGTGTTACTAATCCCACAACAGTAAAATCTGTCTGTATGTGCAGAATAACATGCTTGTTATACTCACTGTGAAACTTCAGGGGTTAATCCTCTGCATTGGGTAAAAAGGCTCTTGATCCTGTATGGACAGAACCTCCCCCTCCTGCAGGGTGTCTCTTGACAAGGTCAGATAAGACACAGTGAGGGTAGTACTGCTGCACATGCTCAATTTGGTCTCTATTGCTGGAGAGAACATTTCCTTGTTGATCAAACCTAGCCAGGTCACATGATATTTATATTACACATGTGGGCATGTATACAGATCCTAAATGACAATCCAATCCCTCCCTCCTCCTCCATGCCCAATTACTAAAAAAGAACACAGTGGGTGGGATGTCACATCTTGATTCATGGATGATCCTCCTCTTATAACAGCATGAGGATACAGGTTATAGTGGAAATCTCCTCCTACCTGAACACTCAGCATTCAGGCAGACCCTGCAGTTTATCATGTGACCGTGGTATACTGATCAGCCACAAAAGTATATAGTGGCAGTATTTTAATGTAAAAAGAAGATTTATAAGCTGTGTGTGTGTGTGTGTGGGGGGGGGGGGGGGGCAGATGGACTATTTTCATATTACTGGGTTTAGTAACCCTACAAGTGCATACTATACTGTACATGGACATACTTTTTAGTAAGCCAACATTTCTGTATTAAAAATCCTTTTTTTCATTGGTCTTATGTAATATTCTAATTTTCTGAGATACTGAATTTTGGGTTTTCACTAGCTGTAAGCCATAATCATCAAAATTAAAAGAAAGAAATGCTTGAAATATATGACACTGTATGTAACGCATCTATATAAAATATACGCGTTTCACTTTTTGAATCAAATTACTGAAATACATTTCCTTTTTGATGATATTCTAATTTATGAGATGCACCTGTGTTGTACATTCCCATCAGTCTCTCCCCTCAAGGAGCTTACAATCTAAGGCCTATGTTGAGAGAAATATACATACCTCCCAACATTTTGAGATGGGAATGAGGGACACCTACTACCAAACTTATGTAGACATAGGACACACCCCCTGTCACACCCCCTTAAATGAGAATTAACCCCAAAAAAAAAGGTTACCCCTACTATTCCTTTATATTGGCTTTTAAAATGTACAAATGCAGCAATTTAGAAATTGGATGAAAGGTTTAGCACTGGGAAACACTTTTTGTAAAATAAGAAGTGCATTTTATACACAACTATATCGATCAGAGCAAAATGAGGGACAAATTAGGAGGAAAGAGGGGCAGAGGGACATTGCTCCAAATCAGGGAGCTATGAATATATGAAGCTACAGTTGCTGACCTTTTTTTTAATGTATAGAACTTCTAGAACCAGTAAAATGAACATAAGTTTAGGGTTCCTGATCTTTTTTTTATCATGGTCAGTAATTCAGTCAATTTAGAAAGCATTGATGCCTTTGGCTCAGCATTGAAGCCAGGCAACTAGCATTAAAAAAAATCAGCAATGGCATTTCCTTTAAATTAATTTGTCTCCAAGCTTTTAGCCAGAACACGCAGCCTGGCCTTTCAATGCATTCAATAAATACAAATATGTTTAAACACAAATTGTTGACAGGCTGGAAAGCAATAAAAAAATGCTGAACACATGTAAGAAAATATTTCGGCTAGTGGTACACATTAAAAAGAAAGAGTTGCATTCATAATGTGCTGCTATTTTAAAGATGGGGAGGTTCTGGAATTTAATATCCTGTTATTGTGAGAAATCTATACAACGTCTGTGCCCAGAGCAGAAAAGCAAAACTACAAAGTGGAGAGTACAAAGTCAGAGTGGAGCAGTTTGTTACTGAAATTGAACAGATCTGCTTCGGCCTGCCAGAGAAGCTCAGAAAAATTTCCCATGATCCCTAAATCTCCACACTCCATTCAGACTGCACTTTGCTTCCAGGTTTATTTTCCTTTGATCTTGGTACAGTGGAAACGTGAAGGTAATGACTAATCCATATATGAAGCCATTTTAAATATCTGCCTGTGGTGTCCAATAGGAGCCCCCCAAAAACACCCAACCTCAATGTAATTTAGGGTAACTAGTTTTCCATTAATTTCTGAGTGCCCCTAAGCCTCCTCACTCCCTAATTAATTGTAATCGGTAACTTGTCATTTTCCAAAATGTACTAAACATTCATTGAAAATAAAATATCTCTTTAAATATGCATCTATATCCCCTTATATTTAAATATGCATTTAAATCCATGATGTCTCCAATAGGCACCTGCCAATGCTATTACATTGGGTGGTTAATAGCACCCTTGTGGCAGCAGTATAGGTAAATGAGTGTTAAAAAATGTATACTATAATAAAAAATAGAAAAAAAATTAAAGCAACCCCCTAATCCCACACACACCCACATGCAAATCGGGGTGCACATATGTACGTAAACAGTGATTACACCGTACCTATCAGTATTGCAGCAAATATCTGAGTGGGAACAATCATTCTAGGGTTATTGTTTGCAGTTAACTCTAAACTGAAGACCTGTAAAGGCTTATGAAGCATGACTTATGGACCATTTTGATGCAACCCCATCTTTTGCATTTTACCAAAAATTGGCTATGATATTGTATTTGTGTGCACTAAAATAAAATTCAGTGCTTTTTTTAAATAAAGATTTGATAAAAAGTTGCACAAATATTGTGCAATATACAAAAATTGCAACTGCTACACTTTTATTCTATAGGACCTCGGCACTCATCAAATATAAATTGTTTGGGAGTTTTAAGTCGTTTTCTGGCAAGCAATGGAAATTTTTATGTGTGTGAAAATGTTTAAAATTGCACTAGGAGAAAGTTGGTGGTATACAGCAAAAAAAAAAACAAATGTTATTTCCTGTGAGTTGAACAGACAAAAAAAAATGTATTTATTTTTTAATTGACTAATTCCATTAACCCCCATGTGGTGGAAATGAACAAAGGCAAACATTTCTGAAGTCTAGCATGGGTGGCAATCATGGCTCCCTCCGTAGATGCAGCTACCTCTAAGGATTGATAAGCGGCAATTTATTACATTTTTTAAGGTTTAGATATGCTTTAAAGCAGTTGTACACTCCGCTTGGACATTTTTACCTACAGGTAAGCCTATAATAAGGCTTACCTGTAAGTAAAATGAATATCTCCTAAACCTACACAGTTTAGGAGATATTCACCCTGTGTGCAGCCACTGACGTCGGCGGGACTTGCGCAGTGAATGTATGGCGAAAATCCGGGGGTATCATGCCAGAACTTATCGAAACGGAGGACTCGCGCGCATGCGCTGGATTGATGTCATCATGGCTCCGGCCACCCAGAGTGCCGGTGCCAGTGACAGTTCAGCCCCCATAAAGTCTTAAGGTCAGTAAAGTGGCCCTTTGTTTTGAAAGTACTGACAAACTCCATCATCTACCAGCATTTTATTTTCTTGGAAATTCTGGTAGCACCATTTCCTTAGTATATCCCCTGTTCTTGGCCTTGAGTGTTACTATTTATTTTGGTTTCTCTATACCACACAATGGGCCTTAATAAAGTTTAGGGCTCATTCATTCTAGATTGAATGCCTTAGCTTTCCACTGATATACACTGACATGTTTTAGATAATTTGAATCACATTCATGAATGATTGGATGACTGCAATTGATTTCAATGGTAAACCACAAGTCAATGCCCTCCTGTAGGCCTCTATAATGCACTGCGACAAAAAATATTAGTGTGTATAGTATTTATTAACCCTTTTGCTGCCAGAGCCTTTTTTTTTTGCACTCATGTTAAAATGCACATTTTAGGCCTGAGGATTACCGAAAACCCCCAAAATATAATGTTTTACTACCATATTCCAATGAAAGTGTTTTGCTATATCTGAAGAGGACAATGGCTGTCTGTTTTATCTCACAATCGAAGGTGTAAGTGACCTGATTGGGAAAACAAATGTTTAGACATTGATCTTGGGAGCTGCAGGTAAGCTTTACTATATACTGTGGAGGCATCAAGAAAAATGTAAAGTATACTTTTTTTTTTTTTTAATTTGGCATATTTATTATAGCAAAAAGTAAAAGATATTGTGTTTTTTTCAAAATTGACGCTATTCTTTTGTTTAAAAACCACAGAGGTGATCAAATACAACCAAAAGAAAGCTCTATTTGTGGGGGAAAAAAAGTACATAAATTTTGTCTGGGTACATTGTTGCACTACCGCGCAATTGTCAGTTAAAGCGCCGCAGTGCTGTATCGCAAAAAAATGGCCTGGTCATTGAGCAGCCAAATCTCCCGGGGCTGAATTGGCTAATAAAAGGCATGTAATGTATTTTTTTTATATTTACATTTTTTGTGAAAAAGTAGAGGTAATCATTTACTCATTCTATACATGAAGGTAAAAAAAACCTTCAGTATGTAGCTCCCCTCGCAGCCCCCCATAATACCTACCCAAGCCTGATCCCAATACTAAACTGTGCACAAGAGCAGCTGCTTTCCCGGCTCGCCTACTCATTGGCTCAGAAACAGCAACGGAAGCCATTGGCTCCCACTGCTTTCACTCATAACCAGTGAGGAGGGAGCAGGACCAAGCCCCGTTCTGCGTGTTTTATGGACACACAGAGCGGGGCTAGTGAGCGAGCATGCATGAGTGCACCGATAGCAAGCGGTTTGCTATGGGGGAGGGTTTGGGCCTGAGAAGAGGAGAATCAGGGCTGCTCTGTGCAAAACATTTGCACAGAGCAGGTAAGTATAATATGTTTGCAATTTTAAAAAAAAGTCTTTAGTATTTTTTTTTTAACTATTTACCATTTAAACATACATTTATTACTTTTTATTAAATATCTAACTGCATTCAGTGATTTTTTAATTATATCTGCTGTTCATTAGGCATTAAAGAATGTCACTAGGACTCATAAGAGCAAAACGTAATTCACTAATGCAAAAACAAATGCAAAAACAAATTCCCTGGCTCTTTGCATGTTACTAGATACAATGTTTCTCCAGAATAGATACTTTATAAAGTAATAATAAGTTGTAGCAGAAACACCTTAAAGATTTTTTTTGGCATTTTCCTTAGAACTAAAAGAACTAACCTGAACCTTTTTTATGCCTTAGGTTCTTAATTTTTTATTTTAATTTGTGTGTAGCTGAAAAATGCACTTTGAAAATAATCTTTTCATTTGTCTGGACACTGAGATCTAGCAGGCGGCCTCACTTTCAGAATGTTCTATTCTGTAAATACCACATTGCTTTCTTTTCTCCTCCCTGTCACCATCCTTTCGTCCAGACCACCATTTGATGTGGAATTCTACTTACTATTTTTTACTCAGCTCAGTAATGCTGAGACCTGCACATTTTCTAGATCATTCCTAATTGTGCTTCATACTTTTTTCTTTTTTTTTTTTGCTGCTGACCTGCAATTAAATGTTATATTACAGTGCAACCCTTCTTATCCATGCATTCAGTTTATACTATATACATATATAGATATCAGTAAATAGAGTGAAAGAACATAAGACAAACTAAGCACATCATCTAATGATGTATCATTTGGGTGGAGGGAGGGAGTTTTTATAGAGTTTATGCAAAGTCTTGTGACTTGTCTTGCTCACCTATCCTTTGCATCTGCCACATTTTTGGACTTCCTATTTTGAAGCATTGGCCCCAATCCAGGCTTGTACAGTATATATATATTATATCTCCAAGTTTTCAGTTTCAGGTGCATGCTCCCTCATGGCTCGTCTCAATTGCATTCACATGGGTTTGCAAGAAACAACAGCCTGACACCAAGTAATGATTCTGCAATCAGCTTTATTGTTCACAGCACAGTCTGCTAAAACTCCTCTATCTGACATGTTCCACTCTGATGAGCTAAATCTTAGAGTGTTTTGGACCTAGCTGTCTAGATTACACATATACAATGACATCTTGTCCTACACAAGAGTGATGGGTTAATTGAATGCCCCACTCCCTTCTCCTTTGGTTATTAATAGTGCTTATCATTTTGTCTGTTTGTTGTAATCACTGTGTATACATGTATGTTCTTCAGCTACCTTGAATGATTAAGGTCATTGAAGGTTGCTGTAACTTTAAGGAAGAGTTAATTTATTGTTTTTTTTATATATCATAGGTGGGTGCCAACATGATCACGTGCACTGCCCCATTGTGCACCTCACATGCTTTTTATAAACTTATTGAGCACTTAACATTTGCCTATTGTCTCACAGAATATGCAGAGTGCATACTAGTCAGTCCAGCTAAGAGACATGTGCAATGGCCACCAGTTAGTCAGCATCCACAGTGCTTATAAAACAAAGTTTTAAAAATAGTTGTCCTACACCAAGAACTTCAAATACATTTCATGCTCTTTAATTTTCATGTCAAAAAACAACAGTATAGAAAACTCATCTTAGCATAAAAATTATGTTTCAAATCCAATCCAGCTCTTTTTCAAGCCCAACTCTCTGGGCTTATAAAAGAGCTAGATTTGGCTCCCAGCATTGCCTGTTGTTTTACACACAGCGGTAACACACATGTATTTTTCTGATGTTTTCTATTCACAAACATAGATGAGCAAGAATCTAAAAAACAATACAGCTGAGATTCATATTTTTAGAAACTGTTTGGTGTTGAGGGTACTGTCCTTCCATGCCTGTTGAAGGTTTTGTGGTGTTTTGGTAGGGCATTGATTTGAAATTATCCTTTCCATTTTTACCCCTTTGTATCTTTAAGATGTAGTTGTGACTAGCTTTTTGCCCTTCATGTTTCTGTTTGCTGACATCTTATAGGACTAGCCTATGCTTCTAAAGAGAGAGGACAATTGGAATTATATGAATGCCTGGTGTTTATATTCAGCTCTAAAGAAGTGTAATCACATCAAATATGACATCATAAATGACATTTTTGCTTATTTCTCTCTCTCTACGCTCTGTAAAAAAAAAGGGATTCCAGAAGATCCTGTCTAATTGAAGACCTTAATGAAAGAACTTTGAAAAAACTCTTGCACAACAATCACAAGTGCATGCAGGAGTATGAAGTACTTTGTGCAAACAGCTTATATATGCAGCAAGTTATAGCCATACACATCTCATAGCAACAAGGGGCTGCACTCATTAACACTGGTGTAACCTGCCTTATAAAACTCAATCAAGCAGAAAACTACATGTGTATGATATCTGCTTATCTGAGTCCATTTAGGCAAAGTCAAAATTCCTGAGCCCTTAAAAAGAAGAATCTTGTTTGGTCCTTGAAATGCATTGTCTTTTTTTACCCGAATTACCAATTTTATTATTAAATTATTTGAAATCTTAGACATTTGGTGCTTTCATTGAACTTTATATAGCAACAAGTGACACAATTCCCACATGCTACACATCTCTCAACAGTGGGTTCTGCATTCTCGTCTACATTATCAATGAGATCTTGAGAATGCCATGGTTTCCTTAGAACACCATGTTTTTTTTACATTTTTTAAACTAAAAATGTAATCTTAAGTTAAGCAATATTAGCTTCAGCCAACTGTGCTACACTTTGCAAAGCTTCTGATTGTATGTCACTTTGTTTTATCTGACTAAAGCAAATGGGGTGTACATAGGGCATATCACAAATGAAAAATGTTGGAGAGTTTTTCTTCCATGCTCTTTGTTGCCTGATCAATGACTACATAGAAAACCTGAAAGTGTTTCATCCTATAACAGATCCGCAAGTATTCTTTTTTTCCCGGAGAGTCTTTTCCAAGGTAAATAGCTTTCTGTTTCAATATGTTTATTGAGTTTTTTTGGGTAAACAAGAGAAATATGACAAGTTTGTTGATCGCCCACGCAGGGGCTAGAGCAGGGGTCTCCAACTAGTGGCCCTCCAGCTGTTGCGAAACTACAAGTCCCATCATGCCTCTGCTTGTGGGAGTCATGCTTGTAACTGTCAGCCTTGCAATGCCTCATGGGACTTGTAGTTTCGCAACAGCTGGAGGGCCGCCAGTTTGAGACCCTTGGGCTAGAGACATGTAAAAATTACCAATGAACAATATCGTTTATAATTATCATATAACATAGTGAGAATAGGGGATGGTATCAAAAAATTACTACTGCATAAAGTGCCCTGTCCCCAAATTTGTCACCGAAGGGGAGGCTCTTCTCCAGCAACCCCCCTCCATAGGAAGCAACGGCAGGAGTCAGAATAGTGAGAAACCAGAAAAAAAAGCGAGAAGAGCAAAAAAGCAGAGAGAAGGGGGTCATACATAGGAGAGGGGGAAAGGAAATGGGAGATCTTGGACGTGGGCGCCTCACAGAAGGGAGTCAGACAAGGCCCAAACAGGATGCTTGAAGTGTGGGAAAATTATAAGAGATCCATGGTTCCCAGATTTTGAGAAATTTGGCGTGTGAATCATTCACTGTACGTTTGGCGCATTATCTGGGAGGAAAAAAGCTGACGTTACCACTGGCACTGTAAGGGGGCCAGCAACAAATGTGTCCACAGGCATTGGTGGACGTGGTGGTCAGTCCTCAGGCAGGGCATCATTTTCTCTGTTTAGTGAGTTTGCCCATGCTATCCAGCCACAGCATGCAGAGGAGGTGGTGGACTGGCTTACTAAACCTTCCTCATCCTCCTAATCTTCTGTCACGCAAGCAGAGACAAGTGTGTAGTCTGCTGCAGTTGCAGTGGATAACTCTTATTTGACCACAGTATCAGCCACTCGCCCCTTTATGATGCCCAGCCATTACTGCATTCAGATGTTGGTTCTGAGGTTGAGGATGACAGGAACATGAACCTAGAGAGAGGGAGGAACACTGGTAGACAAATTGGCATTCATGTTTCCCAAGCCTCAGCGTATTGCCAAGTTGTCTCCAGTGCTAATAATGAAGATGGAGGAGATGGAGATGATGATGATGAGGTCACTGATGCGACTTGGGTGCCAGATAGAGCAGAGGAGGAAACTGAAGGCAGCACAACCCCAAGGAAGTCGACATCAAGAAAGAGTAGAGAAGGGCCACCCTATTCCATCATCTCCCAGCCCACTCCCCAAAGCTCAGCTGTCTGGGCCTGTTTCAGCACATCTGCAGCAGATCGCACTGTTGCTATCTGCAAACTGTGTCTCAGGCATATCAAACGTGGCAAAAACACCAACCATTTGGGTACCACATGCTTAACAAGGCATTTAACGTCCAACCACTCAACCCATTGGCAAGAGCACTTAAAAGCCACACAAAAGGGGCAAAAATCTGTTCCTCCTCCTCCTCCTTACCCACTTCAGTCTGCCCCTGCGATACCGAGTCATTACCTCTCAGCAGCCTCCACTTCCAGAGATGATGGTATAGCACAGGGTGTCCCAGGTCATAACAGCACATCTGCAAGCAGCACACCACCAGCTGTAGACTGTAGCCAGCAAATTTATCTGCCCCATCTGCTGTAGCAGAAAAAAAAATACAGTCTCTGCCACCCACATGCCCAGCGTCTGAATGCAAGCTTGTCAAATCCTTTGGTGGCCTGTTATCTCTTTTGCTAACCAGTTTTCCTTTTTTTATTTTGGTACACCTCTTTACTTTTCTTACTTGTGGATGACCTTCTTTTTGAAGACATGTAAGTGCAACCTAGTAGCAATACATAACATCCTATTAATTGAAATGACTGCAAGTGCAAAATGTATGTGTACAAATGTAGTAGCAAGTTTGACTCCCAAATACTACAGTGGATATAATTTTAATTCTATTAAAATCCCCTGCTTTATCTTTGGGTACCGTGATAGTCATAGTTCCTTTCTAAACCAGGGGTATGCTTGGTGCAGCCCCGGGTGTTTTTCACCTACAGTGGATATAAAAAGTCTACACACCCCTGTTAAAATGTCAGCTTTCTGTGATGTAAAAAAATGAGACAAAGATAAATCATTTCAGAACATTTTCCACCTTTAATGGGACCTATAAACTGTACAACTCAGTTGAAAAACAAACTGAAATCTTTTAGGTGGAGGAAGTAAAAATAAAAAAATAAAATATTATGGTTGCATAAGTATGCACATCCTTAAACGAATATTTTGTTGAAGCCCATTTTGATTTTATTACAGCCCTTTTTGGGTATGAGTCTATCAGCATGGCACATCTTGACTTGACAATATTTGCCCACTCTTCTTTGCAAAAACACTCCAAATCTGTCAGATTGCGAAGGCATCTCCGGTGCACAGCCCTCTTCAGATCACCCCACAGATTTTCAATGGGATTCTTGTCTGGGGTCTGGTTAGGCCATTCCAAAATTGTAATCTTCTTCTGGTAAAGCCAATCCATGGTTGATTTGGATGTATGCTTTGGGTCGTTGTCATCCTAAAAGATGAAGTTCCTCTTTATGTTCAGCTTTCTAGAAGTAGCCTGAAGGTTTTCTGCAAATATTGACTGGTATTTGGAACTGTTTATAATTCCCTCTACCTTGACTAAGGCCCCTGTTCCAGCTGAAGAAAAACAGCCCCAAAGCATGATGCTGCCACCACCATTCTTCACTGTGGGGATGCTGTTCTTTTGGTGATGTGCAGTGTTGTTTTTGTGCCAAACATATCTTTTGGAATTATGGCCAAAAAGTTTAACTTTGGTTTCATCAGACCATAACACATTTTCCCACATGCTTTTGGGAGACTTCAAATGTGTTTTTACAAAATTTAGCCGGGCTTGGATGCTTTTCTTTGTGAGAAAAAGGCTTCTGCCTTGCCACTCTACCCCATAGCCCAGACATATGAAGAATACTGGAGATTGTTGTTACATGTATCACACAGCCAGTACTTGCCAGTAGGGATGGGACCGGTGTTCGATTCGAACCCATGTTCAAATCGAACTTCGGGCATTCGACCGCTCGTCGAGCCCAGAACTATTTGGGCCGTTCGCATCAAATTCGTGTGATGCGAACGGCCCACAATGCACTGCACCAGTCGCAGTGCATTGCTGGCTGATGATTGGCCAAGCATGCACTGTGACCCCCATGCTTGGCCAATCATAGAGCCAGCGGCGAGGAGAGCAATAATTGGCCACAGGCAGGATGCGGGGAAGTGGGGAAGAGGCCCTTGTCCTCATCAACAAGGGGACAAGGTGCTTTGAGGGGTCAGAGACCCCCAAAGCACCCTCCCAATGTTGAGGGCATGTGGCCTGGTACGGTTCAGGAGGGAGGGGGAGCCGCTCTCGTCCCCCCTCTTTTCCTGCGGCCTGCCAGGTTGCGTGCTCGGATAAGGGTCTGGTACGGATTTTGAGGGGGACCCCACGCCATTTTTTTTTTTTTGGCCGGGGTTCCCCTTAATATCCATAGCAGACCTGAAGGGCCTGGTAATTGAATTTGTTTTTTGTTTTTTATCAATGACTTTTTTTTATCAATGACTTTCAATGAATGACTGTTCTCTGTGTTACGGGAGCCGTCAATTCATTAGCCGCAAGTGATTTTAAATAGCTTTTTTTCCTGCAAAAATGACACTTTGTGCAGGGACAGTTCTAAGCACGGGAAACATGCGCCCCTTCACAGGCATACTATAGACACCCCCAGGTACGAAATTTAAAGGAATATTACACTTTTATTGTTTCACATTAGGCATTATTAAAATCACTGCTCCTGAAAAAACGGCCGGGGGTGTTCGGCTCATCCCTACTCGGCTCATCCCTACTTGCCAGATATTCCTGCAGCTCCTTTAATGTTGCTGTAGGCCTCTTGGCAGCCTCCCTGATCAGTTTTCCTCTCTTCTTTTCATCAATTTTGGGGAGACGTTTAGTTCTTGGTAATTGTTGTGCCATATTTTCTCCACTTGATGATGACTGTCTTCCCTGTGTTCCATAGTATATATAATGGCTTTGAAATTCTTTTGTACCCTTCTTTTGTACCCTTCTCCTGACTGATACCTTTTACAATGAGATCCCTCTGATGCTTTGGAAGCTCTCTGCGGATCATGGATTTTGCTGTAGGACGCAACTAAGAAAATGTCAGGAAAGACCTATAGAACAGCTGATATTTATTTGGGGTTAATCAGAGGCACTTTAAATGATGGCAGTGTGTACTGACTCCTATTTAACATGAGTTTGAATGTGATTGATTAATTCTGAGCTACATCCTCAGTTATAAGAGGGTGTGCACACTTATGCAACCACATTATTCTAGTTTTTTATTTTTGCTTCCCAACCCTAAAAAATTTCAGTTTGTTTTTGAATTGAGTTGTACAGTTTATAGGTCAAATTAAAGGTGGGAAAAGTTCTAAAATGATTTATCTTTGTGTGTATCTTTTACATGACAAAAACCTGACATTTTAACAGGAATGTGTAGACTTTTTATATATCCACTGTACTTCTTGCACTGTGCACCAATATATGGTTAATATCTAACAGTCAATTGGTGAGATTACTTTAGGCTTTTTTGGTTCCTTACTTACAAATGATGGCCATCCACTGCCATCTAACGTGTCTTCCTTTCTGGACACCTAGCCCACACAGGCAGTCAGCTCAGCAGTCCAGTCTCTTGTAGATCCCAGCATGCACCTGAGCAGGCTGCACATTATTCACATTGCAGGGGGTGCTGATAGGTGGAGGGGGAAAGGCATTCTGAGGTCAGTCCTTGCTCCTTTCATCTCATACATCACTGCCTAGTAATGCAGTACTCAGGTGAAGACAGAGGATGAGTGGCAGTCAGTTGGCAGCAATCAACCCTTTAGTGACTAGATGAAACGGCTGTGCATGAAGACAATTAATGGTGGCTCGTGCCCTGGGGCACAGAGTTGCAGTCATGACATAAATGGGAATGACAGATTCAATGACAAAAATACATTTGTCATACTCAAACCCCAAAAGGGGCACTGAGGATCCTCGGGTCCTCCATTGGGCTCTTTCCCCTCCAATCAGTGTGTTTTAGTGTACTGAACCAAAAGGCTTGGTATACACTTCTATTTTCCATCATGTCACAATGTGCAGGTTCAAACTTGCTTGCAACATTCAGGTTGGCTGCCCCATTGATTTCAACTGCTTCTCTCTGACAAAGGTTCAGAAAAGATGGGTGTTTTTTCCATCTGTTGTTAAAAGCACAAAAATAGGATTCAAGGTAGTAGGGCACTGACATCCCATTAGACCGATGCACAAGTTAGGTGCAGCATTATTTAATAAGCTTTGAACCTTTAAGAACATGGCCACGTGGTAGTTTTCCCATGTTTGGATTGCACACCCAGTTACTTGACCCATAGGAAGAATTATAGCAGCCTTTGCTCCATTTGACTTAATAAATGTAATTCATTTCATCTCTGGGTTAGGCTGTGTACACATAAGCGCTGGGTGCAGAGTTTAGTCCTGTATTTTAAAATTCCTATGTTGGCCAGTACATTGTCACTCAGGGTGCCATTGATGGAAATGGATCAAAGAATGTTGAAGCCTGTCGAATACTACAGCAGCCATGGTTTATGTGTGTATAAAACACAACAAACGATTCACTGCAGCCTTTAGATCTGAGCATCCCTAGAGCAGTTGCGTTTGTGAATCTTTTCTTTTCCTTCAGCTTAAATCATAGTTCAGTTGTACTATGAGCGATTGCTTAAATGTTGGGTGTGGAGACTAACATAACAATAAATATTTTTTATTAACTGGTATGGGATATTTTCCAGCTCTCAACTCCAGCAAAGTATACTATTAGTCACAGAATTTTCCAACACAACCCTTTTAAGAGCAAAACCTTGCCTAATTAAAACGTAGTATATTATATTATAAAAAAAGTAAAACAACTAAAATAACTAAATATAACATTGACACCAGAAAAAAGAAATCAGTGGAAATCTCCTCATCAGATCCACAGACAAATATAAAGATCTGACAAAGAATGCAACTCTTCCTAACCTGTGTTCAAAAATAAAAAAATACTGTCTTGAAAAATATAATAAGTATTATGCTGCTAATTAGTAGATTGCATGGACCTAAAAACTAAGCATATACCATGCTTCCAACAAAGTCACAGCTTATTTTCAAAACAAACAAATCACATAGGTGGTAACAAAAGTGATGGTAGCCAGTGGCCTCTTATGTATCTAGGCTGGCTTGGTCCTTTCTTACCTCTTTAATAGCAAACAAAGTGTGGAGTTAATTTTTAAAACTGGCTTTAAGAATGATTTTCCACCATAGGTATTCTTTTTGAATTTATTTTCCATTTCAAACACCTGCTAAATTAAATTCTTGCTAAAAGTTGATAAATTCCTTAAGTAGAGATCCACCTTGTCTCAGCGTACATCTGCTAGGAGGATTAAATTGTTCCTTGCCTGTATTCCAAGAAAAACAAATAAAAATAAAACCTCAAGAATTTGCATGAAAGCATTTTTCACAATGTCACAATCTGGAGTTGGTATTCAAACAAAAGAATATCGGTTCTACATGTTTTGCGTTTTTGCCTGCCCTAATTAATACACATATACTGTATATGGGTATAACAGGCTTGGGGGTAAAAATATAAATGCAAGTTACTCATTAGGGGGAGAACCCCTAGGGGCTTCAAGGGTGGAGAAGGATCTAGGGGTCCTAGTAGGAGACAGAATATTAGCATGTATTAAAAAGGGAATTTACTCCAGAGATAAAACAATTATTCTACCACTTTATAAAACTCTGGTTTGGCCGCATCTGGAGTATTCCATCTAGTTCTGGTCACCAATCCTCAGAAGAGATGTGCTGGAGCTAGAGAGAGTCCAGAGAAGGGCAACTAAATGAATATGGGGACTGGAGGAACTCAATTATGAGGGACGACTACAAGCGCTAAAGTTATTCTCCCTGAAGAAGAGACGCTTGAGAGGAGATATGATAGCATTATACAAATATCTCAACAGTGATCCCAGCGTAAGTATAAAATGTTTCAGTCCCAGGGAGTGTAAAAGGACACAGGGCCACACGATGAGACTGTCAGGGCGGTAAGGATGTGGAACTCCCTTCCACAGTCGGTGGTGTTGGCAGGAAGTATGGATAGTTTTAAAAGACTCTTGGATGGATGGGGTTACACTAAGATGGATAGGTTATTAAAACATCACTTCTTATTTTATCTATGATAATTCATGTTTAATGCCAGCTAGATGAGTAATCTTTATTTTTTCACATGAAACATCAATCTGGGGAAAGCTCTATTTCCATTGTCATTAATATTGTCACTACCACAAACAGTTTTTTTTTTCTTCATTCCTCCACAGACAACTATTACCCCTTCCAAACACCCCAGATTCCATGGGGCTGTCCCGAAATTTCAACCAAGTCTTGGTGTCCTGTAGATCCTGGTTCCAGCACTGGGCTCCACTAATGCACCTTACAGGGGCGCACTCTTGCCAGGCATCCAGGGCACCTGTCCACATCAGAGGTGCCCTGGGGCCCTGACACTGGGAGAGGCTCCGGCTGCCTGTCACAATAATACATGGACCTGTATCATGTACAACAGTAAGAGGGGGAGCCCAGGAGGAGAGACTTCCCTGGGCATTGAGCCACACTGATCCGAGGTCTGTAAGTTTTGAGAATGCCACACAGGGCACACAAGTAACCTGTGGGGGTGGTGGGGCACATGTAACAAAGGATCTTTTGAGAAACGATATGGGAGGGCAGTGTATGTGCTAGGGGGCAATTTGTGAGGGGAGAAGACTTGTGCTAGAAGAGGGGGTTGAGGGAGAATTTGTGTTGGGGGGATTTGTACTGGGAAGGGGGGCTTGGGGGATTTGTACTGGGAGGGGGGATTTGGAGGGTGGAGTAGGGGGGGATTTTGGGGAGGAAAAGATTTGTGCTGGGAGGGGT